>OY744524.1:92563099-92623099 GCA_963556195.1 Sepiola atlantica
GATTAAATTTTTAAATTCAAGTAATTGATTAATGTCTGAAAACTGAGTGTTCGCTTTGCAAATGAAAATAAAGTTTGAATTAATAATTTCTCATGAAATGTAGGTGTCATTTTGAATTTGTCCTTTGAAACCAGCGGTGAATCTCTTTAAGGGTTTATCACTGAAATAGTTATTGGAGCGAATAGAACATATAAACGATGAAAGAAATTGTGATTTTAATTCTTTCTAGCAAGTGACGCAGTATGAAACATGAGTGGTTAGTTAGAATAAAATATTGATTTGGCCGGTTCATTGCTATTTAGGTCTGACATTGAAAATCCGACTCACTTAACATTATAGCCATACCGAAAAAAGTGGTGAATCCAGCATATTGAGCGAGGATAGAAACTAGAGTTTTATCATCGGTCACTAGGTATAATTGCGTATATGGAGAATATATAAAAAATGACCAATGTGTATCCACGGTCAGACCAGAATCATTTTGGGTATAAAAATTAGAAAAATAAATCCGAGATAGAACGGATAAGAATAATCGTCAAAATAAAAAATACGCATGAAATATACACAAAAACTAAAAATCTAAAGTAAAAACTAAAACTAAATATAAAACTACAGAATCAAGGTAAAGTAATAATAATAGAACGAAATAGAATAAGATGAATTAAAAACTGAAGACGGTATAACGGGAGTACAAGTGAGGGGCTAAGTTTTCAATGAATAAAAGAAGAACTTCAAAGACGAGTTCAACGGGGTAAGGTTTTAGTCCAGTCAAGTAATGAGCGAAAAAAGTTTTTTTATGAATCAGAAAAGCATAAAGAAAACATTTCTGACTATAAGACAAGTGATGTAGAAACGGTGTGAGGTTTTTGTTCGATCTATTAATGAAAATACAAAGCTCTAACGCATGCATTAGTCACTGTTGAAGTGAATCCTGCAATAAAATATAGTTGTAGTGTATTATTTTATATTAATATGTACACACACACACACATATATACATATATATATATATATATATATATATATATATATATAGAGAGAGAGAGAGAGAGAGATAGGAGAGAGAGAGAGAGGGAGAGAGAGATAAAGAGAGAGTAAATTGAAAACGGACAAACCTAATTTCGAATAATAACACATTCTTCTTCGGAGAAAGAGAGTCTGAAACAACTTTACACCTCGTTGTTGCCGAAGCGGTGGTGAGAATGAGCAACGTTCTTTAAAAATAAATTTGAACTTCTTGGAGCGCGTGGCCACTATTCTGAAGAAGAATGTGTTATCATTCGAAATTAATTTTAAAAAGGTTAAAAGAAAAAAAAATTAAATGATTTTAAATAAAATATTGCATTTTAAAACGTGGTCTCCTGAGTCATTTGATTGTCAGTTTTCAATTTTCTAAATCTCTAAAGGATGCTTACAAGAACTTGTGTCAAATTTTATTATATATATATATATATATATATATATATATATATATATATAAACTACATAAGTATATGCACTACACATATATACACAATATATATATATATATATATATGTATATATATATATATATATATATATATATATATATATATAAGTATAAATTTTTATTTATACAAACATTATTGGTATTTTTGTATTTTGTATAAATAAAAATTTATACTTATAAACAGCTCTACTTGGTATTGAGCACTTTTTATAAACACTTGAGTTTCTACGGATTTACATTTACAGAAACTAATACAATACATGTACGATATATATATATATATATATATATATATATATATATATATATATATATATATATATATGAGAATGCTATTCACGCAATATTATAAAATGAAATGCCGTGTAGACAGGATGTGTGGAAAAGACAAAAAAATAGACAAATTAAATATAGGAATAAATCATCAAAATACGAGAGATATTAGCGGTTTCGTTCGGAAAAGGTAAAGATTTAAAAAATCTATTGAATAACAGCAAAACATAACAAAAATAAGACACAACAGGATTGTTGGCACATGTTTAACTCTTTGGAAAAAAAGAACGAATTTATGCAACGCCTGCGATAAAGACCTTAAAATGGGAAAACAGGAAGGAAGAAAAAGAAAAAAAGAGAAAAGAAATGAGAAAAAATAAACAAGGATAAAAATAAGTGAAAATAAATAGTTACTTCAACCAGGATTAGAGTTTGTAATGTAGTGTCGAAATATATTGCATTGTTTCAGTGCGGTTTTTGCCGGATGTTTGCTCAAGAAATAAAGTCCGAGTCCATAGTTTTGTTAGATGGGTATGACAGAAGTATTATTATTTCGATGCATTTGCTTTGTTATTCCTATTATCTATTTCACACCTCATATATATATATATATATATATATATATATATATATATATATATATATATATATATATATATATATATATATATATATATTTTTAGCGAGATTCGACCCCATTTGTGGTTGTTGTTGAATCACTTTAAACGCGCTCGCTGATTTGGCGTTTATAGATTTAAATCCCTCCTAATTATCATGTGGATTCTCGCCGGCCGAGGAGAAAGATACCCGACTGCAAATCAGTGGCGATTTGTAAAAACCAGGTTCCGACCGACATGAATTAACATCCCTACACTGAAGATTGCGTAAGCATGAAACAACGACGTCTGTAGGTAAAAATAATAAATATTTATATATATATATATATATATATATATATATATATATATATATCTATATATATATATATATATAAATATATGTAGTAATTTCCCGTTTAAGATAAATAAATCTTAATTGTCTAAAATTATAAAAATCCGAGGTTGTTATCTATGTAAGCAAAGCTTACATGCCCGCGTGTTTGAGCACTATTTGATCTCGGAACGTTTAAACCCCGCACTTGGCTTTAAATGCATCTTAATTTCAGTAATATCTGTGATGATTTTCGTTGGTTTAATGTAGGCTTGTGATTCTCGTCTGAATCTACGAACTGCCTGAACTCATATGGACGTAAGTAAGTAAAATACACTTTAATATTTAATAAAAATATTCATAGCCTGCAACCTGTGAAAGAAACAAACCGGAAGTCCTAGACTCGAGTTTCGCCCTCCTTTTGGCTCATTAGTAGAACACAGGATTCGAACTTGCATGCGAAGCTAATACTCTGCCACTGAGCTACCTCGCCACATACAAGAATGTCTATTAATTTACACAGACTAATAACACCGCGGCGATGGCCGACTGTGGAATGTACCTACTCTTCTCAACAAGAGGTGTAGTCCTCCAACTACTTAGAACCCAGGCCGATGTCTCACAAGTAGGATTTTATACTCGCTAGGACAATGCCATCCAACAAGCTAACGAAGCGAGCAAATAAATATTAGATTTTTTGAATGTGAGATGATATATATAATTACTTCCACAATCAGATAACGCCGCAGTCCGCAACCTGTGAAAGAAACAAACCGGAAGTCCTAGACTCGAGTTTCGCCCCCATTTGGGCTCATCAGTAGAACACATCCGAACCCGATTCACTTGCATGCCAAGCGAGTACTCTACCACTGAGCAGCTACTTCGCCACATCCAAGAATGTCTATTAATTTACACAGATTAAAATAATAATAGTAATCGTAATATATATATATATATATATATATATATATATATATATATATATATATATATATATATATATATATATATATATATATATATATATGAGAAGAGTGTTGTTGTGTGCTTGAATCCTTGTGCGTAGTGTGTAAGAAGTTGAATTTTGAAGGATGGTAAGTATTGTGTCATATTCTTTAAATTTTCGAGTAAAACCTCCTTTTCACACAAAAAAAGAAAATAACCGCTCAATCGGAGTTTGTTTTCGTCTGGAAGTCGGGAAATTGCGAGACATGAAAATCCCAAAATTCACGACTTCCGGCCGAAAACACACTTCGATTTAGTAGTTATTTTTTCATTTGTTTTCCTAATTACGTATAGCAATAAATTTTTAATTGAACACTTTAAGAAATGATTACTGTGTGTGATGCTGTAAAGGGCATCTTGAATCATCAGAACTATAATACAAAATAAAATGTTTCGAAACAATCTTACATCAAATAATCGTTGTGTTAGAATTCTTGGAACTGACATAAATATTGTTCAAATTTTGTTAATGTCAACTCATTTCATATATATATATATATATATGAACACATCTAATTTTACCTAAGATAGCCACACACACACACACATATATATAAACACACACATATATATATATTTATATATATATATATATATATATATATATATATATATATGTATGTATATATATCTATATATCTATATGGCTTTGAAATGACAGTTATAAACAATTGGGACTAGAAAAAGGAAATGTCCACAATAATGATTTTGCAAACAAGAAGGAAACAAAAAATGAGAAGAAAGAAAATAACACTCAATCATCGCTTTTCTAAAGTGAAGAATTGTGATTCTGGTTACTTCCGCCGCGGCAGCTGTGGCAGCCGACGCTTTGAAATAGAAAAAACATAAACAAAAACAAAATAAACCGAAAAACATAAGCTTAGCGATCATTCAAGTGTAGAACTGAACGGAAGAATAGAATGGCCGACTTTGGCTTTTTTGTCTGCATATTTCTATGGCCGTTTTTTTGTCAATCAATATCGATCCTTGGAACGGATTCAACTCCTGCCCTCCAACACCACAAATCACGGATTGTATATTTTCATAAACACAAATGTAGTCGGTTTTTTTTTAACTTTTAGACGTTTATTGCGAGAGATTTTTCCCTTTTAATAGCTTATTATTATAAAACTTCCAACTATGATAATACTTCCTATTTTTCCAGGCGTTACAGTTCTAACATTCCATAAATATTATGCAATATATGTTCTATGATTACGGGCATAACCAGTGTTGACCTGGTAGATGTTCATATATTATTGACACTCCTGTTGAACCGGTACCGTTGTTAAAAGTAGCAGCAGCAATGGATGTTGTTTTAGGTACCACTTCCCGATTTGACACAATCTCTCATCAAGTGTGTCTTTCAACCAATTGAAACGCAAGAGATAGTAATTTCTAAATCTTTGGCGTAATGTAAAAATCGAAACACAGCGTTGTTATTCCTCTTTTCCAGTAGTTTTCTTAAAAAAACAACGCACGTGGGTACGCCCTCAAAGGCCTTACCTCGTCCCCCGGCTGGAGGTCCTTGGCAGACGTAACTTTCACGAACTATTTAACACATCGCCAGCATATACACACTGTAACCCACAAAGTTCGTACACATACTCTCCCAATAACAAAATAGGCACGCTAATATACATGCATATATTCATGTGTATCTCATTTACACACACATAATCGCACACGACGTTAGCCGAAATTAACATTTATACTCAATTTAAAACAGATAAAACATCTTTTTCATCGAGAATGTTATTGGACTCTTTGAACTTTTCTTCCATTGCCGAACACTTTATCATTCATTGTCTTTAAAAAAAAAATTGCCAATAAAACTAATTATTTTGTATAGATTCTTTCATTCGATGATGACCTATCTTCAACACTATATATAAACCACTGTGTCGAACCCATTCCTTTACTGACTCCCCGTAAAGTCTAATATTATTTTTAATTTAAGAAATTGTTCTCACTAATACTGACCAAAACCTTCACAGAAGAATTCTATACATCCGTACGGTACGACTTTATTGACCGGCTTGATTCAACTGTTGGCATGGGATTCCTCGATTCTTTCAGGAAGGGCCACAGTGAAAGTGCTGCTATAGAAACCGACTGAATTCGAACTTGGCACACTCAGGTCGCCAGTACGCATCGTTATCAACTCAATCACTGCCACCTCTTCTAAATTATTTTCTAGTTAAATTGCATGATCTTAAAGAGAGTAAAAAATGAACTTTCGGTTTACTTTCAGCAGCTTCATATCTTTCGCTTCCCTTATTTTGTCATTTAGTCGTCACATTCCATCAGCGATGTTTCTGGCAAAGGGGGAAGTATTGCTGTTTTCTGGAATCTATTCATCTTACACTTACGTTGAAGTAGTATTTTTTTTCTTCATGCATTGTCTGGATAGATTTCCATTAAAAAAATCTCTACCTACGTTTACCGGCCATGCGCAATTATAAAACGTCTATAGTTTCGTATATAAATGCTGGTGGGTTTAGACATCATTTATATCAAGCGCTGTTATTCCTTTATTGGTGAACTTAAATATTTGCGAGGAATTTAGCTCTCAACGAAACTCTATAAACCAGAAGTGATGATTTTTTCCCAAGGACTGCATTACATTAATGAAAAAAATCTTTCCTGCCATATTGTCAAGTTTCATAAAAGCAAATAGAATAAACACGTTTTTAGCCTTTTGGGAATAATTCTTTAGAAAACAGAGTCTCTTATGAATATGGTTGAATGCATACAAAAATCATTCAAACTTGTATGAAATAAATGGTGCACATCCCACAAAAGCGCAAGAAATTGTTGAGTTAGGTGGATAGATTCCGACCCCGAGAACAGCAATTCTTCCCTCCTTGTTAGAAACATTGCTTATGGAATGTGCGGGTTAACGGACAAAATAAGTGATGCGAGAGTTAGGAGGCTGCCGAAAGTAAACTCGAAGTCAACTTTCTACTCTCTTTTTATAAAGGAGTAGTGTATTATCTAATCTATTCTCATTTTACCATCCTCCTAAGGATTACCTTCTCTATTGTAGGACAGTGTGGTATATGTTTGTTTGTCATATATAATAACCATAATATGCGACTGGCGGACACACATTATTGCTAGTATATATAATTTGAAAAACTACTAATAAATATATAAAAATACAGGGTTTTTTTTTTACCTGATAACCATCACTGAAGATGAATCAAGATGCACTTGAAAGTACTAGAGCTCAAAACGGATACCGCGGATAGATCGGCTAATTCCATTTCGAAAACTAATAACGAACTTAGAACGGATCAAAGCAAAAATATGTAGACATAAATTGTCCGTGATATTTAATGAAGTATGTCTAAGAGAAAAAAGCTACCCCGATATACATAATTCAATATATATATATATATATATATATATATATATATATATATATATATATATATATATATATATATTATGATAAGCCCCTTTAAAAACTTTAAAGTCGAGCACCATCGGAGATGTTAAAAACAGCCCCAAAGAATGTTTAGAATACTTTCGTCGAACACACTCGATTAGTCTTGTGTATGCTACCCGCTTCTAGATACATATAGATCTTTATTTACCTAAATCACGTGACAGTTTCCGGTGGCCGCGAGGATAGGGCAACTGCTTTCAGATTCTAGCCTGACTCTCGACCGTCTGAAACTGATACTTTCCCCGTGAGAGCTATAAGCATGAAACGCTAGCGTCTGTAGGTAAAAATAATGTAATATTTATTTAAAAAATATCATATATATACATATATAATATATACATATATAAAATATACATATATCTATACAAATATATATATATATATATATATATATATATATATATGTATATATATATATATACACGCACACATACATATATACATATGTGTGTGTGCGTGTGTATATATGTATATATATATATTTGTATAGATATATGTATATATTATATATGTATGTATATAATATTTTTTAATAAATATTACATTATTTTTACTTACATATACCTATATATATATATATATATATATTGATATCAAAGGAATTGAGAATCAAAGAATAAATGAATTAGATAAACATTGGTAACTACCTACATATTTCGGAGGAAAGACAATAGAAAATAAATCAGACTAGAATCGATTAAGAGTTAACCTCGATCATGTGTGGACCAAGAAGAGATTCTAATACGAATTTCCTGAAAATAAACTTCCGCCTCTCTCTCCCGTACTGTCTATCCTACAGCTAATTGTTTCCCCTCTTGTCTTTCAAAAAAAAACTCCACACCCGTTGCCTTTGCAGTAGTGAGAACCTCGACTGAATCAATTATGTTCCAAGAATATCGTTTACATGGTAATATTGACCAAACTTATATCGATTTTTACTCGTCCACCACCGACTGTCGCCTTAAGGAATCATCAATGAACTACTGTTTGTACGGTAATACCAAAAATCGGATAAGGCGTATGCGTTATTACAGTTGACAGCTTTAAACGTGGGACTTAGTCTGGAAATGAATTGCCCGGTCTCTCGAAGCAGTTAGACGCGACATTTGGAACTAATTGGAATAAACAGAACACGAACGACGGAAGCCTTTTCAATATAAATCGGAAAATCAAAGTATAACGGTAATGCCTTCATATGTTTTCTGTAACTTTAAATATCAATCTATTGTCTAGTTGTTCATGGTTTCCTTTTAGTGTAAAGCAATAATATTCTATAAAGAATAGATTTCCAGGTTACTGATAGTGAGGTAAAAAATATGTAAACAAAGAGAGTACATATAACGCTAGAATTTCTGATACTCACAATAGTAAGTTTGTTGTCGCTACCAATAACATACTTGACTGCTGATCAAATTTGGATGTGACCGGTCGTTCGGGTTTCGAATCTCGACGTAGTAACGCTTGCTATATCTAGCAACACTGATGAGTCACAGACGACGAAACAGCTGTCTGGGGGTGTATACATATATATTCTGATGGTGATTATAAATATGAATAAGGAAATGAAATAATAGTTATAATAACATCTCTAATGAATAAGAATAACATTTTTGAGAACTGAAAATAAATAAATAAAAAACACATAATATACTAGTTCCACACAGAAACAGAACTGAAGGGATTAATAAGAGAAAACGACCGAATAATAATAGTAATAATAATAACAACAACAATAATAATAATAATAATAATAATAATAATAATAATAATAATGTAACGATACATGTTACAGATCTTATTTTTCAAATAACGAATCTTCCATTGCGACACGTCTCTTAACGCTCTCGGCATCAAATAACATAATGTTCACATATAACTTTTATAAATCTTATTCCACATATAAAAACGTACTGTTCACAGTCTCGAAAGAGTTATTTTACCATTTATAAACGCTTCAGTTCAACTTATATCAAATCACGGAAAGTTCATTATACATTTCTTAAAGTTCCTAAAAAGTTCTCAAATAAATCTCAAGGTTTACCTTATCTTCTGTTCTCTTCCTTGGCCTGTGATTCGTCTAGTCTTCGCTGGCTGTGTCGTCCTGATCGAAGGAAGAGGTCTGTCTCAGGCAGAATGAATACACGAGACACGAATTTTTTGAAGGGAAATTACATACAAGTTTCTTTATTTTCACACAAGTTTCTTATTTCTTAGTTCGTTTGCTGTCAGGGGGATTCCGGTTTCGACTCTCTCATACTCCGGCTATTTTCTGGTTCCTTTTGGGATATCTTCTGCCCTCCCAAAGCGGGGCCTTACCGGTTTGCCGGCTACATGCTCGCACCCGGTCTGAACGGTATCGCCTCTAAGCTCAGACTGATTCTAAAAAGCTAAGTTCTTGTTCTCCGTGGTGACGTAATCATCATTCCCACGCACGAGATGGGGACAAAGACGACTCACTCTGATCTCTGACTCAAAGGTCACGTCAGGTGTCTAAATTTATTATGACTATTCTTGGATCAAACTCTTCTTTGAACTCACTTCCGAGTCCAGAAACAAAACCTATTTTTCAATAACAAAATTAGCTATTTGATACTAGTTAACCTACTGTGCCTTGCATAATGGGGCCCTACAGTACTTTAACAATAACAACAACAACAATAATAATAATAATAATAACAACAACAACAACAATAATAATAATAATAAACCTAATAATAATAATAATAACAACAATAATAATAATAAGAAGAAGAAGAACAACAACGATAATAATAACAACAATAATAATAATAATAACAACAACAACAACAATAATAATAATAATAATAACAACAACAACAATAATAATAATAATAATTACACAACATATGAATTTGACCCCTAATTCATGCATTACTTCATTTGACGATTACAGTACCGCAATCATGGTATTAACATCTTAATTCTTTTAAGTACTATATTTTTGTCTCATTTTACTTCAGTCGAAGTTCCCAGCAATCAAAGGACCCTTGCGTTGGGCTAACACTTGAGCTCTATATGAGATACATAGATATTCGAATATACCACTAAAATTCTCATTTACCTGTCAAACGTTGAGTTAGTAAAAAAAGTAAGAACATTAATTTTCCGTTCCCAAATTGACTAGTTAGCTATGTTATAGAATATCTTTTTTGTGGTCTCTTAGTCTTACTTGATTCCAGGACAAGAATTTATCTAGTCTGGTGGATTATTCAGCTAAGTGCTGTTACTTGAGGTAACATCACTAGGAGAAGGTGCACCATTCCTCGTATGAGCAAGTGTATAGCCGAGTAGAGGAGATCTTATTTGGGCTTCGAATGCTATGTTATTTTGAATATTTAGTCTGGTTTTACCTGTAGGGGAAGTATCCTTGTGTCAGGTTGTTCTGACAAACCTTTGCACAGAGAGACCGAAGACACTCGAGGATGGTGTCTAGTAGGTAATTCAAACTAAAGAAATCTATGTTTCGCCACAGAATCCTATTTCGGTTCATATAAAGTACGGTTGGAGTTTATGTTTACATAGGTGTATGTACAGAAATTACTTCTAAGATAACTGACCATTATGAATTTTGGAACAGAGCTGCTATGGGTAAGAAGTCGTAATGTGACTTATATTTACTTTAATTTTAGTGTGTGTGTATGTGTTTAGATGGTATTCTTTCATTTAATCAAACATTGTTAAGCACAACAGAATTTCTGCTCAATTATTTTTCTTTTTTATTATTTTGATTTTCCTCATAATCTCTTTTGTTACCTGAAGCTGATAAGCAAAAGTATTGATGATACGTATGCAACATTTATTTATCTTTTTCTATTTTTCTACTAAAAAGATTATTAGGGAAATCGGAAAAAAATAAAAATGTATAATCAAGAGGTAGAATTTTGTTGTGCTTAACAATATTTACTGGAATATATGTATGTATATATATATATATATATATATATATATATATATATATATATATATATATATATATATATATATATATATATATAATTTATTTACATATCTGATGAGAGCGGACCACCGCTTGAAACGCGTTATATAAAATTATAAAATGATAAAATAACAAAATAATTGTTGTGAAGTTGTCCCACAGTAAATAATAAATAAAGGAAGTCAAGTCGAGGGTTGGTTTAACAAGTGTATTAACAAAGTAAGAAAGTGACTAGCACTTGGCTAGACAGTTACAAGGTGTGCTTTGTCTTCTGTGTATCTGGTGACTCGCACTATTTATAGTGACAACCGGTGTAGTTTCTCCTGTGTAAGAACGGCCGGTGTAACAATAATAAATAAATGTGAAAAAAACTTTTTACAAATGTTGGTAACCTTACTCTTTTACGCATATACTTTTCTCTCGTTGGAACTGCAGTAATACTGCACTACCCTCTTATATATATATATATATATATATATATATATATATATATATATATATATATATATATATATATATATATATAATATATATATATATATAATATATATATATATATATATATATATATAATATATATATATAATATATATATATATTTAATATATATATGTATATATATATATATTAATATATAATATATATATATTTAATATATAATATATATATATATATATATATATATATATATATATATATATAGTCTAAAGAAGCTTTGAGTCATGAAAAAAAAATTTAGAATGCAGTTTAAATTCCCAGACAAACTAACTAAATCCAAGATATTGCAGACTTAAAATTCGTTGGAAAATTAATAAATGAAAAAATATAAGTAACAAAAAAGAGGGGGTTAATTATCTAAGAGTGAAACAAAAACAGGAGACCTTAAGCGTCTAATATTAACACAGGGATCATCAGCTGTTTACCATGTATATATATATATATATATATATATATATATATATATATATATATATATATATAGAGAGAGAGAGAGAGAGAGAGAGAAAGTTTAAAAGATTACGTTGCTTTTCTTGAGATGGTATGAAGTTTCAAATAATTCAATAGTTTCTAATTAGACTAATACTTTTCTAAGTGAGTTCACCATTTTGTAGAAAAGTTTAGCCATGTGTATGGCATAATATAGTGTGTGTGCATAAAAAAGAAAATATCCAGTGTATACAAGAGATTATAATGTTTAATGGAATGTTATGAAAATATACAAAACACTAAGAAATATGTACGTTTTACATGGCTTCGCTTTGCATGATCCGATCAGCATTAGTTCTGTTTTCAGTTCCATTTAGTAACATGAACTTTATTTATAAGTTTTAAACAACATTTTCCTTTTAAGTTCAATAATACATTTCGTTGTGAAAGTATTCGATAGTGGATTAAACAAATAAAGTTTTCAGTAATTATTCAATCCATGCAAAAAATAAATGTTATTTAGTTCGACTGTATATTTTATTATCTCGCTTGTATCATAAATGTTTTTGATAAGTGACAGCGGAAACATTATGCAATGAATTTTTTAAAAAATTCTCGCTGTAAAATAAGTCCTGTGCACAAAATATTATATTAAAAAATAATTTAAGTAATCAGGATTTTACGTTATTTAACTTTGTTTTCTTGATCGACTTTTATATTGACGAAATGTAAGAGCTTTTACTTAAAGTAATAGCATTTAAGCTACCGTCTGAAATTAAAGAGCATTTTTTTCTACTCATGAGTCGCCACTTATCAAGACTAAAAGTAATTTGAGATGGAATGATTATCAATTAAAAGATGAAGAAGCTGATCAGATGATTGAGAATGATTGATGGAATGGAAAGTCCGCCTAACTCTAGACACATAGAAGAAAAAGAAAATTTCTTGGTGTGAACATCTTACAAGGAGTAAACATAGATTTTAACTCACTTCAAGATCTTTCATTAAAATAAGGATAAAGTAAAGCGACGCTAGCAACGTTTCTTCTGTGAGAAAGGAACTCTAAGGAACGGAGAGTTCATCCCCACAAGATTTCAGAGTCGATTTTTAACTCTGTCTATGTAGTATATCATACCACTACCACTGTAACTCACTTGATGTTCTCAGACCAGTATTGACTTTTCAATGATATCGATCAGTGGTTTACCCTGAATATGAGTAACAAAGACACTCTGAAATAAAACTGTACTCTACACTACCTTCCACTTTAGCTTTGGATGGAGTTATTCCTTGCGAGCTCTTTCCGGTCTTTCAGTCCCTCCGCAGTTATTTTCCATGATGCCAATCGATTTTCAGTCACTACGATTTTTTAGTTTTTTTTTAGTGGGAAAGTCAAGTTATATATTTTCATGCATATCGATAGACTTTACGTAGGTAATTTCAAATACCTTGGGTTCGTCTACTTAATATTATTTCTTACAATGATTTATCACACCAGTCGTGTTCTCGCACCAGCTGTATTCCAGTTATTTTTATTTCGAAATAGCAGGTGGTTATCTATGGAATTTAAGTAAAAATAATCTTCATCTAGTTCCAAGTACTTTCTAGATCTTCCATAATCTGTGAGCCTTATTATTCGAACTACAGTTCTAATCGTGAATGTTATTCTCGCAACGTTTCGGCCGATGTAATCTCCGACCTTCTTCAAGTGCATCTTGTCCAACTGGAGAATCTTTATGACGAATTCAGGAATATTTAGTGAATTTCGAACGGAAGCCTTTATTTAATGCGCGGGATAGCTCACTGTTGTTTCGGACCTGTAGCGTAACAGGTATGTGCTATGACAGTCTTCTGGAGGTTAAAGGTTCAATCTTCAGTGCGGGAGATCCTAAAATACAATTACGAATTTCGTCTATCTGGTCATGGCTGAGGATTGGGCGTATTGATATCATGTTGCATGTATTTGTAAACTACGGTTAGAATTCGAGTTCATCTCAGCTTGAATTTAAATTTAAATGTATAAAAACACACAGGACGTTTTAAATACAATTTTGATAATCTTATCTAACGTGAAATTTAAGTTGAATGTTATGATAATTACATTTTAATAGTTTAGAAAACTCTATCTGAAATGATATTGAGCTCGTTTGATGATGTTGGTATAAATTAACAACTAGGACAACTAAATCTCGCCGCCTAACATACCACCTCACCTCACCACAAAGCTCTATCCACCAACATGTAACAACACACATAATTTCTAAAACAGACTTCCGTGATATCCTCGCTGTTGCAAACTGTAGCCTTTGCCTCCCTATCTCCAAAGCACTATTTATTTGAGCGTATAAAGCTACTATCAACCAGACTGGGGGATATTTAAATTGTTGTAAAACGTTTTTGAATGAACCTTTCTTAATAAATTCACAAATTTTACTTTGTACTAGCATCATAGCGTGCTGAAGGACGACTCATACGAGTCGAACATTCTTGCAATTATGGCAGGTTCCTGATACACTAGAACATACCACCAGATCACTGGTCAGCCAATTGGAAAGAATATATCATAAAAGGAATGAACGAAAGTTCACTTATGTTTAATCAAACTTGTGTCAATGACAAAATGTTATTTAAAAATACAAATGTATGTATATGCATATATATGTATATATATATATGTACATATATGTATATATATGTATACATATACATATATGTATATGTATATATGTATATGTATATATATATATGTACATATATGTATATATATGTATACATATTCATATATATAATATGTATATGTATATATGCATATGTATGTATATATATAGCAATAGATAAAGTGAAAGAATAAAATAAGGTGCGAATCAAATTTTATTACAGTTCAATGTTCAAGTAAAGTACTTTAAAGTCCTTAACTCATGAGTTTTCAAAGAAAATCTTCTCCTCAGAGGACCATTATCGCAATGACATTACTGCAGGTAATAAAAATTAAACTTTGAAAATATATAAAAAATATATATATAAATACATAAAGATATATAAAACATCAAATACATCGGCCAAAAACATACTTTTTTGTAAACCTATACAGTTCATCCAAGTCAAACAGTTTAAACTAGCCCCAGGAAAGATATCAAAGAGGTTGATTAAACAATAATCTAAGTGGTGAATGGTTGTCCTAAAACGAAAACAGTTATTCAGGCTGGAAATTCGTTTGTTATCGATACAGTAGATAACAGTGAAAAGTATATTCAAGGGGTATGCAAATTAATACAACGATAGAAAAAAGATGGATTAAACAAATCATATGAAAAGTTTAGAAAACTCACTTGGTGTTGAATATTATGATGTCCAAATTCAGGGTTCTTATGAGTTGATAGGAGTAATGTAACCCATAACTTCCTGGTTATATGCAAGCTCCGCTAAATCCAATTCGAATAAAATTAAACTGATCTGATGTATTCGGCCATTTTTTCTTCCGGGTCCGATAAAATTACTCCAAAGAAAAACATTACATTCGAAGGTAATCAAGCTCGCGTAAGCCCAGTAGACAGCGTAACGAATCCGAAAACGAATTCTTTCCCTTGATAATACAACCGCATAGGTTTACAAAAAAGTATGTTTAGAACCGATATATTTGATGTTTTATATATCTTTATGTATTTTTATATATATTTTTTTAATATATTTTCAAAGTTTAATTTTATTACCTGCAGTAATGGCATTGCGGTAATGGTCCTCTGAGGAGAAGATTTTCTTTGAAAACTCATGAGTTAAGGACTTTAAAATACTTTGCCTGAACATTGAACATTAATAAAATTTGATTCGCACCTTATTTTATTGTTTCACTTTATCCATTGCTATTAATGCTCTATTCAGTATATTGAGCTTCATTTCATCCGGATGTTCACTAATTAAAGATATTAGTTGCCTCTTATATCTTTTGTTGTATTAACCTTATATATATATATATATATATATATATATATATATATATATATATATATATATATATATATATATATATATATATATCATCCAATCTATAATAAAGACCAATGCATATTTGTTTACAAATATATATATTTATAAATAAATGTATGTAATTTCATTCCGTCAAGCAAAAGTAGCGAGCAAAACTTGTGCTGTTTTCTAGCCCCCGGACGAAACAATTTAATATAGTGAGCGGAAGTAAGAAAGCAGACAGAAAATCAAACAACCACCCGAGATTTTCCCTACTATCTGATATGAATTCGAGAATGAATACTGCACTCGATAATAAAAAGTCAACAGTCTGTTTTTTTTATTTTAAGACATTAGAATTTATACTAATTTATATACGAAAAATTTAATTACTGACGTAATTGTATGATTTTATATGAATACTTTAGTATATATACACGTAAATAGCGAGTGCGAAAACTGATGATACATAATATGAAAAAGTTTTGACGAAGGGTGTACACTAGTATATGTATAGTGTTGTGAAGGTGTGTGAGTTGCGAGACACAAATATAGAAGAAATAAATAGATTCGTTGGACATGAACGACATACAAATATATTTTACAACTAAAGGAATTAATATGATTAAAGAGGGATCAGTTTTCTGTCGGTCAGCCGCTTTCGATTGCATCGCCCATTTTGGATTTACCCCTATCAATTTTTATCGTCGGGTCTATCTAATCCTGCCTAAATCTTACTCACTTTAGGGCAGATCCATCATGCTTCAAAATGTCTCTTGGCAAAGGAAGATACTTTTAGCGTAAAAAGAGTTATCTTCCTTTAAACAGATATTCTAGATGGATTTATTCATCATTTAAACACACACACACACATATATATATACACACACATATATAAATAAAAATGTATATATGAATATATATATATATATATATATTTATATATATATATATATATATAATTTATAGCATTCCAATGACCATAGGAAAAATAAATCCTAAACCATAATTTTCATTTATTGTTTCCATTTCTTTATTTTCATATCATAGCGAATACCTGTATTTCTTCTTCGTGTCACGAAACAAATTGTTTATATATTTTTTCCAAATTTAATACTTTTTCTTACGCGCGTTTCACAGCAAAGTCAAGAGAAATATATAGTCTTTAGTTTAACTTTGCTGATCATCAGAGCAATAGTTCATTTAATGGTAATAGGAAAACATATTATTCCAAAAAAGGAGAAAGAAGGAACAAGTTTAAAAAGTCCTGTCAAAAATAATGGAAAGCCGAAATACATAAAAAAAAACATTAAAAAATGGTGACAAAAATCCAGGACACTCCCCCTCCCCCGAAAAAATGAAAACAATAAATGAAAATTATAGTTTTGGATAGATTTTTCCATATGGTCATTGGAATGCAACCATAAATTCTTTATGCTCTGAATCTTGTAATACAACATCATTGAGCTTGCAATTGTAAACATTTTCGGATATTATAGGAATATATACTTAAATATATATTTTTATAAAAACTCACACACACACACACACACACACACACACACACACACATATATATATATATATATATATATATATATATATATATATATATATATGGAAATTCGAAAAATGGAAAACCCAAAAATATTATTTAAGTATTCATCAACGTTTCGTCTTTATTTCAAGACTTCCACAGGATGATTATCTGAAGATAAACAAACACAAGTACCAAATGTTTGAAACAGAGGTGGTAGTGGGTGTAAGCTTAAAATTGGGACCGCTTATGAAAAAAATATGAGATACAAATAGACGGTTGCAGTGGGAAATTTGGGGAGATGGTGGCGGTTGGAGTTGGAGTTAAAAATCATTAGGTAAGTGGAGATACATTACAATAAGTGTGGAAGGAGTGATGGCGAACATTGGTAGCGGTTAAAATTAATTTAAACTATTAAGGTGGAGGAGGGGCCATTAGACATGTTTATTGAATCTTTTAAAATTATCCTTGAGATGAGGGAGCAGTAGGGTTAAAAATACAGGGTCGTGTAATAGGAAAATGTACGAGGGAGAAGGAGGGGGAGGTGTCCAAATTTGTATATATAAGCACATAATATATATATATATATATATATATATATATATATATATATATATATATATATATATATACACACAACATGTTGATGCACATTGAAATCGTAGAGAAACGATACTTTTTAATAAATCTTTACATCTAACAACTACAACGACTACATAATGAAAAATACTTGCAATCACTTTTGGTTCGGCCGGTCTCATGGCGTTACGACTTTGCTATTTATTAGCGAATAAAATAAACCTCGCAAAAAGCTGAACTACGATACTTTTTTATGGATTTTCTTGGATGTGCTTGTTGTGCAAGATGATTCGCAAAGATGGAACAATATTTTGGCAATTGCGCATCGTAACGGCGGGAGGGCGGCGAGTGTTAATGGATAAGAAGTTGCAAAAAAATGAGGGAAAAGAGCGATATATATACGGCTTCAAACGAAAAACGCATTGAGAAGGAAAGACGTATACAAAATCGAAAAAGCATAAAAAGTGTAAAGAAACGTGTCTTTAAACAACAACTCGAATGAGCAAGGGGACAATTAACGAAGCGATGAATTGCGGTCTGCACGGACAAAGATATGCTCACATGACACGCAATACGCACATCTTCCATTTATTGACAAACGAACTGAATTCACACGTGTGAAAATCTCACTTATTTGTTTCATTTTACTTCAGTCGAAGTACTCAGAAATCAAAGAGCTCATCTCTGGGGCTAACACTTAATATCTATATGAGATACATATATATTCTATTAAATTTCTCATTTACCTGTCAAATGTTGTGTTAGTAAAGAAGTTAAGAACATTAATTTTCCTCCACCCAATTGACCAGTTAATTATGTTATAGTATATATTTGTTGTGGTCTATTGGTCTTACCGGATTCCAGGACAATAATTCATCTAGTCTGGTGGGGTATCCAGCTATGTGTTGTTACTTGAGGGAACATCACTAGGAGAAGGTGCACCATTCATTGTATGAGCCAGTGTATAGCCATGTCGAGAAAATATTATTTGGCTTCGAATTCTATGTTATTTTGAATATTTAGTCTGGGTTTACTTGTATGGGAAATATCCTCATGTCAGGTTGTTCTGACGATCTTTTGCACAGAGAGACCGAAGACACTCAAGGATGGTGTCTAGTAGGTAATTCAAACTAAATAAATATATGTTTCGTTTCAGAATCCTATGTCGGTTTATATAAAGTAAGGTATGTGTTTATGTTTACATATGTGTATGTACAGAAATTACTTTTAAGATAACTGACCATTATGAATTTTGGAACACAGCTGCTAGGTGTAAGAAGTCGTAATGTGACTTATAATTACTTTAATTTTATTTACGCAAAGGGGTTAACAATGTGTGGAGTCCATTAGTTAAAATTCCGATACTTCCGATTTTGGGGGAATTTTTTCTAATAGGTATTAGCCATCAATTAAATAATATTCTCTAAATATTAGTTTTATTGGGGTATTTTAAAATGTTTTTAGAGGACATAATATGGGCAAGACCTTCCATTTAAAAATTCAAATATTTCAGATTTGCATTAAATTTAAGTCATTAGAAACCAATTCAGCAAGATTCCCTGAATTTTAATTTGTTATTAAAACCCCTTAAGTGTTAGGAAATTCCTAGAATCATGTAATGAATTTTGATCTACCATACATTTTAAAGTATAATTTGAGCCGAATAGAATCAAATGACATGAAATTTATTTGCAAAAAATAGTAAATTGCAACAAGCCATGTAAATGGACAGTTAGGAGATGTGTACATCTATTTACCATCTGAATGTTTTGTCTAAGGTGCCTTTAAACGGTGATATGATAGACATCGTCACTATCTCTTGTAGGCTGTTCCACGAAGCAGAATCACGGACAGGGAATTCTACCTTTCTACAAATGAAACGAAAGCAACTATGGCACATTTTTTGCTGGGTTCCGTTGAGACCATGACTTAACGCTGGAGTGACACCCCCCCCCTGAAAGGTAGATTTACATTATGGGTTATGTTTTACGCCAGAAATGCGTTCCCTCGCATGCTCGGCCGCTTAAGTGAAGGATACTTATCCAAAGATCAGCGGCCAAGATGCATCCAGTCCTGCCTTGAACTGTTATATCGTCTGTTGGTTTACAACCGCTTCTGGTAACTTGTTCTACTGTGTAGCGACCCGACCCGGAAAAGTAGTCTTCCGACGATTTACCCTAAATCGACTCAAGTATAGCTTCTCTGAGTTTTCTACGAAACCCTTTCTCCGGAGCCAGTGCGATAAAGAGGTCGTGTGGCACAATGCAGTTTCCGCGTATTATGTTAAAAGCGAGGATGAGGTCCCCACGCAACCTTATACTCTCCAGCGAATACAGTCAATCGTTGTTAATAGAACTTTATGTGGACTCTACAGACGATCTGCCTCGCGAGTCTTTGAACCTGCTCTAGGTGTTGGATATCCTGAAATAAATAGGATTGAGCCGCGAAATTCACTAATTGAAAATAAACATTGATCAAAGCGATAATGAATTTTAATGAACCCTAACTCAACCCTAACACCGTTTACACACCTGTTCAAAGAAAAAGCAATAAATAGGAGGTGAAGTTTAGATGATATGTTCCAGAATGGATCGCAGCAGATATGTATAACGGTAGGAAGATGTTGGCTGTCACGGTTGCAAAGAGGCGGTAGATGAGAAAGAGCACACGGCAAGCATTATTTTTCGCCTGAATGTAATGGGTAGTGGGAGTAAATGAGGCATCAACCACAAGACTCTAGTTCTTGAACTACATCGTCTCGTTCAGCATCAAGCGACCATGTTCGAAATCAAGTAGCATGTTGGGTGAAGAACAGATTAGAAAGTGGTTACATTTTTTGACATGGAGAAACAAATCTTATAGTTTTGACTATTTTCTAGATGGAGGCATCTAAGGAGCTCTTCAAAGTCACTTCTGGGAGAAATTATCTTGACGTTATCGACAAAACGAAGAACCTTTTTGGAGATGCTCTCTGGCAGATCATTGACGAACACCAAGAATAACAAATTTCCAAGTACTGACCTTTTGAGACGCCACTAACCGCATTAGAAACACCAAACAGGGATCCATTGACTTGTACCCGGAAGATACGGCCAGCAAGAAAGGCTTCGACCCATCTCACCACATGTGGTTGAAAGCAATAAGCCGTGAGCTTGTATAGCAGAAGTCTATGATTCACTGAATCAAAAGGCTTCGCAAAGTCAATGAACACATCATCCGCTGCATCGCTATCATCCATGCTTTTAGTGACCCACTCCTCCATAATCAAGAAATTTGTTAAGCAGGGTCTCTTCGGTACGAGGCCGTGTTGGATTGGTGCTGCGTCATGAGATCGAACATCATGGCTGCCTTGAGAAGAGTCTCAACCACTTTGCAGACGACAGAAGTGAGTGAGACTGGCCTGTAGTTGACAGAATCCTTTCTGTCACCATTCTTGGAGATCGGAAAAATAGTCGCTGTTCGCCAGTCTTCAGGGGTATCACAAGTTTTAAGAGATAGGTTAAAATGCCGGGTGAGGGGAGCAGCAATAGGATGCAAACCGTCTGGACCGGTGTTCTTATTTTCATTAAGTGATCGAAAGACTCGTGAACGTTGTCTTGTGAAATAAAAACAGTTGTGCATGGGTTGAGTTTCTCAACAGAATGTGGGTACATCTCCGCTATCGGCCTTTTTGTAGATTTCGGAAAAGACGTCAGAAAAATACTGCATAAAAATATAAAAAAGTAGAGTAGAAAATGACGGCAAAAAGATGCCTGCTTCGCCAGTGTTCGCACTCGTATCCATATAAAATCATAGAATATCGTGAGTAATTTAATTTTTCATATATAAATTATTACTATCATTTCTGATGAGCCAAAGAAAAAAAAACTGGGGTTTTACTCGCTTATTTTTATGTGACGGGATGGATTTATATTTATTTATATACAAATATACATTCGTCTTTATTATAGAGTTTTCAATATAATCACATTGAAACATTTCCGTAAAATTCATGTTAATCGAGTAATTGAAATCAGCTATTTTTTTAATTCATACATGAGAAGATTAAAAAATCTCTGTTTAAATAGTACACGACGTTAAGTCATTTTATGAAAATAAACATTTATATAGACTGTGTTTTTCCTTCAACGTATAATGTAACGTTTCTATATTTTATGAAATAATCGGATCTCCAATTCGTCATGCGAAGTATTTATTTCATTTCATTCAATTTAATTTTCAGTTTCTGAATTTCGTATTCTAATATGTTGACTTCTTGAAAATTTTTTAGTTTTATTTATACCTTCGTCGAATTTTATAGAACACATGATTATTTGCATAACACGTAATAGTTATTTATTATGACACGAAATAGTAAATCTTTTGTATAGCACATAATGATAACTCTTTTCATAGCACATACTCGTTTATTTTTGGTATAGAACCTAATAGTTAATTTTTCTGTACTTGCTCAGCTTAGGATCCAAGCTAAAATCGACTTGGAATCATCAGTTTCCGGATGTTTACGTAGGCAAACCGGAAATGCCGAAGGGCTTATCCAATCAGTAGCGAGAAAATAAGTAGACGACAGGGTAACATTTTAATTGATTGAGCCGCAAAATTCACTAATTGAAAATAAACATTGATCAAAGCGATAATGAATTTTAATGAACCCTAACTCAACACTAACACCGTTTACACACCTGTTCAAAGAAAAAGCAAACTTTTTTATACACATTTTTTATAACCCTAATCCTAACCCCTAACCTTAACCCTTGTTCAGTGATATTTTTCTTTCAAAAAATTTTACGTGTAAAAAAGACTTTTTCGAGTTGTACACCTAGCCTAATTTTGTATTTTGGGACGCAGGCAACCGACTTTTCATTCGACTTTTTTTCCGACCGTCTACGTAAACATCCGGAAACTAACGACGCCAAGTCGATTTTAGCTTGAGTCGTAATAGTTTATTTTTCGATAACATATAATAGATGATAGTTATTTTTTTTATACAACACATAATATTTACATCTTTGTATAACACAAAATATTTATTTTTTGTATATCACGTAATGTTTAATAAAAAGTTAAATACAAAAGAAAGGGTATCTGAATGTGATCTATAAGACATTCTACGATGTTTTTGGTTTTCTGATGCATTCATTATAAAAATAATTTATTTTTTTACTCAATCCATAAAATTTCATTACAATCCGGAGAATTTATTTTTATGATCTTTTTAAAAAAGGGATGTTTTCTATTTATATGCACAACTAGAACGCTGATATTTTTAGTGACGTATTATTTCTCACACAGATTATTCGAGGAGATATTTGGTCGTTTGTACAATGTGATGTCCAGCGTTATTATGACGAACACACATATACTACACTGCCCCTAAAACAGGAAGTAATAGCCGGGGTGGATGGTCTAGTGAACACCGAATAGAAAGAGATAATGCTTGGGAGGATGGTATCATTAAAAGAACACATATCCTACACTACACCCAAGAAAAAGGGGAAAAATCCATGAGTGAATAGGCTCATGACCATAGAACAGATACTGCACTTATGTCTCTGTATTCTTTAGATAAAGATTGATAATTTGTATAATTTGGATTATTCGGACTACTGTTCTAATCTTGAGCCTTATTCTCACAACGTTTCGGCCGATGTAACCTTCGATCTTTTTCAGGTGTATCTTGTTGAACCCATGAGTTCGACAGAAAGATTCGCGAATTCGACAAGATACACCTGAAGAAGGTCGGAAGTTACATCGGTCGAAACGTTGTGAGAATAACACTCAAGATGAAAACAGTAGTCCGAATAATTCAAATTATACAAAAGATACTGCACTATTTGTATATTTAATAACATAGATGACAAACTATTACTGTAATAATCGAGAAATATGAAGAATATTCGATTTGTACGTTAGGAGATGGACATGGTCACTAATGAAATGCTATTTGGCTGTATAAGATTTTAACGTATTTCATCTTGAAATAAAAGCGCCAAGTTATAAACATAAATATGTCATGTTGAAAACATTTATTGAATACGAAGAAAATAAATCCCGCCTTTTCTTTATTAATTTAAAGATGTATTTATGTATCTACAAAAAACGATAATAAGAAAAAATATTAATAAGTGATAAAAGTTCAAAGAAAAAAATAGAGTGTCTTAAAAAAATCAAAAATTAAAAAAAATAATCAATATATGTAACTTTGATTTATACTTATATTCGACAGCTGCTCATGCTTGCAGACAGGTTTTTTACCGGCTTCATTAAAAAATGATCATGCTACTTATCAGACGTCTGATTGATTTCGGCTTTCCAACCGGCTTGTTCGCCCCTTCCCCTCTCGCCATTTATTCCACATTCAGCATCCATTTCTAATTCAGTTTTCGAACATTTGTCCGCATATGAACGTTATTTAATTCAACGCACTTCACTGCGTCGACATAATGATTTATAATGTTTTATGGGAGAGTGCAGATACGTATGCAAAGGACTCCCAGCAACTATTTCAATGAATATGCCTTCCCCCTCTCTTTCCAACATTCTTTTTAGTTATCTGTTCCATTGCCCCTATTCACTTGCCCCCCCCCCCCACGCTTGTTGCAATTTGCTATTTTTTGCAAATAAAGTTGATTTCATTCGATTCCACTCGCCTCAAATTATACTTTAAAATGTATGCTAGATCAAAATCCATTACTGATTTTGATTTTAAGAATTTCCTAAAACTTAAGGGGTCTTAATAAGATCGGTTTTCAGTGTTGGGAGAATTTAGCTCTTTAAGGAAGAGATTTCAAGATCGGGACAATAATAAAAATTGCCTCAGTCTAGAAAGATTTCTTTTCCCTGACCGAGGACAATAAAGAAGTGCAGTATTAGAACATATACCACACCAAAGGACTAAGGAGAGGCTTGACTTTTTTTTTTAAATCTGGGTTTACTTCGTCAGCGTGTTAAGTCACTTTGGACGGATAGCATACAAGACGAGGATACGCCGTTGACAATCAGTCCGCCATGACGTGGACCACTTTGATGACTGGTGGCCTTGATCTGTCGGGCTGGGATATAGTCTTGTGCAGTCTTAGGCGGTCCACCCTCCTAGGCTTTACTTTCTCTCTTTGAGAAGTGATTAATTGCTAATCACACATCGGAAAATGCCGATGAGACTGCTTAGGTATTTTATGTGTGTCAGAGTGCGCTGGCTTTTCAAACTCGACTTTCTGACCTTCTATCACCTTTTCCTGCTGTGGCAAAGAGACAAATAACAGTTCGTCAATGTGTTGGGTATGTTTAATTATTGCTATACAACTCGATGGTTTGACTTAGAAAATAAATTCGGTTCTCGTTCTTATGTGAACCTGATTCCTCTCATGTTGGTGTTTCAAGTAGCTCGCATTGTGGTGAACTGTAATGTTACTCTAAGCGATATAATAACAAAATTGTGTCGACATTTAGTTATGGATGAAATGGAATTTTGATCAGTATTGTTGACGAGCCATTAATTTAATAACTCTTCTGTATTTAAATCTCCGAAACAGTTACATGGTAAACAGCTGATGATCCTCTTTTCTATTTCACAATTTTGCGTTAGGTACACACGGCTTATGTTTCCCAACTGATATAAGTGGGTCCACTTTTGTATTTTGTGAATTTTTCAGAGGTGAAAGTCAGCTTATATAAGTTTTAAGTTTTCAAGTTGAGGATTTAGTAGTATCCTTAGAATGATTTAAATCCCTTGGAGGTCGGATATTGGTGTTAGGATAGTACTGCTGTCACTAGGAACACGGAAGAAGGGGATGCTTCGGTATTGTTAGCAGTTGGAACCGTTTCTGTGGATGAGATTTCTTGTGGATGACCTATATAAATTACTGTTTGCAGCTTGCAATATATTATTTATGTTGAAGATATATATGTGTTTATTACGTGTATAATATATATATATATATAAATATGTATATATATAAATATATATATATATTCATATATATATATATATATATATGCGTGTATATATATTAAATCTATGTGAACCTTGTTTTCTTGTCTCTTTGCATATACGGGACGGTGTCACAATGGAATGATGTCACAAAGGCAGACGTCATTCACTAAAACAAAGTAGATAATTTATGACGTCGTAAATAGATGACGTAATCAGTGACGTCTTTCATTGAAAACAGAGAACGTAGAGGACCCGTGAGCCTATGAGTTGACAAATACAAAACAAACGAATCTGTTATTGGAAATTGAGATATATTTCATAGATCATGATATACTTTTGGAAAATTTCTTTCAGTGAATCATAACTGCTAGAAGAAAACAGATTCATGTTTGTTGCTTGAAGAATGTTTCTTTTCAAGTTCTTTATCGATTTTCCTCTGTTTTAAGATAGGATACTTTTTATTAATTCCATGATTTTCGAAAAACACTTTTGCATACAAATCATTTTTATTATGATGATTCGGTTGTCTAAATACCAGTCGAGAATACGTTTTCGACAACCAGTCTTTATCTGTCTTATGTCTCGGGTAATCCTAAGAGATCCACCCTCGTAGGAATTTTTGGGAAAAGAATTGGTTTATTGCCAACTGCCCGAGGCTTTCTATCTGGGAAATACCGACGGGGCTGCCCGGGCTATTTTTAGAGGCAATCCTGGCTCTTCCGCTGGGGCGATGGCCTTTATTCGCACCTTCCGGCCGTGTGCCAGACCCCCCCCCCCGTGAAAAGGAAGTAAATAAAGCGGTTGTCATCTATTTGATAATATTTACACAAATAAATACAGTAAATAACCATTCCAGGAATGGATTCGTGCTGAGAAAGGTATTATATATATATATATATATATATATATATATATATATATATATATATATTTTTTTTTTTTTCTTTGCAGTACAGAATTTTATAATGGCATGAAAGAGACAATATTTATTAATCATAATGAATTAAGAATTCAAAAGATGAAAAGGGCAGCTGACCGGTTTCGTACCTCGCTCAACGGAGCCAAATATCGAGGTATCGTATAAAAAATATAATATAGATGAGAATTATAGCGAGGGAAAGGGGTAAAATAAAATTTTAAAAAAAAGAAAAAAGCTAAAAAAAAAAGAAAAAAGTTAAATTAAATAGAAAAAAAAATATATATATATTATTTTTCGAGGTTAATTACCGTATCATAAAATGGTATGGTGAGTCAACTTCTGGAATGAAAGAGAAAAACACAGTAGGATCTAAATATATGTATATATACAAATTAAATATTACATGTGGATAAATAACTAGCCAATTGAATATTTTTACCCCGTCCCTATCACTCTCCAAAAACAAAAAAGAATTCCTGAGCTACATTATCTTTTTCAGCATTTTCAATTTTTGCGTAGCCTTAGGAATCTCTATTTCGAAAGAAATAGCAGATAAAACATGTATGCACGTGTGTAGCCACTAATGTTTGTATTAATTAATAAAGTTATACTATATATATATATATATATATATATATATATATATAAATGTGTGTATGTGTGTATGTGAGTGTGTGTGATATAAATTGATAACTTCTATATATATATATGTATATATATATATTATATAAACTGTTAATTTCTCTCTCTCTCTCTCTCTCTGTATATATATATATATATATATATATATATATATATATAATGTATGTGTGTATTTATTATTAATAGTCAAACCTTCAATGTTTAAGCTCAATGGATGTTATTTTTAATTTTGTAACACCAGAGCTTCTATAAATAAAAAATATGAAGATACATTTCAGTAACCACGTGTTTGTTTATTTAAAAAAAAATCCAGTTGTTCATGTCGACGAAATAGCTCGTCCAGATCTAGATAAAAAAAAATAAATTAAACATGGTTACTAGAATCTAATTTTTTTATTGTATATATATATATATATATATATATATATATATATATATATATATATATAAATTTATATTTTTTTTTTGATTTTATTCCATTAGTTGCGACAAAACAAGTTTTGTTTCATTGGTGCTAATAGCGACCAACTCATCGTGCCGGCGAAAGGAATTCAAATGGCATAAAATTTTAACTTCACTTTAACGGGAGATTGAAAATTGAAAATACATTGGAGGGGGAGGGGGACAGAGTTGGGGCTTTGTCTATAACGGCGACATGGGACATGAGAGGGGAGGGGGGAGGACCCCAACAAGTCGTGTTTCAAATTATTACGTGGGAGGTTTTTCACGTGTCTGTGATCTCAATCTCGGCCGGGGTGGGAGGAGGGAGATGGAGCGACGGCCAGAGTGAGTTAAATTTAAAATGAGAATAAAATTATGATTACAACCGTCATTTTTATTTTATTTTAATTCTAATAAGTAATTATCATGTGGATAAAAATGTTTGATAATTTTAATTTAGGGTATTAATTGCTACTTTTGCATTTTATGACGGTTGTAATCATAATTTTATTCTCATTTTAAATTTAACTCACTCTGGCCGTCGCTCCATCTCCCTCCTCCCACCCCGGCCGAGATTGAGATCACAGACACGTGAAAAACCTCCCACGTAATAATTTGAAACACGACTTGTTGGGGTCCTCCCCCCCTCCCCTCTCATGTCCCATGTCGCCGTTATAGACAAAGCCCCAACTCTGTCCCCCTCCCCCTCCAATGTATTTTCAATTTTCAATCTCCCGTTAAAGTGAAGTTAAAATTTTATGCCATTTGAATTCCTTTCGCCGGCCCGATGAGTTGGTCGCTATTAGCACCAATGAAACAAAACTTGTTTTGTCGCAACTAATGGAATAAAATAAAAAAAAAAATATTTTGCTCTGAATTTTCATTGAGCACTCTCATAAACCCGGTTTCAACTTCCTTCGGATTCATACCCCCTGGATATTTGTAACAAGTTAATTATATAAATTTATATATAGATGTATATATGTATATATAAATTTATATATAGATGTATATATGTATATATATATGATATATATATATATATATATATATATATATATATATATATATATATATATATATATATATATATTTAATGACAAAATAGATTAGCAAAAATTAATCTTGGACAAAGATTACATCTAATATCCGGAACATTTTTTGTTCCTTTTTTCAAGAGAAGTGGTGTCTGATCAACTCTGCAGAAAAGCCATGAGATAAAGTACTGTTTCGTTTTAAAATTCCCGAAACAGATTTCCATGGTAAACAATTGATGCTCACTTAAATAAAGTTAAGAATAGCGTCAATACTTGGAAGCAAACTAATGTAGTGATTGCAAAAAATGAATTAACTTACAAGCAATGTAGGTTTTCTAATAAGAACTTGGGACTAAAAGGTTTTTTTTCTTTTTTTTCCATAATGTTGTAATGGTTAAAAAAACTTCCAAGACTTACTGTAAAAAGCAAGGCCTCGTTACCAGTATTACAGTCAAAATAAAATGTTTGATAATGTATGAAAGTGTAAACTTGTCAGGGAGGGTTTTAGTTATGCGTTGTATGGCGATAAATGATATGATGTGTAATGTGAGTCTTAAAGACTAGCTTAGATCAGATGACCTTAAAGGAAGATTAAATCTGGGCTCTTCGTTTGTATAACTACGTTGAATAAATGGGTTAGAGTTCTTGGGTTAGTAAATGTATAACAGTTGAGATAGCAGGATCAGTTGGAAGGAAAAGGCCAAGCAAAAAATGTGAGGAATTGATAAGGATGGACTTGAGAGAAAGACAGATGATGATGATGACGAGATGTACTTTTTGCAGCCATGGATATTGTAAACATAAACTTGATAGATTGGACAAATTTAAAGTTTATGATTGAATTTTCAGCTCTGGCTGTAATAATATGAAAAAAAGCACTCAATAACAATTTATTGCGTGTTTGTGCAGATTTCTCCGCTGAACTAAATAAATACTTAAAAGATTACATTCATCTTTTTTCAAACACCAGAGGCATTTTTCTAGAAAACTTTGATAATGAATGGAGATAAGTTGGTGTGAAGAGTGGATTTATCTGATCGTAGCTGTCGAAAGTAATACAGCTTTGCCGAATATAAGTAGGCAACAATTTTAATATGCTTATAATCATATAGCAGTTGTTAGTTTAAAATTCGAGCCAAGCATTTTCCAATATATTTTCAGGGCTCAAGATTGTAACCACTTGCGTAGTGGCTATAGTCTTTAAAAACTGAACTAAATACATTTTCTTTCACGTAAAAGTTTTTTAAACGAATCATTCATTATGCTTTTCAACGTAGTGAAAAATGAGAACTGTACATGACTTGTGGCACATATTTGAAAGAAATAATTGATGGGACCTTAAAAAACTATCCTAAAACATTTATTTCGTTTTTTGCACACGTTTTTGGAATGTGTAAATTATTACAGTGTATATGCTACAAATATGTGAACCCAACGAACACCACTGAATATGTCGGTAAACAAATTAAATGGAATTAACTATAGAGTTATAGTTGACATGTATCCCAATCCTTTACATATTAATTGACCAACAACGTGTGTAAAAACACAAGCGATGCCCAAAACTTATATTTGAAAAAAAAGTAATGACATAAAAAATAGTGGGCACGTGATTCGGCTTTCAACTACGTCCACTGCAAATCAAATCAGCCTGTGCGCTCGAAATCACTATTGGCGCCAAAAGTAAAAACCACTCTTTTCCGAGCTTTTGACTAAGTATTTAAGAACCAGGACTTTGATCAGTCAGACAGTTGAGCCCCCCCCCTCTCCCCCCAAAAAACAGAAACCAGACAATACTAAACTATATCAAGGTCCGCTTCCCTTGGGAGAGAAAAGCACAATTCTCAACTCACGCACACAATGTCACACACCTACGCACACTGGCAAGAGCAGCATGCATACAATGCATACTACAGTGCCTCACACACCGACATACGCATACGTACACTCATAACCTTTCTCACTCTGAACTTTCCTTACAATGAAAACTCTACTTATGAAATAAAATAACTTTCAACCAATTGTTATGTTATACGTATATAAATATAGGGTGGGCAAAAATAAGGGTCCTATTTTAAAAAATTCATAACTTTTTTATTTATTGATTTTTTTTATTTTTAGAATAAGTAAAGGACCCCTTCCGAAGCAAGCCTGAGCCGTATTAGCCCTAAGGAACGTACCCTCATTTAGAAAACATTATTTTTGCTTAAAAAACTCAAAACAGTGTAAAAAACAATACTTTAGTTTTTGTAAGTTTTAAGAAGTGTTTTTCGGCTAAAATTTGTTTTGTTTATTTCAAAAAATCTCGGAAGGGTCAGTCTACACACACATAAAGTTTGGTGAGTTTAACCTTTATTTTGTGGAAGTTATTCAAATTCAAGTTATTCAAATTTAAAGATAGGATTAAGTTAGTTAAACATGTTTTCTATCTTTTATTCAACATTCAAGTTGTCTGTTTTCATCCATTTTTCTCAACCTTTATTACAATTTAATTATCAGTGTGGATCTTAACACATTTTCGAAGACGCAAAAAACGTGAACAGGTTAGCGAAGCTACGGCCAACGCTGTCCCACGGTATTAAAAGTCGTTTGAAGAGAATAGCAAAATACGTATTACGGTTTTGCCACTGATATACCTTTACCCTAATTGATATCTTGATATCTTGTATGTGAGTTTTCTTTTGTATTTACAACGTATTGACCATGCAAAGATGTACATTAGTAAGAATAATAAAAGCCTAAAACTTAAAATAAAATGGTCGCTTCTGTAAAAAGCAGGGGCGGCCATTTTCTCTTCAGATAAATAGCCATGTGCGAAAGCAATTCTAACGTGAAAATAAGAACTGTTTAAAATAAATATCTGTGTATCACGAAGTTTGAAATATTAAGCCATGTGTGTACCCGTTATTGGAGGGGGAAATGCGCGCGTTTTCAATTATATTTTTCAAACATGAAAAGAGAACAGGGTGCCTTCCTCCCACCGACAAGAAATATATCACTTGAGACATTTATATCTTGTGGTATTTCTCTGATTTTAGCCATGATGGACCTGTTACGTTCAGTAATAGTTTGAGAATTGATTTGATAGTCACTATCTTTGATATAAATCCACAAATAAAAATCTGGAGATTAAGGTCCAGTGAATGTGAAGCCCATTTAGAATCACAACTCCTGATGTGAAAATGCAGTAGACTAGGTGGGGATGTGAAAATGCAGTAGGTTGCATTTTTTTTAGTAATGTGTATGAATGGCGGACGTTGCAAATGTTAGATGCTCGACCTGGGGGAAAGAGAGGCGCACAAGATAAAGTGAAAATATCTTTGGTTATATGGGCCATCCAACAAGTTTGTTTCCATTTAAGCTGAATTAAGTGTCGCACAAAAGGCTGGATTATCGCCATGATAATTCTCTGTCTGACATTTATCTCCGGGGATATCTCAAGTGGTCAATGCCTGAATGGTTTATGACCATGGAGAAAGACCCGGCTAGGAATTAATAGATGGGAGTGGAGATCTGGCGACTGGGCATGACAGGAAGTTGGAGGTTTGCTGGGATAAATTGAGGCCCGTGGAGGCAGAATGGTCCATCTGGGTCTCTTAGCCAAAGGACTATGGGGGACTTGTTTCCACCCCAGCGGGATATAGAGATCTCATTTTTCAACTCTGCCATTCCACTTAGAGACACGGGTATCTTTTGTAACATTCAACAAATAAATGTGTTACTTGTTCATAAATTGGACTCATGGCTTTCACTTGGCATGGGAGTATTTTTTACAGCACTGAGTGAGACAAACAACATCTGTGTGGGATGATTACGGCCAGTGCAGTGAACGCACGAACAATCAAACGCGCATACGCACATGTTCACACTGATAAGACAGCCACTAAAGTGTCGCCGCTGCCATTCCACCAAGTTATATAAAATGTAGGGCGTTGCTATTGAAATAACTGTTGATTCCTCAAAACACCCTTTAATCTAGCCAGGGCTGTCCAATAACGAAAAATGAAGTGACATTCATGCTAGTCGGGTTGAACTGGCTTCCTCCGAAGGTGGAAGTTTCTAGGGAATAGCAAATTAACACTCCGTCCCCAGTTGCATGTATATTCAGCCCAGGAAAGATAACGACGTTAGGTTTTTGCAGTTTTTGCAGAGAGGTGTCGACGTCCTACTACATGGTATTCCAAAATGGTCACCCATCTGGTACTGACCAGGCTCAGCGTTGCTTAACTTCGCTGATCTAACGAGAACCGGCGCGTCAACGTGATTATGCCGTATAAGGTTGAACAATAATACTTAACGACCACTAGGTTTGCAGACGAGCAGAAATCGAGCATATCACTGAACAGAGAAGAAAGAAAAATGTGGGGTGGTTATGGTCCGGTGAGTGTGAAATCCATTTAGGATCACACCTACTACTGATGAGACAATCACCAAAGTGTCCCCACATATAACTGAACAGCGATAAAACAAAGATTGTTGGACATTCATGACCGAGACGTGGTGGACAAGTCAGGATTAGACTTAAGTTTATTTGAACTAAATATGGTTACATTGCAGAAGCGATTGTGATTTTTTTAACGATTCCATGGATAGCATTATATTGGATCGTCATGGTGAATTGAAAATATAAATCCTAAACAATGTCGAAGATTATAATGGCTGACACTTTGCTAAAACTTTATTCACAAGATGAGGAAAACATAATGGAATATTTTTGATATGTGTTTTTGATTATATTATACTCGTGTGCTTAATTGGTTTTATATAAGCTGTACGTAACAAGACCGCATCATCATTCTGACACGCTAAAGCTTCCTCTGTTTTCAGTTCAGTTCTAGAATATTCCTGATTTATTTTCGTCTGGCTAAATCCCAACCCGTTCTAATATATATCTGGTCCGCTGGTTTCATCTATGTGTTATTATGCTATGCCATTTGACCTCTGTATTAAATTCATGATCTGTCGAACTTTCTTTACACTTAGTTCTCTCGGGCGATAATTATGGAATCCCAAGTTCAGCGCAAAGGCCTTCCAGATTAACGATTCACAAAAGCTATTAATGTCTCTTCGTGGTCTGTTGAATTATCTTAAGTATGTCGAATATGTAAGAACACGCTTTCATCCTTCGCTCTTTATAGTTTTATTGTATTTTTTATATCTTATTTGTGGACGGTCTGCATTCGATAACCATCCGTCAACGTCGAAAGATTTTGCAATCTTTTTTGTTGCTTTATCTTTGACTGAGCAAAAAATGTTTTCTTAAAGTAAAAAATCGATGGTTAGAAATCAAAATACATAGTACACCCCCCTAAAACATCAAATGCCACCCATGGAATTGTTTATAAATTTCAAACCCCTTTTAGTCATCCAAACATATTTGGGACAAATTAACTTCAGTCTATGTCTGACTTGTCCACATAGTTTCAACCATTAATGTCCAACAGTCTTTGTTTGATCACCGTTACAATATTAAGCATTCCTGGATACCACCTGCAAAATTGTAAATACTTTTCATACTCTTTGTTAACACGACTATGATTTTGGCAATAATGCCCCCTTCATTTAATGAATAGACTGGGGTTGTTTTGACAGACATTATTTTTTTAGATAACACCACTGATGAAAATCTGGTGGTTTAAATTCCGGTGAGTGTGAGTCCCATTCATGACCACATTTCCTACTGATGAGACGATTACCAACGTGGTCGAATATTATAAAACAGATATAAAAAAGACTGTTGGGCATTCATGAAAAAAACATGGTGTTCTATTCAGGCATATATTGAAATTTTTTGTAAAAAATATGGTTGGATTGCACAAACGGTTATGAAATTTAATAACGATTCCCGAAGATTTAAAGGGATATGGAGCATGGACGAAGGCAATATAATACCAATAATCGTAGGAGCACTAGGAACAGCCCCCAAAACTGAAAAAACACTAAGAGAAACTAGAATTGAAGGGATCAATGAGACCATACAAAATACGGCAGTTATCAAAACAGCTGCAATCTTAAGGAACATCCTCGAATACGGAAACCAAACCGCATGAGCTACGAACAATGACCAGTAACATGGATGTTATAACATAAGGAAAACAAAAATACAGGAAGAACACCACCACATGAACCCAAGGGACAGAAACTGCAAGAAACATCATAGATTTCCCCCTCTTCTCCCCCCAAAAAGTGATGGCACCCGCCTCGGCTGATACCTCACAAAATAGTTGTGAAGGGTCAAAGAAGGACGGGAAGACCGAGGAGTGAAAGCACTAACCAGACCTCCATAGGAAGAGTGCGGAGAGTACTAGGTCCTAGGGTAGGCTTATTGCCACCCAAATCTCAGAGGAAACCAATGGTTGTGACCAACGAGAAATCAATGGTAAACGGCTGATGCGATTCTGCAAAGTCATTAGCAATGGTTATCGAAAAGAGGTAGAGAGTATTGGGAATCTGAGGAGGTTTGTTGTCACTCAGACTCCCCGGAACACCACGGGTTTTTGTCAGTGAGCAATCACTGACGATGACTGGTGTGATAACTGCGAGTGAGTACAAATAATAATAATAATAATAATAATAATAATAATAATAATAATAATAATAATAATAATAAAAACTTGTCAAAGGAATAGATCAACTAAGCCCGGATGCGAAACCCTAATAAAAAACCCAAAGAATAAAGCTGAGAAATGTAAATTATTCTAAAGATATCAGAAAACGATGGAAGAGAAAAATATAGCTGACAAAGAAGAAGAACTAAACAAGAAACATGAAGAACAACATTTAAGAAGATGAACTAGCAAAAGAGGTGAGACTGAGAAGATACAGATACGAAACAAAATAGCACTTTTGAAAATAATGAAATATAAACGGAGGAAGAACAAAAACAGATGAACTGCATCAGGCAGAAACAAACGATTTCTGGGGCAATATATAAGAAAAGCCACATGACTAGAGCAGAAATGCAGAATGTCTAAAAATAGATGACATAAGAGCTTCGATAAATTGCAGAAGTAACATAAGACGAAATTAATAAAGCAACACTCAAGATGATTTTGAAAAAAATGGCAAAATGGAAAGCACCAGACCGCGACGCAATACACGCATTTTGATTTTTTTAAAATCACGACCTAACACAAAACCTAAGATGATGTCTACACGACACAGACATAATAGAGTACATGACTAAAAAAAAAACTCAAAAACAAATCTTAACGGAACAACTGAGCGAACAGATCTAACACTCATTTAATAACTTTGGACTAGTCGCTTAGTTTGAGTAGATGTTGTTAATACCAGTTGAGGATACGTCATCGACAGTCGGTCCGATATTGATGTTGTGTCTCTCGGGCTGAGGTATAGTTCTGTTGATTCTTAGAAGGTTCAATCTCAAAGGTTTTATCTTCTCTCTTTAAGAAATAGTTAGTTTATAGCTAATCGCCGGAAGCGCTCCTAGCGAGGAATGCCGACGGGGTTGCTCAGTCATTTTTTGTAGGTCAGAGTACACTTCTATGTTTCTAAAATTTCACCTGACTTTGTATCTAACCTCTTGGAGATGAGCTAAATAAATACCCCAAAGGGAAAATAAATGAGGCCGGAAACGGAGAAGAGGGGTACATCATCTGCTATACATCGACCAACATATCCTGAAGGAGGTAAACATTAGAAAAAAAGGACATAGCGATAGCGTGGATCGTCTACAAGAAAGCCTATGACACAATCATGGATAATTGAAGCGTCTGAATGTACAAATATCTTATAAAATTATCAACTTTATTGTGAAAGCAATAGACATTTGGAGATTACAACTGCCAGCTTGGGAGCCATCTTCTAGTTAGACTTTCTGTCACCAGTGCTTTTTATCATAACTATGTTGCCACTCAATAACTTACTCTTGAGGTTCAAAGCCGGATGCATATCCACAAACTCAAAAGAAGAATTAAACCATCTCATGTGTATGGACGACCTGAAACTATTTGCAAAAACAAAAAACAAAAATTTAAAATTTAATGATAAAAAAATGTAAACGGGAAAACACATCAAAGCAAGAAGATCGGACATGAGTAAAGTGAATAAGAAGGAAAAATGCAAATATCATATTTGATCGTCTAAAGAGATCAAAAGCAGAATAGCAAAGAAGCAGAAAAAATAAGCAAATACATGGAGTTTTCTAAAACACTTACAGGAATATGGAATATGAAGAAAACCTCTGTAATACCAACAACAGTAGGAATACTAGGAATAGGTCTGAAAAAACCTGCAGAACAGATCAATCACAGATATAATGAAATAGAAAAACTGTGTGTAAGAACAGCGAAGAAATAGAGAAGGAACATTAAGCGAAACCAAGGAAACTGAAACTACACGAATGGATAAAACGAATCGAATAATTTGACAGCCCTTCTAGAAATTCACGCATCGGTATCTGTTGGTGGCACAAAAAAAGGGTAAAGAAGAACGGAAAGAATGGAGATGGAGAACCCAAGCAAGACCTCTAATGCAGTTCAAACTGGAATGACGGAGATCTTCCTAATATTCCAGTTTCGTGTCCTGTCTTACACAAGACCTTGGTATTTCGTTATCTTCTCCCGCACAGCTCGGTTTAAGCCAGCATCATTAATGACACTGACTTCAACTAGGGTTGATACATTCTCCATCTTGTTCCATATCACGTTTTCTAGATATGTTACTGTAGGTATTGCATAGTCATAGTGAATGTTGTATGACTTATTTCCAACAGTTCTTTCTGGTATATGTTCTCAGGACTTGCTGTTACACTGCAAATCTTGCTTGATTCATTTTACTTCACTCGAAGTTCTCAGAAATCAAAGGACTTCTTCTTGGGGATAACACTTGATTTCTATATGAGACACATAGATATTCGAATATTCTATTAAAGTTCTATTTACCTGTAAAACGTTGAGTTTGTTAAGAAGTTAAATACATTAATTTTCCTCTCCCTAATTGAACAGTTAACTATGTTATAGTGTATCATTTTTGTAGTCTCTTGGTCGTCTCGGATTCCAGGACAATAATTCATCTAGTCTGGTGGAGTATCCCGCTAAGTGTTGTTACTTGATGTAACATTACTTAGAGAAGGTGCACCATTCCTCGTATGAACCAGTGTATAGCCATATCGAGGGAATCTTATTTGGGATTTGAATACCATGTTATTTTGAAATTTGGTCAGGGTTTACTTGTACGCTGAAGTATCAGCATGTCAGGTTTTTCTGACAAACCCTTGTGCAGAGATATTGGAGGCACTCATTCAAATTATATTCTGTGTTTTTGTGTTTCGGAATTAAAATAAAATAATAATAATAATAATAATAATAATAATAATAATAAATGCCAGAGAATTGAAAGGAATATGGAACATGAAGAAAGTCAGTATAACACCAATAATCATAGGAGCACTAGGAACAGTCCCCAAAAACATGGAGAAAAGACTAGGAGAAATAGGAATCAAAGGGATAACTGAGACCATACAAAGGACAGTAATGATCAAAACAGCTACAATCCTGAGAAATGTCCTCGAATGCGGAAACCAACCCACATAAGCAACGAATGGAGAACAAACACATGGAAGCACAAAACAACAGAACCGGGGAAAATACAACCGAACGAGAGAGGCGCAAGCATAGGCTGACGCCACGAAAATTATGGACAGAGGGTCGAGGAAGGAAAGCGCAAAACCAGACCTCCACTGGAAGAGCGCGGACAGCTCTTGGACCTTGGGAAGGCTCGTTGCCACTCGGGCCCCAGAGGGGATCAATGGCCCTTATCAGCGGGAAATCGTTGGTAGGTGGCTGTTGCGATTACCGCAAGGTCATCAGCGGTGATGAACGAAAAGAGGTGGAGCATACTGGAGGCCTGAGGAGACTTGTTGTCACTCAGACTCCAGGGAATACCACAGGTTGTCGGCAGTGGGTGACCACTGACGATGACCAGTGTGATAACTCCTAGTGAGTAAATAATAATAATAATAATAATAATAATAATAATAATAATAATAATAATAATAATAATATAATAAAAGGGGACGGATATTCAAAAGATGTGTCTAGGCGTTTAGTGATTAAAATGCCATTTTTAACTTAAGCGTAACAAACCCACTAAAATGCCAGGATCTTTTGTAGAATAGCCCCACTTTTAAAAATACCACACCACCCCAAAACAGACAACATGCAAGTTTTAGTAAAAAATGTTTTATTACTTATATTCATATCAATTAGTATTTGCATAAAAAGATAGTTCCCCTAATATTTCTGCCTACACATAAACTGACACGAATAGCTGTTTACTATTATGCGATGCGTTCTACAGTGGCGTTTATTCTGTGTTTTATACAGCCAGAAATGAGTGTTTCATCAATCTAAGCGTTGAGATATGGACTCTAACCCTTAAACTAACTTAATCTTAACAATTACTTTAATAAGATGTATGTCTAGACTTTACTCACAAAGCGTGACCAAGTGACCAACGGACACATGTTCTCATACAGATTTGTTGAATGATTATGTGCAACATTTGAAATAATGAAAAGAAAAAAATACTTTTTAATTAAGAATTCGATTTTTTTTGCTAATATTCGTAACAGTAGAATCACTCACCACGGCAATATTTTTGTGAGAGTGTCATAATTTATTATGACACTCTCAATAAAATATTCAATAATAACCGAATAAAAAGAGAAACTATTTTATTTCTATGAAAGTTGGCAGCGTGTCATACGAGAAAATGAATTTATTTTATTCGTTTTGTATAGATTGCAGGGTTTTATTATGCAAAGAAATTAAATGTAATTGCTATATGATTGTTGTTTATCATGAATCAATTAGTAATGTTTCTTCTATGAGATTTATCCAGATTTATACTGATTTATATGTCTATATGCGAATAGATCAAAGTTAACGAAATCACACGTGAGTCTTATTCAACGGAAATATGAATTCTATTAGGTGTTTATTTATGATATTCATACATACACACACACACACAAACATATATATATATATATATATATATATATATATATATATATATATATATATATATATATATAGGCATTGCTTATTGGGCAATAACAATTCGAGCTCCCCGGCACTTGACAATGTTTACATTGAGTTTACATTGAGATTTTGCTTATATTCAGCAAGTGCCAGATGATAGTGGATGGGTTAGAAGCGCTGACTGTCGAGTCTCGATCACGGGCTGAGGCACTTGCTTGTCTAGCCGCACTGAAGAGCTGTGATACAACGATACAGTATATATATATATATATATATATATATTTGAATATATTTATGAAAATTAATTTGTAAATTAATTATAAAAATCTGTATACAATAAATGGGTTTATAAATAAATTAATTAATTTAAAAAAATTATATATACAGTTGATGACTCATCTGATTAAGGGTGAATTAAAAAAGGAAAAATGCATCTTCTTGAATAATAAAAACAAAACGCGTAGGGGAGCGAAAAATAGGAATGCATCGTAAAAACACCGGTCGCTATCGCCAAAAACAATAACAAATAATCTACGTAAAAGTATAGGCGGTAAGAAGTCGTGTACAAATGGGCAGGTTATTGGGGTCTAGTGGTTCCTAGAATATTAACATCGAAGGTTCGATCCCTGCCCGGTGATGCATGCTGATAAACGCGCGTCCATGTCTAAATTTTGCGCACGCAAAAATTAATTTGTAAATGAATTATAAAAATTTGTATACAATAAATTGGGGTTTAAATTAATTAATTAATTAACAGAATCAAATATATACATATATATATATATATATATATATATATATATATATATATATATATATATATATATACAATTGATAACTCGTCCGATTAAAGGCGAATTAAAAAAGGAAAAATACGCACATTTGCATATTCTTAAAAGAAAACATAACGCCCAGGGAGCGAAAAATAAGAACGCACCATAAAAACACCGGTAATAACAAATAATCTACTTAACAGTATAGGCGATAAGAAGTCATGCACAAATATATATATATATATATATATATATATATATATATATATATATATAGTTAAGATTAAACATTTAAAATATATTTTTGAATTAAAAAAAAAATCTTTTTACAAGGCTCTCTTCAGCTTATTGTATAAAGATACGTTAACAAATAATATTTTTAAAATTTTAAATTTTAACTGTTATATTTTACCCCCTCTCCTTTTACGGACTTTATTAAACTTTTAAATCTCACATATCTTTCCCTAACACAAAATTTAAACAACTCTAACTTAACACTCCAAAGCAAATAACCTATCTAAACGAGAGTGATACGCGAGCTCCCATTTCTTTACCAGGTGATTATATAAGCTGAAGAAAGACGGATGGTTAACACCTTCTGAGCTTGAAACCAATGGTACTGATGTTGTACTTATTTTCTGTACTAAAAATAAATAAATATATATATATATATAATAATAATAATAATATAAATATATATAAATATATATATATATATAATATGAAACTAAAAGTGTACACTACTTCACTATAATGATCTTTTACAACGAAATATTATGGTATAGTAAATCGAATATTAAAGAATGTAAATTTCACGCTTTAATTTAAGTTCTATGATGTAATCGAAAGTAACTACAAAAGGGATGACACTTTAATTTTATTTTATTTTAAAGTTAGACGTCAAAAGTAAAATTAAAAAACACATCCAATGGAGAGACTGTAAATAAGTCATGCTAATACACGTACAGAGAGAAAAGGGTGCGAGATTATAACTGAGGCAGGCGGAGAGGAATATACCACGCATGTCATGTTTTGTACATTTATAGATGGTAAAAGTCCAGATTCGCGTTGGGGATAGATTGCGACTAAAAATCTTGTATAGGCGATGAAAATGTTTTTTGTTGTTTTTTTTTTACATTATGACATAGTGAATCTTTTAGAGTAAATATCTATTTAGTATTACGCATGTGATCTGAAGAAAAAAGACTTTTCAAATGAGTAAATATGCGAGTATTATCGACGGATTACCAAAAAATTACAAAATGTAAATATGCTTGATGATCATTGTTTTGTATCGCCCATGACGCAAAAAGTGTTAAAATGTGTTTTTTCCTTATTACTACGTAATACTAAATTAATCCTAACTCCGAAAAGTTCATCATGTGATAATCTTATGAGACAGTTCTCTCTATCGCTCCAAACACTTTCTCACACCTGAGGCTATTCTCTATTTCTACAAATCTACAATAAGACCATGTATGGAGTACTGTTGTCATATTTGGGCTGGTGAATCTCTTTCCCATTTAAGGGTTCTTGATAATGTGCAGAAATGTGTCTGTAATTTGATTGGCCCTACCCTTTTTCTTCTTTGTAACCTCTCTCTCACATACGTGATGTTGCTAGTCTCAGTCTTTTCTATAAATACTATTATGGCATGTGTTCTTCAGAATTATGTGATCTATTCTCCGCTTCTTTTGTTCCAGCTCGTTTAATTCGTTGGTCTAGTGGTCTCCATCAATTCTCTGTTTCGATACCTCATTGCAGAACAGCTTCCTATTCCAGTAGCTTCTTTAGAAGAACTGCAGTCTTGTGGAACTCTCTTCCTGCTGACTGCTATCCTCCTACCTAAAACCTTGGTCCTTTCAAGACTAAATCCAATAAGCATCTCATGTCTTTGCGATTATCATATTTCTTCTTGTTAGCTTCTTACATCAATTAGCTTCATGCCTTGTCTGGAGCAATTTCCATTTAAAAAAACAATTATTATCGCCTATACACAATTCTTAATCACCTTTTTGAAGAATCTGTTTCCGACGCGAATCTGGACTTTTACTTTCTAAATAGCCTTAGTTGTCCCAATTAATCTATACTATATTTGTTTTCGTTTCCTCCTTTTATGAGTGTCTCTGACAAACTGTTCATGTGCGATGACATGTATGGTTATGCAAACCCAGCTGTTTTTTTGCAATTACCCGTTTCTCGTTTTTCCGACACACGTTTGTGTTATCAACGATAGCACACCACACAACATGACGACCACCTGTGCGGGTAAGATATACCCTCGCACGTGGATCTATAACACGTAAAAGTGTGAATGTAAAATACTTGCAGCTTATAACCAATATTTTAATGTGAAACCGTGAATGTATCGTTCACTGGCCACGATCACCCGGTGGTGTTATCCGTCCGAATTCGCTAAGTATTCGATTTTGACACCGGCCGTAGTATCAACAATATGGTCTATTTTTTTCTTCCAAAGAAACCAACAATTCTGAGTTAGCAACAAATAACAGATTTATTTGGCGAAGTCGAAATGGTTCTGGTTATTAATTAACTGACTTGACTGGAGACCTGGTACGACTCTAGCAGAATCGCCTTCAGAAAAACAAAACAAATGTAGTAACCTATTCGAGAAGCAAAAATCAACGATTCTCCCATTCACCTCGCTTAAATTAACATAAATTGTCGGTCAGATGAGCCACTTGCGGATCCCACTTGAATTACATCACCTGCTAATATCTATACATTAAAATCTGTCGGTCCTGAACTTCTATGATGTGGTACGAATATAAATTCTATGTGATCTTAAATGGACAGCTACTCAGAATGCAGACTTCTACGGAGAAGCAATTATTTTCGAAAATTCTCAATCCTGGTGAGCATCTTTCGAAACACAAGACTATTTGGTACTGGTTCAGCTTTTGAACCAGACAAAACCGACTTCTTATTCTGTTTTTCAACTGTTTACGTAAACAGCTGGAAGATGCAGCAGCACTGATACCATAAAGAGAGAAAAAAGACAAGATAAATTGTAAATTGATTAAGTCGTAAATTTCCTTTATGCCGCGAAAATATTTTCTGACAAACAGACGACAATTTCTCGAAAAATCCTTTAAAACAATGTTTCATCGTATATCTTGTTTAAAATCGTTAGTTCATTCATACATTTAAAAATGACAAATTTTAAAATGATTAAAAAGAATTCTTGTGAAAAAATTTTTTAATAAAATTTTTACATTAATTTTCTTGGTAAATAAATAAATACTTTTCATAAAAATGAAATAAGGTGAGTGTCTTTCTTTCTGTTGGAATACCGGCTCGTTTTGATGTTAACGCCGGCTCGTTTTTATTCGGCTTTTTCCGACTTTTTTTCGCAACAAGTCACCTGTCTGTCAGATGCAACACTACTGAACAATGCATGATTATAAAAATACCCTTATTTTATTTCTTTTTAACAAAAAATACCCTTTAACAAAAATGATGGTAAACGTTTCGTCTCCCGACATATGTAAATTTGTCGGAAAGACGATATGCAGTTGCTCAAAAATTGTATTGTTTAAGATTATTACATGCTGAACATATTGGCGTTAACATTAATTTAAACGCTAATACGTTAAGCATTAAAAAAATACAAATCTGAGTACTGCATATTGTCTTTACGATAGCATTAGCAGGGATATCCGGCATTGCCCGGGGTAAAAATGCAACCTATTTCTATCAAAAGTGCTATCTCGCTACCTCTCTCTCTATCCGTCTCTATTTCTTTCTCTCCCCCTTTTCATCCTCCCTCTCTCCAGCCCATTGCACTCTCTAGACATACACACAGACAAATCACCTTTTTATAATATATTCCTCGAGCAAATTAGTACATAAAATGACTGAAGAAACCCCTCACTTCTGACAAAACATGGTCCAGTGGACCCCCAAACAATGAATATATTTTCTAAATTTTAGATACTATTCTTCCTGATCAAAAATATACCAACTTTGTGGCTAATGGTTTTGTATTTTTTTGATAATATCAGCTGGACGTACACATACATACACACATACATACACACAGACAACTGCATTCTTATTTAATATATTACATGTGTCGGAAGACAGAACATTTCTCATAATTCTTTGATTAATATCCATTTATCTTTTTGCAGACACACACGGCAACATTTTGTGTTCTACATGTGATTCAAGAAGAGATAACTATTATGGCGAATGTGAACAGTATCCACCGAATCCAACGCCATGTGCAAATACAGGCAAACAGGTGTATTGTTTAATAGCTAGGGAAATAGATTCGAAAGGTAAGTCACATTTTTGTTTCATTGTGTCATGTGGAAAGAATACATATGAATCAGAAGAATACATCCCATTATAAGCAAATAACGATTAGCCATATGTAGTTTCCAAACTCACACATAAATCGTAAACATTGTTTAGTTAGATTCCAATATAGACATGTAAAACTTTATAATTGCTTCTAAAAGAAACTTTAAAATAATTGAAAACAAGATTTATGATCCGTGTAACTTAAAGAAAAACATAAAAGGATGCTTTCTGAATAATATTTTCTAATATATAAAATTAAGTAGGTCTAACTTATTTCATTTCCTTATTTCAACTCTTATTTTTATCTAAAAATAGAAGTTATTTATTTCCCATTACAATAATAAGGTTTAAAAAAAATTAGAATTTAGTTTTCTATTTGTATATTTTACATAGTTTGCGTGATTTAGGACACTTGCTACCCACGAACTTTCATACATCGGCATTAAAAATCGGTTCTTAGCCTCTTATTTATTATAAAGTTAAAGAGTTAAATAACAAATTCAAGAGTAATTATGCAATTTTATTTTTAAAATTTAATAAACCTCCCAGAAAGATTAAAAATCAATAATAATCGTTATTTAGTCAATCTTAACGGGCCATGCTAAACAAAAATAAATATTAAACACTCCTTGGCAACGCGGGACCAATCAGTTAGTATATAATAAAGAAAATAAACAGAACCCGTGGAATTGTGGCAGTAAACCCCACAGAAATATGTGCATTCGTTAGGTGTTTAAGTTAGACTAAAATCAACAACAGATACTAAAGATACCGACTTACTCCAGTTAACATGAGATAGGGAAAGAAAGAGGGATAATTTATTATAGATAGTTCATAAGAGTGAATTAATATACAGCACCTAATTATAGAGCCAGGGAAAAATGAAGAAAGTCTATTTAAAAAGAGAAAAAGGAGATTTAAACAGGTTTCAGTACTAAGATATCCGGTGAAATGAAGCGGCAATCGTTTTTTTGTGTAGTTAATCAAAGACATATTTTCATAATAATTATTATGATCAACTATTGAAATAAATAAATAAAAATATATACATAATACATTATATGGTAATATAATTATATATCCTACACTTCTTCCCTAAAGGAGAAAATAATGCCTGGGAGGATGGTATCATTACAATAAACCATATGCTACACTACCCTACCAAAGGAGGAGATACTCTCTGTAAGGATGGTTTTATTCAAACAGGACAGATACTACACTACCCCTAATATAGAAATTGGTTGACATCATGGCAACAAAAAATACTATACTACCACAAATCTCCATTATTAATGGAAGTAATAGTTTTGATTTCAGACAAGCAGATAGCAAATCTCCATTATTAATAGAAATAATAGTATAGTTTCGGCTTTAAACACACAGATACCAAATCTCTATTAGTAATAGATCTACCTTAATTTTTAACCCCAGTCTATATCTTCGCTTTTTGTATTTGTTTTCCCATCAGAGATAATCGCCATGTTGGCCCATAATTATCTGAAGTCTCCCTTTGACTGATATCTGAGTTATATTTCTTGAATCATTCAAGCAACGTTAGAGAAATGCGCTATTTGTCAGGAAGTAATAAAAATCGTTCCACGCCTGTGTGAAAATTAAGAACGAACTCTATTCTGTTTTCTGGTTGGTCCTTCACGGCCGAAAACGTATTATTAGAGGTGTCAATAAAAACATCCACGAATGGGATTTTATTATTTACGTATAGTGCTACGGTGAATTTAAGAACAGAGTTTCTTTGGAAATTATCCAGTAGATTGTGTATTTGATCATTATTATTAACTAAAATAAGAATATCATCAACATAGCGTATGTAAATAGATGGTTAATTTAATGATATTATAATATTATTAAATATTTTGTTTTCTAGGTTTGTCATATAGAATTCATTATGAATCGCCGAGAACCGAACCCATTGAAACTGAATTAGAGTGTAAATGCTTCACTTGAACTCAGTGGTTCAAATTAATAGTAACTTTTTTAGTATTTTAAAAATGTATTTAAAGTAGAGAGAGAGAGAGAGAGACGTGTTATTGTATATGTTATTGATAATTATATCAATTGTTTCTTTTACATGTATATCAGTGAATAAGCTTCCTACATCGATGGTTTATTGTCAAGATGTTTTGCTAGTAGGAATTGTAATAGTTTTTCTGTGGATTTAACGGTATATTTACTGGTAGATACAGGCTGATAAGTTAATTCAGGGTTTTTGTTAATCAATATATGGGAGTAGTAATTTGGGATATGATAGATCGGAGACGGGAATTAGGTTTATATATGTTAACTCTTCCGTATAAATAATCAGCTTTGTAATCACCTGTTATCTTGGGACGTTGGTAATTATTTATTTGTTCATTATTAGCAGAGATAAGTCTGTAATTATTTATTTGTTCATTATTAGCAGAGATAAGTCTGTAATTATTTATTTGTTCATTATTAGCAGAGATAAGTCTGTAATTATTTATTTGTTCATTATTAGCAGAGATAAGTCTGTAATTATTTATTTGTTCATTATTAGCAGAGATAAGTCTGTAATTATTTATTTGTTCATTATTAGCAGAGATAAGTCTGTAATTATTTATTTGTTCATTATTAGCAGAGATAAGTCTGTAAACTTGTGTATTTAATGTATTAGTCGGATTGTTGTAAATTCTTTTGAATTTTCTGTTGTGATTAAGAATTGTGTTTAGTTTGGTGTAATAGTTGGATTCATTAAGTACTACAAATATGTTTATTTGTCCGCTTTTTCATTATGGAATTTTGATAATTTCGGAGTTCAGTAGCGTCTTTTTACATTCGGAATTAATAATGAATTTGATTGTCGCTTTTTATCATGTCGAATTTTTATAGCTCCTGCTTTAATGAAATTATGCAACTCGGGATGTGTTGTAAATTTATTTTCTGTTTCTAGTTGAGCTATGTTTTCATATAAAAATTCTATTTCTGAATTTTTGTTTTACTGGTTGAAACGATTAAAAAGATGGAAAATATAGCTACTTAATAAATCCGACCATCACACCTAATTGCAAACATTCTTGATGACCACACACAACAAAAATACTACTAATACATTAATGATACAAGTTAGCAGATTTATCACTTCTAATAATGCACAGATAAATTACCAACTCGTCAAAATAGTAGGTGATTATAAACCTGGTTATTTATGTGGAACAGTTAAGATACGTAAACATAATCCCCGTCTCCAACATATCATATTCCAAATTACTGCTACCATATATTCATTAACAAAAACCCCGAATGAATTCATCAGCCCGTATTTACCCAATAAACATAGTCTATACAAATACTATTACAAAATCCTAGCAACCAAACAACTTGACAATAATATCATTGCTTCTCTTGATGTAGAAAACCTATTCACTAATGTACATGTAAAAAACCAATTGATATAATAATCGATAATATATACAATAACACGTCTCTCTCTCTACGTAAATTAAATTTTTTAAAATACTTAAAACGTTGCTATTAATTTGCACCACTGAAATATACATTTATGACTTCAAGTGAAATATTTACACTCAAATTGGCACAGTTCCAATGGATGCGGTTATCGAGATGAATTTTTACAAATTCTATATGACAAACCTTAAAGACAAATTCTTTACAACATTAAAAATACATTTATTTACGTACACTATGTCGATGATATTCTTATTTTAGTTGATAATGATGACCAAATACACTATCTATAGGATAATTTCCAAAAAGACTATGTTCTTAAACTCACCGTAGTACTATACGTAAATAATAACATCCCATTCCCTTATGTTTTCATTCACACCTCCAATAATTTGTTTAATACTTCTACTTGTGAAAAAAACCCCAACCAGCTTAAATTCTAGTCTCTTAAATTACAAGATTGAATGTCTTTATCGCTACAAAACACCCATTGTTAAAAACCTATTAAGCCGTAGAAAACTAATATACTACACAAAAAACACTATCTATTAAATTAAAAATATAAAACAAGTTATTATTAATAACGAATTTCCTTAATTATATCGTTGATGAACAAATAAAATAAATGATTCGAAACTTAAACGATATTACTACAAATAATTATAATATAGAAACATCACAACTCAAACTATATTAACTTATACTATTATAAATGCAACCAAACTTTAGATTAAAAGAAAAAGCAATAAAAAATATTGTCCCCAATTGAGAATAAAATAATAATAATAATAATAATAATAATAATAATAATAATAATAATAAAATTAGACTCATTATGTACTATAAAATCTTGTAGGAAAACCAACTCTTCCCAAACCCATAAATAATTTGCAAAAAACAATGTTATTTATAAGTATAAATACCTTTTTGGATAATGCAACTGCCATAATAACAATTAAGCTAATAGCTACATTGGTTTACAACCACTGCCCTATACCACCGTCTTGCCATGCATCTTGTAAACTTACCAGCAGATACAAAAACATAGATGCTAACTGCCCTATCTGATTTAAGAAAATCTTTAGTTAATAACACGAAAACAATTCATTCTGAAACTCATTTAAAAAAAAATTAAAAATACTCCAGGCTATCTTTATTAAAACCCAGCAACTTATGAATCATCAATGTGGAAGTGGATTGCTTTGCCGGTCACACAATTCGAAACTCTCAGACTCAAGTTAATATTTTAACTTTTGTCTGAACATCGATTTCACCTGCGGGTTCCCGGCTGCTTTTTTAAATACTCTTCTTCCCTCCAGTTTTTTATTTTATTCATTTGTCTTTGTCACCTGAAAATGATTCTATGAACAATCGAGAACGTTCGTGATACATATGGAAAAATATATATTTTTTGAGTTTGACACAAAAAAGATCGTTAGAAAAATAAAAAAAATAAAACAAGGCATAATCAAACATAGGAATTGTGTTATGTTTATGTATATATATATATATATATATATATATATATATATATATATATATATATATATATATATATGTGTGATTTTATGAAGGCTTACCAAAGCATTCCTTTCAGGAAACCAATGATCACCATTAAAGATATTTTTTATTACAAATACTATTTATTCAAATTAAATGTTTTTTCCTACACGTGTTTCACTACCAAGCAGTTACTTGCTTGGCAGATCATCAGGGAAATTAAATGTCTGGAATACTGGTTTCAACTGCCGACAATACACAATGTGGCGTTGCAATAGTTGAGGTCACTTAAGAAGAGAAGAGGAAAAAAATAAAAATAAAAGTAAAAATTAAAAAGCAAGGAAGAACGACGATAAAAAAAGAAAGTCCTAGAAAAGTCTTAGAAAAGTAGCTCGTGCATTATTTCTTCCACCAAGCCAACAAGCAAATAATCGGTCCACAAATACATTCAATAAAACCATAAAACCGGAACAATGTGCGATAATACACTTTCACGTCGGCCGGCACAATGATGAATAAACCCCCCCCCCCCACAAAAAACCAAAGAACTAAATCATTCAAGTTACCGCTCACAAGTTACCATTCCAATCCAATGATAGTATGGGAATTCTAAATCCAACTTCTCACAAAGAAAAGTCAACACAAATGTTCGTCCGAGTTCAAAGAGTCTTATTTCAATGGTTGATTTATTACCCTTCGAAACAAACACACGACGAGTTGAATGTCAATCCCGCAGAAAACTCCCTTACATTAAGAAAGTTTTCTTTTTAGGTGAAAAAAAAACACTTTATTATTTTAAAAAAATATTTATAATATATATAATATAAATATACATAATATATATATATATATATATATATACATAATATATATATATATATATATATATATATATATATATATATATATATATATATATATATATCTACACACTTAGCAAATAGAATTTAATAATTGGCCTATAATTAATTTCGTCTTATAACATTAGAGTAAGTATATTTTATCATGAGTAAAACAAATTATTAAATATCCATTAGTCTAGGCTTTTTCACACGACCATAGTAAACACTAATTTCGATTCCTGACACATTCAATTAATTCCTATCTATGTTGTCGCCATCAATGAACCAATCTTCATAAAGTCAAAACTAAAATTATCTTATTTTGCTGCTTTTAACAAGAAGCTTGATGACGTATACTGTTTATCGATTAGTGTATGATATCAATTTGCAGTAATACACTTTTAAAGTTAAGTGTATACATTTAAAACCACAATGTCAAGAGAACTTATATACATCAAAGTTTATCATTGCTCTTTACAAAGTCAGTCCATATCAGACTTCAACATATCATATTCGAGTAATCGAGGTTCGTATTGACTGTAATTATATGTTAACAGAAAAACAACATTTGACCCGTTACGCACATATTAGATTGTTTGAAGCGGTGAAAAGTGGGTTTTTAAAGCCAGTTTAATATTAAAAAAAATAAAAATTAACGCTTTCTTCTCGCTATATCTGCTCTCGATCTCTCCCTTTCTCTTTTCCACTAAACTACCAATTAAGTAGTGTTATTACTTGTGGAGTACCATAGGAAAGGAGTGGCGCTCTCCCGTAAAACTCGGTGTAGTAGCAAATGATAAGGAAGGCTTCAGGTCGCTCTCAACTATGGGTTGATAAGCTTCTAGGACTGAATTTTACCCCAGACCTGAAATGGAAGACTTACATCAAATCTGTAGTTAAGGTCGCTTGAAAAATGGTTCGACCATTTTACTGCCTCAGAGGATATCTAACTCTTGGCGCAATGCTCTACCTGTATAAAAGCCAGATACGTCTTAAAATGGAGTATTGTTGCGTTGCCGCATCTAGAGAGTGCCGCTCAGAGCATTCTTTCCTGCATTGATAGAGTAAAAAGTAGACTTTGAAATCTTCCCTTTCCCACAGCCTCTTTCTCGCAGAAGAGATATTGCTAGTCTTTCTCTACCCCATCGTTATTTTCATGTTAGGTGCCCGACTGAGCTCTAATTTCTGATTCCTGCCTGTAAAATATTCACATAAAAAATCGTCTACCTACAACCACTATAAATATTTTGCCTTACTTCCTCTGTGTACGTGGAGCTAAACGAAACTTCCATAATCAGAGTATCTTTCCAAGAATTACCCGTCTGTATAACACAATACAACGGGTCTGCTTCGCAACTGACTACAACATGGTCGTTTTCTAGTCAATGTTAACACATTTTTGTTGAGCAGTTCTCTAAGTAATCAAATTCTGCACAATTTCAACGATCGTCTGCAATCCTCAAGGTGTTTGTCTCACCACCCTACTGACAAACTCATTTACCCTTATCCTCGAGTTTCTTTTAGCCTTGGTAGCAGTTACTCATTAGTACGAAACACTTTTTTATTTTGGAAACTTTGTCTGTACTAGGCGACCGTCTCAACCAAATTATCGTCTGACGATTGCATCCTTCTGTGATCAAAGAACACATTGTGCGGTGGATAAATACGAGCCAGCTGAATCGCTACGTAAAAGCTAAGACGGACTAGGGACGAGAAAATAGCTCATAAGAGTCTAAACGTTGCATAGACGCCTAAACACTTACCACGTAATGTTAATAATACTTTGTGACATTAGATAAACATTCGTTTTAAGATTCTCCAGTAGATAGATACTTGAGGAATTTCTTTTCACTAATAAGTCATCAGATAGCAAGGCTACAAGCCGCACAAAGATAAGGATTAATGAGATTGATAGATTTTTAGTTGAATAGATGAAGAATATTATGAGACGATTGAAAATGATGAATGGAATGAATAACATTTTATTACTAATGAGGTTTATAACAACTATTTATTCACGTTGGGTTTTAAGACTACCCTATTGTAGCCTACAGGGAAGATTTTTTGGAAAGAAACCTGTTCATGTAAATGCATTTTTACTTTAGTCACACGAAGAAAGAAAAGAAAAGTTATTTGTAGCTGTTGTAGACAATGAGTTCTTGCTGTGTATGTCTTACAAGGGGGGCCCAGATAAAAGCTCAGTCGAGCGATAGAATACAGTAATGAAAGAAAAGTAATGTGTGGACCTGAAAGGGGTCTGGAAAGAAGACACACACTCGGAATTAAGTGAAACAAAGTATATTGAAGAAAGTATAAATACAGTATATAAAAAGAGTGGTTGAACGTCTGTCTGATTGCCAGTATTAGACTGGGGTAGTTCCAGGTATTTACTTCTTTCCCACCACAGGAAGATGTGGCACAAGGCCGGAACGTGTGGAGAGTAAAGCCAGCGACCCTACAGAAGAACTCTAGCCTCTAAGAAATTGTCACGGCAGGCCCGTCGGCATGCCTCGGTCGGGGCGCTCCAGACAGGAAGCAATATACTACCCCACCCCAAAGAGAGGAGACAAGGCTAGGAGAGTAGACCTGCGAGGACAACCCAGGACTAATGCACCAACCCGATAGATAAAAGGCTACCGAAATGACCCAGTTCCTGTCGGGCTGGGGTGGATCAAGGTGTTTAATTGCTTCCCACTGCAGCAATATGTGACACAAGGTGTGAAGGTGGGGGAAGAGTCAAGCCAGCGCCCCTAAAGGAGGAGCACTCTGGCTAAGCAAAAATAGCCTAGGGATCCCCGTTAGCATTCCCCAGGCCAGGGCGCCTCAGGCAGTAAGCAATGAACTTACTCCTACCCAAACAGGTGAACCAAGGCCTGGGAGGGTGCACCTCCTATGAAAATACAGGACAATATACTTCACCCGACAGGTAAAAGGCCACCAAAATGGTCCAGTTTCTGCCGGACTGATTGTCGAGAACGAATCCTTGACTGGAATTACACCACCCCGACGTCCTCAATCAGTTGAAATTAATCAAACACTGAACGGGATGGAGCGGATCCAGGTATTTAATCACTTCTAACCGCAGCAATATGTGACACAATGTCGAAGGTCGGGGTAAGAGTCAAATCAGCGCCCTTAAAGAAAGAGGACTCTGACCTAGGAAATAGCCTAAGCAACCGCGTCGACATTCCCCGGTCAAAGCGTCTCAGGCAGTGAGCAATGAACACAAAGAGGGGAGGGGAGGCCTGGGAGGGTTCACCTCCTAGGACTGCCCAGAACAATATATCTCAGCCCGGCAGATAAAAAGCCATCGAAATGGCCTAGTTCCTGACGGACTGATTGTCACGAATTAATCCTCGACTGGTATTACTCCAATATATGACACCAGGTCAAAAGGTGGGAGAAGAGTCGAGCCAGCACCCTTAAAAAAGAAGCCCTCTGGTCTAGCAAAAATAGCCTGGGCAGCCCCGTCAGCATTCCCCAGGCCAGGGCGCTTCAGGCAGTAACAGTAAGCAATGAACTTACTCTTACCCAAAGAGGGGAACCAAGGTCTGGGAGGGTGCACCTCCTATGAAAATACAGGACAGTATACTTCACCCGACAGGTAAAAAGCCACCGAAATGGCCCAGTTCCCAGTTCCGAATCCTCGACTGGTATTACCCCATCCCGACGTCCTCAATCAACCAAAGTTAATGAGAGACTGAACAGGATGGGGCGAGGCCCAGGTATTTAATTACTTTTCACACCAGCGATATGTGACACAAGGTTAGACGGTGGGGGCAGAGTCAAGTCAGCGCCCCTAATTGAGGAGCCCTCTGGCCTAGTAAAAATAACCCGTGCAGCCCTGTCGGCATTCCTCGATGAAGGCGCCTAAGACAGTAAGCAATGAACTTACCTCACCCCAAAGAGGGAGGCAAAGCTTTAGAGGACAATCTAGGACAGTGTATCTCAGACCGGCAGATAAAAGGCCATCGAAATGGCCCAGTTCCTGCGTGACTGATTGTCAAAAACGAATCCTTGACTGATATTACTCAATCCTGACGTATTCAATCAACTGAAGTTGATGAGAGACTGAACAGGATGGGGGGAAGCCCGACCCCGAGAGGCATGTTCTTCGGTATATATAGTGAAGCGGAAGAGTTCATGTAGTCCGTAAAGTAGGTACTATAACAAGTAAGCAAAAGCTTAAAACAGAAAAATGAACTGTAAAGAAACCGCACACATTTTAACGATGAATGTCACAGTCAGCGTCGTAAAATCTGATAAATAACTATGAATTAGTCCAGGTGCTCTGGGAAAATAGGTACTACATTCCAAAAGACTATTATAATGCGCATTCGTCATTTTACATGAGAAAACACGGAACTAAATTGTATACGTTCCATACACTGTTGACGTTTTGTTCATATCAGGCTTGCGTAGGTAATAACATTAAATGAACGTTAATTTGATCTGCAAGATTGGGGATGAACAGAGTAAGCTACCCGTGCTTCTGGTAGAAGGATAATCTAACGTGGGTGTTGTGTTTAACTGCTCGACTAACGATCTGCAGTGTTATATAAAGCTTCATTTCTACAAATAAATTTCTCTCTAGAATTGCATTAAGCGAATGCGCCGGTGTGTGCGTTATATAGGTAACATGACAGTATGTGATTTAGGGTGCTGCTTGTTTATTGACACTCGGATTTGCGTGGGTGATACTATTAAATAAACGGTTAATTTAGCTCACGGGGCTGGGAATAAACAAAGAACACTTTGTATGTATATGTATGTGAGTGTGTCTATAAAAAATATATATGTGTGCACTTTTGGCATGCATCTGTGTATATATGCTTGTATGTACGCATTTGTATGAGTGGATGTAAGTGTGTGTTTTTCTATTCGTCTGTGAGTATGTGTGCACTTATCCTTATGTGTAGATATACATGTAAATCTATGAATTATATTTCATTTAGCCTTAACGTTAAAGACTTCTAGCTATAGTCGCTTAATTTTCATGTCTGGCTGCCACATTAGTCCCACTTCATTCTGCTTCTTTATCTTTCCGGACATTTCCCCTCAATCTATTCTTGTCTCTTTCTTTTTCCTCTCTTTCTATTTATTTAATATTATCTTTCTATTTTTCTTTAATATGCCAACCTCAAAACCCACACCCTTCTTCTTTTGACACTGTCTTATACTTTATACCCCCTCATTTTTCTTCGTATTTTGTCATTTTCCCTAACTCCCCGTACCTTTAATACTTTTAAGTTTTTGTTTAAGTTAGCTCCTGCTAATTTTAAAGTTAAGCGGAACTTTAAATATTCTATTTATTTTTCATTTTTTAGTCCCTATCTTTAACAATTGTTTTTTTGGTCGGATCTTACTGAATATTTATTTTTTTCTATATATACGTAAGACCAGGAAGTTATTGTTTGCACACCGCCTATCAGCTCATAAGAACCCTTAATTGGACATTATAATATTCCCCACCGAGTGAGTCTTCTGAACTTTTTATATGATTTTGTTTTTTTCTATCGTTTTATTACTTTGCATACACCCTGAATACCCTTTTTACTGTCATCTACTGCATCGATAGCAAGCAAATTTCCCGCTTGGATAACTTTTTTCGTTTTTGGACTACCATTCTCTACCTGGATTGTTTTAAATCGATATCTTTGACATCTTTCTTGAAATTGTTTTAAGCTTTATGATTTGGATTAATTGTATAAGTTCAACAAAAAAGTGTGTTTTGGCTAATATATTTGATGTTTTATATAGTTTTATGTATTTTTTATATATTTTTATATACTTTCAAAGCTTAATTTTATTACCTGCAGCAATGTCATTGCGGTAATAGTCCTCTGAGGAAAATATTTTCTTTGAAAACTCATGAGTTAAGGACGAAATATCACTCCTTGTTTTTGAACTTTAATACAATCTGATTAATTTCTCATTTTATTATGTCATTCAATTTATATATATATACATATATATATATATATATATATATATATATATATATATATATATATGTATATATATATATATATATATATATATATATATATATATATATATATATATATATAAAAGTTTTCGTACATATAAATGGAATAAATGGACACGTTTTTCTAGCTGTCATCCGTCACCAGTATGGCTAACCATGGGCAAGTTAGCCATGCTTATGCCGGCTGATAGCCAGAAACACGTATCCATTAATTCCTTTTATATGTACGAAAAAATTAAGTTATATAAATATATATATATATATATATATATATATATATATATATATATATATATATATATATATAAAAAAATAATAATTACACGCTCTATTTAAAAGGGCGACTTAATGCAATGTTCTTTGTCGCTTAGAAAATAGAATAATATCAAGAAAAAAGCTATGTTTCTATCACTAGTAAAACAATAACAATATATATATATATATATATATATATATATATATATATATATATATATATATATATATATATATATATATATATATATAAAGTAGAGAACTAAAAGCGAACTTTTAGGAAAGGTAAAACCTATTATGAATAGTATACAGCTCAATATGTCGGATAGAGCAGAAAGATAGATAGAAGAATGAAAATGAATTAGAAAAGCGACGGAAGCAGATCTTTTTTCAATTCAGTTGCTCAATGCAAGGTATATTCCGCAAAAAAGCAATTTATTTAATTAATTTTTCCTTAAGCCACGCTTTTCAAATATCAAAATCTTATCATCAGAGGAAATTGCTAAGATAGATAAGTTGGCGAAAAGCCAAAATTTAAAATCTGAAAAAGTAAAACAAAGATTGTGGTGGAAAAAACAAGGCAAAAAGCTCCCCGAATGCAAGCAAGTGTCCGATTGTAAAAAAGTCAGTTGTCAAAAGGTCCAGCGGAGAAAGTGGTTTGTAGGTAGGTCGTTAGAAGACACGAGAAATAAATTGAGTGGTTTCAAAGTTAAACTCCAGAAACCAACGTCTTCAGGTGCGGCCAAAATAGATACAATCCAGAGGGTAAAAAGTCCAATAGAGGGTTCGTTCGTGGATGCAACAAGGCTCAGTAATTCGTGAGGTAGGAAATCTTAGTCATATTAAAAACTCTTCCTGGGCTAGATTTTTTTTACAATCGGACATTAATCGTTTTCTTTCGTTTGCTTACATCCTTACAAAGAAGGTCGTTGTATTGGAAGTTGCATAATCATTAATACAAATTTCAGCCCAATCTGCTCAGATTAAGTTGTTTTCTTTTCTGGAAAATATGATAATATCTCTTTTTTTTCAATTTTCTTATCTTTTTATTATTACTAGAGATGGGGCATCCAACCAGATGTCAGACATTCACCAGATATTTCAAAGATTCCAACCGAGAGATCTTTTGGGGGTTCTAACCGTCTCTTTAAGTACAATTGTTTGTATCTCTCTTGCACTTGGTTCACCGGGTATATTCGCCTGGTAGTTTTTTAAATTCTTTTTCATGAGCCCGGTTGCTCCTATGATTACTGGAATGATGGAGATCTTTCTAAGGTTCCAGTTTCTTTTCATGTCGCACGTAAGCCCTTGGTATTTAGTTATCTGTTTTCTTTCAGCTCTGTTTAAGCCAACATCATAAGAGCCACTGACTTTAACTAGGATTGCTACTTTTTCCCTCTTGTCCCATATTAATATGCGAGGTGTAATAGCCCCATTTTTTAGGTATGTAGTTGTAAGGATTGGATAGTCATAGTGGATGGTGTATGACTTTGATAATATATATGTGTGCGTGTGCGTGTGAATCTTCAATGATGCGTATATGTTGTCACGGTTGGATGGGTAATGTAAAAAAATGAGATTGAATTTTCGACGAATGGACAAATATACAGTACTTAGGCATGTGTAATTTAATTATACTATACTGACAATTGAAGACACAAATGGACCTTGGGTTTACTTTCGTAATTCTCGCTTCCCTTATTTTGTCCTTTAGTCATCAAATTCAATGAGCGATGCTTTTGATAAAGGGGATATCAATAAAAAATTGTAGCGTCAATTGATCAATCGGAAAAAAGAAAGTAAATGATATTTCTGAATACATAGATTTAAAATAGTGACTATTTAGATACGTAATATTCAATGTGTTTCTAAAGTTGCTTGAAACATAGATCATTCTACTGTCTCATTAAGTATTTTTTTAAAAATCGGGGTTTGGGGTAGAATCGAAACCTCAAACTTTATGTTTTCAGTCTAATACTTTCTCAACTAAACAATTCAGACATTTTTAAGTTGATTTTTAAAATAGCACTCGTAGAAAAGCGGATGTACGAATTTGAAGTTTTAAAGAGGTTCTACCATTGTCTTCCCCAGATAATTTTATACATATGATATACATATAATAAAAATAGTATATATTTAAGGTTTTAAAAGAGAGTTCGGAACCCCTAGCTCTTTTAAGTTAAAAGGGCACTTAAAGATTCGGAACCGCTTCCACTGTCTCCCCCCCCAAAAAAAAAATAGTTTTAAGGGTGTTATGTTCTCATAGACCCTTTAAGGTTCAGAAAAACTTCCATTCTCTTCCCCTGTAAATTTTATATGAGAATTCTACTTAAGATTTTATGTAGATCCCCCAACCTTCCTTTCTAAGAGACCATGCATACACAACCCACATAGGCATTACGTTTTATATATACAGGGAAATAGAAAACCGGGAAATTTGTCAAATGGTAATTTATGTTAACAAATAATGACTTTTTAAAAGTTTTTGAAAGACTAATATTGTAATACACTCACAGATGCACAAAATAAGACGGTCGTAATGTTCGAACCCGGATACAGTACTACCCTAGACTCCGCCAGCAAGCGTCATAACCAAACGGCTACGAGACATTATCACGTCAAGAAGTGAAATTTAAGTTTTATTTATCCAAATGGAGGCACATATAGAAAAGCTGTCTCGAGCGTTCGACGAACGCTGTCGGAACATGCCATATGGCTACGTAACAGTCTATGTTTAACTTTCCCGAACACGAATCAACTTAAACCCCTTATAATGGCTAATAACAATAT
>OY744524.1:92628099-92630599 GCA_963556195.1 Sepiola atlantica
TCGAAGCTGACCTATATTGCGGACAGAGTTGAGGATGCGGACACTAATGGAGCGATGTGTGTTGCCACATGATATTAAGTGTTTATGGAAGGAAGAAATGTGGGTGTTTAGATGCTCTTTAATATATATGTATATATATTTCTCTTTTGTACAAAAATGTTTAATTGTAAAAACATTGTTTTGTTCTATTGTATATGTTTTTTGTGTACGTGTGTTTTTAGACAGTCTTGATTGTGTCCATTTGTATGTTCGATATCATTGCTTTGCATATTTTAAGACTAACCGTCCAAGGACGGGTATAAGCAATGTGTATAATATTTTGAGCTACACAATTTCATAGTTAGCTATATATAAGATACATCGTATAAGTGATGAAACGTAATTTATATTTGTAACCGAACCTAATTAATATTTGTCAGCTTATGCAAATAAACGTAATTCATATTTGCTTGATTATGTAAGTCAATGCAATTTTTTTTTGTAGACTTCTGACAAATCTATGGTAGACAAAAGGTAGTTAGTTAAAAACATATTTGTAAGGTTCCATTAGAAAGTTGACCACTAACGCCATTTATTATAATAAATGTTTTGCGAAAACTGAGATGAATATTGTCTTTTTTATTTTTATTACTTTTTGGGGTATTATGCGGGTCTGGGGTGAAAACCTCCTAAAAGCTAAAGTTTACAAAAATAATTTTTCCACGTTGCTCACTGAGTTTAGAGAATACATATCTTATTATTTATTATGATAGATGTATTAGTTTAGGATTGAATCCTGTACACTGAAATATATATATAAACATATACACATACCATACTTTATATCTAAAAAGCGATATATATATATGTGTGACTTGTGTTTGAATGTTACAGTGATAAAATGAATACTGTCATTGACTGACCAATTGGTTTTCCGTCTTCGAGACTTGCAGCTATTCATCTTGCCACATTAACATATTGTGTTGGTTACCTTCGCTTGGTCCCTCTTGTGAGTAAATAGGCAAACATGTAACGGGAAATTCATGCCAGCAACACATCTATACATCTTGACTTGCTGTTTGATACAGATAACGTTTTTTGTGCGTACGTACGTCATATTGTTCGGCTGCAATATCATCTTCCAATAAGTATATAGAATAAAATTTCATAGGGTTCATGTGACGCCGACCGGTAAACAAATATTTAATTTTGCCTCTGAAGAAAATACGAATCAATATCCTTACTATTCTTTGTGGAGGCTTGTGCAAATAGCTTCCCTTTATTAGAGGGGAAAGTATTACAGGTTGTTGACTGTTCACAAATATTTTGTGGTCAATAAAATCAATAACTTTTCGCGGAAACTATTTAAAAATTACTTTTTCTACTTAAGTATTTTCTTCTAGAATTTTAAGGTCTTTACTCGATAATGTATCAGTGGTGCGTATGTACGAATCGCACGAAGCATTTTACGACGATCGTCTATCGCTTTTAATCAGTGGATGTCTACGAAACAATAAGCGTATTCAGTTTTAAATATGAGACGCTGCGTGCATTTTTATAAAAGATTTTCTGAAAAAAAAAACCCCATCAAAAACACAAGTCTTGAAAGTAATAGCTACAACGCCAGAAAGTAGAGACGTTTAATGAAGGGGATCTACCCAAAATAGAGAAGATTAAGAAGATGAACTTTCATAGAACTGGAACAGCATGCATGGCGACAAGTCATTCAAAAATAATGTAAACCAATAAAAGATGGCAAGGAATATAGAACTTGCTGGTAGACCTCCGGAATACTTCGATGATCTCAGTGATCTTTACTCAGCAGAAACCAGACCTTGTAGTATGCAGTAAATAAAATAATGTTAGGGTTATGTTGGAGCTGACTGTACCCTGGGAGGATAATTTTGCAATTTCAGAAGATAGGAAGGATGACAGATATGGTGATCTACAGACCGAGTGCCTGGAAAAAGGATGGAATGTGGAATATTATCATTTGGCTGTGGATGCTCGAGGATATGTTAAGCAAAAGCTAATCAACATATTGCGACATCGTTTTTGAAAATAACTTTATAACGGATGTATATAAGCAGCAGAGAAAGCATCATATTGGATGAAGTTGAAAAATAACGATGAGAGTTGTACAAAAAAGTATCTTACACCAGTACCAATACAACCTCCTAATTGAACCCCCTTCAAAAATACAGTAGAGAAGTAGGAGCTGAAACTGTTGTTCCTCCTGATCGTAGTGTAACGTTTTCGAAATGTCGAAAAAGCTTGAAACGTAACTAAAAAGTATTTTACTGTTTTAAAAGTATTTTCTTAACTTTTCTTTTTTTATTCCGTTCTTTTTACTTTTCTTTATGAGTGTGGAAGTGGAGGTGTGTTCTTTATCATGTATACGGGGGTTGGAAGCGTACCTTATAATGTGAGTGTGGGTGTTCAATCAGTTTTAGTAACTTTTAACGTATCTTACTTTCAACAGATGCGTAGGTGCATGCCAATAGTACTTTTTCAGTCTCTT
>OY744524.1:92635599-92640599 GCA_963556195.1 Sepiola atlantica
TTATATATACTCTGTTGTTACTGGTTTACACTCATCGAGCTTTAATTATAAGAGGTTGGTTAACATATAGTATTGAAAGCATATGCTGAAACATATTTTCACAATCATATATATAAATATATGTATATAGTGCGTTTTATTCATCTTTCAAATTTGACAAAAAAGTTCACAGTATAGCAAATAGTCTTTATAAAATAAGATGCGGTACAAGGCTGAAATTAGGTGGGTTGGATGGGTGTCGGCTGTCGTCCTCTTGGTCTATTCTCTAAACAAGTTACAGTCACCACAATACCACATTCACTCTATGGGTAAAACTAACTTAACATTATTCCCAATGGTTTAACTTTTTTTTTTTTACAAACAATATATGTACAAATTATTCGGTTGGGGCGAGTGTGCTAAACAACAACAGAGATGCTGAAAAATAAAATGCGAAGTGTTGTGGTTAGTAGGACCTTCCAAAATCTATCTAGGTAGTAGCTTCTCACTGTTTTAGGGTTGTTGCAAGAACTGAAAACAAGCAACACAGTTTCTAACAGGGGGGATCAGTACTCATTTGCCCCACTAAGAGATTTTGCTAACTGAGATAGTGCGTTTAATCCGTGAAAGATAGATAAATGCTGATAGGAAATCTTGAGTAACCTTACTTAATAAAATACAGAGCAATGATAAAGTTTAGAAGAAAAAACTCAAATCAACATATAAGCCATTGGCAATATAATTTATTACATTACTGGAGTAGGGGTGCTTCAGATGCTATCTAATGTCTAGTCACGCGGTTACTGAAAAAATGAAAATGTTTCTACGTCTTGGCAATATTAGAGTAGGGGAGAATGAGGAAGGAGATGTTTACCATTTCAAACAGTAGTAGCAGTGGGGTTAAATTACAACCACTTCTTCCTCCCTCTGGCCACTACACGCTAGTCTGGCTTGTTATATCTACTGAGTTCGTCGAACGGGTTGGCAAAATTATAAAGGTTAAAAGTGATAAAAAATACTTTTAAACTTTTTAATTTCAATTTTTGTATTTTTTAAATTAGTCATCCGATTTGCACGTTATCACGTCCTGCATACCGCATCTTATCACCCATACGTAGATTTAAAACGCCATACATTGCCGCTCCGTTCAATGAACGCAACAGATATGAAGAAGCCAGATTAGTACCCCGCCTGGAGAGAATTGAATGAATCAATCGAAAGTATTCGTGAAAAATGGAACATAAAACCTATGGATCTTACATACGACAATTTGATAAAAAATACTCGATTGGACCATTAAAAAAATCGAAAAAATAAAAAATAAACTTAATTATCAGAAAATATGATCAGTAATAATATTTAGATACGTGTGTTTAAAAATAAGGTTCAGATGAGAGATTACCACAATAAGGTGATAACTAAGAAAGGTGGAATTTGTCATCAACGTCGTGTGAGAGCTACGTGTCTAGGTGGTTGCATAATAGACAGGAAGTCGCTAGTATGACGTGGCTAAAGCAGTTCACTCAATCGGAAGAGAGAACGGTTGGGTTTATGCTTCACAATTTGGGATGTGTTGAGGTTGTTTTTTTAATTTTATTTCAGCAAGTTCTAAGAAATCAATGGGACCCATGCCTGGGGCTAACACTTGATTTCTTTATGAGATACATATATACATGGCTGTTCATTTAAGCTTCTCTTTACCTCCCAAATCTTGGGCAAGTAAAGCAGTGAGAATATTATTTTCCTTCTTTCAATTGACCATATAACTATGCTAATTTATCTATCTTGTGGTCTTCAGTTTGACCGGTTTCCAGGACAATAATTAATCTGGTTCCGTTAAGTATCCAGCTTAGTGCTGTTACATCGCCACGAGAACGTGCACCATTCCTCGTATGCGTCAGTGATAGCCATTGCGAGGAGATCTTATTTGGTCTTCGAATACTATGGTATTTTGAATATTTGCCCAGGGCTTACTCGTAGGGCTAAGTATCCTCATGTAAGGGTATCTTGACAAACCACATACAGACAGACTGAAGACACACACGGATGGTGTCTAGTCGGAATTCAAACCCCCTCCACTATGAATTATGTGTATACTTGTATACTGTCAATAGAAAATACCCCCCCCCCTACAGAGATATTTACAACGAGAGAGAGAGAGAGAGAGATAGATAGATAGATAGATAGAGAGAGAGAGAGAGAGAGATGATATGAACTAATGCGACAGACATGTCTTTTGAAAACGAGAATCAGGCTGTCTACGTGATGAACTGTAATCCAGAATATCTGTTTAGATTGAAAGAGTGGTCACTATCGTGTTATATACATTCGCATATGTGATAGTTATCTGATCTCAAATATGTGTGCAAGTCACATATATGTTAAAGCAACGTGGTATTTAATGCATACGTACGGCTTAAATTACACAGGTATGGTTAGTACCAAACTAAAAGCAAGTGATGAACTCGATACAATTGGATAGCCCTTACATCACACAGGTAAGTAATGTGTTCTTGCATAAATCTTGGGAAAATAGTACAGACCTTTCAATAACACACGCACACAATTTATATATATATATATATATATATATATATATATATATATATATATATATATATATATATATCTTATATTAGAATTTGAAAACTAAAATATGATGCAATAAAAAATGAATAAAATAATTAAAAGCGTGTGACGTGGCGAATGAGCAGTTCAGATGTTTCTCTTTCACTGAATTGCCAGCGTGAAAGAGAAAGAGATAGATAGATAGACACACACAGATAGAGACAGAGATAGAGAGAGAGAGAGAGAGAGGGAGAGAGAGAGAGGGGATGAAAGGTACAAAGCTAATTTCAACTCTTGTGAGTGGTGAGTTGGAGGTATTTTATGGGTATACTTGGAGACTATCAAGAAACAATAAAAGCCCTACAGTGATTGTTTAAACCCAAGTTAATTTGTGCTATTCTTTCTTTAATACGATTTATAAAAGTTGTTAGTAAAAGGCAGAAGACGTCTACACCCAGAAATAAAAGGAACGGATATAAATTACTTCTGCATCGTGTCTACCAAGGAGAACCACGCTGTCTAGACGATGAGCTGTTATGCAGATAACCATAGAGATCGAAGTACAACCTCCCACTGTACTATTTTATATAAACTCATGCTTAACCCTCCGAGCGCTGAATTTTGTTTTGTAGAAAAATATTTTTTACACCTATTTTTAAAATGACTATGTAAGCTGAACCTTTCATTGTATGCCCTAACAATGTATATGACATTTTAGCATAAGTAGGATTATCAAAATAAATAGTAAAATTGGACTGATTTGCATATTGTGATGACGACAATCTTGAATTCTTAATGAGATTGATCACCCGTTCATGGACAAATTGTAATTTTCTCATGCACATATTAGTCAATTGCTGAATTTATTGTGTATATTTGTACTGTTGTGTAATATATTCAAACAAAACTCGTTTTGCATGTAGTATAGTTTGCAATTAGAGGTGGTAGACTTGTCACAATATTGCGACAGCGGTGCTAAAAGGGTCGGATGTATACCAAATAACACATGCATAAATGTATACTCAATAACACATGTTTAAATATATACCAAATAACACATGGGTAAATGTATACAAACACACATGTTGACGATATACCAAATACATGTTTAAATTGATATAAAATAAAACATGTTTAAATGTATACAAAAACATATGTTTAAATGTATATTAAATTGTATACCAAATAACACATGTTTAAATGTATACAAGAAACATATGTTTAACTGTATACAAAATAACACAAGTTTAAATGTATACCAAATAACACATGTCTAAATATATACAAAATAACACATGTTTAAATGTACAGTAAATAACAAAATGAAATAAGAGTTAGAATCATTTTTGGTGTAAAATATACAGACCATTATACATTTGTATGTTAGATTAAAACTGATAATTACATATAATTCTATCTATATTATTAATTTGTATGTCTTTTTCTTATCTTTTCAGGCATCCAGCTGTTGTTCGCCCGGGGTTGTACCACGATTTATCGCGATGAGGGGTGTTACGTTAGAAACATCACGATAGGTTTGTCATTCCGACAGAAGACTGTCTGTGTCCGCACGTGTGATACAACCGGTTGCAACACCGAAAGCCTGCTACCACGTGGAGCATCAAGCCGCCTAAAACCGCACCATTCCCGGATATTTTCGATATTTCTATTTGGATTTACTATCGTTTATATCAATAGCTGTTATCAATTGCTAACAGATCCAATAAATTAATCTCGAACACAAAAACTAAATGAAGCAAAAAATACAAAAATAGAGAGAAAAGAAATCAAAAGGTTTTAAATATTTACAAAGAAAAACAAAAACAAAAACAAAAAAAAAACAACAGAACGATAATATGTTTCGGAATTATTTAGATGTGGAATGCTTTTTGAATTATTTGGATTAGTCAGATTACTGTTCTCATCTCGGATGTTATTCTCACAACGTTTCGGCCGATGTAACCTCCGACCTTATTCATGTGCGTACACGTGGATCCGTGGCCCAACTGATAGATTACTAAGTAATAATCAGTTCATTGTAACAGTCTTCTGGAAGTTAAAGGTTCACACCTCATTAAAGTCAATACTAAAGTATAATAAGTAACAACTTAAGATTTCTACCAGGTCCTGGCTAACGGGACAAAAAAAATCTACCCCCCCCCCATGGATTAAAAAAAGGTTTCACTTGAAATTCCTGACTTCGAGATAAAGATTCCCTGAGTTCGACCGAAACGGTAGACTTGGATTTAGATTTAAACACTCCTATGTGCTGAGAAATATGACCGAAACATTGTAAGAATAAAATTAAAAATGAGAATAGTAGTCCGAACAATCACACAAATACATAAAAATGATGAATTAACTGTATATTTCGGTCTACAACATGTCGACTTTTGGTGAATAACACATTCAGGGTTCGACGTATAATGAGATATCACCGGATGAGAACCTCT
>OY744524.1:92645599-92753099 GCA_963556195.1 Sepiola atlantica
TCTAACTGTTTCTAAATAAACTGTCGGATCTCTTCATATGAAATATTTGTTTTCTATTGCCTATTTCGTTATCGTTTTGTGACGTATCGTATTTTATTGCAACACTGTATATATATATATATATATATATATATATATATATATATATATATATATATATATATATATATAATTCGCGATGAAAAAATTTAAATAAATGAATTTTTCATTTATAAAAATATTGCACGATTGTTGATTTTCAAAAAATTAAATACATTCTTCCTTACTTTAAAAAATAGCGCCAATCTGCACATGACATCAACCAGACTAAACTTCTAACGTCTTAAAGAACTCGACGTATTTTCGACCCCTCGGGATTAATACCACAATCAAAATGAGGAGGAAGAAAAGGAAAAAAAAACTATAGGACAGTCTCGCTTATTTTACAACGAAAATTCGCGATGAAAAAAATTAAATAAATGAATTTTTCATTTATAAAAATATTGCACGATTGTTGATTTTCAAATAAAAATAAATATATATATATATATATATATATATATATATATATATATATATATATATATATATATAGAGAGAGAGAGAGAGAGAGAGAGAGAGAGAGAGAGAGAGAGAGAAAGAGAAGTAAAAGATAACAATAAAGACAAGTAAAATTACAAAATCTATTACGTCCTCAGTTGTTCAAAACAAGTTAAAAGTTGTTAAAAGATACATTTATTTTTCCTTCCTTAAGCCATGGCTTTTCAAAGATTGGAATATTATCATCAGCGGAATACAGAGATAAGTTAGTAAGGGAATTAGAAAATGTCATAATTGGAATACATATGAATATAATATAAGAAAAATACAAATATAAAGAGTGTAGTAAATATCGAATGTTGAAAAAATATATAAAGAAAGTTCACCGTTTCCTGTGTCATGCAAATTGCAGCAGTAGGTTCAAACGTGGTAAACCCAGGAAAGATTGGCGTTAAAATATGTTTAAAATCCGTTAAATTTTGTAGAAGTCAAAACATTAAAGACCCAAATAATCAGGTTGGAAGAGATTGCAATGTAAAAGTTTAGGATGTAAGTTGTGTATTTGAACGACTCCCATGGACTTTCCAGATATAGTTTTTATGGATTTAAATTCAAAATGAGATAATAATAAGTAGTTTTCAAAACCTAGAAGAGAGCCGGTAAAAACTAGCAATTGTAACAGAAATCGGAAAATTGATTAAGCCGTTATAGAAATTGAAGTTCAATTTCAAACAGGTTGAGAGAAAAGAAGAGGGGGGTAGCAGCGAGAAAGTAGTGTGAGGGGTTAGACGGATGATGTAAATGAGGGTTGGGTGGGGGGCCTTAAAAATATAAAATATAAAGGAAAATTAAAATTAAAATTAATATTTAAAATATATAAAATTTAGATTATTGTCGAATGTTGAAATAAATGAAGAAAAATAAAGGAAATACTATCTCAATATGGAAAAAGAGTTGTAAAAGAAATGGTCATGTAAGAGAATTAAAAATATTACTAATGTTTATGGTAAGGTTTTAAATCTCACAATGCTAGAGAGATCAATATACAGGGATCAGAGTTGGGTTAGCATATTAGAAGTAAGTTTGCAAAAAGGAAAGATTTAACATACAATTAAATAAATTGAACTGAATTGTGATAAATGAGATTAGAGGGAGCTACAGTGGCAAAATAAAGGTATAAAAAGTTTGCTTTCGGTTGCAAATATTAAAACTGCAAAATGTGTATAGTATGCTTTGAGAAAGAAAATAAGATTAACTGTTGGTGGAAAGAGCACAGTACATAGATTCCAAAAGGAGATAAAAGAAGAATATGTCAGAATAAATGATTTAGGATATAGAGGCCATGAGAAAGTGGGAAGATTAAGGTTAATAAGGGTAGCATACTGAAAGGATACATAAATGTAAAAAGTCCAGAATTGGGGTGTCTACGGTGTATGGCATTAAGCGAGAGGGTACGTGACGGGGATAGGTTAAAGTTTAAAAAATCAAAGATGGAAATTTAAAACTATCAAGATTGAATTGGAAGATAAAAGTATAGCCGAGATATGCTTATATTTAAATATAAGTATCAGGATTAAACGGTTAAAAACAATCCATACACAGTTAAAGAGAATTCCAAAAATATATGTTATATATAAAATAAGGGTTTTGAAAGAGACCAGGTAGAAAAATTGTTTTGTTGCTATACTCGTCCATTATTAGCTTGGAAAGGCTTGGTTATTGGATGGGGTCTATAAAGTTAATATATTTAAATTTTCTGTTATGCCTGCATTCCGACAGAAATTCGCTTTTAGAATTTATAATGTTTTTACTCTTGGCAGCAGTGATTATCATAACGGTTTCTAAAGTACATAATAATACGGCGATATATATATATATATATATATATATATATATATATATATGTAGTTTCAAATAGGTCTAGCCGGCGACAGTGTGTGTATGTTAGTTTAAGTTCTGCGAATAATGGTTTGTGCGTATTATGACGTGTGTGTGTGTACATATTCTATTTATGAGTGTATGTGATTGATACCTATTATTCTCCAATGTTTAAGCGTACAAAAGAAAAGGGGCGACTTGATTTTCGCTGATCGGTGATAATAATAAATGACATGCTTAAAACGTCCCCCACATCCACCCAGGTAGCTGTGACCTTGTGAAGAGGTTAATTTTGCTGGCCAATTTGCTTTCTTGCGGACAATTTAACATTTAGTTATTTTACAGCCCCGTAGCGTGTGCTAACACAGATACGCAGGTTAATTTGCGTAGACTGATCTAATATATATATATATATATATATATATATATATATATATATATATATATATATATAATGTACGACGGTATGTTTAAAAATTTTCCGACCTTAGGCTAGAAAAAATATTTAAAATACGTTACGGGGTTTGGACCCTAATCCCGTTCAAATTAGGCCCCTTGTGCTTGCCCACACTTAGCCAACCGATCCACCCACTGCTGGTAACACCCCTGGAAGTGTTCTTTTGGAATGGTGTTCATCTTCGCCGTCGCGTTCCACATTATCTCTTCTATAGTCTCAAAACGAGAACCTTTCAGTGGCATCTTCAGTTTTCGAAACCAGAAGTCGCAAGGAGCAATGTCTGGAGAGTACAGAGGTTTGCGAACGACCGGAATTCCATGTTTGGCCAAGAAATGTTAGATCAATTGGGATGTATGTGCGGGGGCGTTGTCGTGATGCAGTTGACAGTTTTTCGTCGTCTACATGTCTGGTCTTTTGCGCCGAACTGCGTCACGGAGACGCCGGAGAACATCTCGATAGTACTCCTTGTCACTGTTTGTCCTTCCGGTGCCCATTCGTGATGCACAATTCCACGGATATCAAATAAGACAGTCAGCATCACCTTGATTTTTCCTCGCACCTGTCGCGCTTTTTTTGGCCTTGGAGACTCGGGATGCTTCCATTGCGACGACTGTCGTTTTGTTTCTGGGTTGTACCCGTACACTCATGACTCATCTCCAGTTATCACGGTGTTCAGAAACCCAGAATCAGTGTTGACGGTTTCCAGAAGGTCCTGTGCAACTTGAAAACGGAGGTTCTTTTGTTCCTGCGACAAGAACTTGGGTACAAATTTAGCAGCCACGCTGTGCATGTTCAAATCATCACGCAAAACTGCATGTGTGGAATCTTTACTCACTCCGACCTCTTGGGCGATCTCCCGCACGGTTCAACCACGATCTTCCATCGCATAATTTCGCACCCTCTCAACAACAACTGTACTCCGAGCAGTTTGGGGCCTGTCAGAACGCTGGTCACTCTGCGCTGATGTGCGTCCATTTTTTAATCGGTTGAACTACTCCTTAATTTGTGTTAAACCCATCGCATCTTCTCCAAACACCTGCTGAATCTACGAATTGTTTTGCTTTGAGAATCACCAAACTTTTGACAAAATTTGAGGCAGTATCTTTGCTCAACACGTCCAGTTACCTTGAAAGAATCGGTAATCCGACGAACACGTTGTGTAGTACCATACTCAGCGACCGACAGGCAGCGACTAACAGACAGGATCGCGGTGAAACAATTCACAAATGCGCATGAAGATGTCTTCCTTCACTTTCGCACGAAAAAAAAATAAAGGTCGGATACCTTTTAAACAGGCCTTGCATAGAGAGAGAGAGAGGGAGAGAGATAGGGAGAGGAGATTGAAGGAGAGAGAAGGAGAGAGAGAGAAATATAGAAACAGTAATAATTAGACAAATGTAAAGTTACATTCTTTACCAATTTATTATATTCTTATATTACAACAAAAAATATTTTAAAAGAGTCCTTAAAACAATGTTTTCTTTAAAAATATAAGCCCTATCACCAGAAGGAAAATAAATAAATTATTAATCATTGGTTAACATTATTATTAATATAATTAATATAATAAACTGATTAGAATATGATAAACTTGTAGAGAATGTAACTTTACATTTGTTTTATTATTACATTTTTCTCTCGCTTCAATATTGAGCATAGTCTATTGCTCTAGGAAGTAATATGAAATAATTATTTTATAATACTTGAAAAAATATATATATAGGAGAGAGAGAGAGAGAGAGAGAGAGAGAGAGAGAGAGAGAGAGAGAGAGAGGGTGGAGAGTTACTTATTGCTACTAACGCTCTAATAAATACTATTAGCTCGTCTTCTGCTAGTGTGAATTCTAAAATAATAATACCATAAAATAACACCGATATGCACATAATACCACAGCCGCACATATACCGGAAGTGATGTATGTCGTGGCACCGGAGAAACTAATTGGCACTCACCCGTTGGTAAATACAACGGGCTCGCCTCCTGTTTGTGTGAAACCAAAATAATAATAAAAAAACATTTAAATCTCTCCAAGTAAAAAAAAATGGCAGCTGATGTATCTCGATGAAAACACTCACACGAAACTGATTCAAGCCGTGAATAATCTGAATCGCATGTAAAATAAACCAAAAATATGGACGATGAGATAACTGGCTTCGCTGACATGTCTGCTGTAATCCCAGGTGCAGAGCAATAAATCTATGTGATGCAATTCAGCGTGAAACGTATTTGCGTATTTCTCCGCGCGGCGTATAATTTGGCATGATCGCTTCGCTGGGCACAATTAGCCAGTGCAGATAGTTGGCAAACAGCGGCACTGTCCAATCTAATATCGCTGCAGCGTTAGTTCAGCGTCATTTTGAATAATTCAATTTATCCAACAATTGATCTATTTATCATTTATTTATTTATTTATTTATTTATTTATTTATTTATTTATTTATTGATGTTCTTCTTTCGCTTTTTGGTCATTTAACAATTGATATCGTTTTATTTTTTCATTTTCGTTTTTGGTTTTCATTGTTTTTCGCGCGCACGTTTTCGAGAGACTATGTGCACACTTCTTTAGAACTATTCATTGAGAAACGTATGGATTGTAAATATATATTGTTGCTATAGGCTCAAAGAAATTAATATGCGAATTAATAATTCATGTAAAAATTGCACACATTAAGCGAACGTATTAACGCAGCAGTAACATTAAAGATCGATTCATCGATCCCAGCAGATTATCCGGATGGTGACTTCTCTTTCGTTGTTGTCGTCTTGTTCCTACGTACAAGAGGGGTCGTAAACGTCATAAATAAAGAACAGCACATCATCATTTAGGGTTTAACAACATTTTGGGGGGATTGTTTTACCTTACAGTATATATATATATATATATATATATATATATATATATATATATATATATATATATATATATATATATATACACATACTATCTACTACATCTCATCTCTCTTTATTCAGTAAGAAGAGACAGATCTGACGAGCTTATTCGCCACGTCCCACTAGTGAGCTTCTGTTTGTGACGTAACTTGCTGTACACGTATCTCTAACTTGACATCAACTGTATAATTCGTTCTTTTACATAATTCTACTCTTACTCTTACAAATCCGAATCTAAATATGTTTACATTAACAAACGTGTTCATCTAAACATGCAAAAGAAGAACACTCATAAGAGCAGACAAATATTTAACTTTGCTGCAAGTTTATACCAGTCGGATTTACTTAAATTCCCATTTTTCTTATAGGCGTAGATTGTTATTTTCTTAATCGTAGCAGAATGCTTACAATCAGGAATAATCAACACGAGAAAATATTAAACACTACCAAGCGATATGCCATTAAAGTATACATCACATTCACTATGAAATTGGATATACAAAATTTAAATTGGACATAGTGCAATTATTTACGCACTAAATTTGTGGTATAAATCAGATTATTCTATTGTTGGCATTGGTTTCCTCGATAATTTTTCTAGTTAGAATTATTTCTAGAAATACATACTTACAGGCGGGACCACGTGAAGGTTACATATTTCTTAAGTGAAACTGTTTCTGTGGAACGATTTAGATTCGAACCTGGCACACCCAGTCCACATTGTTAACCATTTAGCCACCGTAACCTCCCCAAATTGTAGATATGAATCCATGATTTCCCATTGAAATATAATTGAATTATGAATTTGTTGCCAACGCTTTAGCGCACTAATCAGTGCATTAGCTCAATTCTTATCAGCGTGTACTAACACTACACTCAATTTTACTTCAAACACGTCTACCAATTGCTTCATGATCCTAAAGCGTTGCAATATAATGAATTTCTCGCATACGAACTTTTGTTTAAGCTTGTGATCATGAACAGTTTTCAACTATGAACAGTAGCTGAGTAAGTTCGGATGTTGCTGTGAACTTGCAGACCGGTAATAATTAAGACAAACACAGTGGTAGAATTAACAAAAGTATATTAACAGAAGTATGCTGCAGAAGTACGCGTCATGAGTTTTTTTGTCATAACTGCCACTATTCGCTGCCATGATATTTAGCTGTTACTACATTTATTGTGTCTGTGCAAGTCCATTTATTCCTGAAATAGGTAGATCAGCTTATACCATAACAGATGTCAATCACTTTCAGTTCTCATCTCAGCGCAAATTTGGCATCCTTTTATTCTAGCATGTAGCACACCACTTGATATGGCTATAATCGTTTTCATTCTTTAACCGTTGCATATTTAATTATCACGTTTTCGATCTTTATGCTAACACTAGTGGCCATACTACTTGCATCACGCCATACGTTGCCCTTGTCTGATTTGGAGACATCCTATTACCGTCGTACTCAGTTTTGCCGTCGTATTTCCCGAACAACTTTCTGCATCAGGCTTCCGTTTCCTCATTTAGCCTATCATCAAGAAAATTCATTCAGCCGTTTTTTTCACGTAACTGCGTGTGATCTTAAGGTATCCAGCATAGGTTACGGTTCACTAGTTTACCACAGAGAGAAAACAGCGCACTCATTTTTTAGGGATTTAATTTCCTCTTGTAAACACGAGGTCACCAGTCCTATCCGTGTTAATCCGTAGACCCAATACACCTGTTCCATTAAATGGTTCCGATGGTTTTCCTGTTAAGCGAAACTTGTCAGCATGACTTAAAAGTTTTGGTGCGGTCAGACCGGTTTTGTCAACAAGATATTATTAACACAGTAATCCGTGCTTTTAATCACGTAACCCACTCTTTTTAAACACGTTTTTGAAGATGCAAACAAGATCTTTGAGGCAACATTTAATCCAAATCCCAACCGGATCAGCCAATACGTCTTTTTCCTTGAATCTACCAAACACGTACCTTTACAGCTGTCTGGTTACATTCATCTGCAAGTATGTGGATTTTAAATTGATACTTGTAGAAGCTACGATTATTTACATCCACGTCGACCGCATCCGCATCGGAGATACACGTAAAATATTTGTTCGGCTTCGGATAACCCATGACTGGTTGAACGATGCACTTTGTAGGCTGAACTGCGGCCAATAACGGTGAAATTTCTGCTGTTATGTCTTCATACAATAGAGCAAGGATTCCGCCGGATCAAACGTTTGTTTTACTTGTAAAAATTGTATTTTCCTTTTTTAGGTGAGTTTCATGAGAACTTTGTTCTTTAACGTCAAGAGCCATGCAGTCCACTGCAACTCAACATGCATTTATCACCATCAAAACTTGCACGGAAATCCTTGTTATCGACCCTTCACGGAGGAGAAATACTTCTAGACCGAGGTAATTTAATTCTTTTCGTCAATCGAATCACGTTGGGAGGATGGAAGACCAAAGCTCTCCTGGAATAAGCTGTGTAAACGTGACCGTTCAGCCCTCGGGATTGCGATCTTTGATCCTCGCGACCGCTGAGTCTGGAGATGAAGACTTCGATCAAGACTGACAGACAGGCCCTACCATCTTATAGAGGATTATAGAGGGCTTGTTAAAAGTAAATCGGATGCTTATGATGATGCTGATGATGATAATGATGATAATAATGATAATGATGAATCTAGAGTGCTCCTTTTAAGATAGAGTTACCCAACATTAAAAACCGACCTTGTGTCTAACTCTGCCCCATTGTGGAGGCAAGTAAAAAGGGACTCTTCCCAAACTCATCCCACTGTTATCGTAGGGCCTTGATGTGGGTCGCGTACTTACTGCGCTATGCGTCCCTGTAGACTATACCGAATTGAGTTGCTATCTACCCAGGAATACCTGAACACAAATACACGCGCACACACGCACACACGCACACACAAAGAACCACACACACATGCGTGTGTCTGTGTGTCTTTGTGTGTGTGAAAGTGTCTGCGTGTGTATAAAGCAAACAGATAAGCAGACGATTTACCTTTGTAGATATTTATACTAAAATGTATTCACATTTCCAACAAATACTTCGCAGATCTTTGCGAGTATCTCTGAGAAAATTGACTATACTCTGTCTGCTCGTTCTTTTGCCAATATCCACGTCTGTAGAGACTTTAATGTTCACAATGTTGAATCATTAGTCCGCTCAAACATAACAGATGTTGAAGGGAGGTTTTGTCACGAGTTATCCCTTGCTTATGATATAACACAAATTGTTGACAAAACTACCTGCGTACGCGATGCTAACATAGATTTTACATGTCTTCTGGATCTTTTTTCTGACAACTGCGCTCATCCACTGTTATGTCTCCGCTGGGATCTTCTGATCACTTAGTTGTCTCAATTAAAATCAAAACAAAGTGCATCAAGACCTCTGATGTCCTTCACCATCGCACAGTGTATCAATACTCAATGGCTGACAGGGACAGTCTCAGATCGTTCATATCAGAAATTTGACGTTATTCTATGTTTGAAAAGAATGTGTCTTGTATTGTATCCAATTTAATCGATTGGCTAATCGTTAGTATAAAAAGTTTCATACCTTCCAAGACATTCCAACAGAAACCAAACTGCCAGTCATGATACACCCCAGAATGTGTCACCGCCATTGACCATAGAAAACACTATTTCAATTGCTTTCAACGAAATAGATGTTCTGAAACCAAATCCGCCCTTATGACTGCTAGCAACAACTGCCAAAGCGTTATAAAGAATGCTAAAGAGTTCTATGCTCAACCTGTTCAATAAAGAATGACTGAGCAGAGGATTGGTACTTACGAATTTTTGCGAATAACAAACAAAATCTTGAACAGATGCGTGACCTTTTAGCAAAGAACTTTGCATAAAATTCCACCCTTTGCGACCAGGGCCGCCTACGTCTTGAATTTCCCCTATGACTGAAACCACTCTGAGCAACATCCATATATCTGTCTGGGATGCTGCCAAACCTATCAAAAACCTGGTTACCAACAAAGCAACTGGCCCGACAACATTTCAATCATGATGCTTAAAAGCCTGCAACCGGTACTATCTCTCATTCTTACAAAGCTGTAAAATCGTTGCTTAAATGAGAAATGTTGGAAACATTGGAAACTCTTCTCAGTATTCTCAGTATTTACAAATACTGGAGATAGGTCTTCTGCTTCTCAGTACAGACCAATCACCTCAGCAAAAACAACCTACTAAGTGACAAGCAATATAGGTTTCATCCTGCCAGATAAACAACTGATGTGCTGACTGTAATATCACACAGGATCAGTGAATCTATTGGCTGGGTGATTAAGCTTGTTTTTTTAATCGAGTGATTAACGGATCGCTAAAAATAATAGCTGCGTTCATCTCTCTTTCCCTCTTTCGTTTCTAGTAATACAAATTTATCTTTATATCTTTACTAAATACAATGTTCGTTCAACATAGAAGAAAGTCTTGCCTGGATTTATGCTTTTCTATATTTTCAAAAGAGAACATTTATTTATGAGCTTGTTACAGCTTCACCGAGGTTTTCACGGGATGAGAGACGACCACAACATAACTGAAGCCCAGACTACTAGTCGGGCAAGATGGATGCCAGAGGGAACAGACAGACACGAGGCATGCGTAACTTAGGTAATGTAAATTCAAAAGGACTAATTAAAGAAACAATACCCATTATAATATTTGTCCGGGATTCTTTTCACTTGAATTTTTGTTTCACTTTTAAAAAAAGAAACTATGCACTCTTACTTATTATAAAAGTATATTTTTTATAGGACTTTAAAAGTTAAATTTAATTATTACAGTATCGTTTGATAATTAGTAATTGAAACAAATTGTTATAAAACCATCAGTAATCTGGCTATGGTAACCTTATTATCTATCTTCTATCTGTCTAGATCAATATTAATGCTTGTTTGTTTCATAGGCATTGATATGTGTCATTCAAATAAGTTTTTATACGTGTTGAATTTTTCAAGGAATCTAAAAACAATTGAAAATCTGCTTCGATCCTGTTTGAGGGTCACTAGTGGCAATTATCGTTTAGGTCCATAAAATAATTCAAATATATTAGAATGTAGAGAAACAAAATTCATTTCTTTAAAGATTTTCTTCCTTTCATAAAACAAAACTAGAATTAAACACAGAATATCTCAGTAAATATATATTTAAAAGGGCTTAAACAATTGCATACTTATTTTTGTTGGTATTTTCAAGATTTAAAATTAATCAGTACATTTCGATTTCTTAAAGCCGTTTTAAAGCTGTCTGTAATTTGTGAGGAGTGTTAATGAAGAAAAGACTACCGAGCTAACAGGTTATTTTATTACTTGACCTCATATTGCAAATGTTATTTTAAACTTTTCTTTCAAAACAAAATTCTTAAACATAACTATATTTGAAATTTTTCGTACCGACAATATATTTACGGTAAATACCGCTAGTTTATTTCTAAAATTATTGGATTTTAAATCCTAACCTAATCCTAACCCTAAATACCCCAAACTTTCAATGTTTAAATACATGAGGATCTACTGAGAATTTAAATTTTCTTTTCGGCAGTTTAAATTTTTCAAAATTTGTTTCAAATTTCAAAAGGAAACAAAACAATTATTTTTTTTGTCAACTACTAAAACACAATTAATATGACTGGCTTGTTTATGAATAAGCTGACATGCATTGTACTTGATTTAATATTGTAATTAAAGCATGTGTTTAATAGAATTAAAAATCTATTTACTTCATGCTATTGCAGTTTTTTATTTCCGTAAATATTCAATTAATAATAAATAATGAAATAATAATGTGTAAATCACGTAGAGGCGGGAAACATAGACACACATGAACAAACAAACGTGAAATACGCACACAATCTTGTAAATATAAAGATAAATAAACATATTATAATAAGGTAGTATTGAATTATAGAAGCACTCGTAAGAACATCTCATACATGGTTTTCTTTTTATACACTAAAATACCTGAACCCAACACAACAGTATTTATATACTAAAATACACCATTCATACACTAAAATACACTATTCATACACTAAAGTACACTAAAATACACTATGTATACACTAAAATACATGAAGCCAACACCCCACGATTTATACACGAAAATACACTATGTATACACTTAAATACACTAAAATACACTAAAATACACAAGTTATACACTAAAATACGCTAAAATAACTATTTATACACTAAAGTACCTGAAACCAATACAATAGTATTTATACATTAAAATACACTATTTATACACTAAAATACCTGAAGCCAACACAACACTATTATACGCTAAACTGTACTAAAATATACTATTTATACACTAAAATACACTATTCATACACTAAAATACAATATTTATACACTAAATGCTAGAACCCAACACAACATTATTTATACATTTAAATACACTATTTATACACTAAAATACACTAAAATACACTATTTATACACTAAATCACCTGCAACCAACACAACACTATTTAGACACTAAACTACACTATTTATAGACTAAACTACACTAAAATAGACTGTTTATACACTAAAATACGCTAAAATACACTATTTATGCATTAAGATACCTGAATCTAACACAATGGCTAAGTGGTTAACGATGCGAACTGAGGGCCTAGCTGCGCCAGATTCGAATCCAGTTCGTTCCACAGAAACACTTTCATCAACACCCACATATATCCTTCTGTCTTACCTCCTAGGGAGGAGGCAAATAAAATACACTAAAATTCATTATTTATACACTATGATGACTGAACCCATCACAAAAATATAAATTTGTTATTCACATATTATTCTATGCACCAGGCAAAACATCTATTTCGAAATCATATCAACTCATAAAATAAATCACATGTGCTTTCTGTGGATGACTACATATTCCTCCCTTCCTGGCTTGATCACTGTGGTAAGTGAAATCGTCAACTGGCATTTGCGTTTTCTCACAGCTGAATGGTTAGAAAAACTGATACTCAGCTTGAGTAGGTGCCGGTTTAACAATACTAAACAGCTGTGATATATCGAAACAGTCTCCTCCTGTAAGTAAAATCGCCACTTGCCATTAACGAAGATTTAAAGCTATTCGTGAAAACAAATTTAGCACTCTTGGTCAGTTGAAAGTGTTTATATAAACAAGGATTTTACTTACTGATTACCGAGCGAAACTGTCTGTCTGCGGTCGGTATTCTGTTTAGTTTTATGACAATTTGGGTCAATTTAGTAACAAAACGATAACGTACTAATTTCATTTAACTTTCGAAATCCTATCTATAAAATAAAATAAAAGATTCTCGGACAACGCTGGGTACTTTTGAATAACGCGGTTGTTAACTGTTACATTTTCATCGAGTAATTTGTTCTGTGTCATTGTAAACAATACTATGGCATTCTCATGTGATACCATAGTCTTTTAATACACTCAATACAACAGAACCCCTTTATCAGACAAAGTGATTTCAGTTTTTTGCTTTTTTATTTTATTCGTTTTCAGTTGAACTAATAGAAGAAACGATCACTTAACACACAGAAAAAAACAACGATCAATTGGTGGAGCGATCAATAAATTACACCAACACATAAAAATGCTGTTCAAATTAATCAGTCTAAAAGCTTATATTTAAGAAACTCTTTTCATTAACATTTCATCTCGCTGCAACGAAAGTAAATACGGTCGTGATTTGTGCAAATATTGTAAAGCTCCTTTACAAAGAGGAAGTTCAATTCTGATTTACAAAGAACCTTTTTATAGATGACGATTCAACTGATCCTAGATTTGATTATCTTCCAAATAGTTTCAGAAAAAGTAGACTAATAAATAATGCAGCTGTACCAATGCCGTAAACAAAATTAAAGTAATGTAATTTATTTATATAAACTTAGGTATGTGCATGTGTTAATATATTAGTATAGAAAACATTAACTCCTAAAATAATAAACCAATCATTATGCATTTTATGACACGGCTGCTAGACGTAACAATGAGTAATGTGGGCTATATTTAGTTTAATTTAGTATCATTTAAAGAGGGTAAAACGGGGGTCGAAAGCCCTTGGCAAAAATTACCGGTTTTTATGAAATTTTAACCAAAAATGTAATAAAGATAACAAATTAAAATTCCCTAAATTAACGATCCATTGGAGTATTTTTAAAAACCTTCTGGGGCCATAGTATCTGCACAAATTCCTATTAGAAAATTCAAATATTTCAAGTTTGCATTAAATGCGATTCATAGTCATTAGACACCAATTTAGAAAGATAGCCTGAATTTATTTTCTTCTGAAGACCTCTCAAGTTTAAACCTTAATTTAAAAAGTTTTTTAGAATCGAACTGATGATATATATACTTATATACATATATTATACATGTATTACTTTTATGCACGTAGAAAATTAATAAATGTCTCTCTCTCTTTCTATATATATATATATATATATATATATATATATATATATATATATATATATATATATATATTAACGAAAAATACGCCCTATAAAGTTATGGGCGACTAATAGTGCACTCTACTACATTAATATGTATCATCGTCGCAGGATGATTTTCTCCCTTTTTTACGGAGATCGGAGTAGTTTACTATCTATGCTGTTTCATGACATTATCCTCCCAGGCATTAACTTCTCTTTTAGGGGGAGGGGTAGTGTTCGTTCGTCATGATATAATCCTCTTAGTCACTACCTCTTCCTTTGGTAGGGTCAATGTATGTAGTTTGTTCATTATGATATCGTGCTCCCGACCTAGCAAAACTATATTTGCTAGTATATATATATATATATATATATATATATATATATATATATATATATATATATATATATATATATATATATATATATATTGGCAGCATCTTCTCTTGCAGGCAAATGTTGTTGAATATATATATATATATTTGTTTATTATCTATGTATGTATACGTTTCGTCCTTTAATCGGGACTCGTCAGCATAGGGATATACTATTCACTACCGGTCCCGTGACTCGAAACCTCGACATCACTGCCACCGCTTAATAGCTATATAAACAGTGATAATTTTAACACTTATTCAACGGCTTTGACTTTCTACTTAATGAAAGGAACGATGCATTTATAGGTAGCGACGTACAAACAAGTCTCTGGCTTACCCATGGGTTCCAGTCTCTCCGGCCTCCTCCACTTACAGTGCCCATCTAGAGAGTTCTCTATGGGCTACAAATAATAGATTTTTTGTTTGTTTATTATCTATGTATGTATACGTTTCGTCTTTTAATCGGGACTCGTCAGCATAGAGATATAACTACTCTACTACCGGTCGCGTGACTCGAACCCCCGACCTCTGACAACTCAACTCAACTCAAATCCCGACATCTAGACTCCCACGGCCACCGCTGATAAACGGTGATAATTTTAATACTTATTCGGCGGCTTTGACGTCAAGAGAGCGTTCTACTTAACGAAAGGAACGATGCATATATATATATATATATATATATATATATATATTCTTGCATACCTTTTGTATCAAACAAATCATCAAACACCTCCACTGCAAGCTACACTAACATATCAACTCTATTGCAGATACCAAATTTCCTTCCCCCGTACACCTTCTACCCTAAATCACCACAGCCATCAACAAAGCTTACCACCACTGTTTCCACACGGAAAAAAATACTTAAATTCAACTGGCTTCATAAAAAACAGAACTTACAGACACATACCAATTATGAAGCTGTACACATCCCCTCTCTCCGGCATCAAACTACTACTCAACCACTCATCATTAATCTCACTGACTCTCTCTCTCCACAACAGAGACTGATCTCCTCAGCCTCGGACCCACATTTTTCATTACCCAAAAACTTAATGACCACACTCTCCTCGATATTGAAACGCAGTTCTGCAGAACAGCGTACCATTTGAAATGGTTATCAGCCTTTGAACCACCCACCCTTGACTCACTTAATGATTCCCCCCTCCCCAATTTCCCTAACTTTTCTTCCAACTGCTTTCCCGTTTATCAACATGACCACCCCTTACACCCGCCTCCCGACAACCACCCATTGGACCTAAAGCTAGTAAGACTTAAACAAGATTTTCTCCATTCTACAACGCGAAAAACACCGCATCACACCTAACTTCTCCCATTCCCAACGCCTTACCCTCAAAGACCATAGGGGAAAAAACCTGGTCTACCTACCCTCTAACAAAGGTAAGGAGTTCTGCATCATCCCCCAGGAATCTTACAACACTCTCGCACTTGAAAAACCCAGCAATACGGCCCTATACACACCCGCTAATAACATCTCAGCTACCCACATACAAACCTCTATTAACAACGCTTGGTCCCAAATTTGCGCTAGACGTAATCTTCCCAAGGCATACAGGCTCAATCTCACCACTAGGAACAGCAGACTCCCAACCTTTTACCATCTTATTAAAACTCAAAAAACCAGCAACCACACACAGATCAGACCTATAGTCTCCAGTACTGAGGGACCCCTTTACAAGATCTCCTGGCTTCTCTCCCATTTACTCAAACCTCTACTCCCCACCTTCCCGGCACATGTCAGCAGCTCTGACCAGGTACTAAACAGACCCCACTTACTCCAACCCAAACAACACCGCCTCAACAACTACATCTTCAGCCTTGACGTTGTCTCCCTTTACACTTCTATTCCCGCACACCCCGCCATTAACCTCATAACTGACGACATCTCTTCTAATAACCTTGACTGTTTTGGGCTTACCCCGACAGACATACATCAACTCCTGCGCATCATTGTGGATAATACTTATTTCAGGTTCCAGCAAGACACATACAAACAAGTCTCTGGCTTACCCATGGGTTCCAGTCTCTCCGGCCTCCTCGCGATATCCTACATGAACAGACTGGAACAACAAGCTCTTAGCACCTGTCATTCCCATATATTCTTCTCGAGATACATGTATGACATTCTGATTCTCACTTCATCTCGAGAAGAAGCTACTTCTATATTTAACACCTTTAATAATACTGACCCCCACATTAAATTCACCATCGAACATCTCAACACCTCAGGCTTTCTCTCACTCCTAGACTTTAAACTTAGCATAAATGACGACGGATCTCTTCACACAACCTTCTATAGAAAACCCGCCTGCAGGAAACTTTTAATCCACTACAAATTGGCCCTACCCCTCAAATCTAAAATTAGTTACGCGCACACCGAAATCAACCGCATACAGAACAAATGCTCATCCACTACCGACAAAACAACGCAGACCAAAGCCGTCCACCAGACCCTCTTAACCAACGGTTTCCCCCTCACTACTATATCCAGCCTCAATAGCACCAGAAGACGTAGACACCACACTCTCACCATACGTAGTGAGAACCACGACATACAGCTCTCCCACACAGGCACTTCTCTCCGACAACATTTAGCCAAAACAAACCACTAAACCCCGAAACCCTGCTCTCTAGTTAATTGCCCCATCCCTACTCTGGTCTCTGCTTCCGAACCTATACGGTGTACAGCCTACAATGCGCTAAGTGTCGGAAGTTCTATATCGGTAGCACCGTCAGGCCTCTGCACCAACGCATCAAAGAACATCTGAACACCCACATTTTTTCCTTTCGCAAACACATAATATCATGTGGCAACACACATCGCTCTATTAGTGTCCGCATCCTCAACTTGGTCCGCAATGTCGGTCAACTTCGAATTTCGGAATCCATTCTAATCTCTAAATATCATCCAACTTTGAATAACAGATACGGACTTCTCAGATACCAACACTCCTTGCCTCCTTGCCTCTGTCTCTGCCTCTGCCTCCTTGCCTCTGCCTCTACCATCTATTTGCCCAGAACCAATCCACCCCACACATCAATGTCTTTTATTCTGTGCTTAAATTACATAATTAATTTTACATATAATAAATTTAAATATATTAGTTTTAGGAATATTTAGGAATAATTATACCCTATAACATTACATATTAATATAAAAAAACAACAAACAAACAAAAAAAAACAAAGAAAAAAAATATGAACTGAGTAATATACGCTTCATATATATGTATTATAGACTTTATATATATATATTTATAATCTCTAAATTAAAATTTAAATAGATTAATTTTAGGAATAATTATACCCTATTACATTACTTATAATTTAAATATGAATTAAGAAATATACACTTTATATATATATATATATATATATATATATATATATATGTGTGTGTGTGTGTGTGTGTGTGTCTGTGAAATTTTTAATTTTCCTCCACCATCCCTTTTTATTGAGTCTTGATCTTCTTAGGATATCATGATTTTTATTCTTATTACTATAAAGTTACCTTTTGTTTCACTATTGATTTCAGTTTTGAATTTGAATTAATTCTAACCAGATTCTGGATTTCACAGTTCCATCCCCTTGACCATTCGTATTCCTGTTACATATTAACGGCTCAAATTTATCAAAATTAAAATTGAAATTGAATTGAAATAAAAAAATGGAAAAAGGGGAAAAATCAAATAAAACTAAAAAAAATCATAGAATTGTAATAAATAATAAAGTATATTAATTAACAAATATTACAATATTAAAGATGACAAGCTTTAAGCCGAATAATTATACAATTAAATTATGATAGAAATAATTAATATTGATTTCCAATTAGCTTATCTAAACTCATTTTCTGCGTACCTACCTTCAATTCTCTGCGGTATTTCGTCAACAGTTGTTTCCATCTCGTTTTTTCGACCGGTCGGTGATATTTTTCAATTTTTGATAATGGGAGGTCCCGCTCTCGAAAATCAAAGTTTAAAGTTTAACTTTTGTCCGGAACTTTTTAATTGGTTGACAGTAAACTTTTTTCTATTTACTGTTCTGGTATTTAATCTGTTTTACGTGAAATATTAATAAATTGATTTGAGATTCCATTCTCTTTTTTCTCTTTTCATTTATTTTTAGTCATCTGTTCCACCTTCCGGTACCTATATCACATTGCTCCTGCCTCGGATTACAAACTTACATTCATATATATATATATATATATATATATATATATATATATATATATATATATATATATATATATATATATATATATATATACTAGAAGAATTCGCGTCCTTTAATTAAATTATATAAAGATAGGTATGTGTATATATTTGTATGTACAGAATTCACTCGTAAATTAATTCACTGATCATTATGAATTTTGGAAAAACTACTCGGCGTAAGGAGTTGCAATGTAGACTTTATTTAGTTTAATTTAGTTTTATCTAAAAAGGTATAAATGGATTGGAAGCCGTTAGTAATAATTCTGATACTACAGTTTTTTGTAAAACTTTTTATAATATTTATTAGACATCAATTAATATCATTTCCTTAAATTTCAGTTTCTTTAGAGTATTTAATGTGGTTAAGGGGGAGAATATGGTCACAACATCTCATTTGAAAATTCAAATATTTCAGATTTGCATTCAATTTTATCAATAGTCATTAGACACTAATAAAGCAATATTTTCTGGATTTCAATTTCTTCTTAAAAAAATTAAGCTTAAGCCTTAAACTTTAGACATTTTCTAGAATCAACATATTATACTGAATATCGCTGTAAATATGTATAAGGATTTTAGACATACAGTTTACTAGCATCATATCTTGATTTTAATCTTTGTAAGGAAACAGAAAAGTGATGCAACACTCCTCTGTTTGGGGGGATTAATTTTACTTGTCCTGGGACGAATATTCTTCTAGTATCACAATACAATACGATAACAACATAATATCAACACATTACTATAAAATACAATGATATAGTATTATCATGAGGTGATGATTGTTAAGTGGATAACAACGCGAACTGACGACATGTGTGTGCCCAAGTTCGAATCCAGTCAATTCCCTAACATCACTTTCACTTAAGGATGTTGGCAACCATTACGTGGTCCCTTCTGCAAGGATGCTAAGTTGTACCATGTTGATTGATACGAATTTACTTACTTTACTTTACCACGAAGTGTGGGCTTCATCAAAAATAAGAAACGATTAACGGAGGTCATCTCTGATCTGTGCAACACTAAATATTAAGAGGGGATTTGTATGCTTTAAATTAGTACGAGTAATATTTTCTATGCGATATCGACAGACAAGTCAGATCGAAACAATCTAATTCTCAGTGGAATTAGCTGAGGGAATAGTTTAAGATCTCTTTCAAACATACACACTTTTATTCTATCCCATATCCTTCTCTCACCTCGCGAAATAGTGATGAATAACATTTTCAATACCATACCATTCATAAATCTTTGCAAAATGTTGTTGTCTTTCAATCTCGAGATGGCCAGGGAGATGAACAACCCAACAAGAATGGCTGTAACAGAAGAAAAATATATCCCACAAAAATCTACATGAGAGGAATTCCAGATAGCGACCATGAAACGCAGGTACATCTTTCCCACAATAAGCAATACATGTCGATAGAACAATGTTAGAATAGAAATAAAATTATAATACACTAGTATTATATAAACGAGCATGGCTACTCGGCGTCGTCCGCAATCCTAAATACCGTAAACAATCTGCTTCATATTTTAATTTGAGATATGTATGTTCATTTTATTACAAAATCAGAGTAAAAATACACTCGATTGTAACTCGCATACTTTTACTTTAAGCACTACGTACAAACCGTTAGAGCCACTCGAGTCTATTCCGTATTTCGAATTTGAAACTTGTTTAAAATGTCTTCCCATCGCATTCCTTTCCTTTCATTTACTCGATAAAGAGAAAAACGTAACGAAAGAAAATAGGGAGAGAGTATGAAAGTGAAAAGCACAAATTATGACACCATTTCCTTCATTTTTACCGGTGTATATAGAAATATTTCTACAATTTAAAATAGTATCCCATGACTTGGGTAGTAGTGTCAATACTTATTACTGGTAGAGGGTTAGCCTCTCTGACTGCGTCCATGATATTAGTAATAAAAAACATCTGTTCATCGGAATAAATAGAAAATTCAATGAAAGCGTTTTGAAAATTACTTTTTGATTCTTTTTAACAACACCCCCCCAATATTCACCCCATCTGACTAACGAAATATATTTTTATCGTGGAACTTGCGTTTACTTTCGGCAGCCTTGTAATTCTCGCTTACCTTATTTTGTCCTTTAATCATCACATTCTATGAGCGATGTTTCTGACAAAGGATGAAGTATTGCTGTTTTCTGAATCGGAATCTATCCATCTAACACTTATCCGTGGCTAGTTTTTTTGCCTTTGAAGTGGTATTTTTAGCTCCATACATCAAGTGGCTTCATACCTTGTCTTGAGCGATTTCCATAAAAAACTACCGTTTGTTAATAAAGCTATCGATCACAAATATAGGGGAAATCGTATTTACTTTCTCCTCCCCCCCTCTCTCTGTGTCTAACCCCATTATATACTTAAGAAGATACAATAACAATACGATACATTAGAATCATGGATTAATTGCATTAAAATAACTTTACAATATAACGGTACTACATTAATTCATGATATGCTACTGTCGCGGTTGTCTAACTACCACTGAATCACGCGCACTGAACAAAATAGTTTCTTGCCCCGAATATTTCAACAAGTTCTTCAGTCATCTTGGTTGCCAAGTTTAAAAATAACTGCACTTTATTATTAGGTATACTTTTCTTGTTTCCCGCAATACGATAGAAATATAGAACACCTCATACTTTTCCATGTCTCTTTTGACCATTGTCGTAAATGGTTTCTAAATTATTTGCAGACACTCTTCTGTGGCCGATATTTATCTTGATCAGTCAATTTGACAACAAAATATGCCTTGTAAACGTTTACATCGAACTATGTAGTTTTTTTTCAATTTTCATGCGAGAACAGAACATTTCTTTAAATGTTTGATCGAATTAAATAAGTACGAAAAAATTGTAAAATTGCATAACATAATTGGATCTAGCGTAAAATCAATAGCGGCACCATTATTTGCTCAACTTAACAGCACCACATAAAAATAATAAGAAAATAAATGGATGATGATGAACACGCGTAAAATATATATAGAAAGATATATAGATGGATCGATATATTTATAAAAGACAAACGGAGAATATATATGTGCGTGTTTATATATATATATATATATATATATATATATATATATATATATATATATATATATATATATATATGTGTGTGTGTGTGTGTATATTTCTAATCTTCAACAAACTCACACGTTTATAAATATAGACGTAAATATCTATATTATAAGTCTGATATATATATATAAAATATAAATTCATATTTCTATATGTTTATAAAGATACATGTTAAAATATATACATATGTTTATACGTATTTATTGAGCGTATTGACGGGTTTATTTCACGTAAAGATAGTTTAAATATATTTATGCAATTAATAAATGCAGCTCTTCAATTTGAATTTAAGCCCTTTAACGTTGTTTACCCTAGTTTTTCCCAATACTGAGAACATTTATCATATATATATATATATATATATATATATATATATATATATATATATATATATATATATATATATATACTAGCAAAAACTATCCGCTCCCCGAGCGGGAATTACTGACGCTGTAGTTTCCTTTACGGAAACCAAAGAAGTAATTTTCATTTGACATTTTCGTAATTTAGGGGTAATTTAAAACAATGATGATTGTTATAGTGTTATTTAGTATATTCTAATATGGGGGAAATATACTGTGCATGAAAATCGTCAAATTTTGTTCATTAGGAAAAAACAATAAAAAGGTCGATTTATATGGTTTTTAAGATATTCAACGTCGATAACTTTTGTTTTGTTTCAGCATAACAATTAAAATGAATTCCCCATTAAAACTGGTTATATAATGAAATGAATAAACATAAGGGTGGAACGTCGATTAGTCAAATAGTCCACTTTTATAGTGCTGAGTAATTCGCAATGAGTACTTTGTACTTTTCACCTTTATTATAAAAGAAAGAAAAATACGTAAAGAATATTAAAGAAAAATACTTTTTCTTGTAATTTAAAAAGATTAGAAGAGGTTTATTCCTTTTCTATGACAAATCATCATGATCATCATCATGATCATCATGATCATCATGATCATCATCATCATCATCATCATCATCATCATCATCATCATCATCATCATCACCACCACCACCACCACCACCACCACCGACAACAACAACAACATTTTCAATCCTTGGCTTTTTGGCTAGGGGCAAATGTAGTATCTGTACTGAATCTGCACTTAGTTTTTATTTTCTCTATCAGTGAAGGTGCATCCTTCTAGACCGAGGCAATTAACATTTTTGTTCCGATTCAGAGTGCCCTTTCTTTGGGAGAGCTGGATTCTCCCCACGTTAAATACTGACATTGTTCCTAACTCTGCTCTCGTAAAAAGGAACATCAACAACAACAACAACAACAGCAACAAATTTATTAAAAAAATAATGAACGCACGTATTTAATTATTAACAGATTAGAAAATATTAATTAATTAGAAACTTAAAAATAAATAAATATGCAAATGAGAAGCTGAGTAGATCATATAATGATGAACGAACTACATACACCGCCCATTAAAAACATTCCAATTTAATCAATTTTTTTTAATGTAAAAATGCCTAGTCACAAAAAAATATTTTTTATGGTTCCGTAGCGTTTTGGCTAAGATCAAAATGTAGTATCTGTTCTCGAAGCTCAGCGATATTTGACACTTTACCGAAAGTTAATTATCTCCCTTGAAAATGAAATTCTCAATAAGCTTTTAAGCGCTATCTTTTTTGTAATAAAATTTCTCTCTCTCTCTCTCTCTCTCTCTCTCTCTATATATATATATATATATATATATATATATATATATATATATATATATATATATCAACACATCCCTAGTAAAATTAGGAATGGAACAGAAACACATACGGTTCTTCTATAACCGATCATTTGCTTAAAAAGCCGTCCTGCGCAACGAACTGCAACATTAACTAATTCACCATCTTGAGTTGTGCTCATTAAATTTTCTATCTTAAATTATTCGAGACTATCCACGTACGTCTTAAACGGCTCTTCTTCTGTAAACAGAAAGAGTGTCTACTGGGGTTGAGTGTGAGTAGTCTCTAAGACACATCCTCCATTCTAAATAACATAATGCTCTCTTTGTTTTAAATATATCATTCTCTCTTTTTATTTTTTACATTCTTCCTTTTCAAAATCCCACGATACAGTTCGCGTTAAGTGTGGACGAAACCAGTCGACTGACACTTTTTCCCCTCTCCTATCATGAAAGATAAAATATGTCTTCCCTTTCGTAATTGCTTATATATATATATATATATATATATATATATATATATATATATATATGGTTATTTAATAATACCTATTTAATTATCTACAGACGTATAGATATCATCATTTCGGAATCATCAGTGTAGAGATAATTATTCACACCGGTCGCACGATTCGAACCCCGGAACAAGAATAACATTTATCTGCAGATCCGGACGCATAACTGATGAGGCCATTCTGAATAACTATAAATTTGTAATAAATAAATAAATAGTCAACGCGGGAGATAATGGGTTTTACGCTGTAATAATGTCTGCGAAAATATGGTGAAGAATGTGTTAATTCGGTTTTTTATTCTGCCAGGTGAAAAACGTAAAGTATGACCCAAACTTTATAGCTCGAGTAGGAATTAGTCTTTATCCATAGCATAAATGTTACACATTAAAACAATATTAACATGTGGATACTATAAAATGCATCATTGTTGTTGAGGAATTTACGAAAAAAATACCAACATTTTCTTTCCAATTTCATTAAAGAATTTATTTCAAACTAAATCTCGTGCTTTTTATTTTAAGATGTACATATTTTTATGAATTCGAAATACATGACAAATAATGAATTATAATTGTTGTAAAAATGGATTTTAATTTGAATTTTCATGTATTTAATTTGAAATTCGGTTAGCATGCAATTTACATGGCTCCGTTAACTATCATTATTTAATCTTATGTAAATGTTCAAATAGAGTTCCAAGCAAGATACGCAAGTGTTAGTTCATTGACTTGATGCATGGATACACGAATATTAACTTTTTAATTACACGGTAATGAACACTTATACCAAATAGACGACTTGAAATTATATAGATGAATTAAATAAATATAATAAATATATTCCTCTATCTCCCCCTCTCTCTCTCTCTCTCTATCTCTCTCTCTCTCTCTCTCTCTCTCTCTCTCTCTATATATATATATATATATATATAAGTTAGGTTCATTTTATATTCTAATAACCATGTTTTTTTTATTTTATCTTTATTTTTATTTTTTCACATTTCTAAAAACATAATATTTCTGTGAGATTTTTACGGTCCGTTTCATTTGCCGTGAGCCAAAAAACATTTTTATGTCAATATCGTCTCTGCAGCACTACAAAATCATCAGAAAAATCGACAAAGAATAAAAAGTTCTGAGATTGAAATGTCTTGAAAAAAACCTACGCTATACAGTGGTCATTTTTGGGTGAAAACAAATAAAAAACAAAGAAAAGAGCAAACTCACATGTGAGGAAACTCACTAGTACACCATTTTAAATATTTTCTGCTAATTAAAAGCCATTGATTGTATATGCTAATACATATATTGTCATAATTATATATATATATATATATATATATATATATATATATATATATATATATATATATATTGTGTGTATATAGGCAGCATTTTATCATTTATGCAAACATTTTTTATTTTTCTGATGGTCTTTTTGAAATAAAAAAAACATAAATGTCCCATAAGTTTCACGAACATTTTCGATTCTTCGTCGAATGATACTCATGGTGTCAAAAGCAAATGAAGAAAAAAGCTGGAGAAAGAGAATTTTAAAATAGACGGCGTAGAAACGCACAGAGAACTTTTTTCGCATTGTTCCAGGAAATATGTTGTCGATTTAAATTGAGAGACGCCGGAGTAGCATCACAGAATAAAATCGCATTACGTTTAGCATTTTAAAGTGTTGCCACTGGATTCATATGTAATGTTATTAATTGTAGGTTGTTGTTTTTTATCTAGATAGCTTCTAGCATTTTAATTTTTTTTTAAATTTATTTCCGAATGTTTTAATTGTGTGTTATTAACTAGAATTCGTAAACTTTAGTGAAACCTATGGGAAATTTTTTATTCTATTTAATACCAAAAAAAAACAATAGAAAAAGTTGAAAAAATAAAAAAAGAATAATTACAAAGACTAATTCTGTTATTTTTAACAATGTTTGCATATATATATATATATATATATATATATAAATTTTAGATAAATAATATTAAATTAGTTTTACCTATATACGCTAGCGTTTCACGCTTTCGCTTTCATGTGTGTGTGTGTGTGTGTGTGTATGTATAGAAAAAAACGCAAACCAACATCTCATTTATTTACGTTAAAATTTATTTTATCTCATAATTTATATTCATGTGACTTAATTGTCGGCAAATTGTTTACTGGAGGATAAGAATGCCCACACAGTCTTATTACTGATTAGGGTGAGGTAAATAATAATCTAGAAGTAAACCATTGTTGATTTACCTAATTGGAAACATAAATAAATTAAGCAGATTTAAAAATTAAAATCAAAATATATAATGGCCGGCCCGTAAGTTATTTTTATAATTTAGTTTAACCCTGTCGATATTTCTATTTCACACTAAAGAATTAGGGAGTTGGGTTGGTGTAGGTAATAAACTATGTCTCCGTATGAAATGGGGGAGACAAGAAAGGGGGCCGTACACAGTAGTGTCCAGTAAGGACTGCCTTTATATCTGATCACAATATCAGTAGAAGGCAGATATATATATACCTACCAGATGTACTACTTGAGTGAGATGATGAACTCAAGAAACGCACTTGTCCGCACATACATTTGTTAGATCACTCGCCGACTTGGTATTCACAAAGTTAAATTCCTCCTAAATTCTGTAACTCTCCTGACTTGCGAATCAGTGGCGATTTGTAGTCAGAGTTCGCGCCCGTCGACCGTCGGGAATTAGCTTTCTGCACTGAAAATTGCATAAGCATGAAACATCGATGTCTGTAGGTAATAAATAATTAATATATATATATATATATATATATATATATATATATATATATATATATATATATATATATATATACAAGTGTATATGTACAAGGGTTTGTCAGGACAACCTGACATGATAATCATGTGAGATTTGTTGACAAAAATTTTCCCCAAGTTACTCAGATAGAGAAAAAGAGAAATACGTTCATTGTCCTACTCAATAAATAAGGTCAAGCACTGGGTGTCTTTTAAATGTACTTGCGCTAGTACCTATTCCCCTTGCTAATAGACAAAAAAGAATGCAAAGACTGGGCGATAGGCATAGCCCATCGACTCGTTAAGCAATGTTAGGTATTGCAATCCGGATATTTTGTTCAAGACTCCAGCTCTAGGAAGGTTGTCCATCAGAACTAAGGAGGTCTCCTTCCCCCGGTTTTTATATCAGAATTTTCTTCATCCTAGATCATGACCTGACGAGGTCTACGGGTCCATAACACAGAGAGAGGTCGTCCTGCGCCCGTGTGCTAGTCAGGTATTTCAGAGGTAAAAACATCTTTTAAAAGTATTCATATATATATATATATATATATAGAAAAGAATAAGTTTACACGTCACCTCCAGAGATATCAGAACATTGAATAAGACAGTGTGAGTAACCTTCATATGTGTAGTCAGACATTTAATAATGAGAAATAAATACAATTTACTCGCATAGAAAGTTAAAATTAATAAGAAATTATAAGCATATTTAAAGCATAGAAGTAACTTAGATTAAAATTTGTGAAGATATTCAATTTAGCCCAGCCATGTACTCTTAACAAGTGACTATGATTTGAAAACGAAGATGCCAAGTTTTCTAAGAATGATTGGTCTGAAAAAAATTACACACAAACTAAAAAATATTTTGTACTTTGTCTGTAATTTTTTTCAGACCAATTATCCTGAGGAAGTCTTCAAATAAAGACGAAACGTTGAAGAATAGATAAATAATATTTTTGTTTTTATTTGTTCATTTTCCATATATATATATATATATATATATATATATATATATATATATATATATAAAAGATGCATTTATATTCTAATTTCTATGATTTTATTTTTTCAAAACATTCTAAGAAAAAGTTCATTCTAATGTCATATATTTTTACTATTCATTGTGCTTGAAGTAAACCAACTAACACTATATTGTCAATATTTTCTCTGTCAACTCCAAGTTTATCAGAAAATTCCGAAACAGAAAGTCCTAAATTTGAAAATTAAAAAACATATACTACGCAGTAGGTCATATAGGGCAAACCTTAAGAGGAAGAAAACAGAAAATAAAACACTCACACGTAGGACCTCAGTATTCAACAATTTTGAAATTTCACAGTTTAGAGCAGCACACTAAAAATACGTAGACATTTCCACAATTTTAATTCAGTAAAGTTCCGTTATTTTTGTAAAAGAAGCCTATCATTTATTCATAAGATTTTTGAATTCACCCAATATAAGTTAAATTGCATTAAATTACTTGATTTAAATTACCAATGACTATTTGTCTAATTCGAATACGAAACTAAATGCAAAGCTAATCTCTTTTCAATCAACCAATTTGGGGTGAACTAGACAAATTAAGCCACCCGTTCGGGAAATTTTAAGTTTGTTACATTTCGGTATTTTAATTAATGATGCTAACTATTTATTTATAAAATATTTAAATTATCTCTCAGATAAATTTAATTATTTCGATTACTTCACTTAAGTAGTAAATGTCTATTTGAAGTCGAAACTAAAATCAGAGTTAATCCCTTTCAAAATGAACAGTTTGAAGGCAGACAAACAAAACAAAACCACCTATTTGAACAATCATAAATTTGTTATGCTCTTATATTATAAAAATGAAGCTAATTACTTATTTATAAAATATAAAAAATTATACTCAAATTTAACTCTCATGAGATTGTTCGCTTCAATTGTATTGCGTTTAATTACTTTATTTGAATACGAAACTAAATGCGAAGTTAATCCGATTATGCGTTCCCTTTTGGCTAATGGGTTTGTTTGCTTATTGTATAATATTTAAGCTAGTCAATATTCCATAATGTTTCACATTTAAAAATAAGGCATAATTTCAAACCTTTATGTAAAGCTCATTATATAATTTGCGCTCTCTACAAGCGGGTATAGTTTTAGAGTGTTATGCTTCTTAACTTAGAGAGTCCGATATATTTGTTATCTAATTAATGATGTTTAAGAATAGACAAATTTACTCTAGATATCTTTCATTGCCTGATGCTGATTACTTATCAGTAGGTAATGTTTAAGAGTTGATAGAATATTTTTCAATAAAGAATATTTATTTTATTGTTACTCGAACCTACACATCTCTTTTCCCGGCATTTTGGCTGAGATAAAAATGTACTATCTGTTTCGATGGCTACTACACCCCTTAGGACGGTACCGTCTAGGCCTTCGAGCCTTGATACCGCCGGTCTTGGGGCTTGCCTTGCGCAGTTCTAAGAGGTCCACCCTCCCAGCCTTTGCCTTGTCGCCCTTTGAGAAGAGGTTAGTTTATTGCGAATCGCCTGATGCGCCCCTACCGGGGAATTCGTACGCGGCTGCCCATGCATTTTTGTGGGCCAGAGTGCTCATCCTTTAGGGCGCTGGCTTTTCAATCTCACTTTCCGACCTTGTGTCACATCTTACCGCTGTGGGAGGGATATAAAAAAAGCCATTTCAATTTAGCTTCCTAACTTTTATTGAATGTCTAATCCATTTGTTAAATATTATAATCCGTATTACGTGCAGATAAGCTTATATTTTATATGTTGCTAATTATTGGCTCACATTAATTTTTTCTTGATACTGTAGTTATTTTTTCCTATTTTATGTTAGATGATTTAGGTAAGAAATATGCATAGGCTCAGCAATGTGTGGTCAACAATTGTTTCATGCATCACTTCTGAAGAGTTAATTTGAGCTATTCACGTGGGAATATACAGGTGAATTAACAATTTGTAAGAACATAGTTTAGGCTAGGCTTCACCACTCCCATACAAGCAAAGAATACTTGACCTCAATTGTTCTAAAACTACTTTAATATTATGTATTCAGTGATTACCATCCTACTGTTAGGGCAGTGAACCCCTGAAAATTATTAGCCGGCGAGAGATTGTATACCCAAGTTAGTCCAAAATCTACAAAAAATAGTTCTATTCATTGATCCTTTCATTCCTCAATAAGTGATATGTCGGGTTTTAGTAAAGGGAGGTATATATATATATATATATATATATATATATATATATATATAGAGAGAGAGAGAGAGAGAGAGAGATGTATACAAATATACATACTTTACCAAATATTTAATTCTACATTTTATTTTATACATACGTCAATTGTCAATTTTTATATGAAGATATTTTATTATAAGCAAACTTATAAATGGCGAAATAATTTTAAGATGTATGCATTCATTTAAGAAAAATATATAGTAAATATACACACACACACACATATATATACTATGAAAATATATATATACTATGAAAATATATATATATATACTATGAAAATATATCTATGCCAATTACTCTTAATTGTCATATATATATATGTATATATATATATATATATATATATATATATATATATACAGGGTGATTCATAAGTCACTTCACTTAGCTACTTAAAATGATTACCATATGAAGCACAAACATACTATGAACTTTTGATGATTGTTATCTTACTCTCTAATTACTGCTATTTGTTATTTTAAATTTGTTCGTTTATATATTTGTTTCTATATATATCTAGGTGCTCCGAAACGTAATGATGCAAAAGAAGACAAAATCCAAACCTTGTTTGAAACAAAACCTTGTAATTTTACACTCCCATAATTTGCTGTAATTTTAAACTCCCATAAATGAATTTTTTGAATAAACTTTCTGTTTTGTATTACCATATTTTTTAACTTTAGAATTTCAAAAATAAATAGCTAAGTGACTTATGCGCACACAAACATGCCCACACACCCACTATATATATATATATATATATATATATATATATATATATATATATATATATATATATATATATATTAAGATATATATATATATATATACATATATATATATATATATATATATATATATATATATATATATATATATATATAGAGAGAGAGAGAGAGAGAGAGAGAGAGAGAGGAGGAGAAGTGTGTGTTGAAGCACGTGAGTGAAATATGTATTTAATTATTTTTTTAATGACATTGGCTTATGGGATATATTTATGTAGTTTTGTTTTGACATGTTTTAGGTTCTGTTAACACATACACGCATGCATATGTATATATAATAAATAGAAAGAGAGAGAGAGAGAGAGAGAGAAAGAAAGAGAGAAAGAGAGAGAGAAATGGTGAAAGAAATAGTGAGAATAAGTAAACTGTCGATATATCGGTGTCAATAAAATAATCTCTAAAGCTCTGCACGCATATGAGTTTCGTGAATTGCATTCAATTTACATGCTGGAGAATAAATTCGATTATTCCTTTATCGGTATTCTTCAACGATTTATTTAGAAGCGGCACATTAACATAGGATTGGACAGCTTTCATTTATAATTCCAGATGGACTTAAAGTTACAGTAACATGGTAAGCATTTCATTTTCTCACAGAATTCCGTTCGAATGATTTTAATATTTCAAATATTTTTTCGATTTATAACGTGCATTAACGCATGCGTGGAAAATGCAGCGAAAATAAAAAGCTTAAAAAAGAATTTTGAGTTTTATTTTTCAAATTTGTTTACAATATAGAGATTGATTCAATTAAAATCTATCGATCCAATCTATTTTTAATTTACTTAACATGTTAGAAGCTAATATTTAGATAACTAAAAAAATATATTCTTATTTAATACTAGCTGTTCTTACCCGAAGTTGCCCCGGTTTAAAAATTAGGTATAAAACATTCAAGAAATGAGTTATTTGATGAAATTATCAGTAGAGTTAAAAGTTTATTTTAACATAAACAGAAAATATTGATTGTAGTAAAGAAACAAAGACATAGATACATGTAATATTAATAAACGAGTAGTTTAATATGTATTCTAAACAAATATAGCAATGTAGAGATGTTTAATTTTGATTATGTAAACGACTGCTGCAATGTATGATATTTTTGTGGCCTTGAAGAGCCTGTAATTGTCAAAACGAACACAGTGGTATAATTAACAAAAACTGTATAAACAGAAGTATGTTAAAAGAAAGTATACGGCCGATTCTGTGGCTATAACTACGATCAATAACTGCTAGGACGCTTAGTCGTAACTGAAATGTATTGTGTTTGGATAAATCAATGTATTCCCGAAATCAGTGTATCGACTTACACCATACCACCTGCTTTTTACAGTGAACCTTTTGTACCACAAAAATGATGCCCAGCGCTTCTTTTTTCTATTTGCGAGTAGCTCTTTCCTGCTAGTAAAAGTGTATGAGACGCATGCGCTATCGGCTTCAGCGAACCGTCGTCCATTTTGTTTAAACTATAAGCTCTTATGACGTATGAACTCGCATCTGAAGCTACAATGATTTCGGGTTCTTGATCATACTGTGTTAAAAGTAAATTAGACGTGAGAATTTTCGTTATTTACACTCATGCCTCCTGACATTCTGCCGTCAAAATATAGTCTTTCTATTTCCTCAATAGTTCGTTTAAAGGCACTTGTAGGTTTTACATACTTAGGATAAATACATTATAGTAATTCGCTAACACATAGAAACTCTGCTAAGATGATATATTTTGTGGGGCTGGCATATTCTTTATTGCGCTTCTTTCTTTGAGTCGGTTATTCTCATATTCTTTTCTATTATTTGTCCCAAATATTTAATTTGTTCCATAAAAAAATCACATTTTTCGTCTTTTAGTGTGACACCGTAATCTTAAATTCTTTGGAAAACTTAATCTATGAGCGCTTTATGTTGCTCTATAGATTTACTAATTATTAGAATATCATCTAGATAAAAGGTCGCAAGCTCTAGACCACTAAGTAATGCTTCCATTACCTGCTGAAATAAAGTCGGCGCGACCTTTACTCGAAACGGTAGTCTTTCAAATTTATATAACGCTTTATGTGTATTTATACAGAATAACTTCTAACATTCTCCGCCCACCAGCATCTGCAAATATGCGTCGCCGTGATCCACTTTCGGAAAAAAAACCTTCATCCATTTAGCTTCGCCAATATTTCCATCGGACTAGGCAACGGATAATGATAATCTCTCAATGCCTGGTTTAACCCTGTGGAAAAGACTGTGCATACACGAATTTATTTATTTTTTACTTTACGTTAACTGTCAGCGAAGCATATTCGCCATATTCAACCCTTGATAGCACACTCATTTTCTTCGAGTATATCCTGTTCCATGTTGATTATTTCTTCTGACGCGAACGGAACATTTCGCTTCATTTTGAAGATCGATTGTATATTCGGTTTCAACTCAAATTTTGCAATTACATGTTGCAGCTACAAAGCCCACCAAATAAAAAAAACTTGTTAACATTCTCTTTCAATTGCTTTTTTAACTTTTTTGAAGCGGCATCCTTTGTTTGTACATTCTGTCAGAAAGAATTTATCGGTAAATTCCACAGTTGGAACTTCTCCATTAAATCCATGGAAATCAGGTTACTTGAATTTTTCATCACAAATACTTTTAGTCTTAACGTTTTTCCTTGTAGTGTTACTGTCGTTATCAGTTCACCTTCGAATTTGATTTACTCTCCGGTGACGCTTTTGGCCATTTTATTAGTCCTCAATAAAGTAGCCTTGCCGATTTTCCCCCATGTCTGGAGATTTATAATTAACAAATTGGAACCTGAGTCGAGCTGCATTTTTATATTTCTATCTAATATCTTTACTTGAGCAAACTTTCTAATATTTCCAATTTCGTCACATCTGGCGACTCTGATAAAACTATTTTATTTTTTATTCTGCAATGCGTACTTTTATGCCATACGCGATCGCATTTAAATCACTTCTTCGTTTTATAGGACAATCTCTGTACCGATGCATATGTGCGCAACTGTAACACGGTTTAGGGGGGGGAAATACTATTCTTTTGACTACCAAATTTTGCTGGTAAAGTTATTCCCTTCCTGTTGCAGAATTTCCTGATGTTTGATATACTTTGAATCCTGACACACTCTTATACATCGATGGCAGTCTTCGACTGTTTCATGGAGTGTTAAACCTGGCTGATTTCCGAGTTTGTTCAGGACTCTGTTCTAATTTCAGTATATATGTTCAACACCTATCTTTGTGCAAATGTGTGACATTTTAAGTTATTAGCATTGAATTCCATAACTTGAAGTCATTATTTACTATGCCTGCAAACATCGTGTAGTTCTCATCATCATTTCTGACAAGACGCTTAGTCGTAACCGTATTTATTGTATCTGGGTAAGTCGATTTATTCCCGAAATAGGTAGACCAACCTTCACTGTAACAGATATTAACGAAAAATGTTCCACTCTAACAATATTAATAACTGGAATAAGTATTTTCAGAAAGAAACTCATAAATACACCATATCCGTATAAAAAACATAGTGTAAAAAGAGAAACGCTAGTGAATATAAATGTTTGACATGCAATGCTATTGTTATCATACTTCTAGAATTCGACTGACTTTATTCTATGTATTAGCTATATTAAATTCATTTAGGGTTTCATTCAGAAGTTGCCATTATCTCCCTTGAAAAGGCCTGAGTAAGATAGAGTGTCGTGCCTTTGCTAATAACTGGCAAATTCTTAATTACAAATCGTTTGTACACCTCGTCTTACTGATTACATAATATGCGCTTTGATGTGCAAATAATTTCACATTTTATCGAGGTATTTGACATTGTACATATAGTAATTTTAGTTTAGTTTTGGCCGAGAATGAACATTTTACCGGAAATTGTTATTATTTTTTCTGGGTAGATACGAATGATGCTCGCGAAATCTGAAAAAAGACGTTATTTTGATGCATTTATGCCATATTATATGACTAAAAATTAACATCAGTTTGAAACAGAAGTAAATAACCTTAATACTATTGTTTATATTCATAAGTTGGAATGTGATTTGAAAATAAGTTAAATTGTTAAAAATACACACATATATATAATGTAGGTTTAAATAATTTAATATTTACTTAGCTAAAAATTGGTATATATATATATATATATATATATATATATATATATATATATATATATATATATATATATATATATATACACTGAGCCCTATGTCACTATACTAGTAATACTATGCATATATAATATATAAAACTTATTCTGGTGTCTAATACAATTATGAAATGCACAATTATTGTGAACTGTTACTGAACAATTCCAAAAATTGTGGATTTTTCTAATATACATATTTATATAGAAAACTACTTGAATGAAATTTGTGTCGAAGATATTTCAATTGCTATATATTTATCCATTTGTTGCTAGAAATGATCTTTCTTTTGTGAAATTGAACGATACGAACATTTTAAATCTATAGCTCGTCCGTACAATATTACTTTAATTGGATGCAATAAAATTATAAAAAAATGATAATCGTAGAATTATGAAATGCAAAATTATTGCGAGTAGTTACTGAACAATTCTAAAAATTGTGTATTTATTCATAATTTATATCGAAAAATATTTAAGTGAAATTTTGTCGAACATATTTTATTTACTTTTCATCCTAGATATCTATGTATTCATATATTGTATTAAATTTTTTAAAAACATTATTCAATTGTGTTTCAGTTATGCGTCTTGCGAACCAAATAATATCTATTTCAAACGAAATAATTATAAGGCGATAAGGTGTAGAAAATGTAATATGCCATTTCAATTATAAAAAAAGTTACATAAATTGAAATATATGAATTATATTAATTTGTAACCAATCATTTTGTTCTTTCTTTCATCTTTCATCTTTATCGCAGCATTTTCACGACTCTACGGTTCTATATTTGAATATGACTTTTACTATTTACCGTCGCAATACTTATAGAATTAGTATCTCAAAAGACTTTACAAAAAGGATATATTATTTAGGTACACGTGTACTTTCGTTTCTCCTTTAAGTACCCATGCACTCTATTTACTGGGTGATTAACAAGCTACCATGTGTATCAGTATTAAGATGTTGATGCCTAAAAATGGAAATTTCCACGTAAAGTAAGTTAAGCACGAAAATGAAATTTTCCATTAGATATAAAGTTTGAAGTTAGACTGACGTGTACACGTAGCTGTGACATGGTGTTAAATAGTGGGAGCCGTGTTTCCCGCAGAAGGGTCTTAAAGATCAGGAGTCATCTCCGGCAGAATTAGAAAGAGGTCATGTAACCTCTGGTGAGACCTCTTTCACTCTCTTAGCCGGCGAGATTTCAACTAAGGCAGACGTGTCGGGCGATTCTACCCAAGAAGCGGAGGGGCAGCGCGTGTCGTGTGGGGTAGCGAGACGAGCTCTCCGGCTCTTTATTTGTCTGTCTGTCTGTCTGTCTGTCTGTTTGTCTATCACACATATACACATACGATGTCAGCCTTTTTTATTTATGTTTTTTTTTAATAAATGGTGCTGAAAAACAAAACAACCAGTGTCGGCGTGACTTTTATCATCCGAAGAATAGCAATCTGGGTTCACAACAACGACGACGGCGACGAGGAGAACACACATGCGTAATGCTTTCATGAACCCATCGGTAAGGCGTAATGTAACAATAGGAGGAAGTATGCGACAAAAAAAGAGAGGAAATTCATGATTATGGGAGTTAGACGTCTATTTTCGAGGCTTCCATCACCCTACAGTGTTTGGGCAGGAGGATGCAACTAATCTGCACCCACTTGATGTAAATTACTGTATGAAGTAAATTGATTAACTCTCAGAGAAAGTAGTGGAGTTATTTGTTGTTCTTTTTAATTGATTGTATTAGTCTGCCACAAAGAGAAGAAAAAAAACCCAACATCCATGTGGCTGCTATTGTCACCATTACTGAGAGACAACTACAATTTGTCAACAAGAGAAACGAACAGCTGTTTCCTTCGAGAGAGCAAACAGCGGCCAGTCCGTGAAGATCGAAGCCCTAAAACTATGTTACACTTGTAGTTCACCTATTTATCACCTTCAGTGACGCTCAACGATGACGATAACATCCTCGGTGAAATCGCTGCGCGCATCAATGCGACGTGGTTCAAATGGCGCACCACCACCGGCATCCTCCGTGACCACAAGATTAGCAACCCTCAAAAGTCGAAGATCTACCGGACTTTTGTGAGATACGTCACTTTATACAGATCCGAATGTTTACCGATAACAAAAAAGATCGAGAAAATTTTCGCCGTTATGGAAACCATGATGCTCCGCTGGATATTTTGAATTACACTGCTCGATCACATCGCGCAAATCGAGGGCGAGATGAGTAAATAGCGACTCAGATGGTTTGGACCTGTGCTGATAGTCGACGACCACAACGTTGTGTAACTTAATTTTACAATAGAAGTCGGCTGGAAGCGACAGAGAGGAAAGCCGATGATAAGTTGGGCAAGCACCCTGCACAAAGATCTCTATAAAACCGGTCTTCACTTGGACCAAACCTGTGTTCGTGCCAAATGGAGACAAAAATCAATAACAGCGAAGAAGTGTCGTGGCTTAGTCTTTATAACAAGGTGATGACTAACATAGATAATGAAAGTTCTTACGATATAGATGGCACGAAGCGAGTGCATACCGCGAGCAGAATTGCTTCTTTAAATTCCGTTTTTCTATGTGAAAATATGAAAAGTACCAAAGTTTCGACAGGTAGTTAGGTAAAGCTAAATCAAAAGAAACTTGATATTCAAATTTATTGCACAAATTTTGTAAGAAATGGAGGTCAATATATTATGAACACTTTTGATGTGAAGCAATAGCCAACTATCATCTGGTGGTCCTTTTCGAAAATTATCGCCATGTAGCTCATCAAAAGAGGCTCATTATTAACAGGAACATTTTTCAACTTTTGAACCACGTTGAAAAATGCACGGCCAGGATCCGAGTCGATTACGGGATCTATTGACCCAACGCACGACAGGAAAGACAAAAGGAAAATATAAGATGCGACAAATACAATGTTCTTGACTAATTGATCAGCCATTGTTTCATTCGGCGCGATTGAAAGAGAACTCCCAACCCTCAGTTTGGAAAGACGTTGCGTTTATTCCAATGTAGAAAAATGGATTATGTTATTCGAGACTGTCCGCGAAAAGAGTTTGCGGACGACAGCTATTTACTGGTTTCTTCGCCGGACAAGATGTGAAATCGATGCTGCAAACCGTAAGAATAGATGCGAGCGGGAAAAGTTATGTTGCACTCGTTGATTCTGTGTGCTTCACGCCATAGTCATCCAGAAAGTATGAAGGACGTGGCAAAAGGAGAGTGTTGATTTGGTGACCGTCGACGCTGGAAAGCGGAAATGCAGAATTAGATCTGTACACTTATGACTGGGGAGTCGAAAGCCGGTTTCAGTTTAGATCTTGGTAATCTTGGCGAAAACTCTTCGGTTCGACCTCTTGATTGGAATTTACACAATAAAAGTTCTTGCTCGAATATCTATCTCGAAGACAGGAGAGGTTACATTTCTGCGTAAGCCAGTTTCAGCCTGTATGACCACACCAGTACATACTAGTTATGGAGAAACTCGATCTTACAAGCTTAATTTGGCAGCTAAAGGAATGAAGTGCATCGTGGAAGTAGGGTGAAGTAAGGCACATTGAGAGCTCCAAAACAGCGTCACAGAGTATTCAATGCCAACAGCAGTCAGAGGATAAAGAAGGGCTGACTTACTCTGTATTAGGAACACAAGTTTGAGTCTCCAGAGTATTCCTTCCATTGATGGCTATTGTTCAGTAAAACAAATCAAAACTCGCCTTGTAATCAATTACATGTAGCTTAACCGCCACCTCGTGTTATATACTGCTAACGGAACAAAATAAAAGAAATCGAAACGACGAGTAGAAAGTGTTGCGTTTCCGTATCTTCAATCTGCTTATCTATAAGTACGCGTCGAGTAGCAATTCTATCTCTATAAGACGGTTGAGTTGCACAAGAATGTACTGCTTAACATGATTGGGATTTGGTCTAAATGTGGGTCACAAAATAATGAGATCTATTGTGGAAACAGTCTTATCACAGAACGACCATATCAAGAAGGCGACCAATGTCACTGATCACTTGTCGCGCTTTCGACTAGACAGCCCCAAAACTCCGGAGTGACCCAAATAAAGAGCTTTGATACTTGGGTAATATGTCCAGCTAATAAACGATGTCATGCTTTAAAAATATCGAAATGAGCTCACGGGTGTCCCAGACACTATTAATAGGAGTAAGTTGATTTTTCACTTTGCAGGACGTTCATTGGATATATACTGAGAAAAAGAGAGAGAAAGAGAGAGAGAGAGATGGCAGCGAGACTCCGTATAAAATACTTGCGGGAATGGGTCAAATAGAATATAGTGGGGAATTAACAACGATAGACAGATACGTAGTAGATTGTGTTAACTATATGAGTCAATTGCAAATAATGGCTGATTAGAACAATGCAAGTAGATGTTTTTTCAAACATAATTCTATCCTGAAATTAAGTAATATTTTGGCATGTATGTCGTGGGATTGTGAGAACAAATGTTGATTAACTCAGACGTAGTACAATAATAGAATGGGAAAGGGTATTCTACTAGTATCTTGATAAAGTTGGGATATATATATATGTATCGATTCACTCCTAAACAATTTGACCGGTCATCATAAATTTTGGTTTGGTAGTTTTGTTTTACGGCATATCAACCCTTTTTGGGTTATTTAATGCCGAATCTGGTCATTATAGTAAAAGTTTTTATGCTTCAAGTTCTTTATATCTTCAAATGTTTAATCATCGTTTTTGGTTTGGTAGTTTTGTTTTACGGCATATCAACCCTTTTCGGGTTATTTAATGCCGAATCTGGTCATTATAGTAAAAGATTTATGCTTCAAGTTCTAAAAATAAAAATAAAAAAGGGGAGGGAGAAAGGGAGAGGGGCTGTTGTTTTTATTTTTGGTTTTGTAGAACATAATTAAGTTTTACAAAAAAAAAAAAAAGAAGAAAAACAAAAAACGTCAATGTAAGTGAATTTCGTCTCAGGGAGCCACAGGGCAGCCTGATCTGGTATCACCAGCATAAATTTTGAAAAACAACTTCAAGTTTTAAGAAGTCCAAATGCGAGCTATATTTAGTTTAATTTTAGTTTAATAAAGATAGAGTAAGAAAAGGTTAATTATGCATAAATAAAATTGCTTTCACTCTTTTAAACTTTTATGAAATTATGATTTTTGCAAAATTATTTTTTTCCAAACCAATAATTTAATAACTTCGACAATTTAAATTATATTGAATTTTTTAAAAAGTATTTCATAACAGTAAGATCAATTATGATTTTTATTATATAACATGCTATTTTGTTGCTAATGAAATTTGATCAAATGTGTTAGTGAGTTCTAATACACACACACACACACACACACACACACACACACACACACACACACATATATATATATATATATATTGAAAATGAAAAAAGAAATACCAAAAACATTATTTATATATTCATCAACGTTTCGTCTCTATTTCAAGACTTCCTCGGGATGGTTGGTGTGAGGAAATAACACACATGTACAAATATTTGAACACTTTATATATATATATATATATATATATATATATATATATATATATATATATATATATATGTTGTGTGTGTATTTGTTTATCATTTAAACAAATGTCGGTAAACAGAAGGTGACAGAAAGTAAATGAACAAAAAGCTGGAGAAACGAAAATACTTTTTTAAAAGCCGAGAACGCCATATGTGAAGACGTTAAACGTCAAAACAACAAACCAGAAAAAAACATTTATACTTTACACTCCAGGATCTTCGTATTGTGGAATTTGACACAAAAAAGATTATTAGAAAAATGTAAAAAAAAAAGAAGTATAATCAAGTTGAGGAATTCTGGTATGTTTGACAATATTTTATATATAAAGTTAATCCAACAAAAGATATAAGAGGCAACTAATATCTTTAATTAGTGAACAGCTGGATAAAACTGAAGCTCAATATACTGGATAGAGCATTAATAGCATAATATAAAATGAAGTATTAAAATAAGGTGCGAATAAAATTTGATTATAATTCAATGAGTTAATGACTTTAAGGTACTTTGCCTGAACATTGAATTTTAATAAAATTTGATTCGCACCTTATTTTATTACTTCAATTTATATCATGCTATATATATATATATATATATATATATATATATATATATATATATATATATATATATATCGAAGAGAGGAAAAGAAAGTAAATTTAAGATGCAACTTTTAATCACGATTTTCAAATGAAAACCTGAGCCAATGTCTGCTGCTTCGTTTTGAGATTTCCTGGCGGGAAGAAAGAGAGAGTGTCATTGTTCTTGAGAATGTCTCAATGCGTATCATAATAATATCCAGGGCCGTGCTCCCGTTTCAAGGTCAGTGCACAGAACAATCGCATGACACAAGATCGAGTTCGAATATACAAAATATAAAATCGATGGAGGTCGTGATCTTTTCACCTGCTTCTGTCTTCCATGGTTGAATTTAACGCTCTTTTACGTCTCTTACTTAACTAATGCAAGCCCACATCTCATTATAATGGGTATGTGGTGGTTGAGTGTAACGTAAAATACGTTACATCTGTAATATATTACATTACTAGACGTACCCGCCTAACTGCTTTAGACGCAATCACCGGGGAATGCTAACGAGGTTGCTCATGCAATTTTTAAGACGCCAAAGACATAAGTGGTTAAATGGTTACTATCGGGAACTGAGTTGTTTTTACTAACATATACGTTTTCTTTGGAAATAGATATATCTTGTAAGTGTGGAGAATATGTTCTGGTGTTTATCTCCAGTGTATTAACAATCTAAAAACAAATCAAATATTATTATTCTACCATTTCTTTAAATTTCTTATTCCTATTCTTTTACTGTTTTCTATGAATATATATTGGCGGTTAATTTTCTCTTTAAAGTATTGCTTATTTTAAGATAGGAATTACTTTTCAATTATATATTGTCTTAAAACAAAATAACACTGATGTCTATAGTTGATTGTTATTTCATGAATTTATGTTTCATTTATTTTAGTTTACATTTTTCTTACTGATTCTTTTGGTTACAAGTGTCTGTAATTAATTTCAAAAAGTGCGTTGGGGGATTTTAGTGTAAATCTTAGCGTCAATACTGTTCTAGTATTTAAGTTAAATGAAGAAGAAATTGTTTTCAGATTCTCTTAACAAATACGGTTTTTATCTTCACTGTTTCTGTTCTTTAGATATTGCGTTTGAAACATATCTATACATAACATTATAGTTCGTGGCTGTCTATTTTATTATTTGTTCAAACACTTATTCTAGAATAAAAAAGAAATTTGCTTTCAAAAGAGTTAAAAACCCAAATAACTTACATCATATATATACGGCTGAATGGACAGTAACTCCTTATCATTAACCGATTGTAATTTATTAATAAATATAATTTTTACAAGAAATGAATATAATAAGAAAGTATATAGCATGAGGTTTTATTCAAAATTCGATATAGGTGTCAGCAATCACCACCAGTTTCTACAGCTGCCTGGAAACCGCATCAACTGATTTCACAAATAAATATGTATAAATAAAAATATTAATATATATATATATATATGTATATATATATATATATATATATATATATATTAAATATGAGATTTTGTGGCGTTATTGTTACGATGTTGTGTAGGTGAAAAATATCTTTACTTTAAAAATGTGACCTATTTGAAAACGTTAGTGACCTACATTGTTTAAAGAAAATCTGCATGGTAAAGAAATTACTTCGGAAATGATGAAGACAAAAACTCAACAAATTCTGCATCTGGTGAATTTATTTGTGAAGTAAAAAAAATAGAAAATTCAAAGGTAATATTTGCTTGATACTATTTGTAAAGGGTGAAAGAAAATAGGTGTTTTAATTGTTATTTTTTACTGCTTAATCTTGTATATATGTATATATATATATATATATATATATATATATATATGTATATAACATTATGTAAACCTATATTTTTCAGAAAAACATTACATTTTCATTCAAAAACACTTTATTGACAGACAATTTTTCTGCTTATTTCAAGCACAGATCTTTTGATGATATACAAGTAAAAACCGGGTCATGTGATACCATTTCAAGTGTTCAGTGTAAGAGAGAAAACAAATAGCAAGTCAGACATCTGAAATGAATTTGGGGTGCTATTTTTAGATAGGATTTTCAAGTTTAATTCAATTATACGGTATCGTTTGTTTATAAATTGTTAGGTGAAAGTACAGAAGAGTTTATCAACCCATGTTAACCTCAACATGTTAAGATTGGGTTACTAAATTATAACGCTATTATTTCAACCCGATCCGTAAACTGCATAATTTTGAAAGAAATCCTCGACTCAATTTTCATAAGTAGATGTTTTTTTCGATTTCTTCTTTCCATACCAATGAATACGTTTTTTTTCCTTTTTTCTTTATTTAAACTTTCCACTTTAACACATATTTTTCCACGTTCTTTTTATACGTTATCGATTGAGACGTTATTTCATATGAATATGGGTACAAACACTGGCGAAGCATAATTTATTTCCGTGATATTTGAGGGAAGGTGTACACTCGTTAAATAATAAAAACATAAAGGATGTCATAATTTATTCCTGTTACTTCATTCACTATAATTCTATAGTTTTCTTAACACATCCCCACATTTTTTATGAGAGTCAAATAATGTTTCCTTTCTTTGAGTGTCTTGAACAATTCATGAATAATTTCATGTTATCTCTAGCAAGGAAAATCAATTCTTACAAAATTGGTAATTGAATATGATTAAATCGGAATTTTAATGAATATATAATTTGACATGAAGTATTCTTTCTGTATTCTTTGTTTCATGATTCTGTATACGTTTCGCATAACAAGACTTGACTTCCAGCGAATCTTTGATTTCATTTTTAAGTATATTCCATTATTTAGCCACCGGATGCGACACGTTTTGGCAAACCGTTTTTGTGTGGTTGTTCTCTATTATTGTTTATGGTTAAAACCCTAGAAACATACATAGGCTGTATTTCCTAAGTTTTTATTATTTTCATTATTCGGACTATACTCACAATGTAACCTCCGACTTTTTTGTCGAACTCGGAAATCTTTATGTCAAACTCGAAAATCTATACGGAATTTATAACAGAAACCTTTAAGTAATCCACGGGGTCAGTCATGCACGGTAGAAGTCTGAGGTAATTCGTAATTGTATTCTTCGTATCGCCCGAAGTGAGGATTTAACTTCCAAGCTCAAGGTTACTGTCACTTAGAACTTATTATTACTGAGCACTTATATACCTTACGTAATGAGGACCATTCTAGTATGAATTTTAAGAGCCTTAAACTTATTCTTATTTTAGACGTGTATCACTATATATTACTAAACACATATACACACAAACATATATACATATATATATATATATATATTTATATATAAATATTCGTTTTATTTATATATTGTATTATATATAGATAGTTTTAAATACCAAAGACTAAGTTTATACAATAACACATCGAATTATTTTACAATTAATGATGATAATTTTGATTATTATTATTGTCATGAAAGAAACCGTAACATTGTGAATATATCATAACATATGTTTTATTAAGCGTGGGACGATGCATCAATTTAAATAGAAGTATAACAGTTGCATGACATACCCATTTTATTTGTATGTACGCGAAATATCTTAAGTTACGTTCAGTTGTGATTACGTGCGGCATATACGCAATGATATCTGGACTTATATAACTGTGTAGGCGTGAGGGCACCTTTGCACAGACTCAACAAATCAATGCGCACTACGCGAGTTAGTCCTGAAAGATAATTCAATTTCGCAATATTATCCTGTTCTCGCCTTTTGCTAAAAGCGGCCAGCCGAGATAGAACTCCATGACATCACATTCTGCTTTCGATAATAGCCAGCCTAACAAACGATTCTATTTATATTTCAGTGTTCTGTTAAAATGGAGTTTATTTATACTTTAGTAAATATGTTGGTGTTTTCATGGAAGACCCTTTTTTATTAAATATTAAATTCAAGTCAGATACTTCAGGACACGGTTAACGCTACCCAGTGGCTTTCTCTATCCTGACGTTTTTTCAGAATAAAAACCGATAACACTAAAGTACTGGAATGATAACGTATGTTAAGAGGCGGTCATTTACAAAAGCAGGTCACTAGAAAAATAGTATTCCATCTGCTGACAATGTTAACGTACTTTACAGAAGACATGACTTTTTAAAAGTATTTCTTAGTTGTTTTATTTAGCAATTAGTAGACAGTTATGGGTTAATGTTGTATATACTATTCTAAAAGATGACTTTAAATATTAAGAGATCGTTTGTTGATCGACACCGACACCCTAAAAGTCTGTTTCTATGCTAATATGTTTCTTAACGAAATAATATATATATATAGTAAAGGAGAGGAGTATGACGACGGTTTTTCTAACATTGACATTTTAGCTGAAAAATACTTGATATAAAATTGGCTGCCATGTATATTAGTATTAACTCAATGCAACTGCTATGTGTCATCTACACAACAAGACTTCATCTGTTTATGTAGCATTATGTATGTTGACAACAAAAAGAAAACACGCGAGAGCATTGTTAAACCCAAACGATCATGTGTTATCATTATTAATAAATGTATACCGGCTATTATTAAAAAAGGAGACGATTGCAATGAAATGAAATAGAAAAAAAGATATTAACATCAACATGACGTCTAATAGACCTACGTGTAATCTACACAACATGATTCTAGTTATATTACTGAATTTTTGAGATGAGGATTGATAATTTGTATAATTTGGTTTATTCGGATTACTGTTCTCATTTTGACTGTTATTTTGACAACATTTCAGCCGATGCCAACTCTGACCTTCTTAAGGTGTATCTTGTTAACTCGGGAATCTTTCTGTCAAACTCGGGAATCTACACGGAATTTAGAACGGAACCCTTTTATTTAATTCACAGGATAGCATGTCAATGTTCCGTCAGCAATGACCGGGTAGAAGTCTTCAGTAATTCGAAATTCTTGTATCGCTCGCAGTGAGGATTGAACCTTCAACCTTAAGAAGACTGCACCTAACGCTGAAGTTTACTTAGTATTTTATCCGTTACACAACAGGTCCATGAATAAAGGATTCTGTTCGAAATTCCGTGCAGATTCCCCAGTTCGACAGAAATATTCCCGAGTTTGACAAGATACATCTAAACAAGGACCAATCCTTCTTTAGATGTATCTTGTACATCGGCTGGAGCGTTGTGAGAAAAGCCCTCAAGATAAGAACCGTAACACTACACACACACCAATACTTATAAACATACAAATCATTAGAAAGAAACGTAACGTTCGCAGAACATCTGCAAAAATGTTAATGAATAACACAACATTATAATAAAGACCAATTGTAAGACGGTTACAAATAGTAGAAGAAATGATTATAAAGAATACGAACTACTATTAATAAACTATCATTCAACCTATGTACCAACATGCTAAATATATTTCATAAGTACTATGTTACCAACCTCAAAATCAGCTATATAATTTTTAAAAAAAACACGTAAACCGTAATGATAAAGCGATATATTTGACATTTGTGGTGGCCATCTTTATACACTATCAAGAAACAGATGATTCAATGAATAAGAATTTGATTAATTTTCAACACTAACTCTGTTATATTTTCAATTACTGATGCGTGCATAAAATCTTATACAGCTGTGTCGTCGTTGAACCCAGGTTCTTGCTTATCTGTAGATACAAAACGACTCACACGCCGATATCGAATCATAATAAAGGTTTATTTAAAAAGAGAGGCAGTCACAGAAGACATCAGAACGACGGGTTACTTGTGTAGGCGTAGGAGAGAGAGAAAGAGAGAGAGAGTGAGAGAGAGAAAGACAGACATATAGGCAGATGGATAGCTCGTCTCGATACACCAAGCCACACTCTGCGCTTCCCCACCCTCATTGTCTAAGACACGTCTTTCCATCTTGAAATATTGTCAGCCAAAGAGACAGAAAATCTTCGCCCGGAAATCACGTGGTTTCGGGACTTCGGTCTGGGGTCACCTCTGACCCTTGGTAGTGTCACTCGAACTTTTCTAGTTAAACATGGCTATCACCATGTAACAAGCCTTACACACACCATAATCCTACTAAGGATTATTTAAAGATAAGAGTAAGATAAACTGGTGTTTGTTTGAAGCAATCCTTCTTGCAATGAAGATCTGAAGATTCGCATATGTTTCTTGATCTAAATCTTATAGCGACTCTGTTTCATGTGTAAAGTATAAAAGCGTAAACTTGGTGGCCGAAATTTAATTGTCAACCTAAATGACAATATCCTCTTCATAATGATATTTTAATTAAGATCAATATTTGCTATCATCCTGCAGCATTATTTCGTTGTTTGTAGTCGATAATATTCAATAAACATATGAAATATTTATCAAAATAGCTACAGGCCACTCAAAATTATTTATTACTTTAACTATTTGTGTCCTTGAGCCTTCCCTTTCTTGTCAAATAAATAATGAATACATTAGCAAATATGTAGATTAAAGGCTTTTAGAAGCATACGTGTATGTCCGATTTCTCTCACTCACCTTTTAAATATATGTATACATATATTTTTATACATATATATATATATATATATATATATATATATAGAGAGAGAGAGAGAGAGAGAGAGAGAGAGAGAGAGTAAGATGTGAAAATATATTTATTGAAATTAAGCTACACAGAGGGTCCCGCGTTTCATCACCGGAGATAATCTCTAGGCTAAAATGCATGGAGTTATTTCTGCCGGGTGTTTTTATATACACGGCTAGCTAGTTAACCAATCAGATTATTTGTTGTTCTATCAGCCAATCGTTGGGCTTCCCGCGAACAAAGGTCTCGTTGGTCTTACTTCCTATATTCAGTTCTATTGTTCTTTTTTCTATAGATTGACCTATATCCTGTTTCCTTTGTTGTGTCAATATAATGGGTGAATTTATTTTTACACGTGGGTCCTATTTTAGGTTTTTTAATTGTTAAGATTTTTGTTTAGTTTTGTTTTTTACTTCTTTTTTTATTTATTTGGTAAATTTGTTTCTGTGTAAGCAGCTGTTTGCTATCTCACTTCTAATCAACCCACATCAATCATAAAACATATCCCGAATTCTATCGAACGTAGGCTTATTAAACATTCTAGCAACGAAAGTGTTTTTAAAAAATCAATCAACATTTACAATACAGCTTTAAAAAATAGTGGTTACCATAATACCGAAATTAAATGTAAAAAACAGGACCCTAATAATTACAACAAAATTAAAAATCAAAGAAAAAGAAATATAATCTACTATACCCCGCCCTATAACCAGATGCTAAAAACTAAAGTGGGCAAAACCTTCCTAAATTTAAAAACACTTCCCCATAACCATCCCCCTGCATAAAATAATCAAGAAAAATAACCTAAAACTATCATACAGCTGCTGCGAAAACCTAGAAATGATAATTAAGGCACACAATAACAAAATACTAAAAGAGAACAACAGAGAGGAAAAAATAACAAATTACATAAAAAAGTGGAAATATAACAAAAATAACACTAAGAAGAACAAAAATATAAACAATACAAATATAAATAAACAAAACAGTAATAGTAACTACCCGAATAGGAATGAACATTAAGCAATGAAGAGAAAAGATATAACTGTATAAATGTGTCCACTACAAAATAAATGCCTAACCAAAAGTATTGTATACAAAGCAACAATTTTTGCCAAGGAAAGACCAAATAACAAGAAATACTACGTGGGTATGACCTCCCTAGATTTTAAAACCAGATATTATGACCACAAAAGCACATTTAAAAACAAAGAACGCAAAATTTAAACAGCACTAGCAAACCACTATTAGGAGCTCAAAGAAAATGGACGCTCACCAATAATTGAATGGAAAATAATACGACAGACCAGTACATGTAGAAATTTAGACGATCCGTCTAGATTATGCCTAAATGAAAAATTGAAATCCTAAATTTTAAAGATCCTCGAAAGCTATTAAACCGTAGAAGTGAGATAGCAAACAGCTGCTTACACAGAAACAAATTTACCTTAGGCTAACGATAAATAAATAAATAAATAAATAAACAAATATGTAAAAAACAAAACTAAACAAAAACTTAAAAATTAAAACAACTAAAATAGATATACAAGGAACCACGTGTTAAAATAAATTCACCCATTATATTGACACAAAAAAGGAAACAGTATATAGGTCAATCTATAGAAAAAAGAACAATAGAACAGGATATAGAAAGTAACACCAACAAGATCCTTGTTCGCGGGATGCCCAACAACAAAGAATCTGATTGGTTAACTAGCTAGCCGTGTATATAAAAACACCCGGCAAAAATAACTCCATGCATTTTAGCCTGACGAGTCTCCCCGAGGATGAAACGCGGGAGCCTCTATGTAGCTTTAATTAACATAAATATATTTCATAGCTTACTACCTGGCTCTACAATCACCAATAAAAATGATACATATAAATACATTAAATATTTAGGTGATAAAAATCGTACAGAGCGTCTTGGTCGAGTGGTAGAACGCTGGACTATAGATATCAATATCGAAGGTTTGATCTCTGTCTAAGTTAGCCATGCTGATGACGGCTGTGAGCCAGAAACACGTGTCCATGGATTACTTTTATGTACGTATAAAATTAATAAAAATATATATTAACGAAAAATACGTCCTATGAAGTTAAGGGCGACTAATAATGCAATTTTCTGCATCTTAATCACTTAGGAATGTGAGACAATCGAAATAATAGTAAGCAAAATAACCACGAACGCTACAATCACCAATAAAAATAATACATAAAAATACATTAAATATTTAGGTGATAAAAATCGTACATATTTCTAGACAGAGCGTCTTGGTCCAGTGGTAGAACACTGGACTATAGACATCAATATCGAAGGTTCTGTCTAAGTTAGTCTTGCTGATGACGGCTGTGAGACAGAAAAACGTGTCCATGGATTACTTTTATGTACGTATAAAATAAATTAAAAAATATATATACATATATATATATATATATATATATATATATATATATAGAGAGAGAGAGAGAGAGAGAGAGAGAGAGAGAGAGATAGAGAGAGAGATATTTAATGTTTTTTTTATTTTCATATGTTAATATGAATCATCGTATTGTGGAAAACAACATATATATGTACGAAAAGGTGTTGCCTAATTATAAAGTATACACACATAGATTTAAGCGTGACTTACCGACAAAATGCTGATTTCAATTTAAGCGTAACATTTCCAAGGAAATGCTTTTTAAAATGTAATTCTGACTGATAAATATAATTCTATTAATACTGTGATCGTGACAGAACGACGAAAATACTATTTCGATTTGATTATGAGTCGATATTTAATTTTCTTTTCACATGCCGCCATTCCGAATTCACAACAACAAGCCGCCCCTCAATAGACTGCATATCCTGCACCAAACGGTCATGATTAAAACAATCACATATAATCTTTTGAAATAAAGTTTTATGATTAAATTTTATGAACATTTGATGGAATCATTTTTTAATGAAAATTCAATATCAAGTAAAACTTGAATTAACTTGATTACTGAAAACTATGATATAATTCGAATTAAACAAAGATCGTGATTTTTAAATCAATTAGTTTACAAGCATTTATATCGGTTTGAAACCGTTTAAATTACACTTAAACGTTGTTTATGATTGTTTGGTGCGAGAGAAAGAGTCTGCTGAAACTTCAATATCGCCACTTATGACATACCGTACGATGGACAGAGTCTCTTATTGATGCACTTGCATCATCTAACATAAGATGCACCAGTTCGATTCGCATGGTTAGAGATGACACATTCTATTTAAATCTAGCTTGACCTACCCGATGTTGTCCGGAATCTAGTTACTTGTAATTTATTCTATTTTCTTTTTCATAACTATATCGTTTTCAATTTTAGAATATTTTGTCACAATCAGAGGGAACTTACTCTGTATAGACGAACACAAAGTTACATCCCTTAGCTTAGACATTTGTAATTAATTCTAACCCGGAAAAAATATAAAGGGATAAATCGAATAATATTTTATTCTACTTAATAGCATATTGTAACGATCCTCAAAAAAACCCTAATAAGCCGGAATCAAATATTGATTTTGTAGGAAGAAAACTATCGATGACAAAGAAACGATAAAGAGACTGACTTTACTTTATTTATTAGATGGAAATGTGATTAACTGACAGACTGAACCTCTATAGAGATAAGAGGACGCATCTAGACGGTTCGACGTTTTATTACAATGTACACGTCATCTGAAGAAAGTAAATGTCTACAAATTCAAAATGGGATTATATAAAGAATCCTCTCCGCCGCGTTCGCTCCGCTTCTTCGTGTTTCAGTTTTTGGTGTTTTAAAGACGTTGGTTTAAAAGAGAATCACGACAAATTAAGCTGGATATTAACGCCATCCATTCTCAAGTTTCTTACAAACAAACGCAGGAATATAAACGAAACATTAATATTCTTCATGCACGCAACTTGAAGATATTTGATCGGAAGAGTTGCGCTAAAATAAAATCCAAGTTATATCTGGTTTCTAAAATGGCGCCTTACAGATAGATAGTCTTGTAGTAAGTCAGTTTCTTCGATTACACCGAAGGGATTGCATAAATATAATCTCACCACACATTCATATACACTAGAATATTTCCCCCCTCCCCCTCCTAACGGCCCTATATTCTCACTGCTACCACAACCACCATCCACGTGCTTTCTCACATTTGACTTCCTTGCTCTAAGCATGCAGGCAAAAAGAATTATACTTGTATAAATTTTTCTTCAGACAAATCATCCTGATGAAGTCTTACAATAAAGACGAAACGTTGATGAATACATAAATAATATTGTTTGGTTTTCCTTTTTCATTTTCCATATATATATATATATATATATATATATATATATATATATATATATATATATATATATATATATATATATATATATATATATATATATATAGGAGAGAATTTGAATGTCTCCAATACACTGTCCTAGAGTGTCTACGCTCTCTCTGTACAGGAGTTTGTCAGAACAACCTGACATGGAGATACTTCAGCCTACAAGTAAACCCGTACCAAATATTAAAAATAACATAGTATTCGAAGCCTAAATAAGATCTCTTCGATATGGCTACACTGGTTCATACGAGGAATGGTGAACCTTATCCAAGTGGTGTTACCTCTAGTAACAACACTAAGCTGGATATTTCACCAAACCAAATGACCTCTTGCCCTAGAATCCGGTAAAACTAATAGATCACATAAAAAAGTATACCCTAACATAGTAAACTGATCAATTGGGGAGAGGAGCATCAATGTTCTTCACTCTTTATTAAGTCAACTTTTAAGGAATAAAGAAGTACTATAATGGAACACTCGGGTGTCTGTGTATCTCATATGGAGATCAAGTGTTAGCACCAGGAAAAGGGCCACTTTATTTCTAAGAACTTCTACCGAAGTAAAATGAAAAACAAATATATATATAGTGATTATTTAAGTTTACATTACCATAAAATTCAGTTTTTATTCATATCATTGATTTTTTTGCAATGGCAAAATTAACGGTGGTCTTACAATTGTTTCGCAAGGAGTAAAATGCAGTCATTAAGCGCAATTACCCGCTGTTATTCAGAAACCAACAATGAAAGGCATTTACAAGATCTAATATCGAGCACAAAGTCTGGGAGAAAATCAAACAAAACAACAGAAAGGCGACAACACTCACGTGTTATCCCCCACATCAATAAGAAGACAGAATGGCAATCAGGGTTCTATTTTGAAATTATCTCACAGAGCTACGTTTTCAAATAGCTATGGAAAACAATAACAAGTACTCAAAAATGCTAGTTCAGGTAGCAAGTGGTTAATTAAAGATTGACATTAAAGTAGATAATAATTATTGTTATAAATAAAACATTGTGTAAGATAAAATCCGAAAATACGGTTTATGGTAGTGAATTTAACATTCCTCTTATATAGGCAAGAGCTTTATTTTTTTTATAGCAATTGCCACATGGGCAAATTTCGAACAGTCATTCTCCACACTGATAATTCACAAAAAAAGAAAGACATGCGTATGTTGATAATAAATTTTAAAAATATTTATCGTAATATTGTTTAGTTTCCCCCTTTTACATAGTTTAAGTTTATGTCTGCTTACAAAGATATAAACTATGATTTTACTAGAAAATTAAAGAAAAATGAAAGCTTAAGCTAAGGGGTCTTAAAAAGTAGTAAAGGAAATATTGTGTAATTGTTGTCTAATGACTATATATCAAATTCAATGCAAATCTGAAATGTTTCAATTTTCAAATTATAGGTTGTGCCCATATTAGTACCCATTACATCATTTAAAATACTCCAAATAAACTGACATTCTAGGAATATTTATGTCTAATAACTATTGTTAGAATTCCACAAAAATCGAGATATCTAAATTTTCACGAAGGGTTTATGCCCCATTTCCCCCCTTTGCATTAAAGTAAATTAACCTAAATAGAGATTGCATTATTACCCCTTACGTCTAGAAGCTATATTTCAAAATTCATTATGATCTGTTTATTTGTTTAAGAGTGACCCTTATATATTATACAAAATGAACAAAAAATATAAATTTTTTGTTCTCTAAGGAATTTTTCTAATATACATTTACAGCACAATATGCATGCTTAAATATACCAACGTTCTTGGATTAAGTTTTGTTTGAAAACATTTGTTTTAATTATTCTAATTTACCATAATTTAGAATTACTGAACAGCTCACTAATCTCCATATGTATTATTCTCGCAGCCTCTCACGTCATGTTTATTCAATCAACCTCTAATATTTCGTAATGGCGTTGTGAGTGGATCTCTCTTTCCAGTTAATTTGCAGAGTGTGTTCGTATACATCGTGCTAAGTTCAATCCCGGGCGAAGGCAGTGAAAGTAACATTCAGCGACAGCAGTAATACGGCGATAAGCAGCAGTAGCAGCAATAGTAGCAGCAGCAGAACTGAAAGAGACGGAGAATTAACGAGTGTGTCTCAAAACCAAAAAATGGAATCCGAGCGCGGTACCCCCGTGACAATAAAGGAATTGGGTTCGAGAGACCAGACAGACGGTTCCCGAGTTCGATACAGAGCACATGATGAAGGCAGGAGGGCAGAACGGGCGAAACGTTGTGAGCATGGCAGCCAAGATGAGGAAGTCAGTCCGAACACTGAAATCCATAATGAAAACGCCTCATCTCAGAGATACAGACAATTACGTCGTAAATACTTATCGAAAGTAGATAGCCAAATGATAGATCGCTTTACTTCTATATTATCCATAACTGATAATATATATGCAAAGAGGCTTGTCATTTTTAATTACATAAGAATAATTCATGTACAGGGCGCTGATATCGAATATGAATAAGTTTCCGAAAACTTCGCGTCGGCAGCGTTCGGGTATGTTACGTAAACACCCGAGAGATGCTGAGGCGAATGTTGACAGAAAATAACTTTGATACGTTACTGAGTCGTATTTTTAAGTTTTATTTTCAAGAAAGATAGCAAATAATAAAAAAGATGAACAAAACATAGCGAAATACCCGTTAATAAATATTTTTTTAACAAAACAATGCCAAACAACATTTAATAAATACATTTGTATCATTTTTTGGCATTTTTTTTGTATTCAGTCAACTGGTTAAAAAGTAGGTTTTTTTGTTTCTTAAAACTGAAAAATAATTTTTGTGTGTGTTTTGGGAGGGCTTTCTTGACAATGTTCTTTTTAATCAGTCAGGTTAAAGTTAGGATCGGGATAGGGTCAAGTTAAGGTTTGCATTAAACAGAGACTTGTCTATTTTAACGGTACGCCTCCGATCTGATGAGGATTTCGTAACAAATTGTCTTTGCAGACCCCATCAATAATTATTCTAATCAGTCTGCGTGTTCGTGTTCGGTGCTCCAACGTCGCATTCCTTCCATGTCGTCTGCCATTTCTCGGGTGTTTACGTAACATGTCTGAACGCTGCCAACGCTAAGTTCCCGGAAACTAGTTCATATTCGATATCAGTATCATGAACAGATATATCACAATTGATTAATGTTCGAATGAAATGAAAATCAAACAAATAGTGGTAGTGGGTGTGACTCAACGGATCATGAGTAATTAAGTGTATATATATATATATATATATATATATATGATGGACTCTCCCGTCGATTGCGACGTATGAGGTTCCAACAACTTTCATTTGTGTCTAGATCGTTCATGACACCTGAGTCCGGCAAGAGACCTGCAAGGAAAGCAGCAGACAGTGCAAGAGTGTGAGTAATCGGATGCCAGGTGTGGAGCACTCTCTCTAGCTTTTCGCCTAACTCTGGCAGTTCTCATATTATCCACACAGGTCTCGTTGAATCTTTCTAGTCCAATGCAACAAGCTGCTCGCCATGTCTTCCTGTCTTTTGTACAGTCTTCAAAGTTTGGGGGGGGTACTCCAATTGCCGTCAGCGCATCTTTCAATTTATCTTTGTACCTCAGCAAGGGCCGACCAACATTCCTGTTACCACAAGCTAACTGACTGTACATCAGTGCTTTAGGTATCCTCCCTTCGTCCATTCTTGCTACATGACCAGCCCATCGCAATTGAGACTGCAACAGGAAACTTTCAATTCCACCAATATGGCATCTGTTGTAAAGATCGGTGTTAGCGACTTTGTCCTTCAAACTAAGTCCGCATATAGTCCTAAGGCAGCTCCTGTGGAACACATCCAATTGGCGAATGTGATGCCGGTAAGGCGTCCACGCCTCACATCCATAGAGAAGACCTGTCAATATTACAGCCCTATACACATTGATTTTTGTCTTCAACTTAATGCCTCTGCTACTCCAAAGACGATTTTCAGCTTTCCGATGGCATTTGCCGCTTTTGCAATTCGGTTTACGATTTCATCATCAAGTGAAGCAGCAGAATTAACTTTGCTACCTAGGTAGGTAAAGTTTTTGACATAGTTCACTGGTCTGCCATCCACTTATATATATATAAGTAAAAAAAGTCAAGATGAAAAAAATATATATTGTTTTTAGTTTTTATTTTGATTTTAATAAAAATATCTGCATCTAACACATGGTTTTTTGAAGGCATTTTGCCTCTTTCTTGAAGTTTAAAATTTTAAAGATGCTTAAAAAATGAACTTTCTCAATTTTTTACACACACACACACACAGAGACACACATATATATATATATATATATATATATATATATATATATATATATATATATATTTTTGAACTTTGGTTTTTTCGAAAGCCAACTTATCCATCTGTATTTTCTCTTCTGATGATAAGATTTCGATCTTTGAAAACCCTTGGCTTAAGGAAAGAATAATACACACTAGTTTACTACTGAATACACCTTGCATTGAACAATTGAAATTTGAAATACATTTGGACAATCGTCGCATATTTATCACTCTTCTTTCTTATATATATATATATATATATATATATATATATATATATATATATATATAATAAAATGCATTCTATGGATAATTCAGTCATTAATATTCGTTTCACGATTGATGCAAATTCTTAGATGACTACAATTTTTAAAATCTGCCCTAGCCTTGTTGACACCACTCGTAGTGTTAATTACAATTATTCAATGTTTGCCCTATTTGTGTGCTCATTAAGTTCTTTATTTCTCTACTTTTATTTTATACTTTTCGTCGAGTGTGTCTTTAATAATTATGCGTGCGTGTTTCTATTTTTTACCTTCCTCATCTTCGCAATTGAAAGTGGGTCGCGCTACACAATTCCTTTCCTTTTTCTCTCTGTCGTATCGTCTCCTTTTCCTTGTTGCTTTTTTCTATTTTCATCGTCGCGTCGACATTTGCATATGACTCGCGTCCACCGCTAGGTTCCGCATTGATTCTTAGTTGTTCCTTTTCTTTTTTAATTGTAGCCAGATCATCTCGCCCCTATATATCTTCTCTTAATCGGCGTGGCTAGACCCGCGTTCGATGAGACTGTGAATATAATGTTTTATTCCATAACAAAAAGGAGAATTAACTACAAGACAGATTCAAAGTTGAGGTTTTATTCCAGTGAGAAATATTCCACGTTTACAAATACAATGACACTTAAAATTTATAATTGAAAGAGACAGATATTGCACCCTAATTGGCTATTTAAATAGATAGATATATAGACAGTTACTTAGATATGCTGACGAACAAAGAAGTAAAACTTATCTTATCTCTGTGTGGACGGGCAGTTGTTTGTTTCTAATATTCTCAAACCATTTTATTTGTTCAACTGTAATTTTGTATTTGTAATTTTGTATTGATATTTCCAGTATGTCTTTAATAATATCATGTTTAAATTAAATTGAGATGTTCTCCTATTTGAGTGGCTGGTATAACTTAATAAATATATGCGTAAAACTCTAAGATAATCACATAATGTTTCATGTTCTGATCAAACATATTTTTATTTCTATTCGGTATTTTTTTTATATATTTAGTCCGACGAACGATTTTCGTTTTCATTAGTAATCTCATAGAGATAGTCGGCGGAGATGCCCTCAGTCAGTCACAACTCATATAATCGCTATTTAAATCACTGGGTTAAAATATCTTGTAGGATAAACAGATTTCTCTTTACTGCTTGTAAAGTTTACGATTAAGCAGTGCTTTATTAATATTACACATAAATATTACGAATGATTTTAACAATTTCACGGTTATTTAAAGCAAATCCCGACTATTTATTAGACGTCATTTTTATTTTTTTTTAGCTTTATAGTTAGTAAATGTTAGACGGCAAAATTCACCCTTTCTTTACGGCTACGTACCAGCGCACGTTTCATTCAACTTCATTGTAATATTAGCTTCACAGCTTGTAAAGTATACGGATGCGCATTGCTGTAATAATTCTAGAATGTTTAAATTTTAACACATATGACTTATGAATGGTTTTAACAATTTCCCGATTATGTTATCTAAAGCAAACACCTAATATTCATTTTTATTGATTTTACAAGCATTTTTAAACTAATAATATAATGCAATTTAACGTATTAAAAAATACATTTTACTTTTTCTCCATATTTCCTAATTTAAAACCGAGTTTTCTTTCGCGATTCATGGAAAACTTAACTTTTTGCATTCTGTTTGGGAAGTAATACATTTAATTAAAATGTAATTGGCAATATATTTCCATTTAATTACAGATTCAATACGATTTTGTTTATTGGCTGGGGTGTCAGTAAGTATCTACTATTGTAAAAATGCTATAAGATTAGAGAATAATAGTTGGAGAAACATAAAGGACAGCAATTATGATGTTTATCAACATAAACATAAGTTTATTTATCATGTTCGTAGTTAGAACGGTTCTCGAATATTTACCTTTTAAAACGATTCAAATATAAATTAGAATTGTACTTGAACATTGTTTAATAGCTAATTTAAAGGACATGATAAATGAATGAGATACGAACGAAGAAAGAGCTTCGTAAAAGACGTCAGAATTCAAACAGCTAAATTACCAAAGAGGATGACTTTGCTACATTCAACGCTACGTGTTCGTTCGGACTTTCTTCTTATAAAATCATGTCCTGACACGTAGCAGTAATTCTTCTCTTTTAACGTCTAATGGAATTTCGCACATGCTTAATTTACTTTTATATAGAAAATACCGTTTTTCTACATCGCTGCGTAGAATTGTGAAGGACAAAAGGGTTGTTTGCGATAAAATAGGATGACTCGTTGCTCTTCCTGATCATTAGACTTGAGAATCAACCGATCCTGTTAAAATATGTTCTTCATTCAAAATTACCGTTTCTACGTCGCTCCCTACTTTCAATGTAACCCAGCAATACTCGGATATATTGATTTCCAATATTTACCGTGACGAGAACGCCAGTTCTAATATCCCAGAAGGCAAATGAATTTTCACAGCTTGTTTGATTCGATTTATGTGAAGAAAGAAATATCGATGTGATATTCTGCCGCGAAGACATAATAGAATAGCGAGCGTATATCAAAGTGTAAGTGCTCAATGAACGAGTCTTGCGTGGCCGAGGCATTCATGAAAAACAGACATAAAGGCGGACCTACCGAGTTCAGTAGAGAGAAAAGGTGTGTTTAATGAATGTCTACAGCGCCAAAATATACATTACACAGGCGAATTAAGTCAGAAAGTAGTCTGTAATTTTCAGCGCCCGCACGGACTTTACCGTCATCAATGAATCATGCAAATCTGCGGGTAAACATGAGTGGTTATTATCGGTTTTGATTCCCTTATTAGATAGTGTGCAGCGCGCGTTTTTATATATTTTATTGTAATAAGTTTGTGCCCTTAATTCTTTGCGGGAGGGAGAAGTCAACCACCTCGTTGAGAATACAAAGTTACATGAAGCTGAAAATGAAACACTTTCTTGTCGTTCCGTTGGGGAATTCTACTATCATTTTGGGAAGCATGTTTCCTTCGCGGCTGCTTGAAAACTGAAAATTCGGAAAACACTGCAAAACTAAAACTAAAACGCAGTAAGGGCCTCCTTAGCAACTGTAATCCAGTGCGCAAAGACAACTAATCATTTTTGTCATAAATTTTAATGCAATTGAACAAAATAAAGTAACTTTATATAAAAATGAAAAAAAAACTAACAAAAATCAAAAATACTGAAAATGTAATTTAAATCCGACAATTACTTGCGACCGGAAAGGCAGGTTCGCACAAAATAAACGAGATAGGAATTTAAATAAAACATTTCGAAAAAGTGGCGATTTTTTGGTCAACATTAGGGTTTAAATTAGTATTATTTTATTTTTTATTTTATCTAACGAGTCCCCATTGTGAGAGCAAGCGCTGAGTATGCCCTCGCTACTCAGCCGCAACATCCGCTCTAGTGTATTTTTATTCCACAGCCAGTATCTATCCCATTGTTTATTTTTGTGCATACATTATCTAACTTCGGTTCTACTTTCGGTATTTTTTCTAAATTCATCCGCAACTTATAATATTGTATTTGAATTCCATCAATGCATTCCTCACGTAATTCCAAACCTAAACTCGCCTAATTTTTGTATCCCTACCAATCCCCCACAAAGGGTAATCCTTTTACATTATTATGATAAAGTTTTATGGATCTTGGTATTATAGAGACATAGTAACTTAAAGCATGACCAGAATTAGCAACAGACATTCATTCATATCAAACAAAAACATAAAGACCAACAATAATATAGAGTAGTAATATAATAGTAATATAACTAACATTGTTCAATTAAGAATATTCTCTGTCGGCGGCAATGAATGTATTTAAAGACTATGAAGTTTCTAATCTATTACTAATTGAGATTTAGTATCTGTCTGTTTGAAGCTGAAACTATACTATCACTTCTATTAATGGTACTATTGTACTATTATTTAATATTTAATAAATCTTACTATACTAATTCAGACTAGTGTACTATCTTTCAGTGCTACAGTCAGGTAGTAGTATAGTATCTGTTATATTCTCATGATGACATCCTCTCATGCGTTACCTCCTCCTTTTAGTGGGGACTGCAGTATTTGTTCGTTCGTCATAATACTATCATCCCAGGCATTAGCTTTTCCTATTTTTCTTGGGGGGAGAGGGTAGTGTAGTATCTGTTCTGTTATAATGACCATCATCGCAGGTTTTACCTCCTCTTTTATGGGGGTAGTGTAGCACCTATTCCGGTGTTATGAAATCATTCTCCTAGGCATTACCCCCTTTTGAGGGTAGCATAAGATGACAAAACATTTTTACAATTCATTTGAAAACTCAACACTTACATTATATATACTAGCAAAAATATGTGATCGAAGGGAGCATATTACTGCTACTAAGAATAATGATAATAATAATAATAATAATAATAATAATAATAATAATAATAATAATAATAATAATAATAATAATAATAATAACTAGCGGGCCCCGTGTAACTTACACAAAATGATGTTTTCAATACTAATTATCTTGTTCCTAACCTATACATATTTGAATAAAATACGATAAGATTTGACTTATATATTTATTTAAAGAAATGAACAATACATGACACAATTTACAATACTTTTTTATATACAATATCTCTAGTGAATGTAGTTCCTCTTCTCTGGCCATGAATAGAATTATTCTGAGGACACACAAAATAACACACACGCTATCGTATTAATATGTGTCTTCCCGGTCGTCCCCTCCCTACCTCCCTCCCTCCTTAGAGGTTGGTTAGGATCGAACTCTAAACCAGTCGGGCCGACGTCAAAAACCGATGTCGCTAACCGTTGCAGCAAAGGGAAATACTGGAAAGTATTGCGAAAATAAGGTGACTTGAATGCTTTTTCAAAATCTATGTGCGGCACGCATGCGCAGAGATTTTGATGTAAGCGTGACACACGAACACACGCGCTATCGTATTAATATATAGAATATAATAATAATAATAATAATAATAATAATAATAATAATAATAATAATAATAATAATAATAATAATAAACTTGGCACCATATTGACATTTATGAGCCACTTATATGGGTCAGTGTGGTTGTGGTCCCTTGTCTCTTTAAAGGTCGATTCGATTGGTCCAAAGGTAAACTCAATCACTCCTCTCTTTATGTTGACAAGGCTATATAAACTGAAAGGCTTAGGGCACTCGCATCTTTTTCCATTTTCACTACTACAGTCGACATCGTTTAACAGTTGACTGGTTTATGATACTGGTTTATGATACAATCACTAGAAGGCCGTCCCAAGCAACGCTTTCCCCTAACCCTAACCCTACTATTGAAGAGCCAACAACTGTTGGGGTTCAAAGTGTGCACACTAGTTAACACAGCATTTTCTTACGTAAGATAAGTTCACGTGAATTCCAGCGGGTCTGCTCATGCATTTCATGTAGGCCAGAGTGCGCTTATTTTAGTGCGCTGGCTTCTCAAAACAACACCATACCTTGTGTCTTACTCCCTTCAATTCAAACACAAAAACAAAGCCAATTCAAAATATAAAGTAAAGTAACATTCTTGCATTAACGGGTAGAAATTCCTAACCAAGAGCCACCTTTTTTTAACTCTGATTCATCATCAATTCAGGTCAGTTATTAATACGTCTTTTCAGAAATTATAAATTTCGTTTCGTTCAATTTAATCAATTTTTATATTGTGTTCTGCTCGATACATTTTCTTGGGATGGTCATATATACGTGATGTCGGAGGAATTATCACCCTTACACTCATATTTACTGCAACTGCCTCCTATGTAGTGCAGTTATAATTGGATTTTCAATCTTGCTAGTGTAAGTTAAATATACATTTTTAAAACAAAAAAGGCGCCCCTTCTACTTAAACATTTCCCACAGACGCTTTTTTATTGGATAATTAAAATTATATTTTCTTTCACGTTTTGGAAATGCCTGATTCTGCTATTCTCTTATAAGAGAACAACAGTAGAATTATAGTTATAAAACACTACTTGCATCTGTTCATTCCAAATTACGTTCTACATTTTAAGAATTCACGAAGCGATTATTTTTATTTTTAACTAACAAGTTTCTAGTCACTGATATTTTGATGGAAACACAGAAATTTCTGTTTCGTTTTTATTTTTCTTTCCTTTCACTAATTATTTTGATTGGATAATACAAAATATAATATATTTTACTTTTACATACATTGTTGATTCTTTAATTCCCGCTTACTACGATACAAGAGTAACAGAATTACTTTCATTGAACACTGTTCGCTCCTCTTCATTCCAATTCATCGTTTATTGTTTTTCTATGACTATTCAAAATTACTTTCAGGTAACAGAGGTCACTAGATATTTATATTTATGAAACAGATTCGAAAGACCGATTTTATAGAAGTGACACGTACTTTTTTAGTTTATTATCATGATTTTATTTCTTGGTACCTTCTCATTGTAACATTATTATTTTACTGTATACAATACTACTAGAAAAACCTTTCGAGATATCCACTCATGTCATGTTAGATTACTTGAATCAGGAAAAGTGACTTGGAAAAGCAAAGGATTTGAAAACATATAATCGGAAATAGGATTTTAGACATTTAGGAACATTGAAACATTTTTCGAATATTTATAATTTAGTGAAAGAGAAAGAGAATTTAAATCGATTAATTTCTCAAATGAGGAGCAATCTCTAAAAATAGCGTTTCATTCTTTAAATAAATAATATTAGTTAGCCTTTCTTCGCAAAATAATACATTAAATTAGATGTTCCGAGTGGTGAAAAAAGTACAAAAAAGTCATGTGATTACACTGCATAAAAAAACATTTAAAATTATTTCTTTGAACAGAAACAGCGCTCACAATAGTAGTAGCAGTAGTATTTGCGGTAAGAGAGAGAGAGAGAGAGAGAGAGAGAGAGAGAGAGAGAGAGAGAGAAAGGAGGAGATAGTAAAAACGATGATAAATTCTTTAGATTAGCCGCGTCAACATTGTCTTCGCATGACGGCAAGCATATAAGTATTGGTTTGCATCCTTGTTGTGACATTGAAAGGTCTGATAATAAATAAAACACCATGGTGGTATATTTACAAGAGTGTATATTTACAGACATACAGAATAGTATCTAACAGAAATACTGCTCGTCCCCTGCTGTAGGCACCTCTATACATAATATCTAGAAGAATCAATATTGTCACGAAATAGGGTAGATCACCACAACACCATTACACCCCCTTTTCAGCCTTGTTCCGTATGGAGTCAATACTTGTTCGTTTTAGGGTTTATTACAATCAAGTCCGCAATCTTACGTTTTCTTTTTGATATTCACTGTTAAGGACCTGTTTGCGGGATTGGTATCTCAAATGTGTCGAACACGAAATCCATAGGTTCGTCGTCTAGAGTATTATACTCGACACCATCTGAATATCGTTTCCTCATCTGGTGCAGGCATAATTTGTGGATAACTTTTGTCCATTTACAATGTTTTTCAATCCGTTTATCCACTATCCCTGTTTTCCAGTAGGATTTATTGTTTTCTTAACATTCGAAAGAACACTTCTTCTTTAACTTTTAAGCGTCCTTTCGTGACATCTTTTCACGTCTTGGTTTCGTATGGGTTGACAATAATCTATGAAACACTATCAAATGTATGTAGTATTTGCATATTTATTTCATAAAAAATGCAATAGCAAAAATTATAATGATTTTCGTTATATTTAAACTTTTATAGAACATATATTTCCTACTTTCTCCTATTTATAACAATTTCTTACGAAATCCAACAAGGTGCCTTTTATTTTATTCGGAAACAAGGCAGCCATTTTAGTAAATATATCGATATATACATTTACGTGACTTTAATATTTCTTAATTTTTTACTATTATTTCTTTTGAAATGTTACACCACAGAATGCATTTCAGCAGTTGTTACTTTTGTTTAATACTTTATTATTTTTAATAATAACAGATTTACTTCGTGATTCTTGGAAATTGTAAATGATTTCGAAAGCATTTTTATTCTAATTTCAAAATCCGAATAATAAAATGAAGTTAGATAAACGAGTTCCGTGCACGCCAGACATGGCCAGCTAGTCATATATAAAACAGACAATAAAGCTTACTTACTTACTGTGTCACAATTGCTAAAATATCGACGGTATATACAAATGTTCTCTTCTTTATTAAATAGATTTGTTTCGGGTGAATTTAATTAACACAAGTGTAATCTACTGAATACCATTGCACTACTCTGTAATGTCTCAGGGAAAATTAAACTGACCACTGAAACAATATTAGGGAAGAAAACGCTGACTCAACATGGGCGATTAGACTTTATATCACAGAAAGATGAGTGGGTGTTAATTGTTACTACACTAGATAAAATAACACAACACGAGACAAGGAAATTCAGTCAAGAAAAATGAGTTGTTTCTCAGCAACCCTGTCTACGTGTAGAATTTCGATGTCAGAACCTCTCCGGTTTCCCATATTAGTTTAAGCATAAGATCAACGGCGACACGTGCAAAGGATCTATTCTGAGGCCAACACTTTTCCTTATCTTCATTAACGATCTGCCTAATCATATCCTGAGATCATTTGTAGACGTTTACGCAGACGACACACATGCTTATAATAGCACCTAGAAGATCATTGGTGACTTCGGATCTGGAGCATGTCGTGCACTGCTGACAAAAATAGTGTGTTACTTTTAACAGCTCTTACACCAAGGTGCTCTCCCTTTACCACTAACGCGCAGATCATTGTTTCAATGACGCCCTCCTTGAATACATCTTTAGCGTTAAAACCTCTTAAGACTGTCTTTCACTTCTGATCTAAAATTGAAGACAAATATTTATCCTGTTGCTAAGATCATTGTAAAAAATGGTTGGATCTTTCTTCCGCTCCATAGCATATCTAACTCCAGATGCAATCCTCTACTTATATTAGAGTAAGATACGCCTTAAGATAAAGTACTGATGCCACATCTGGCGAAGTGTCTCGAAGTGTACCTATTTCTGCTTTGACAGAGTAAAAAATCAACTCTTTAATTTTGTTTAATATGATCTACTCTCTTCCATGCAGCCTCTGTTTCATAGAAGAGACGTTACTAATCTTTCTATAATCTAGTGTTATTTCAATGGAAAAGAGTCGATTGAGCTCTAATCTCTGATTCCTCCTTGCAAGACATTCACAGCACCAACACGTCTTCTACCACAACTTGAAAAAATGCCCCTTCTCTATCCATATGCATAGCGCCAGGCGATATTTCTATGGACATAGCATATTCGCAAGGGTATTCGTGTCTGTGGAACACATTTCCGCGGGACTGTTTCCCTGCATATTACAACATAGTCGTCTTCAAATCCAATGTCAACAAATACTCGTCATAAACCGTCCCATAAGTAAACAAACATAGTTAATTCCATTGATCAAATTTTGTACCCTCATAGTGTTCTTCATCGTTCGGCTAATAATTATTACATAGCATTTACCCTTATCCTTGAGTGGCTCTTGGTCTTGATTAGTTGGGACGTAAGAGTAACAAAAAAAAAACAGGCCTGACGTTGAAACAGACAATAACGACGAACCCCTACAGTGAAGATGAATGTAGAAATATTAAAAAGAATGAGAAAGGTTTTTATTCAAAATCAGCGACTCCAGAGGCGGCGGCGGCGGCGGCGGCGGCGGCGGCGGCGGCGGCGTCGTCGTCGTCGTCGTCGTCGTCGTCGTCGTCGTCGTCGTCGTCGTCGTCGTCGTCGTCGTCGTCGTCGTCGTCGTCGTCGTCGTCGTCGTCGTCGTCGTCGTCGTCGTCGTCGTCGTCGTCGTCGTCGTCGTCGTCGTCGTCGTCGTCGTCGTCGTCATCATCATCATCATCATCATCATCATCATCATCATCATCATACTCAGAGTCTTTTTTTTAATTTAACTCCTGTTTTTTTTTCCACCTTGATATCTATCATTCAGGATATTGTGCCATAGTCGCCACGCTAGGAACTGCGTGTTGGCGACGCTATTTGCCCATAGCTAGGTGTGTGTGTCGGGGCCGTTGATTCAATAGAGCTCATCCACTCTTTTGTAGGTTTTGTTTTAAGTCCTGTTGGGTGCCTACACCACCTTAGATACTGGGTCGAAGTCCAGTGAAGGTGTCAGTTTTACTCGTCGCCGACCAAAACCGCAGCAGCTAGTACTGGGTTATGTAGTACCAGTAGCATCTTTTATTGATGTCTTTTAATGATATATATATATATATATATATATATATATATATATATATATATATATATATATATATATATATATATATATAGTACATGTATTATATTAGTTTCTGTAGATGTTACATCCGTTGAAACTCCAGTATTTATACGAAGTGCTCAATGACAAGTAGGGCTGTACTTTAGTATAATATTTTATTTATACAAACATTATTGGTTACATATGTGCATAGATGTTTTGGTTGTACTCTTCACAGAGAGTCCACCTCTCTAGACCTCTTCTTTTGTCTTAAGAGGTGGACTCTCTGTTAATAGTACAACCAAAACATGTATGCACATATGTTACCAATAATGTTTGTATAAATAAAAACAATATATATATATATATGTAGTGTTCGAATGCAAACGCGATAAACGCCGTTTTCAAAGTTACGAAGCTATCACTACAAAAAGTGTTGCATTTATACACTAAACCACATTCTGAAGTCATTTTACACATAATATGATACCAAGATAATTTCTATTTGTTATCAATTAAAATAAGCTTTTACTCGAGGTCTAGATTTTATATATTCGTTCTTTCATTGTTTAATGTCTCAATTGAAGCAAATTAGATATATCGCGTTTTGCATTCGAACTCTTCGTATATATATATATATATATATATATATATATATATATATATATATATATATATATATATATATATATATATCATCGGCGACGCTTGCAAAACAAACGATGTGTTTGGTGTTTACGTTTCTTTCAAATCTGTTTGTTTATAGAACCCAAAAAAAGTTTTTGTCTCTCCTGTTTTTGTTTTAATGAACGGAACACATATACCAGGGTTATATAACTAATAACATTGCTGATATCTTGGAAAATTAACGAGTCTTTCCCAATAGGTCGCAGGTGAGACGAAAGCTTGCGGGCACAAGCGGCGTCTATAAACTGCGTACTAAGACCGGACATCGTCAATAAAAAGCGGTAATCAGGTGTCAGTAAGATCCGCGAAACGAAACGAATTGATTACTTTTGATCGGACAAAGAAAATCGATTTTTAGTGGTTTCATTTGAAAAGCTGAAGAAATGCTATCAGCCCGACGCCACACGACAGTCCATTGTATGAAGTTGATGTCACGGGAATTAGCATGTCCGCTATCCATAGAGACAGGTGAAAAGATCAGGGTGTCATAACGATTTTTTGAATCGAACAAAGCTGGAAATAATGAGTGAAAGGGTGGTTCAGTGTGTAATATGAAAACCGAGATCTGTTTGGTAAAAGTCAGATCTCGCAATTGAATAATATGATTTCAAGCGGCGTCTATCCACAAGTTGATCAAGGGTAATGCTAAAGTGATTCAGGCTGAGATCACGCGAATATTATTATACAACGTGTTTCAAACATAACATGTATTCTGCTGCATTTACATGTTACGAGAAATGAAAAGTCGTGACCTGTTGGCTTAGCCACTGATTTCGAGTTATATTGTTTGTATCAAGAAAAAGTGAGTTTGCAAAGCTAGTTAATTAAATAATAATAAAAATAACTTATCCAAAATTAGTCTCCCTCTGTCACCCCCCCCCCTCTCTCTCGCTCTCTCTCTCTCCGGCGATGAGTTAAAATGTATTACTTCTATTTTCTTATATTCGTTAATGTGAGGTGAGGTGAGGAAGAGGAGGAGGAGGAGGAGAAGGAGGAGGGGTGGTAAAAGCAGAGTCGTAAATAAATCACCGGTACAATCATAAAATAAGAGAAAATAGAAAGCGTATGAAGTAAGAGCGAGAGGTATAACAACATACAGTGAATGATTCGGAACACGATATAGAGAAAATTAAAGAGAGATGAGTCAGTTTGTTAATTAATTGAAAATCACGGCTAATTAGATGAATTAAAGTGATTTTCAAGCACAACCTTACAATAGACTTTAAAAATATTGTTGACATGCATATTGTGTTTAATAACACAGGAAAAAGACTTAGAAAAACAAACGTTAATTTATTCTGTTTTAGTACAATAATCTGTTTCATTTTACTTCAGTCGAAGTTCTCATAAATCAAGGGCTACATTTGATTTCTATATGAGATACATAGATATTCGAATATTCCATTAAGTTTTCCGTTGAGTTCGTAAAGAATTAAGAACATTAATTTATCCTCTCCCCAATTGGCCAGTAAACTATGTTATTGTATATCTTTCTTGTGGTCTCTTGGTCTTACCGGATTCCAGGACAATAATTCATCTAGTGTCATTGCTTGAGGAAATATTATTTGGAAAAGGTGCACCATTCCTTGTATGAGCCAGTGTATAGCCGTGTCGAGCGGGTCTTACTTGTGCTTCGAGTACTATGTTATTTTGAATATTTAGTCAAGGCTTACTTGTAGGGTAAAGTATCCTCATGTCAGGTTGTCCTGACACACCCTTGTACAGAGAGACTGAAGACACAGAAGGATAGTACCTGATAGGTAATTCAAACTCTTCCAATATATATATATATATATATATATATATATGTGTGTGTGTGTGTGTGTATGCGTGCTTATGATGTTTGTGTGTTTTCTATAGAGAAGTTGTACGTAGAATTTGCAAACTATTTTATAGCTTAATTCGATGTAATTTTTCTCGGGAAAGCTAACGACGCTATTTTCAATTTAATCAGGTTTCATTTTATAGGTCAACAGACACACTATTTACAAAACCTCTTAACAAGCGTCCAATAATAATGAACAGATTGCAATAGAATTTAGCATAGTAATTTTATATACACAGGAGATTATTGCAGATTATATTCGTTTTGTAAGTTTCCCTCAAAAGGGGCTTATGGCCCCATATTGACAGAGCCTCTAAAGCAGCATCCAATAATATGTAATAAATCGTCAACGATTTTATAAAGTTGTCAGAGAAAGCAATAAGGTGAGAGAGTAAGATAGAGACGGAGTAGATAGGGTTATATATATATATATATATATATATATAGGAGATAGCGGTCGGAGTGAAAAGGTGGACAGAGGAGAGGGGAATCTAGAAGGAGGATGGGAGGTGAAGGTTGCTAAGTGGTTAACAAAACCGACTAAAAATCTGAGTGCGGCAAGATCGAATTAAGTTATTTCCACAAAAATACTTTAACGGGGTCCCTCCCGTAAGTACGCCCCTGTAAGTGACTTTCTAGAAAGGATACCAACTATAAAGATATCGGGGAAACCAATGCCAACAATAGAATCATCTGATCCATACGAAATGAATGAATGAATGAATGAATGAGAAGGAAGGTAGATATAGAGGGGGATAATAAAGAAAGGTGCGAGAAGGGAGGGGATATAGGAGCGTGCGGGCTGGGTGTGACAAGGAAAGATAGGAGAGACACAGGGAAGGGGGAGAGATGATAGATAGAGAGGGGGTTAGAAAGAGCAACAGAGAGACCGAAAAGTTTAAAAGAAAATGTTCCATACACCCTTTTTTATAATGTTTATAATTATTCGGACTACTGTTCTCATCTTGAGTGTTATTCCCACAATGTTTCGGCCAATGTAACCCCCCGCCTTCTTCAGGTGTAGTTTGTCGAACTCGTATATGTTTCTGCTTCCGCGAGGACCAGTGGCGTAACGGATAAATTACTAAGTAAATTCAGTTCTATGTGACACTTTTCTGGAGGTTGAAGGTTCAATCCTCAGCGCAGGCGATACTAAGAATTCAATTGCGAATGACTTAAGACTTTAACCCGGTAATAGCTGACATGGAAAAAAATGGGTTCCGTTCGAAATTCCGTACATATCCCCGAGTTCGACAGAAGGATTCCCGAGTTCGACAAGTTACACCTGAAAAAGGTAATATCAGCCGCAACAATGTGAGAATAAGACTCAAGATGAGAACAGTGGTTTGAATAATCGAAATTATACAAAAATCCTTCTATTTTGTTATCGATGTCCCTACCGGGGAACGCCGGGTAGCCATGCTCGTCGATTTAATTCATTCGTGTGGAATTCTACCTAAATGTTAAATGTTCCATTTCGGACCCATATCATTGATGATGGACGTGGTAGAACGAATGTTTGTGATAATATGTACCAGTCTCCCTGTCTGGAAATGCTATTGAAAACAGAGCTCTATACCAAGATCAAATACAACAGTTATTGAGCAAAATGTTACAGCATCATTCTGGCAACCTAGAGACTTTCATGTCTCCTGGCAAATCCTTCTTTATCAGGATGAGTTATAGTTCCAGTAAAGTCCTAGGAATATATCCTCTCGGGCATTGCCTCATCCCCATTCTGGGGTGTTGGTTTATTCCCTGCCAGGCTTACCGGAGAATGTCAACGGGTCCGCTCACGAATATTTTTAGTAATTTTTCTAGAGTGTTCCCATAGGGGTGCTGGTTTCCCCGGTATTAAACTTACCATGTGTAACATATTGCTTCCGTGGGGGGGGGGAGCACGTAAATATGAGGATTTTTCGACTCTTTCTTTCATAGCAGTCGGTGAATCTTTGGTACATTCTGATGTTATAGTTTGGTTCTCAAAGTTTAAACCTTTTTGTCTATATAACGGTCTTAAACGGCAATACTACCAGAAGTTATATCAGACAAAGCATGAAACCAATTGATGTAAGGAGCTGAAATAATTCCAACTTTAAGGGCTAAACTAGCAAACGATAAGTGTTAGATCAATAGATTCCAACCTAGAAAACAGCAATGCTGCCCGTTTTGTCAGGAATATCGATCATAGAATGTGAGGACTAAAGAACAAAATAAGAGAAGCGAGAGTAACGAGGCTTTCGGAAGTAAACACAAGGTCTACATTTTACTTTCCTATTTCACCTACAAAAACGTTCAATCCGTAGGTAGGGTATATATATATATATATATATATATATAGAATTATAAAAAGAAAAACTATACACACATTAAGGTTGTACACATAATAACTTATTTCGACCCCTTTAATTAGGTCTCCTCAGATGTATAGACAACCACGTCAAAAAAACCAAATAATGAGAGAAATTGATCGTCTTAAAAAGATAAATTCACTTTTTTGATTGGTCTATGTAAAAAGGAGGTAAATGTTAAAATAATCGAGAGGGGGTGACAGAAGTAAGATTGATTTTTTAATATATGCAGAAATATAAAAATATAAAAATATATATAAAAGAATTCTTTTTTGCTATTTAAACAAATAAATCATCTCATTTAAAATTTCGAATGTGAGCTTTATGGGTAAAAATATATGATGAAATATTCGAGCGTTCACGATTAAAAACTACGTTTAATTATTTACGATTAAAAATTAGAAGACGAAAATGTAGGACGAAGATTTCGGTTTAGATTAGAACATATTAAAAATTTAAGTTTTAATATGTAACACGGCCACTATAAACAACACAATAAATCAGCGTGAGACTAAACCTATTAAAAGCAGCTGTCGCCAAGTGTGTTCGACTGCTGAAGGAACATGCATTTATATATATATATATATATATATATATATATATATATATATATATAGAGAGAGAGAGAGAGAGAGAGATGGAGAGAGGCAGACAAACAGACATACGTTATAATATAGCACGGAATATTTTTGTTTAATTAATCCGTTTTTTTACCTTCTCGATTTCTCAGATAATCCTTCTTTCATTCCTGTCTAATTGTTGGATGTAAGCTCCGTAGGTTTTCGTTCCATTATTTTCGCGAGTACTTCTGACTGACTCCTTCAATCATCTTCAAGCGCAGCCTTAGACAGGCTTATTAATGACCGCTGAGTTTGAGTTGTGCGATAAATTTACTCCTAAACTAATTAACGAATCCTTTTGAATTTTCTAATAAAGCATCTGTGCGCAAGGGTCGGAAAGTTGGGATATATTTAGTTGGATTAAATTTAATCAAAAAGCAATAAATAGGTAGTGGAAATTCTACGTTTATATTCAGATATTTGTGAAAATATAACAATCAGTGTAAACATCAATTAATAAATATTCTACAAATTACATTTTTTGCAGTATTTAATCGTTTTTAAGAAGAAAGAATGAGCATAAGCTTCAAGTTGAAAATTCATATATTTCAGATTTACATGACATTTGATTTACAGTCAATAGATACTAATTTAGCAAGATTCCCCAGATTTTAATTTATTTATGAGTACATTTAGACTTTAATTTTATGACATTTTCGGGAAGCAGAATCATGTAATGGATTTTGAACAAAATTGGAATAAGCATTCTCGACATAAGGTTTAGTAGCATTTTATATTGATTTTAATCTTCGTAAGAGGGCATAAAATTGGTACAAAACTGCTCTGTTTGTTGGAGCTATTATATAGCCGTCTCAAAGTTAATTTAATTCAACAAATAAATTCACTGTTCATTAATTTATATATCCGTAATTTTTTTAATGGAAATCTCCAGACAAGGCATGAAGCCACTTGATGTAAGTAGCTAATAAAATAGTACTTCACGGTAAAAAACTAGTCAACAATATGTTAGATGGATAAGTTCGGACCAAGAAAACAGCATTTTCCCCCCTTTATAATAAACATCGCTCATGGAATGTAGGGACTAAAGGACAAAATAAGGGAAGCGAGAATTACGAGGCTGCCGAAAGTAACCCATGATCAACTTTCTACTCTCCTATTGCTGTTCGCCCTTTTCCTGATTCGAACGCTCTAACCCGAGCTCAATTGGTGACCCAACGGGTTACATATCTTCTTGTCTATACGTATATTAATATATCTGAATGACTTACACTCCTGTGCGTACACGCGGCATTCTATCACGCTTGTTCTTCCCGCCAGCTCTTGTCCCTTTACACATTCCATGACAACAAATGTATTCATCCAAGATGGAAATGGGCTCTCACATGAAATATTCCTTTCAGATATTCGATTAGAATATTGCATAGACGCATCATACTAGCGGGTTGCGTGTGAGGAAGGCGGTGACGAATACAGAGGGAAGTGAAGGTTTTAAAAAAATTGAATGGATTGAGAAATATAGAAGAGAAATAAGGAGGATCCAACATGTCCTCAGAATAACACAGAAATATTTATTTTTTCTTGTTGTTTCCATTATATTTATGTTATATTTATCTATATTCTTTCATCTTCCTTTGATTTATTGCTTTATTTTTTATCAATCTTGTTGAAAAATTCCATTTGAAAATTGATTTGATTCTCTCTGGGAATTCAATCTTTTTACGTTTAATGTTATTTTCCAGATCCCACATCAAGGCATGGATTTATTTCCAATGTAGTTTCATATATATATATATATATATATATATATATATATATATATATATATATATATATATATATATATGTGTGTGTGTGTGTGTGTGTTTGTGTGTCTGTGTCTCTGTGTCTCTGTGTGTATGACTATGTGCTTAGTATGTACATATATATGTATATATGTTATCTATATATATATGTGTGTGTGTGTGTGTATTTGTGAGTGTCACTATGTTCTTGTATATGTACATATATATGTATATATGCTATATATACATGCATATATGTGACGGAACATATATACATATAAATATATATGTTTATGCGGTATATGTTTATAAGTATGTATTTATATTCATATCTAAATATATTTATGTGTGTGTTAAAATGCATGAAAATGCCAATATACATATACACACATAAATAAATACACTTATATACATAGTACAACTGTTTAAATTTATACAGCATATATATATATATATATATATATATATATATATATATATATATATGAATATGAATATATCTATGTATACAAAAGTTTTTTGTATCCGATAATAATTCGATATCTATTTCTTTAAAAAGCAGTAAAATGTTATATATATTTTTGCTTCACTTCTGTTTATGATGTTGTCAAGGGTGATGAATAAGTGATCTCTCTCTCTCTATGTATATATATATATATATATATATATATATATATATATATATATATATATATATATAAATAAAATATGAAACTAAAAGTATACTTTTACAGAACTGAACCTATAGTGAAATGTTTTAAGCGCAATATACGAGATAGAGCAATTATAAAGATAAATTAAGGAAGAGAGATAAAGATGTACGGATGACAAATCTATTTCAACTTCAATTGTTCAATACAAAGTGTACTCGATAAAAACATGTTTATTTTTCTTTCCTTGAGCCAGGCTTTTCAAAGATCAAAATCTTATCGTCAGAGGAGTTACATAGATGGATAGGTTGGCAGTGGAATATCCAAAATTCAAAATTTGAAAAAATATTTAATGATGGAGAGTAATAGTGTGCGTGTGAAAAAGATTATCAAAATATGGAGCATGTCCAGTTAGTGAATGTCCGTTGATAAAGTGTCCGGTGAAGAAAGGTCCAAAGATGGAAAAAGGGATTTCGTGGAAACAGCGTTAAAAATGTTCAAAATGAAGCAAATCCAATAGAAAGATGTTTACTTCAATCATAGATGGGAGGCACTTATTCGAATGCAATTTTAAGAATTAGGGCCATTTTTAAATACTTGCGTGGACCGAGAATGAAAACAGGTTTTTAGGAGTGTAGTTTAAAATATGATATTATAAGCAAGCAGTTCGGAATTTTGGTAGTAACTGCGATCGAATCTAAAAAATGAGAGTGGGATTTCTGGTTGGAGACGAAACCAGTAAAAAGTGGGGAAAGGAGTAGAGATAAGGAGAGTAGATGAGGAGGTTTAGTTTAGTGAATTGAACTATTGCTGATACTTGGAGAAGGGTAGGGGAAGAAGTTGTTTAGTTACAGCTTATCGCTAATAAGCAACAAAATGATGCCAGACCTGGGCTGGCTTCACTTAGGAGTTGGGGTGAGGTTACAATAAGCTAAACACTGTAGCGTTTCAGGTCAGTGAGTAAACACTTCGGGGGAGGGGGTGACCCTGTGTTTAAACGGATTTTTATAAAAAATTAAATATAATTCAGAAAGTTTAAAGAGGTTCAAATTGGGAAATTAGGGCTCAGCCGATTGAAAGTCTGGAATTTACGTGTTTAATATATAATTATCCGGACAAATATAGTATTTCAGAGTTTAATGTTTAAAGACTTTATAGATTTCCCAGCTAATATAATATTAGATGCATGACTAAATAAGGTACTTTAATATATAACTGAAGTAAAAATTGGGAACAGCGTTAATATGTTTGCAACAATTGAGTTCTAGTACAAGGATTATGGGGTAGAATTGGGTTGAATTATGTAACCGAAGTAATGACATGGTGCATTGAAATTATAGATAGATTTTAGGGAGGAAATGGGTCATTATAGGAGTAACCAGGGAGTGTAGTTTAAAGGTGAGAGTAATGGAATCTATGAGACAAAGATTGTCGTAGAGCGAGCCGTTCACACGGTCGACGGATTGTAAACAAAAGTGAGATCAGAGAGGCAGTAGATAGGTGGCTAGTAATTCAAAAAAAGGAATAGGAATAAGAGTGTTTGAGTAGAGGTGATTAAGGATTAGTGAAGTGGGGAGAATAATGTTAGTTCTCAATTAACATTGAGTGTTATGGGTAATAGAGTTATATGGTGCACATGGGAGGATACGCTATGTTATTGGGATGATTATTTGTAAGGCTGGAAAAGTTCAGAGTTAAAAAATTAACAAATTATAGAATTAAAGAATTAGCATAATGTTAGAGAAAGAGTTGTTGGCTGGGAGGAAGGGTGTCAGAGGGAGTAATGGAATTTATGTATTTAAATTTTCGCTTGTGCCTGCAATTTGAGATAAGTTTGTTTTTAGAGTTAATAATATTTTTGCTTTTAGCTGCTGTAGCAATCATAAATGTTGCTAATGTACATAGTTGGCAGAAAGTGGAACCTGGAGTGTAGGTTTTAGACTTTTTTAAATATTGACCAATGTAAGGAGTAGGCGTGTTTTCACTGTTGAAGCTTTTTATTAAATTGGATAGAGAGGTGCCAATGGCATTGTTATGATTGTGTTTGAAGGAGTAGTATGGTTTGATATTCGGTTCTTAATGGGGACGGCACTATCCCCAATGTAAGTGTGTATTTTGTATGGGGTTGTTATTATAGTATTTGTGTTATTTATAGTATCGGGAGTAGTTTTGGTTTGTTTGCTCAAGTTCTGGGCCAACGTTAAGTTAGAATTGTTAGGTGGAGAAGATAAGAGAATTTGAGGGGTGGGATCAAGGTTATTGTTAGTAGCGGGGGTTGTTGGTTAGTGCAAGAGGTGCTATTTAGGGTGTCGTTTAGTACAGGGAGTTGGGAATGTGGGGAACTATACGGTGAGGGGATAGTCTGCATGCTGGTGTTAGTTCGTATAATTGCATTTTGGGGAAATTGTTTAAGAGTACACGCTTATATGACGTTACTTTGTAAGAAATTGCTATTTAACGGGCATTCTCTGGATTTCTGGCAGTTACCATTATTAGTAGAGGGTATAATGGGTGTGGGTTGCTGGGCATATTTAATTGTTTTGTTATTAGAGGTGATGATGGTTTGCGCTATATTGGGCATTGTGGAGTAGGAAAGTTTAATAGAGTTTTTATTTTAAATAGTGCTGTATTTATGCGGGTGCTTGAAGGAGTTATCTAAAATTTTGAAAAATTCCTTAGCGATATTTGTTATAACATTACATTTATAGGGTGGATTAAATCAAATACTATTCTTTCTTCTAATTCTTTTATTTTTACTATGTTATTGAGGATTAGCTAGTTTGTCAATATTGATAGTTTTTGTGAGTCTTTTTATATATGTTGTGGTTTTCTTGGGTAATGTAGTTTTTATCTGCTTTTTATCCTGTATTGCCATGTTGTCTGTGATTACACTTCAAAGCTTGTTTTACTGGATAAAGGTATTATTTTTGTATTTAATTTTAACATTTTGCCCGAATTAAGTAGTGCGTTATTGTAGAAATTGGAATTCTGAGGGGACTATTGAATTAATGATTGATTTGGGGTGATTACATAGCTAATGTACGTAGAAGAGGGTTAAGTTTGGTTTGTGGTAGGGGCAGAAGGTTTCGCAGTTTAGGTCTAATGTCAAGTCGAGGAAGTTAGATATTCTTTTCTGGGGTTCTACAGTGATAGTTAATCCGAAGTTTTTAAAGAAGTTGTGTAGGTTTTTAATGGTGTTGTTATATTGCCTCGATCTCTCTCTAGATACGAAAAGTGCGTCGCCCCTGTATAGCCCACCGTGCAAATGTCCGAAGTCAAATTTTAATTCTCTCTCATTTCTTAGATTCGATCGAAGTTACTATCAAAATTCCCAACTGCCTTTTCATATTTTAAACTAAACTCCTAAAAAATTATTTTCATTCTCGGTCCACGCAAGTATTTTAAAATGGCCCTAATTCTCAAAATTACATTCGAATAAGTGCCTCCCATCTACGATTGAAGTAAACATCTTTCTATTGGATTTGCTTCATTTTGAACATTTTTAACGCTGTTTCCACGAAATCCCTTTTTCCATCTTTGAATCTTTCTTCACCGGACACTTTATCAACGGACATTCACCAACTGGACATACTCCATATTTTGATAACCTTTTTCACACGCACACTCTTACTCTCCATCATTAAATATTTTTTTTAAATTTTGAATTTTGGCTATTCCACTGCCAACTTATCCATTTTTGTAACTCCTCTGACGATAAGATTTTGATCTTTGAAAAGCTTGGCTCAAGGAAAGAAAAATAAACATGTTTTTATCGAGTACACCTTGCATTGAACAATCGAAGATGAAATAGATTTGTCATACGTACATCTTTATCTCTCTTCCTTCATTATCTTTATATATATATATATATATATATATGTGTGTGTGTGTGTGTGTGTAGGATGCACTTCTATACAAATGAACTGGCTGTTATGAATTATGGAATATATATTCTAGGCAACACGGTAAGTAATGTAGAAACATTATTATTTTCTTTTTGTAAACTTCATTATTTACGGATGTACAAATCTACGCCCTACTTCCCAACATTACAATAAGGGAGATACGAATTAACCCACAAAGAAATAACGTTTAGTTACTTAAGCTTTGAAAAATAAATTACGTTTCTCATTTACGGGATGGACAGAGTACACATGTATGTTTTTTATATCTCTGTATATGAAAATGTGTAGCTTAAAAAACTATACATATTACTGATGCCCGTCCTGACACGGGATATATATATATATATATATATATATATATATATATATATATATATATATATATATATATATATATATATATATATATATATATATATATATATATATAGTTCCGCTCGAGCGTCGAACACTTTCGATAATAACACGTCTGCCCCGCGTCCCGGGTAAGTGTACGTTAACTTTCACTACTGTCTCTGGCGATTTCTCGTGGCTTCGTGATTCCAGTCTGAATCTACGAACTGCGTTCGATCCCATGCGACTGCCTGTAACCGCCATTGATGCACAAACATATCATGACACTACACACTCAGAAAATGTTTCAATTGAAGTTTAATAAGCTTGACATTCTCAGACCGATAAGTCTTATCTTCATTGTTTTATAAATATATCTTTTAATTTTCAGTGTAAACACAGTAAATTTCTCCGGAGTTTTACCCCGTGGATACAAATATTACCTGGGTTACTGTATATATATAGTATGGAACAATGTGAAATACTCAATGCTTTTATGTATTTCAGATCTAATCTCATGAGAATAAATTTCGAAAATAAAATAAATCTCAATATTCCAAATTCATACCCTCAAAGATTTTTATTTTTATTAATTTAAAATCACAACAGAGCTATAAATATCAGTGTTCATATGAAAACTGGGATTTTTTTATGTATGCTTTGAATCTTTCACCAAAAACATGTATAATATTTATTTAGCTTCGACATTTATGTTAAATCACTGTGTGATATAACTGATGTTGTATTCCGAGTTTGGTTGGATGGATTTTCCAGCGCAAAACCTGGAGGTTTTTATCGTAAAAGAAGAACAACAAAAATATGAACGATAAAAACAGTTATCTACACCAAGGGAGAGTATATTGTTTACTAATTTCATGCAATTTACAAATTTATTGGAACACCCTGGCAATAACAAATGTTGAAAAACTATAACGACTTATTCGTAAACTCAATTTTTAATGTGGCTCAAATGGCATTGCATTTAGTATAATGATTAAAACCGTCGTAGTATTGACCTGGTTTCATTAAAAATTACACTATTAGGATTCGAAATAAATGTTCTTTGAGGTGGCCAACTACCTTTGATTGGTAGTGTTCGATGACTTTATATGTCTTTTATTTCTTCGTGTTTCCTTTCTTTTCTTTTTCTCTTCTTCTCCATTTTTTCCTACTTCATTTTCTTTTTATTCTTCATTTTCTTTTTCTTCTTCATTTTTTCTTTTTTTCTTTTCTTTTTCTTTTCTTTTTATTTTACCTTTTCCCTTTCTTTCTTCTTTTTCTTCTTCTTTTCTTTTCCTGTTCCTGATTAACTTTCTTTTTTATTCATTTTCTTTCCCTCTGTGTTTTTAAAAAACTTTTTCTTCTTCATTTTCATTTTCTTCTTTTCTTTTCCTTCTTCAACTTCTTTTTCTTAATGTTTTTTTCCGTTCTTCTCTTTCTTTTTTTCTTTATTTTCTTTTCTTTATTCATGTTTTTCCGTTCTTTTTCTTTTCCTCCTTCTTTTTCTTTTCCTTCTCCATTTTCTTTTTCTTCTTCTGTTTCTTCTTCTTCTTCTTCTTTTTCTTTTATTTTATCACCTTATTTTTCTTCTTTAATTTCTTTTCTTTTTTGCTTTTCCTTTCCATCTTGTATTTTTCTTCTATTTCAGAATTTCCCTATTTCATCTTATTCCTAATTGAATTATAATTGGAAAAAGATGTTTCATGGAATATTCGTTGTCTGCATGAAAGGTCAAGTCATGGAATAGCAACGCACATGTCGAGGCCAAATAATAAGAGGAAACCAATAGGAATGTATATTCTGTATTTTTTTGTATTCTTCGGACTACTATTCACATCTTGTTTGTTCAGGTACATCCTTCGCAACTTCGGAACATTCCGGTCTAAATTAGAAACTTGTACGGAATTTAGAACTGAACCCCTTTATTTAATCTATAGGAGTAGATTCTTCATATCCTGTCAGTTCTTATCAGGTTATGTTCTACATGGTTGTTATTGAATGTAGTTAGGATTGAACATTCAATCTATAAAAAGCTATAACTTAAACTGATTATTAATTAACGCTCTTAACCATCATGCTATATATAAATGTGGATATTTCTAGCATGAACTTTTGGAACATTGATATAATCTTATCTAGATATGTAGTAGTACTACAGAGCTGGATCGTTCTTCTCCTCCTCCCCGATCGTTCCATCCTCCTTGACCCTTCACGACCATTAATGATGATAAATCATCATTTTTTTTACTTGGTGTTGTGTCAGATTATGGGATTCCTAGCAGTTTCAGTTCCCTTGGATTCGTGTAATATTCTTTCTATATTATTATTATTATTATTATTATTATTATTATTATTATTATTATTATTATTATTATTATTATTATTATTATTATTATTATTATTATTCATATTATTATTATTATTATTATTATTATTATTATTATTATTCATATTATTATTATTATTATTATTATTATTATTATTATTATTGTTATTGTTATTGTTATTATTATTATTATTATTGTTATTATTATTATTATTATTATTATTGTTATTGTTATTGTTATTATTATTATTATTATTATTATTGTTATTGTTATTATTATTTTTATTATTATTATTGTTATTGTTATTATTATTATTATTGTTATTATTGTTGTTGTTGTTGTTGTTGTTTTGTTTTTTTTTGTTTTTTTCTTTTTGTTTTTTTTTTTGTACTCACTTGGATTTCTCACGCAGGCCATAATTAGTGATTGCTCACTGATAATTACCGGTGGTCTTCCCTGGAGTCAAAGGTACAACAAGTCTCTCCAGATTTATTATTATTATTATTATTATTATTATTATTATTATTATTATTATTATTATTATTATGATGATTATTATTATTATTATTATTATTATTATTATTATTATTATTATTATTATTATTATTATTATTATTATTATTAAAAATATTAACCCATAAACAGACATATTGTCAGTGAAGCCTAAGGGGCTACTGTGATAGGGGTCAGATTTATGGGCAGGAAACTTGAGTGGCAGGTTCGGCAGCAAAATGTTTGTACACATTGAATTCTAATTCATGCATTTGGGTCCAGACGAGGAAATGGGGAGCAGGAAATGAATTCCAGATGCTAACGGTCTGAGAAAAGTACCTCCAGATAATCTTCTGTAATAACTGAACCTTTACAGCGAAAGGTAAAGATTTATTTGTTAGTCGAGTGTATCAGGGGTATTTTCATTAAAGGGGCACGAGTGCCGTAAGTTTATCAGAACACATTCCGATGAAGTAATTGTAAAAAAACACAGGGATGCAACACTCGAACGATGCGAAAAGTTCAGAAGTAGGGAGCTTACTTTCTTTGCAGCATACTTGCAACATCTTCCATGTAAATATTCCATGTCTTTTCTTAATTCTTCTTCTTCAGATATCATGTCTGTTTGCAGATCATGGCTCTCTATTCATTTGAATATTTTTATTCACCATGATATTCTTTGCAAATAGGTTACCTATAGTGGGTTGCAATCACCTTTCATAGGGACAGTGCTCTTACAGAGCAGGAAGTCTTAGCTATTGTAAAAAATCAGTATCATCTGCGTAACACAAAACGAAGGGTTGACCAGTTTCTAAAATCCATTAGTCTGCTCAACCCTCCATCAATAACCTGCCTACCATGACTTCACGTACCCTGATCGGGGGGCTAAGTGAGTACTCGACCTTGCCCAAGGGTCTCTCACAGGCTAGCGGAGGGAAGGAGGCGTCTTACTGCTCCTGTTGGTAGAACTGTTTTCACCCGACTACTACTTTTTAAATATCTATTTAATTACAATGAATTAATCAACAGCTTAATATATTCAAAGTAGCATTAATAAATTGTGGAATATAGTTATATTTTTAAATTGTAAGTGAGAGTAATTCTGACAGCACAGAAATTAAATTTATCTGATCATCCGTTTTTATAGTAAAATGAAGTCTGATTTTTCTGAAACAATTATTTCTTTCCTTTTTCGACAATTTCTAATTATCCGATATATATATTTTTTAATCATGTCACATATTGTCGCTTCTTCGTTTCGTTCTTTCTTCATTCTCCTTTAGTAATTGGTTTTATAATTTAAAAAGAAATATCAATGAAACTTTTTCACGAAGAAAATTAGCATCATTAAAATTGTTCTGGCATCTATTTGCAAGCATTTCCGAGCTGATTATTAACTTTTGACGTGAAAAAATCAGACGCAAATTGAATTATTAATCTATTCGCTGCTTACAAAAGTAAATAGAATAGAATAACATATATTGATAAAATAAAGACCCCAAAATCTTAGAAAATATATATACGCAATAAAGCTTTCTATCTCAATCTTAATTTTATTGCGGAAAAAAAATGAGAAAGTTAAACATCCAATAAAATTACTATAAAAGCCACATCGAATAATATATGAGCAAATCAACAATTTAGACTAAAACATTAGCCACATTAGCTGTTATGAATGTTGGCAGGTTATTTAAACATGGTAATTAATATTAATTTCATTAGACTCAGCAACCCAACGGCTATTTATGCTAAATTCAATGAAATACTAAGCAATAGTTTTTACCCTATGAGCACTTATTATCATGACTCATTTTCATACAAGACGTAAGTAGTAAGTTTTTACCAAAATTTTCCCCGGAAATTCGAGTGCCATAAATTCTAACCAAAATTTTAGAATTATCCTTTCCATTATTGATTTATATATATATATATATATATATATATATATATATATATATATATATATATATATATATATATATATATATACATTTTTCTTGATATAAACATTTGGCTTCATATATGCATACATGTTTCAGCTATAGATTTATTAAAAATCTAGAAACATAGGCCGCTGGTAAAAAGATACGTTCGGAAAATCTTTGAATAAATAAATATTTATACTAAAATTTAGTATTACTTGTTATTGTGCACTATTTTAAAAATAGAGTTAACGCTATGACCACAAACCTACACACAATATATATATATATATATATATATATATATATATATATATATATAAATATAGAAATGTAGTTACATAAACAGATATATAAATAAATAGATAAATACATATATAAATATATATGTATAAATATATATATATATATACATATATATATATATATATATATATATATATATATATATATAAATAACTCACAAGAAAAGTATATATATGGATAACGAAATAATGAAAACAAATTATTTTCATAGTTTACAACTCATCAATTTTCAAACAAGGAATATCAATACAACATTACCTTTAAGCCATGGTTTTACAAATATAATGATTTTGTCGTCAGAAGTCTGACCAATAACAATTGAATATTAATTTATTATTAAAGGTTAATATTTTGAAAATTCAAAAGTGAAAAACTTTGAAAACATTTATTGGGAAAATGTCTCGATTAAAGTCCGGAAACAGATCAAACACGATTCGACCTAGTGGCACATTGAATCAAATTGAAATGATCCAAACTGTTTAAACAGTCCAAAACAACAAGCCGAACAATGTTCTATGTTATTTCGAAACCTTGTGTGTTCCAAGAAATGGTATTTTATTGTCAAAAATAATCCCGCACATTTAGGCACGAATGGTAGCTGAAAACTACCCAGAGAACAATAAAATTATGTATAAATCCGTGCCTTAAAAACATACTCGACTTCCTGCATGTGACTTGAAATGGTTCAGAGGAAATGGACGCTTGAAGTCGAAACTATTAATGGATGTGTCAATTAATGCGGGATTTCAAATTCAGAATGAAGGAAGCATTGCGAAGAATTACTCTCAACGGATGCTTATGTAAATATAAATATAAATTATGAGCTCATATAGATAGTGGCAGTGGTAGTGATAGTAGCAGTGAGAGGGATTTATCTCAAGAAGCCGTTTAAGCGAAACTAATTCGAGAGCTCGAACAGATGTTGGCATTAAAAGTTATGAGGTTAATTGTGGAGCATGTGGGAATTTGGTGGCTGTTGTAGTTATTAAAACAGTTAGGGTGGAGAAAGTGCCTGCGTTATGCTTATTTGGGGGATAGAGCTAGTTGTCGACAAATGAGATGGGTGTGGTTCGATTTTAAGGACGCATAAGGAAATGGTGTGGGAGGGAGAGGGAGAGGAGTTAAACGAACAAAAAGAGGGGGAGGAATGTCACATATAGGTGACTGTGCGCGAATTGATATCTAAAATTGAAATTTAAGTTCGAATAGAAGAGAATGGGTTACAGCGAGGATATCGGGAGGCGGTCAGATATAAAGATATATAGTTATACATAGATATATTATGCTGATATTTCCGTTTAAGTAATGATTAAGTTTATTTTAAATATCTGGGAGAGAAAAGAGAATGATAATGAAGAAGGAGAAAAAAGAATAAGGAAAATAGGAAGCGAGAGAAAATGTACGGGGAACGGAGAAGAGAATAGAAGAAGTATATAGTTTAAAATAATATATTGAAACATGCAGATGTTTATAATCTCCATGGGTTCATTGTTTAAAAGATCCAAAGGCATGTCATTCACCATTTACCCAACCCATCGATTCACAACCATCAACTCATGTCTTCGCTCTTTCTAATCGCATAAAGATGATCGTAGAAACTAGAAATAGTAGGCTGTGTTATAATAATATAAATTTATATCCATATATATATATATATATATATATATATATATATATATATATATATGAACATTTCAATGTAAGAACATCTAAAAAAAATGTAATAAAAATTAATATATTATACTTTAAAATAAAATAAGAAAATTTAATAAAGAATAATTATCTATTAGCAATAATACGCTAAATAGATATAAGGATGTTATTCTAAACTTGTTTGGAATGTATTATGTGATTGAGTTTATTGGATAATTATAAAGGAATTATGTTTTTACGTTGAGTAGATTGAGGGAATTTAGGATATACGTTAGGGTATTTTTAGGGGCTATTAGTAGTAATTTTTATTCAATGATTTTTCCGAAATCAGATAATATATTATGGGGGAGATTGGGGTATTTCGCTAGTCGGTTTCAATTTTCCGTATTTAAATTTGTCTTATGTATACAGGCTTCCAGTAATTCGCTTTTTACGTTAATTATATTTTATGTTTACTCGATTTTATTATCCTCACCGCTTCAGATATGCATAATTGGCATGTTTTGGAGTTAGGAAAGTATGAATTTGTTTGTTTTTCAGAATACAGCAGGTAATTGAGAAATAGGTGTTTTTTTTTACTTAAGTTTTTTTTAATTAAGAGTTTTTAAGGAATGACCAGTTTTATTATTATAGTTTTCCCTATTAAAGGATATATGGTGGTTTGATATGCGATGTTTCACAAGTGTCGATCGTTCTCCTATGTATGTGTGTATTCTAGGGGGTGATTCTGTTATTATATTCGTTGTATTTTTAATAGTCTATGTTGATATATTGTTGTTGTTGTTGATAAGGTCATTATCCCTCTTGGGTGGAAAATTAATAAATCTGCGTGGCTATTATTATGTGAAAGGTTATTGTGTAATGTGGTAGGTAGAGTTGTGGAATGCGATTTATATTGGCAGATAATGTTGGGTTTATATTATAAGTTTTTATTGGGGTAAGTCGGTGACTGTACAGACGTATATTAAATTTTTCTGTATGCAATCTTTTTGAAGTGAGCATTGTTGTTTAATCTGGCAATTGCATTGATTATGGGTGTAAGAGTGTGTATTGTAAGATATAGTTTGGGCCTTTTTAATGTTCTTATTGTATCATGTAATTATTGTTTGGGATAAATTAGGCATCGTTGAGTATGAGATTTTAATAGAGTTTTTGTTTATAATAGTGTTATATTTGTGAGGTTATTTAAAAGGATCTATCAATGATCTGAAAGAATTCCCTTGGTATGTTAGTGTAAACATTACTATTACAGGGGGTAAACCAAATACCTTCTTTCCGTCTTAAGTGTTTACGTTGGATTGTAAGTTGAGGATTGCTTGTTTGTGTAGAGTATTATGACGGTTATTTTTATCGTTATTACAAGAAGAATGATTTTTATTTCTTGGATTTCTTTCGTTTAGTGCAATATTATGTGTCATTATAACTTTTTATCTTTTAGCATTAGAAAAGTGTATTTCGTTTATAAATTATTTTGACTGAATATCCTGATTCATACTATGCATTATTGAAAAAGTTAAGGTTTTGATCGAAGATATCTTCATTAGCTGAGTGTAGAAATTCTATTTGCAACTGATGATACTAATGATTTAATTACTGACTGCGGGTGATTTGACTGTTTATGAACATCAAATAATGTAAGAATTGGTTTATGATATGAGCTATATGTTTTGGAGTTTCAGTCAAGCGTTGTATCTAAGAAATTTGATATTTTTCTTTGAATCTATAGTAATACAAAGGTCAACTTTTTTTGAAAAAAATGTATAGGTCTTTGATAGTATTATTGTACTTTCTAGCATAAGCTGGCTCACATGAGTGAAGTTGTTTGATGTTAAACGAACCAAAAATGAACATATCTAGTGAGATTGAACTATTATATTTACAACTAAAAAGATATTTGCCTATTTCTACTGAAAATGAACAAGAATTAAAACCCAGTTAGGAAAATTAGGCAGGAAGTTCTTTTCCATACGTACTAAATCATACGATTTTATTTGGCAGAAAAATACTTTTGAAAATGCGGAATTATTGAAGTCGAACTGATAAAGGATTAGGCGTTGTTATCCTGAACCACGCTGATTATGTCTCCAAAATTAAATATAGTTTAAAGTTTAAAAAAATGATTAAAGCAACAGGATATAGGAAGTAACACTAACCACACCTTCGTTCGTCAGAAGCCCAACGGTTGGCTGAGAGAACAACAAAGAATATGTTTAACTAGCTAGCCGTGTATATAAAAACCCCTAGCAAAAATAACTCCATGCATTTTAGTCTGAAGATTCCCCCGGGGATGAAACGCGGGAGCCTCTGTGTAGCTTAATTGCCATAAATATATTTTCATAGCTTACTATATATATATATATATATATATATATATATATATATATATATATATATATATATATATATATATATATATATATGTGTGTGTGTGTGTGTGTGTGTGTGTAAATATATAACTATATAAGTTATGTTGATCGGAATGCGTTTGCAATGTAAATGATGCGAGAATGTAGCAAATATAAACAGTCAATGTTTTTGATTTTGTTAACATTTAACCAAAGTTCATTAATGGGACAATAACTCAGTATTTGAGCATCTTAGAATTAAGACTCCTCGAAATACTGTATCATATGAAAAGAGTGAGCACAAACAGAACGGACGTGTTCAATATAACATCAAATAAACGTCAGCATTTGCCATCGACACGGCGCTCTCCTAACCTGTATGTGTCTCTTGCGTGAATTCTAGATTGTGTCGCTATTTTGTTCTGTCATTTACAATGATTGGCAAGCCCACTGCTGACCAAAGCTTTTTCTCGTTTTCTACTTAAGCTGGATTAGATATGAATAAATAGAAACATACGGAAAACGCTTCGAAAATGCTAGAATAAAAGAGGACAGTTTCTAGCAATGTCATTGCTTCCTCTGATATTGAGGAATTCCGCGATATAAAAAGTGTTTATTCATTGAAGTTTGTCAAACTGTGTCTGTACGTTGAATTGCGCATGTTGTTTTTATCAATGATCGTTGGCAAAAGTTTGGGCGGGCGTTTAAGACATAAGAAATAATTTCGAAAAGGAATGTTTGTTTATTTTTTATGGTACATCATTTTTCTAATATTCTCTACGAATTAGTAAAGTTTTTTCTCTTGTCTTTAACACATAAAGTATCTTTACATTAAAGTATTTTAAACAATTGTTATGCAAAAAAGGAGAAAGTGGTTTGCGCAGCACCTCCCCAGATGTGGGAGCAATCCTGTATCTTAGGCTGTATTTAGCTCTTATAAACCTAGGGGGTTGCATCAGGAGGGAGTTACTTTCTAGAGCAGTACAATGATGCAACAACTTTACCAGCGACCTTAGCATTAGATCTGATATAAGTCTTCTATCAGGTCTGTGATCAAAGTCAGTTCTAGAAACTTATCAAAGCAGGTGTTACGAGGCGATATGCCGAATTTACACGAGGTCGTACAGACACAAATGATGCTGAGCGCTCAGATCGCCAAGTTCGGCAGACAGTAAAAAATACATTAAATCGTTTGTGTCGATCGTAAATTAAAGTTTCGTGAGATAACAGAGGAGCTGAAGATATCAGGAGGCAGTGTATTCACCATATTTCATGAACATTTGTCAATAAGGAAGCTGTGTTCAAAGTGCGTTGTTTGTAACTGTTTCAACGTAACAAAAAACGTGTTTGCGTCAATACGTGACAATTGATAGAACATAGATAAATCCTCACATCCTCACATCCCATCTATTTACACACGTGCACTTGCTCTCATAATACATCTTTGCAGGTTTTCATTATATACACACAGACAAATATATATATATATATATATATATATATATATATAGGGAGAGAGAGAGATACGTACATATATATTAAAAGAGCTTCTAGCAATTTATACACGAGATAAAACCACATGCATACATATATTCAACATTACACACGCACACACACATACACACATACACACATAAACAACACACAAAAACATCAAACACCAAACACCAAACACCACTCTCATAGACAGACTCCTTCTCTTACCCACACATTCCAATAACATATATTTCTGCAACACACTTAACAAACTAGGCATTCCAACAGTACACACCACATCACAAACCATAAAACAAACATTAAACACAGCAAGACATTTCGAAATAAATCCACATCCCATGCCGGCTTCTATACTGTCCCATGCAACAACTGTCATCAAATTTACGTGGGGGAAACGCAACGTGAATTGACAAAAAGATTGAGCGAACACAAAAGGGACATAAACAACAATAACTCTTTCAGTGCACTTTTCTCCCATGTATAAGAGCACGATCATGCTTGCAAATTTGAACAGGCCAAAATCATCAAACACATTCATAACAAAGCTCGGCGAAGACTACTAGAAACTGCACTAATCACAGCCTCCAACACCATCAGACAACGAAATGGCTTCTATAATCTATCCCTCTTAATAAGCAAAATTATCCTGACCGAACATATATATATATATATATATATATATATATATATATATATATATATATATATATATATATATATATATATAATGATTATCAAAATTCCAATGACCAAAATCAGCATATTCTCATATCAATTATTTTTTTGCAATGGCAGAATTGATGATGGTCTTACAATGTTTTTCACAACGTGCAACATGCTACAGTTAAACGAAATTATACGCTGATCTTCAGGAACCACAAGGAAAGGCATATATAAAGATGACAAATTGTGCATGAAGTTCATGGCAAGGCAAAAAGCAAACAACACTCACGCGTGATACCTCTTCGTAATTGAAATATATATATATATATATATGTATATATATATATATATATATATATATTGCAATTATACTATTAAAATTCCGATACCTATATAGAGAGATATAGGTTTGACTGTGCTTGTAGGGTGTATAGCTATGAGAAAGATCGAGACGATAGCAACCAGGTGTTAGATTTATCGACAAGTTAAGATCGTGTCAGCTTTTCACTGTGCCAGTGGTGTGTTAAGTTATGAGATTAAAGTGACGTCACTCCTCTTCATAACTGTTGCTTCAAAGTCCACAGTTCACACATCTCTCGTTCTCTCTGTGCCCACACACATCACATAATTATTTATTCAAAGTCAACATACTTCAAATAAAATGATTGATATTTTATACGCATTATCCATGCTAATCTGTACGTTACCGATGGAATATTATATTCCATGAGTCATTAATACGGAAGGATTTGTATGATTTTAGCCGGATAAATAGCATCAAGCACTTTGTTCTCATAATCCGCCACCCATAGATTTCGGTGAATATATATATATATATGTTTATAATTGGTGGTTTATATAATTTAGTACCTATAATAGTAATGGCATTCTCCTACTTTATATATATATATATATATATATATATATATATATATATATATATATATATATATATATATATATAAAGTCAGGTTCATATTATATTCCAATAACCATGTTTTTATTTTATTATTTTTATTTTTATTATTATAAAATTAAAAATAATAAAATAACAATATGGTTATTGGAATATAATAGGAACCTGACTTATATTTGCTCTGTTGTCACTAATTGACAATCATCGAGCTGAATCTTTTAAGGAGACTGCAACGTAAAAGGGCACTGATAGCATATTGTCATTAATAATTATATATATATATACATATATATAAATATATATATGTGTGTGTGTGTGTGTATAAGGACCCTTCTCATCGTTTGATTCAGAAATTTCCTGATAAAATCAAAAGGCGTTCGAATATTATAATCTAAACATCCTAACTCTATCAAATAAATCCTAACACTAAATAGCAGATACCCTATAATTTCTACCACTGCGAAATCGTATTTCACCACTATCTACTGACTTTAAAATTTTAACAATTTATTTACAAAATATGTTTTGATGTTCATCCGTATGGCACATTGGAAACACATACATCTTTTCCGGTATACTCATTTTCGAAAATCATGATAATAGCGTTAAAATGATGAAAGTTAATATTTATTTTTTTCTAACCACACTTGCTTTGAAAATATATATACTGAAGCAATATTTACTGAAAGAGATGCCTCGTCTTGATTGACAACGAAAGGTAAAGATCGTAAAACGTTATGTGTGATGAAATTTGACTCATTATAAGCAATCTGATATTCTTATATGTTACTTGAAATGTAGAATATTTAGTTGAATATATGTTGATAATTAGGTGATCCCTTTTGTATACTACTTTAGGTGGATTCATGATTATTCCACCCCCACCACTGAACTCTGACACATAAAATCGTGTTTCTTGAACATTCTTTACTGCCTACCGAAGAAGTGGGAATTCCAGTGACTTCACCACCTTAACCCAAACATTTTAGTGTGGATATCGTTTAGGGCATTAGGTACGAATGACGTATGGTGAAATTTGATGTTAGCTGTGACCCAATATACGATAAGTGATCTTATTTTTTTTGGTATGGAAATCGCTACAGACAAGAAATACAGACAACTGGATGTAAGGAGATAACAAGAACGAAATATAATTATCGCAAAGACACGAGAAGTCTATTGGACTTAGTTTTTAAAATACCATGGTTATAGGTAGCATGGAAAACAGTGAACAAAAAGAGAGTTCCACAAGCATGCAGTTCTTGGAAAGAAGCTACTGGAATAGGAAGCTGTATTAAAATGAGGTATCAAAACAGCTATTTCATGGAAACGACTAGACCAACGAGTAAAACGAGCTGGAACAAAAACAGCAGATAATATATCACACAATTCTGAAGAACACATACCATCATAGTATTTCTAGAAAAGACTGAGACTAGCAATATCACGTACGTGAAAGAGAGGATGCAGAGAAGAAGAAAGGATGGGGTCAATCAAATTACAGATACGTTTCTGCACTTTATCAAGACCCCTCAAATAGGACAGAGATTATCCAGCTCAAATATGACAACAACAATCCATACATGGTCTGATAGTAGATTTGTAGAGATAGAGAATAGCCTCATTGTGAGAAAGTGTTTAGACGATAGAGAGAACCTACTTAACGAGAAGCAGAAAGATCAATGGATTTAATGTATGAACCGCAAGAAAGATTTGATGAAAGAGAAATACCAAGAAGTTTCAGAGTCAGTTTTTTTACTCCAAGAAGAAAAGTTATTAGATTTAATCATATGACATAGAATATATTTGAAGTTAAATAGTCAGTTACAGTTTAAGCTTTAGTGAAGAAACATGCAATGCAAGTAGTTGGCGAAGGAAATATTGATATCTGTATAGTTACGAAGAATAAAAAATATTTTAAGTAAACTCTGTATGGTTTCGTTCACTGCAAACATTTTCAAGCTAGTTGTCATTTGAGGAATAGATAAACATAGAGCATCTATCACCACAGCCTACACGAACGAGAAATATTCAAAAGCACCCTTTATCGTGTTGTATATGACATGATTTCAATTTGTTGAACAATCTGAAAATAACATTTACAAGAAAAATGCAGAGTACAACCATATATAACTGATATCCTAACATACAATATCAAATTAACGAGCATCGACCACCAGTGAAAATGATATCATTTGATAAACGCAAACAGCGAATTCCATTTCGAGAAGGATGGAAGACAGATTGTGCGAATCCTGTCTGTTATCGTGATTTTAATTATAGAGGCAGGGAAAACACTTCATATTTTGCGAGATGTTACCGGATTAAGGATTTCGTGAGATGTCATGCTTACAACCATTAAGAAGACATTCACCTGAAACCATATTAGATATGTAAAATGAACACACAAGCATATATATATATATATATATATATATATATATATATATATATATATATATATGAAAAATGTGAAATGTGGAAATATATATATATATATATATATATATATATTATAAGAAATTTTTGTAGAACTGTTCACTGAAAAAGCTCGATGACTGTTAACATTTAACGACAGAGCATATATAATTAAACGATATCGAAATTATATGACCATCTTTTGTTAACTATATGTTTGTTCCTGATCGTTCGTTTCTGTGTGAAACAATTGTGAAGTTATATAGAATTTTTTGTTGAATTCGGTAAGTAAAAATATGAATGAACACTTGGCCATTGGAATTTCAAATACCATTGTTATATATATATATATATATATATATATATATATATATATATACATATATATATATACATATATATACATATATGTATACATATATATATATACATATATATATACATATATATATATATATATATATATATATATATATATATATATATATATATATGTATTATATTAGTTTCTGTGGATGTTAATCCGTTGAAACTTCAGTGTGTATAACAAGTACTCAATAACAAGTAGAGCGTTTCTTTGGTATAATTTATATATATATATATATATATATATATATATATATATATATATACATACAAATATTATTGGTTACATATGTGCATACATGTTTCAGTTTACTCTCCCATAGAGAGTCAACTTCTTCAGACTAAAAACGAGGAGTTCAAATGATGGACCGGACACTTTCTTATTACTTACTATCGTCTGAATATGCGAAAGTACAACTGAAACATGGATGCACATATGCAACCAATAATATATATATATATGAGCGTGTGGAAAACAATCGTTTGTAACAAACTAAATATTATTACGAGAAAGAGCAAACGTGGGTAAGATATAATTCCTATAAAATGGAAAAAAGACATTTAAAATAAAAAAAATAGTTGTATGTACCGATTAAAAAGCGTTTCAAAGGCGTTAGTTTAAAGGCCAAACAAGCTACCAACCTTCTTTAGAAAAGAACCAGCGATCTTATAAAATCTTTCCGCAAGGCGATAGCGCTTCTTTTTCTAAAATTTGAAGATTGGATGAAGAATTAGCGTTATGCAAGATCTTGAACAACTTTGTTTTTATACTTACTAGTACAGTACTCATTATCAAATAAATGCTGGCCAATGAAAGATTTGCTTCTTAGAGACTGTCTCGAAATTCTTGCCAAAATTCTGCCACCTCTGACTACATAACGTCATGTCCGGCACATCCATAGGCACCTTCACTCACTTTATGATTTCTACAGCCAGGGTCAACCCTTTGATTTCTTCGGATATTTCGCTTACAAAATTTTCTGCATAATCGTTTATATGAACTAGCAAATATTGCACTAGTCAACCCATCCACTCTAATATTTAACAGCACGTAAATCTTCCGTTATATTTATGGTGTGGTCACGCTAGAACACACACACGCACAAGCATAAATATACGTATATATTTGTAGTGTTTAAGTATAATGGATATTATTTTATAATTCCAGAACATTTATAAATAGGCAATAGTAAAAAGTTGATTCCAGCGTCTTTATCTTTATTTTCCAGTAAAGAGATTCATTTTTGATAGCCCTTTCTTCATTTATCCAGGATGTGTGTGTGTATGTGTGTGTATACATATCTAATATATAAAGGCGAAACGTATGTGTGTATGTGTGTATGTTTATATGTCTGAAGAAGGCTCCCAAGATACGCGATATAACATCTATAAAGTTGACATTTTCAGAATCCCCCAGCTACCGGCCAATAATATTCAAAAATTGGAAAAAACGTTTATATCTTCGTATAGAAATGCCTCAAAATGTGTAACAGCGCTCAATAAATTTAGTCGCCTTTTGACGGAGATACGATCTGCGCATGCGTGAGCGCATTAAACGAGTGTCAGCTTCAGACTTCGTTTAACCGATTTATTTTTCGTAATATTTTATTGTCTTCTGTAGTCAGTGGTTATAGACGCAATTCCATTATCCAAGGTTTTAGCGTTCGATATTAGTCGACTCGCACGATTTATTCTATTTTTTTAAAACTGTGACCTAAATATACATCGATAAGGGAAGGGGGAGACAGGGTTAGTACTTACTTTTTCCCCAAGAAATGAGGAGAGAGGTGGTGAAGCGAGGGCGGGGAGAGCGAGCCGGAAGACACACTGCAGAGGGGGGAAAAATGCGAGAAGATAGTGGGGCAAGGGAGAGGGGAGGTCGACCGTCTGGTTAGAAAATGAGGGGACGACCGAGTAAGATACCGCTTTTCCTCCGGAGAAGAGGGAGATAATTACACGTTTGCCTGTAGAGAGGGAGAGGAAAACGGGAGGGGGCGAGCCCCGGACAACGTTAAGACAGTTTTATGAGGTAGTGGGTGGAACCGAGGAAGACAAACTTTTGCCTGCAGAGAGGGGAAAGGAGCGGGAAGAGGGTAGGGGAGAGAGATGGATGTTGCCCGGGGTAGGGAGAGATAATTACACTTTTGCCTGCAGTGAGAGAGAGGGAACACGGGGGTGGGAAGGTTCCGGGCAAAGCCGGGTACCCCTACTAGTATAACATATAAGAGATATAAAAATGTTCTTAGAAATAAACCTACATATATTAAAATTAATATTATAGGAAGTACCTCACGTATTCTTAAGTCATAACACACATATTAATAACCTTTCATTAGAATGTATACAATTAAACTAGATTCTAAAATAGCGAATAGAAGGAAAAGAAAGAATAATCCATTAAAGAATACAAAAATTAAATATGTAAAATTAATTTTAAAAAATTTGTGACAGTTATATTTATAAAACATATTGTGAAAATATATGAAAATTATTTATTCGGACTATATAAACCATTTAAGTTATTTAAAAATATAATAAGACTATTCATCTTACCTTTGAAATTAACTAATTCGGATAGAAAAGCAAATCGGAAATAGTAATTTAAAATATAGTTGTTAAGTAAACAACAAAACATGAAAAAAAAACGATCATGTTTTTTTTTAATATTTATATGGAATGATCGATAATATGTATGTAATAATTTTAAATTAAAATTCATGGTAATTTATGGAATTTATGGAGAATTAATGGTTGAAAAATTGCATAGATATTTACTCTTGGAGTTTGTAATTAAAAATACTAACTGTTAGATTGCGTCGGCAGCTTTCTGACATGTTACGTAAACACCCAAGAGATGCCTAGGAACTATTACTTAAAACAAAAATATCTATATTGACAGTTTGAAATAGTAAATCACAATAAAGACTACCACTCCCCCAAAAATAAACGTTAAAAAAGCCAACCAAAACATCTAAACAAATTATCTTCAGTTTTAAGAAACACACACAAAAAACTAATTTTTAACCAGTTGACTGATAAGAAAAGACAATGTCAAAAAAGCCCACCCCCGCACCCCAAAAAAACACACACGCAAAAATGTTTTTTTCGGTTTTAATTAACACACAAAAAACTACTTTCTAACCAGTGGACAGAATAAAAAAAATTGCAAAATAAAAATAATGTATTAAGTAACAGTTGTTTTGCATTGTTTTGTTACAAAAATAAAATCAAAATTATTTATTAATAGTTATTTCACTAGGTTTTGTTCGTTTTTTTTTGTTATTTGCTATCTTTCTTGAAAATAAAACTGTAAAAATACGACGCAGCAGCGTATCGAAATTATCGTCTGCCACCATTTGACTCGGCATCACTCGAGTGTTTACATAACATGCCCGAGCGCTGCCGACGCGAAGTTCACGGACACTGGTTCATATTCGATATAAGTACCAAAAACTTAATTTGTAGACACTTATCGTGTGGATTTACATAATCTTATATATTCATTTTTATTGGTTTATATGATTTTCGATTTAATTATTCTTTTAGGTGTAAGTTTACTTTCCTGTACACGTATGTATGCATACGTTTATGATGAATGAAGTAGCTGTATTTGTTTGACCCGATCAGTCTATCTTCGTATTCAATCTCTATTTAAATAATTGTAAGTAGAACCAATTTTATGGCTTCGTCATCTTTTGTCCTTTCGCTATTTCAAGAAACAAGTAAAGCGAGAAACGTAACATGATGGCGTCTAGATTTTGGCGTTATGTAGAATTTCGAACCAAAAATACGCGAACTTTTCCGATTTTAGACTTGGCAACAGGGACACAGTAATTCACACGTAATAAGATTTTTAAAAAGACGGAAAGAAAGAAAAGTAATTCGTTTATCATTACTTAACGAATTATACAGTGTTTGGGTTCTTTGACACCAACTCGAACTCTCCTGGCCGCGTTCTAAGAATAGTGAGTAATTAAATGGAATCTCCTCACTTTGAAGTATCGATGAAAAAAGAGTATGCACACAAACGGATATCGACGTCTTAGGTTATATAGGCAAGATGTCATATATATATTAATAAAAAAAACATTAATCTGTTAGTCTGTATGTGTCTCAGACGTAAACTAAAAAATGATCATATTTCTACTAGGAAAACGCACACACATATATATATTCGGTGTCCGAACTATAACGGATTCCAAAAACGTACTTTTTTTATTCATGTACATAGTGGTGTATTTAAAACGTGGATTATAAACGGTTATATATCATTCAGAACGAAACGCAAACGAACTGTGTTATCTACCACTAGGCGTTGTGGTGATAGTAACTACTTAATCTTTTTTGTAAAAAATGATGATGATAGTTAAGTACGTTTACCTGCCATGGTTTTTTCATTGACTTTTCCTAATTTTGTATAAGGAACTAACAATAGAAATACCAGGGCATAGGTCCCCTTGAATTTTAAGAGTATTTTATGAATATTTTATAATTCCTGCTATCAGCCGAAATAATTGTATGTTGAAAATCATAAAAACAAGTTTCTGAAAAGATGTTGATTTGCCATTTCTTACATTTTGTAGTGGTTTAAAACTAGATAAAAATATTATATATAATATATATATATATATATATATATATATATATATATATATATATATATATATATATATAGTATGAAACTATATCGATGCAAGTAATCTCACCGAAAGTCCTTATTTTATTCAAGCAGGAAATCATCAGGTTAAATATATTTTTATACTACTACTAATACGCTTTATTAACGTATTTAGAACTGTTGAAGTAAATACTGAAACTGTATACACAATATATTATATCACCTTATAATATTATATGTGTATGTACCATATATATATATATATATATATATATATATATATATATATATATATATATATATATATATATATATATATATGTTATTCCATGTATTCACATATACGATCATGAGATATAATATATTTTATATCGATTTCCAGTATTTACCTAAGCAGAGCTCAGTACGCGAGTAGAGCTTGGAACTTTAGCCTGACGATTCTCCATGGAGATGAAATGCGGACGCCTCTGTGTGGCTTAATTGCCATCATATATTTCCAGAACTTACTACATATATATATATATATATATATATATATATATATATATATATATATATATATATATATATATATATCAGATAAGTGTTATACTGTGATATGATGTCAGTTTCGGAGCAAATAAAATCTAACACCTGTTTCTAGGAAGAATTCAGAACATAAATGAGCAAATTAAAGTAGTAACACCAAAATCTGGCAAACATTAAAGGGCCATGGTGAAATGGGTGCGAGACATGTCAAAAAAGATTTTAAATCTCAGAAAACTTAGATTCGAACTTACACATCGAAAGGCCAGACTCTTAGAAGTCAATACAAAACTCAGCCAGAATTACTGAGCAAATAAAAAAAAATATTCTTACATTTTACACCCAACGACTCTTTTTTGTACCCATTTGGTAGAGTTTCTAAAAACATTATTTACTTTGAAATTTGTTCAAATCATATATAAAGACACAATGATATCCAAATTGTTAACAACTGTTTCCAAAGGACGATTATTTTCATCTATACAATATCACAAATAGATTCTTTAAACAGTGTCTTTATTCAGAACATGATTTAGGAAGGATCATCATTTATACCCTGTAAAATAACAATAACAATGTCCGGACATTGTCTAAATTCTCTAAAACTGTAATGTGCATGATCAAATTAACAAAACTTAAGATTGTATATAAATATAAATATATTAAAAAAATTGAGCTAAATTCTTGCCTCCGAATATATTATTTATTCTCTAAAACAAACATTAAGTCAATAAATAAATATAATTTGTATCAAATCTTTTAAATGCGTAGTGTAAACTTTAATAACTGTTACTTCGAATTTACTCATTGAATTACAATCAGGTTTTCTGGAAAGTTCGGTTCAAATATTAAAGAAAATGAAAACTCAATAAGTATCTATTTGTGTAGCCAAGTTTTAGCAAATCGTCATGAATGGTGGATTTTTATATGTTAAGCCTTTCTGCTACTTCTTGTTTTGTGTAACGTGGATTATTCTCAAGTAATGTCTTCATTTGGTCCTCATCTGTAGAGGGTAACCTGTGTAAGCGTTTACCATCATTAAGGCTAACATCTACAGTTCTAACTTTTTGAATGACTCTCATACAGTTCTGTCAGCTAAAACCTATTTATTTTACATTCTACATATTCATTTTGTTATTTGCGAAGCATTTTTGCTTTTATATAAATAAAAAAGGATCAAATGCCTAAAATGTGTCTAACAATCCTCCATTTTCAAAGGGCTCCAACATAACACAAGTTTAATAATTTTAACTTTCTTTCTGAAAAGATAGATTCAAGTATGCTCTTATAGAACCACATGCGCCCCTCTAAACAATCGTCACCAACTACAACGTTGTGTGTGTGCCGTGGTTTTCTTATCGTCTTCATTTGTTGTTCTCGTTCTGGCCATGTCGTCTACTCCACTGACGATCGCCGAGGGAACAAGCACTGGTTTACAAGTTGAGAATAACAAAACAACGCAACCCACAACAAATCAGATACATTGTATATAAGTCAGTTGAAACTCGGGAATTGTCTAGTCCCCTATAGTCGTCAGCTCATCTCAGGTCTGTTATGGCTCAGTCCGATCTGATTCCATCTGATCGTTTCCTCTCCGAGACGTCAACTGTCGTCAACTGTCTTAAACACAAAACTGCCGTAAACTGACAACTCAGTAAAAAAACAAAAACTCGACATTAAACTCAGACTGTCGCAAAAGCTGTCTCGAACAACTCTCACTTCTTTAGTCATACCAGAAATCCTATGTCCGGTCTTTTTTCTCCTGAATATTGTTATAAGTAATTAACATATACATGGTATTTGAATTAATGATGGAAAATCGGCTAGATGTCTATGACAACACTTTGAAAACCATTGGTGAGCATGATCTTGCTGATACTCTCTCTTCTTAAGAATTCAATTGCGAATTACTGAAGACTTCTACCCATTCTATGCTGACGGAATGAGCATGGTACCCCTGTGGATTGAATAATGGGTTCTGTTCAAAATTCCGTACAGATTCCCGAGTTAGATACAAAGATTCTCACGTCTGACAAGATACACCTGAAGTAGGTCGGAGGTTACGTCTACGGAAACGTTGTGTGAATAACACACACGATGAGAACAGTAGTCCGAATAATCCAAATAATACGAATTTTTCTTTCTTTTCCAGTATTCCTAAAATCAAACGGAATTCCAATAAACAGAATAACCTATCCTTGGACCATATTACCACGGGATTGCTTCTCTGCAGGCCACAACATGGTCGTCTTGAAATCCAATATCAACAAATACTCGTCATAAACCTTGCTGATGAGTCATAAAAAATTGTTTATTCCATACACCATATTTAATGCTTATATCATGATTGATCATTTTTCTGTCGATCTATCCATCTCATTACCTCTTATCATCTGGTGACTTTAGCATTGATAAGTGATGACTCACTAATATTTTTTTTAGTAAAACAAATTCATCAAGGTGCAGATGTTTTGACAAATAATTAAAGATTAAGAAATATTTTAATTGTGTTTTTATTGAAAATTCTGTCCTGACACAGGCTGAGTAGGTGTGTTCTTAACAGTCGGAGATACGTCCTCGACATCAGTCCGCTAGTGACTTTGTTGCTGTCGGGCTGAGGTATGGTTCTGTTCAGTCTCAGGACGTCCACCCGCCCAGGCTTTACCTTCTCTTTAAAAAGGCGTTAGTTTATTGCCTATCGACAGAGACGCCCCTTACCGGAGAATGCCGACGGGTCTGCTCAGTTATTTTTTGGAGGCCAGAACACGCTAATCATAGTGCGCTGGCTAACCACATCTGACTTGTGTCTAGCCTCGTGGAGAGTAGTTAAATAAAGATAATTTGACCTTGTGTCGCACCTCTTGCTGGGGAAGTAAATACACCTGGTCTATACAACGCATATTTAGCTTGGGTAAATAACAAACAGATAAAATAAAATAAGCTATTTAATGAACCCTTGAATGTTCATCCGGGTTTTTGTAAGTAATTTGTCAGGAAGTACTTTAATGGGAGAGAAGATTTCTTTTCATTTTTACATAAATCTTCTCAAACCGCTTTTTTCTCGGCATTTTAATCTGAAAATAACACACTCGGAGTTTTAAAAATATTAACAAGATAAGTTTATCCATTAATACCTTTGGTCGAATGTACAGTTTATAAATACTATTTCGATTATTGCTTGTTATCTGTGACGTAATGGATAAAGGCGTGGAGTTACAATCAGTTCTAAGCGACAGTCATCTGGAGGTTTACGGTTCAGTCCCCACTAAGAATGAAATACAAATAATTTTATATTAAAATTTGGAAACCAAAACGTGATTCCATTTTAAATAAATAACATCATTTATTATTTTTTTTAGGCTAAGACTTCCGGTAAATATATCATTCCCTAAGCAAGACTTTTCTCTTTTATAATTCATTGTGCTGGTATTAACACCAGGACGGTGAATTTAACGTAGAGTCCAAAAAATGTACGTCAAGGTGTTAAAAACGACCGTTTAAATTATAATAAAGTCTGCAAGATCATGCTCATTTTGAATAAAGACATTGATCACATCCTATGAAGCATCCCTGTGTATGACTATTTTATGTTAAAATTGGAAAACCAAAACACGATGCAATTTTAAAATGAATAACATCATTCATTATTTTAGGCTAATACTTTCGATAAATATATCATTCTCAGAGCAAGACGTTTCTCTTTTTGTTTTCTTAATTTTGTTGGTATTAACCCCAGAGGGTAGCGAGAATCCACTGTAGAGTCAGAAAACACTTCAGCCTGTTTATGGCTGACGGAAGAAGAAGAATCTACCGATGTAGATTGAATAAAAGGTTGATTTCTAAAGTCCATATAGATTTTTAAGTTCGAAAAGATTCATCTGAATACAGTCGGAAGTAACACTGGCTGAAACGTTGTGAAAATAATAACCAAAATGAGAATAGTAATCCGAATAATCTAGATAATTTGATTATCAAACAGTCCAAAACGTAAAGTTTGCATTTGTATGTATTTCCATTATTTCCGAGATCGTCCAAATGGCAAATGGCGATACTCAGCGGAATTACCAGCTGTGGCCTATCAAGTCAATTTGCGGGAGTTGATATTGGTTTGCATTAAACTTAAAATCCGTGTGATTGACGGATGTTCGATTTTCCTGTCTGCACTTGAGGGACTAATAATATGGCGGATAAATGCAATAGCAGTCATTACGCCCAGGAGAAGACATAAAAGTGAATTATAGAGGACATTGGAGACCAACGAACGATAATAAATGGTCAATATTTTCGATTCCAGTTTTAATAAGGCAGAATGAGGACAATAGACATTTATGGGAAGCGGCGGCGGCGATGTGAACGTAATTAATATATATCCGAGTGTTTCAAGGATAAAGTGAAAGCATGACGAGGGAGAAGTACGTAGACACACACACACACACACACACACACACACACACACACATATATATATATATGTATATATATATATATATATATATATATATATATATATATATATATATATTTGTGTTATAATGGAATAATTCCAGGAGGAAATCCGGGTATGAGAGCTCAATGTAGTAACCAGAGCAAGAATAAAATATAATAACACGAAATTACATAATTATCGATGCAATAATTTATTTCAACCTTGTGTTTTTTTCAAGAATATAATCCAGACAATTACATTTTTGAGGAGTCTCAAAAATGTAATTGTCTGGATTAGATGCTTGAAAAAACACAAGGTTGAAATAAATTATTGCATCGATAATTATGTAATTTCGTGTTATTATATTTTATATATATATATATATATATATTATATTATATTTTATATATATATATATATATATGTGTGTGTGTGTGTGTGTAAAATGAAAAAAGGAAAGCTAAAACCTATGTGATTTATGTATTCATCAACGTTTTGTCTTTATTGAAAGACTTCCTCAGGATGAAGCCCGCAATGTAGTTAAATCATATAGAATATTAATTTTGATATGTCATAAAGTGTCCAGACTTGGGCATGACTGTTAGCGTGAACAAGCAGAGAATAAAAAATATGATTTTGATAGGAGTGTTATCAGTCGTGGTCAGTCTCTTTTAAAGGACGCGAGATGAATGAGATTAATGTCTTTGATTTAGCAGTTTATGACTATTTTAGCTAGGAAGATAACTGGGGTCAACATATGTTATAGCCAAGCATGGCTGCAGAAGGTAGGGGCGGGGTGTGTGGAAGTATAAGTCTGCCGTTTATTCTAAACTTGGAGGGGGCAAAGAGAGGAAAGAAAAAAGAGAAAAGGGGAAAAGGAGGGGAAGAGTAAAGATGTGGAGAATTTTTGGCTGATTTTGAAACGCAGAATGTGATTGAAAATAAAAGTTTTGGCATAGAGAAAGGGGGTATCTTATCAATTAGTTTAAATGTTAAAAATGGGTGTATTAATTTAATCCTATTTATTTTATTATTTTATTTCTGTCTCATTAATTAATAGTAAGTTTCCTGTAGCATGATGGAATATGTATTAAAGCGTTAAGAATAAAGAGAGAGGGGGTATCATTCTTATTTGTTTAAATAGTCAAAACAGGGTGTATTAATTTATTTCTATTAATTTGATTACTTTATTTGTGTTTCATTGAATAATTTATAAACTTCTTGTAATGTATGGGAGTATGTATAAAAATGGGTTGGAATATCAAAATTAATATTCTGTATGTTTTTTTATATTGCTTTCTTCATCCTGAAAAAGTCTTTCAATAAACACGAAACGTTGATGAATACATAAATCACATAGGTTTTGGCTTTCCTTTTTTCATTTTAAATTACGTCGGATCATTTTATTCCCACCTTTTTTCATATCTCTCTTTCTCTCTCATTCTCTCTCTTTATGTATATACATATATATTTATAGGAGAGTTTTAGTTACCTAATTGACACTGTCCTTGAGTGTCTTCGGTCTCTCTGTACAATGGTTTGTCAGGACCACCTGACATTAGGATACTTCACCCTACAAGTAAACTTTGACTAAATATCCAAAATAACATAATATTCGAAGCCCAAATAAGATCCCCTCAGCACAGCTATACACTTGCTAATATGAGGAATACTGCACCTCTTAGTGAGGTTATCTCAAGTAATAGCGCTTAGCTTGATACTCCACCAGAATAAATGAATTCTTGTCCTGGTATTCGGTAAAACCAAGAGATCACAAGAGAGATATTCTATAACATAGTAAACTGGTCAATTGGGGAGAGGAACATTAATGTTCTTAACTTCTTTACTAACTCAATGTTTGACAGATAAAGAGTACTTTAATAGCATATTCGAATATCTATGTATTTCATATAGGGATCAAGTGTTAGCCCTAGGGAAGGGGCCCCTTGATTTCTGAGAACTTCGACTGAAGTAAAATTAAACAGACAATATATATATAATATCATGATAAATAGTGTTTTATTTTATTTTTATCCACATATACATGTGTTTCATCCTTTTTTGGAAATCATCAGTGTAGCCGATGACTGTTCTGCCAGTCGCGCGATTCAAATCTTCGACCAATATCACCTTTAACCTACCAATCTGAACTTCTAGCACGCGGATAATTTAACATCCATAGAAAAAGGGGAGAATTAAACTCTATTTATGTCTGTACATGCGAACATATCTTAGTAGGTTATAATAACAGTGTTCAATGAGCCAGGAGGACGGAACCTTGCATTACGCATCTAATTAACAGCCGATTATTAATTCTTCTAAGTGCCAATCCTATGATAAAGGAAGTTATAAACAATATAATGATAAATATATTTATCAAATATCCGCATACACATGTGTTTCATCCCTTTTCTGGAATCATCAGTGTGGATAATAATTCTTCTTCCGGTAACACGATTTGAACCCCAGAAAAACTCTAGGGGACCATATATATATATATATATATATATATATATATATATATATATATATATATATATATATATATATATAGTTGGAGCAGTCTTATGGAGAATGTGATAACGTAACGCAATATTCTTTCGGTTTCCAGAATCATAAAATTTGTAAACAATGAATAACTTTATTTAACCGATAAAGTTTATTCAACAAATATTTATTCGCGTGTCCCGACTATAAATAAAAGGGAAGATGTACCTGTGACCCGTTCGGTCACAACAACTACCACTATTTATTCTAATTTGATGTCATTCGAGAATTTATAAACTATGACATATGTGTTAAGAAATGCCTCTTTGCATACCTAAAAGTCTATCGACTTCTAGATGATGATGATGATTATTATTATTATTATTATTATTATTATTATTATTATTATTATTATTATTATTATTATTATTATTATTATTATTATTATTATTATTATTATTATTATTATTATTATTATTATTATTATTATTATTATTATTATTATTATTATTATTATTATTATTATTATTATTATTATTATTATTATTATTATTATTATTATTATTATTATTATTATTATTATTATTATTATTATTATTATTATTATTATTATTATTATTATTATTATTATTATTATTATTATTATTATTATTATTATTATTATTATTATTATTATTATTATTATTATTATTATTATTATTATTATTATTATTATTATTATTATTATTATTATTATTATTATTATTATTATTATTATTATTATTATTATTATTATTATTATTATTATTATTATTATTATTATTATTATTATTATTATTATTATTATTATTATTATTATTATTATTATTATTATTATTATTATTATTATTATTATTATTATTATTATTATTATTATTATTATTATTATTATTATTATTATTATTATTATTATTATTATTATTATTATTATTATTATTATTATTATTATTATTATTATTATTATTATTATTATTATTATTATTATTATTATTATTATTATTATTATTATTATTATTATTATTATTATTATTATTATTATTATTATTATTATTATTATTATTATTATTATTATTATTATTATTATTATTATTATTATTATTATTATTATTATTATTATTATTATTATTATTATTATTATTATTATTATTATTATTATTATTATTATTATTATTATTATTATTATTATTATTATTATTATTATTATTATTATTATTATTATTATTATTATTATTATTATTATTATTATTATTATTATTATTATTATTATTATTATTATTATTATTATTATTATTATTATTATTATTATTATTATTATTATTATTATTATTATTATTATTATTATTATTATTATTATTATTATTATTATTATTATTATTATTATTATTATTATTATTATTATTATTATTATTATTATTATTATTATTATTATTAT
>OY744524.1:92758099-92783099 GCA_963556195.1 Sepiola atlantica
ATTATTATTATTATTATTATTATTATTATTATTATTATTATTATTATTATTATTATTATTATTATTATTATTATTATTATTATTATTATTATTATTATTATTATTATTATTATTATTATTATTATTATTATTATTATTATTATTATTATTATTATTATTATTATTATTATTATTATTATTATTATTATTATTATTATTATTATTATTATTATTATTATTATTATTATTATTATTATTATTATTATTATTATTATTATTATTATTATTATTATTATTATTATTATTATTATTATTATTATTATTATTATTATTATTATTATTATTATTATTATTATTATTATTATTATTATTATTATTATTATTATTATTATTATTATTATTATTATTATTATTATTATTATTATTATTATTATTATTATTATTATTATTATTATTATTATTATTATTATTATTATTATTATTATTATTATTATTATTATTATTATTATTATTATTATTATTATTATTATTATTATTATTATTATTATTATTATTATTATTATTATTATTATTATTATTATTATTATTATTATTATTATTATTATTATTATTATTATTATTATTATTATTATTATTATTATTATTATTATTATTATTATTATTATTATTATTATTATTATTATTATTATTATTATTATTATTATTATTATTATTATTATTATTATTATTATTATTATTATTATTATTATTATTATTATTATTATTATTATTATTATTATTATTATTATTATTATTATTATTATTATTATTATTATTATTATTATTATTATTATTATTATTATTATTATTATTATTATTATTATTATTATTATTATTATTATTATTATTATTATTATTATTATTATTATTATTATTATTATTATTATTATTATTATTATTATTATTATTATTATTATTATTATTATTATTATTATTATTATTATTATTATTATTATTATTATTATTATTATTATTATTATTATTATTATTATTATTATTATTATTATTATTATTATTATTATTATTATTATTATTATTATTATTATTATTATTATTATTATTATTATTATTATTATTATTATTATTATTATTATTATTATTATTATTATTATTATTATTATTATTATTATTATTATTATTATTATTATTATTATTATTATTATTATTATTATTATTATTATTATTATTATTATTATTATTATTATTATTATTATTATTATTATTATTATTATTATTATTATTATTATTATTATTATTATTATTATTATTATTATTATTATTATTATTATTATTATTATTATTATTATTATTATTATAATAATAATAATAATAATAATAATAATAATAATAATAATAATAATAATAATAATAATAATAATAATAATAATAATAATAATAATAATAATAATAATAATAATAATAATAATAATAATAATAATAATAATAATAATAATAATAATAATAATAATAATAATAATAATAATAATAATAATAATAATAATAATAATAATAATAATAATAATAATAATAATAATAATAATAATAATAATAATAATAATAATAATAATAATAATAATAATAATAATAATAATAATAATAATAATAATAATAATAATAATAATAATAATAATAATAATAATAATAATAATAATAATAATAATAATAATAATAATAATAATAATAATAATAATAATAATAATAATAATAATAATAATAATAATAATAATAATAATAATAATAATAATAATAATAATAATAATAATAATAATAATAATAATAATAATAATAATAATAATAATAATAATAATAATAATAATAATAATAATAATAATAATAATAATAATAATAATAATAATAATAATAATAATAATAATAATAATAATAATAATAATAATAATAATAATAATAATAATAATAATAATAATAATAATAATAATAATAATAATAATAATAATAATAATAATAATAATAATAATAATAATAATAATAATAATAATAATAATAATAATAATAATAATAATAATAATAATAATAATAATAATAATAATAATAATAATAATAATAATAATAATAATAATAATAATAATAATAATAATAATAATAATAATAATAATAATAATAATAATAATAATAATAATAATAATAATAATAATAATAATAATAATAATAATAATAATAATAATAATAATAATAATAATAATAATAATAATAATAATAATAATAATAATAATAATAATAATAATAATAATAATAATAATAATAATAATAATAATAATAATAATAATAATAATAATAATAATAATAATAATAATAATAATAATAATAATAATAATAATAATAATAATAATAATAATAATAATAATAATAATAATAATAATAATAATAATAATAATAATAATAATAATAATAATAATAATAATAATAATAATAATAATAATAATAATAATAATAATAATAATAATAATAATAATAATAATAATAATAATAATAATAATAATAATAATAATAATAATAATAATAATAATAATAATAATAATAATAATAATAATAATAATAATAATAATAATAATAATAATAATAATAATAATAATAATAATAATAATAATAATAATAATAATAATAATAATAATAATAATAATAATAATAATAATAATAATAATAATAATAATAATAATAATAATAATAATAATAATAATAATAATAATAATAATAATAATAATAATAATAATAATAATAATAATAATAATAATAATAATAATAATAATAATAATAATAATAATAATAATAATAATAATAATAATAATAATAATAATAATAATAATAATAATAATAATAATAATAATAATAATAATAATAATAATAATAATAATAATAATAATAATAATAATAATAATAATAATAATAATAATAATAATAATAATAATAATAATAATAATAATAATAATAATAATAATAATAATAATAATAATAATAATAATAATAATAATAATAATAATAATAATAATAATAATAATAATAATAATAATAATAATAATAATAATAATAATAATAATAATAATAATAATAATAATAATAATAATAATAATAATAATAATAATAATAATAATAATAATAATAATAATAATAATAATAATAATAATAATAATAATAATAATAATAATAATAATAATAATAATAATAATAATAATAATAATAATAATAATAATAATAATAATAATAATAATAATAATAATAATAATAATAATAATAATAATAATAATAATAATAATAATAATAATAATAATAATAATAATAATAATAATAATAATAATAATAATAATAATAATAATAATAATAATAATAATAATAATAATAATAATAATAATAATAATAATAATAATAATAATAATAATAATAATAATAATAATAATAATAATAATAATAATAATAATAATAATAATAATAATAATAATAATAATAATAATAATAATAATAATAATAATAATAATAATAATAATAATAATAATAATAATAATAATAATAATAATAATAATAATAATAATAATAATAATAATAATAATAATAATAATAATAATAATAATAATAATAATAATAATAATAATAATAATAATAATAATAATAATAATAATAATAATAATAATAATAATAATAATAATAATAATAATAATAATAATAATAATAATAATAATAATAATATAGAAGTGAATTAGTTGACGGCGCTCAAAAAAGAGTAACTTTGTGCCTAAATGTTCATGGGGCATTAAAACATCTGAAGAAGTGGTTGAATCAATATATAATGATAGGTTGGACGACATAAATACATAGATAGCCAAGAGAGAAAGATGGTTGACTTATTCAGTTAATTATAAATTACGGCTAATTAGAACAACCAATGCTTTTTTTAACATAACTCAATCCCAGAACTAAATTATATTTTTGCAATTATTATTTGTTATTAAAGTATATAGGAAAAGCCAAACGTTGATCCTCACATTTAGTATGATAATAGATCTATGATTTCCAAAGTTTTACGTTCTTGTACAGTATGGTTTCATGAGATACACAATGCAGGTTATTATCAAATGTGGTTTGTTTATAACCTTGATAAGAATATGCGTTGGATTCAAAAGTGTACTGTCTTATAGTTGGTCTCTTTTTCAATAGATAAAACTTGTAAGAGTGCCGTCTCGATGTGTCTATAGTTTAGCAAATGTGTGCACAATTTCCAACCACACCATGCCCTAGACTAGAATTGCCTGATTGCAGAGGCAAAGAGGAATCTACGGCGACAGGAAACAATGCTGGGATTTGAAATGATTCGCTTTGAACACATTGTTATATTTCCTTTCGATTTATTGGAGGTGAAGAGTCGAGAAAAAGGCGGAAATAGGACCGTTAGACTGTTTAAATATCAGAGAATGTCTAGCCACAGTTTGAGAACATAAATTCGTCCATGGAAATAAATTTTATACGATTCAAAAGGAAAAAGATTTCACTAAAAAATACTGACTTGAATAAAAAATAAAAGATGTAGCGTCGCTAATGGCAACCAGAGAAAGAGAGAGACAAAAGAGAGAGACAGAAAGAGAGAGAGGGGAAGGTAAGAAAGAAAGAAAGAAAAGAAAAGAAAGAAGGAAGGAAGGAAGGAAGGTAGGAGGGAGAGAGATAGTTATATTCCCCCTTTTATATGAACTCTTCTTACAACTGTAATACGTCGTCGGTAAATATTTCTTTTTTGCAAGCGAAGTTATATCAATTTTCATTTAAATTACCTCCTTTCAACATTAATGATCATAATATTTTAAAAAAGGTTATGGCAATTTATCCTTTTTTGTTAAATCACTTTAATTAATTACTGTTTACATCGATAAAACTATTGCATATATATAGAAAAAAGAGCAATAAAATTACAAATGAGTAACAGTAGACATTAATTTATTATAAACTGTTAAAAATATTTATGCAATTTAGGCACACAAATAGCTGTATTTGGGTCTTGCATCCCTAGTATATATACAGTATGTTGAATTATTGATTTAAATAACAGAGGGTCATTTTGATTGCGATACAGGTGTGATAAATAGAAAAATATTAGCATTTATTCATTTAGACATATAGGTGTATACATGAAAAAAAAAGATAAACATCATAAACGCACCACACAGTCTCAAATACTGACGTCTATTTTTTTTATTCGAGTCAGCTATCTTGAAAAAAGTCTTAAAATAAAAAAAAACCCTGCTGAATATATAATACATTTTCCGTTTTCTTTTTTTAAAAACATATTTCACCCCAAACAAGGCAGGCCGCCAACGTAGGCGTAAAGAGTTACTGAGAATTTGGGTGTGGGTTTTGAGTCTCATCCTAAGTTGGGGGCAGTGTGGCGACGTTTCTGTTTACATTAGTTTAAACATCTGCATGTCGGTACTGTCGAGGAAACAGGGAGCAGGGATGGAGTTCCAGAGGTCAGCAGCACGAAGCTGTTAGAGTAGAAGGCTAACCGGCATCTGAGGACCTTCACAGTGAATGGATAGGATTTAGCTGATTGTCAAGTTGGTCTAGTGTATTTACGTCGAGGGGGCATCAGAGTAGTCATTTCATCGGAGCACAATCCATTGAAGTATTTGTAAAACAAGCACAAGGATTCAACATTGCGGCGATGGGACAGGGGCTTGAGATTGGTTGACAGTGAAGTTGGCGACTCTTTTTTGACCTTGTCTAGGAGGAAGAGACTAGTGGATGATGCACCAGCCCAGATGTGGCAACAATACTCCATGCATATGGTTTTGTAGAGATACAGTATAATGTAAAGTGTAAAGAGTTTATTTGCTGCAGCCTTGGCAATGTCTTCAATGTCTTTGTTCCGATTCATGTTACCTGTGAAGGTTAGGCAGAGGAGTTTGAATGTTTAACTCTCAGGTAAGGTGTTATTTGCCATGCCAATCAGTTGTTGGATAGGTTTCTTGTAGTTATTGAAGGAAGGGAGTTTTGTCTTTGCGGCATTAAAAGTTACCAACCATTTATGACCCCAATCCACTACAGCCTGGAGGTCATTTTCTAAGGATCCAGCCATTGCCTCAGATATGATCGCGTCTGTTTTGCCAACATGACGAAGGTAAAGCGTGGTGTCGTCCAATCTCATACACAATGTCATCAGGGATATCGTTTATGAAGATCAGGAACAACAAAGGTCCAAGGATATATCCCTGTGGTACACCAGCATTTATGTCATGCTGCTTAGATGAACGGGCATCGAGGACAACCTTGATCTTTATTTTGGTTAAGAAGGACCTAATTGTATTAAGTAATTGCCCAGTAATACCGTATGATCATATTTTCAGGACAAGCCTTTTATGTCATACCTTGTCAAAGGTTTTGGATATATCAAGCGCTACTGCCATAGCTTCATTTGCCTTGTCGAGTGTATGATACATGCGTTCAGAGATGACCGTTAGGATGTCTGCAGTAGATCGTGCTTGTCTAAATCCATACTGGATGTAAGAAAGAAGTTTAGCATTAACTAAGTGCCGGACTATCGCTTAATTAATTAAGGATTAAAAGATTTTAGCAAATATCGGGAGTAGACTGCTTGGGCGATAGTTCTGAGGATCTGTTCTATCCCCAGAATTCTTGTAGACTGGTACCACAAAAGCAATTTTCCAGCTATCGGCGAAAGAAAAATTCAGCTAGGTATTTGTTGTAGAGTTTGAGGAGGACAGGGGGCAGCTCAGCAGAGCATTTCTTTATTACTATTAAAGGTATTAGATAAGGCCCACAAGCTTTGGAAGTGTCAAGATTTGTTTATGATGTCTCTGACCTGGGATGGGGTGATGACCAGCCCATTAAGTGTGGCTTCGGTCCGCAATGGGAATTGAGGGAGGGGGTTGTTTTCTGATTCCAAAGTAGAGTTTGAGGCGAAACGCTGGACAAGTAGTTCAGCCTTATCAGTTGCCGTGCAAACGACATCATTGTGGTTTTATAATGGGGAAATCGTTGATTGACCATTGTTCACCACACTATTGTAGATTTCCCAAAAAGCGCGAGAACCTAGTTTCTCTCTCTCTCTCTCTCTCTCTCTCTCTCTCTCTCTGTATATATATATATATATATATATATATATATATATATATGCTTAGCTTTAGAACTTTACTGCAGTTTCCTGTATTTCACCAATCATCAGAAATGTGTTATTTTTGGTGTCAATCACAATGAGACTAGAATAAATTATATAGTTATTCAAAATTTTTAATAAAAGATTTTAAACACGTAATTTTGACATGACCGCTATTTTGGCCACAAACAGATACACTTGAAGTTTTATCTTTTATGGGACTTTCACGAGCAATTGATTACCCTGTTTTTATATGTTCTCTAAAGAAAGAAGAGCGTACATGAAAATAAATAATCTCAATAGATTATAATACAAAAAAAACGTTCATCTTGATACGCATCTTTTTATTTAAAATGAAAATTCAAGCCGGCAATTTTTCCGAAATAGAAAAAATCTATTAAATAAAATTCTATTGGCTTTATTTTAATAAAGATTCTAACTATTTAGATAAATGAATAATCAGTGGAGATATAATACAAAGAATATTACCAATGGCTTGAAATATACTGAAAACATGTATTCTCACTGGAGATATCGATTTAATGTTACATTATATTTGGCAGATCGAAATGAAATTTCTACTATATTTATTTACAGAATCATAAAATAAATGAAGTATTTGATTAAGAACAATTATATCGATGACAGAAACACATGAACAGTTTTTAAAATATTCTATTCAAATTTGAATAATTAAAAATTAAATTAAGTAAGTAGTAGAATTAATTTCTTTACTACCATAGTTTCCTCATTTCCTCATTTTTGAAATTTGAATTCCACGGTCTTTTTTGTGCTTCGCAGCTGACAGCTTTGTTACCGGATCCAGAACTACACCATCATCAGGAGGAACCACTTCACAGTTTCAGACCCTATCCCTCACCTGTTTTTTTCTGAAGTGACGGACCCCTCTGTAAGGAGGTGGTTATATAGCAATGGTGTCATCTGCCCATAAATGCCATCAAGCCAGATACACCGTTCAGCCATCATAACATCACCAATTGACTGTGATTGCAATATGACGTCATAAACTACCCTGCATATCTCATTCGTCTTCTTTCTTTCACGATCAAAAATTTAACTCTCATTTACTATCATATCATCCATCTTCAACCATATCCAATAATGTGCTTTCTCTGCTGTTTCCTGAAGATCTTTAATCAATTTTCTCGATTCTGAGTTGTTACAATAGAAGCGATGTCGAAATAGGTTTACAACCGTTCTCTCTACATTTCCTCGTGCCCCAAATGGCCAAATGATGGAATTCGATCTTCCATCATTTATCTTGACACTCCTGTACAAACTCTTTATATCTGATCTATTTGCTATTTTCTGCAGCAGCGTAGTTTTCTTCTCATGGTGTTGTTAATTCCAGTATTATTCCTTCGTTATTTCCTTCACACCACACGATACTATCTGGTCGTTGTCTAGATGATATCAACGGGAACACCAAAAAGTTTTCCAGATCTACACTTAACTTCCAATTTTCAGTCCATCTGTCATCTATTTTTATAGTCGTTTGATGACTACTCAGATTACTGTGTGTGCTTGCTTTCTGGAATTCCATCTTCTTTATTTACCTTATTTTTTGCTTAATTTGTTTTTCAATTATTGCAAGCCACTGCTGATTGTGACGCCACGTATACCTTCCTGTTGCCAGCTCACAGTTTTAGAGAATATGCCTTTTACCGCATCGACATCCATCATTATGACACATTCTTCACCGAACAACATCGACAGGTGATGGCATTGCATCATATATTGATCTAATCAGGAACGGTGTCCTTGCCCGTTCCCAGGTCCTTATTCCATCCAATTTTTCGCTCAACAACACACTCTTCCCATCGTAAATACTGTCCTTGATGATTACATTTAACAAGATGTAAATATCCGTTGTCTTGAACCTTTTTTCTTTCACTACATCATCCCTCTTTTCCCTTGCATTACTACTGGAAAATGATTTAAAGTTTCCAAATACCTTTGTACCATCTTGTACTACTCCAACAACATCTGCATGTTCCAACTTTTCTATTGCAGAATCAACTGCAGTTTCTGCTCTCCATTTCGTCCCAGTTCTTACTTCAGATGAATTAACTTTGATTTTCCCATCACTAGAAATGCGAAGCATCATCACTCTACACACTTTACCAGCCTTGTATTCTTCTACAGCAGACGCGACCGGCAGTTGTAGTTGATTATTTCTGCCAAATATTTCAGTAGTATTGAGCATCTTGGGCAATCCCAGCCATCTTCTTATATACATGCTGCATCGCTGTTCTATTCTTTCAACTCGGGTCAATAGTATCTCACACATCTGTAAAGGCCACAAAAACATGATGTACAACGCATCATGTAAGTACCAACATTTGAATTTCCAAGATATATCAATAGTTGCTATAGTTTGTAGGCCCTCTTCCGCTTGCTGCTGTATTTCCGCTCCCTTACTTCTGTCAATTTATGCACCCTTGTACCATCTTCCCAAACTCTTCACTGGGTTTTCTTTAACAGTTGGTATCATATCACCTCCTATCTTATACCAAACTTCTTTCTGTTTGCTTTTCACATGAGTAACACTTCTAGATTTCTTCGCTTTGAATTTCATTATTGACCACATAATCAATTCATCCAATCGGAGAAGAACTTCCTCCATTCCTTCGACAGTTTCCGATTTAACTGTCACATCCTCCATAAATGCTCTAAGTGGTGTATCCACTTGTGTATTTCTGCAATTGTTGTTCCTGATATCATTTCCATAACAAGTACAAATAAGATGACAGAAATTGCGCAACCTGTAGCATTTCCCACTTCTAAACTTTACCAATTAGTTGTAAAACTTCCGGTTGTAAATCTCATTTTGAATTGGTCATACTATTTCATTATTATCATTTGCTCTGCTTAAGGAATCCAAAAGAAATCCATAGCTTTTTTGTATTATCACATATCGTACTGAGCTGTATTCATTAACAAGATCAAACCATTCTGTATATTTTCTCATATTGCATAAGCATGTTCAATGTACCCTGAAATTCTTGGGATTCCTAGGATTCCATCCTTCTCTACCAATTCATTGATAACTCCCCTTTTCTGCAGATAGTTAATTATCCGATTTGCTATAATAACAAAAATTATTTTTTCATCAATATCTAGCAATGATATCGGACGGAATTTACCTAGTTTTTCTTATCTTTCTTCTTTCGGCAGATAGATGTCTTCTTCAACACACCAACGATCTGCTACATCTTTACTTCGCCACATGTCTCTTATCAACAAAAGGAGCCGGACAATATTTGTATACTTTATAGCTAAGCCCATCATTTTCAGGGTAACTCTTTGCTCTAGCCTTCTTCATAAAATCATCTAATTCCTTCTTCTTTATATCATTGATATCAAATGGTACTCCTGGCTGTGTTGGTAGTTTCAACCTTTTTATGTACGGTGGTTCTCTATATTTATTTTGATAGCTGTATGTATTCTTTAGATGCATCTCCAATTCTTTTCTTGAACATTCCAGCTTCCTACTTATATTCTCTGTTGAAAGTCATTTTCCAACTTCTATGGATTTTACACAGAGTTCTTCCGACAACTTTCCCTCTTCTTTTTCCGGTTTAATCTCCTTTTTCCTCATTTCATCTCTTAACTTTCTCTTACTATTTTCATATAGCCGTTTTAATCCATTATTCTCTTTTACCACTGCACATAACCATTTTGTCCGCAGATTCTTTTTCTCCTTCTTTAACTCGGCAATTTTTCCTTCTTTTTAAATTGTTTTTGGATTCCGATATCTTTCAATTCGTTCTTCTTTACGAATTCAAATCTCTATTTCCTTTCTCGTAGATCGTCTCTGCTAACCAATTTCTCTTTTGTACTTTCTTATATATCGAGATACTATTTTAACTTGCTCGCTATCAAACTTTTCATAAGTATCAGTTTCATTAACTTTTGGCCACTTTATCTTGGACTTTTTATTATTATAATATTCTTTTGCTGGCTTAATTTTCTCAACGGTATAGTGTTTCCCACTATGGTTTACGTCCTGGAAATATATACTACACGTCTTATAGTCCATCGACCCGTGCTGTTGAGAACCTCTCTTTTTACAAACTTTTCCTTGATGTATTCGTAGTCCTTGAAATGTATCAAAATCCTTTCCACATCAAATAAATTTCCGTTATCCATTTTCTTTGTCCTTTTTTCGTACCAAGTTCATATCCAATTTTGGTGATCTGTTATCCTCCCTCCATTGCCGCAGATCTTGAGGGCCTTTTTTATTATCTTGACTCGTCGCAATTAATTTTCATGAATCATGGGCTGCAACCCCGTTTGATCCGTAGGCGCCCTGTTGCACATGTCAAGCGTCTTTCCGCTTTGTAATGGCTCTGTAACTCTAGTCAAATGTCTCTCCGCTTTGTTATGGCTCTTTAACTCTTGTCAACACGTATTTCGCTAAAGTCATAGTAAGGAATTGATAAGTAAAAAATTTGCAAAAATGATTCAGTAAAAGTTTGATACTTTGACTTCAAGACTTTGTTTACTAACGACAAAATATGAGTTATATTAAAAAACAATCTTGAAAATCTTTTTAAACCATCAACGTTCATCGGATGTGCTGCTAGCTTGGCAGGCCGAGAGCAGGCTCAATATGTTTCTTCGAATAGTGATGATGTAGATGCGCTAAGCCAATCTAATAGATGATCGTCCCATTTACTGATTAAAAGCCTATATTTATGTATAAAAACAGTAAAATGATATATTTAGTTGTCGATAATTATAAGTTTATATTTAATTAGTTGCATATGTAATAGTAATAATTTTCCTTTGTTATACATTGTTTTTAGATTATTATGTAACACTTACAATCACATTTTAACTGATAAAATAAACTGAAATTATTACATGTATATTTTGCGCAGTGAGGTTAGTTTTAAGTAATGATTAGCGTGTTAAATAATGAGGGGTACGTTTGCTAGTATTCATCCGATGATCTCGAGTCGTGGGTCAATGTTGACACGCACACAACAAACCGGTGTAATAAGATCAGCGAGTATTCACTCAAATATTACCGCAACCGGCGTAGCGAGATGCGGACATGACAGAGAGAATGACAGAGAGAGACAGAGAGACAGAGAGAGACAGAGAGAGACAGAGAGAGAGAGAGAAGAGACAGAGATGGAGAGAGAGAAGAGGTATCAAAGTGATCGACAATTTCGTGGGAAGACTAGGAGCGAACAGCACGTGTAGAGAGTAACTTAAGGAGATATAACTCGCAGATGACGGTAGTCCAGAACGCCCTCCGCCACTAGCAGATAAGAAAGCAACGCTAACATCTCAATCAAGAGTCCTTTCTTCAAATTCGAGAATCTGCTTCTTTTCTTTGGTTGCTGGGATTTTGATTACAGGCGAGAACGCACCCCCATGGAGATGATCATCGATGACATGCTCTAGTCACGACGGGAGAAGCAGGACACAAGATAAGATTTTGTTGTGCGGTTCTGGTTGGGATTTGCATTGATAACAAGCATGCATTTTGTTTTATTGTGACTTGAATGGGAAGTAATGTGACAAGCAGACACATTATTTATTCTTATTCTGACAACTAAAACTGAGTAAAACAAATATTACAAATCTAGCGGAAGAATCGATTCAATTAAAGTTTTCCGTATAAAAATATCAAGTCCTATTTGGATTCATCATCCCGAAAACCGAAGTGAAAATAAAACGTTTTGTTTTAATTTAGTAAACTTCACACTAATTGTAAATAAAAACAAATATTTTTTTTTCTCACAGAATTAAAAAATATATATATATATTCACTGAGGCAATTTTCAAGCATATATTTTCAAATTTTTCAGACAATAAATCGAAAAAATGACAAAAAGTATTTTTTTAGTGCTTCACATTTTATTTTAACGGAATAAACCCTCTACGAATAATGATTTCACATATCTAAGACAAAAATAAAAATTAATTACATTCGTTTATAACCTTGTCATGTACGACAGAATCACGTTGCCACACTGCTTCTCGTTAGATCAACGAAGTTAAGCAACTTTGAATCTGGTCAGTACCCTATGGGTGCTCATTTGGGAATACCAGGTGCTGTATGTAGAAGGACGTCAGCACCTCCCTGCAAGTACTGCTAAAACCTAATGTGATCATCTCCCTCAACCGAGATATACATGCGACTGGGGACCCCTTGTGTTAATTTGATATTCTCATGAAACTTCCTCCTAGGGTTCAACCCACCCAGATTGAATGCCGGACCAGGTACAGACATGACCTTGTTATTAAATAAATTGAAAAAAATGAAAGATCTGCTCTTTTAATTATAATTTTTAATGTTAAAATTAGGATATAGCTAAAATATTATTTTGTGCATTTAGTTGCGATTTATTGTAATAATTCTGTTAAAAGAATAATAAAATATAATAATTATTTGAGTTTTTGTAAAAGTTTGATTTTTTAGATTATATCGGTGTCACATGATAAAAAAGTAATTATTTCTCATTTTGTTAGCGTTCAAAAATAATTTTTTTAAATTTCATAATTTCAAAATAGCTTAAACAAAAACATCATATAAGTTTTTTTTTTCTGCGCCTTTACTTGATAATGTAGGGTATTTACGTTGACTTATTTTTATTTTACTAGTTTTTAACTTGATATTTTGGTTCTCAGGGTTAAACAGCGCTAAATCTACAGTACCCGTAGTGTACAGTTTATCAAACATAAACCCATGTCCAACGTTTGCCTCTGTAAAAACAACCTATTTCGAAGCCTGTTATGTTGAGTTCATTTAGAAACATTTTTACAATATAGAATAGTCCACTGTATTAATTATAAATTTAACATACTCTCGGGTGTTCGTCTAGCGTTTGTTTGTAGTTTATCTCGTCAACAGAACTAACATATCGTCTTTCTGTAGCTGGTAGCTGGGGAGGGGGGGAGGTAAACAAAGAGGAAGCTTCGAAAACTGCGACTGAACACAATCAGCTCATCTGCACAAGAAAATATTTTTTTGACTTTTTTCGATACGTGTCACTTGAGACTTCCGCCCTTGATTGAATTTCCTGAAAACGTATCTCTCGTTCAACTCTCAACTTCTAATGGATTTTTCATTTCTATTATTTAATTTTAAACTAATGCGGAATCTTTTAAATTCTAACCTCACCTTTACACATCCGCATTTAAATATTGTATAGCAATACATATTTTGGGGTTTGATAGTTGTGGAATTTTTTTTATTTATCGAATTCTTTATCTAGATTAATTGGTGCACTCTAATGATGCGACCCAATTCCGATTCTATCAATTTACCAGCAACTTAATAAACACGAAACGTGTATTGACTCAAAATAAAAAAGGAATTAAAAAGAAAGAGAATACAACAAAGAAACAAATACACGAAATATTGTTATAATAACATAAAAAGAAACAAATTATTGATGTATTTTTTCTGTTGTTATCATTATTTTTTCCTTAGGGTTTTATCGATTTGTAACTCGCAAATGTTTATGAATTGTTATTTTTGCTTTTCTAAATTTCAGTCGACGGCAAAGCAATTTCCATTAGCATCGATATGATAAGCTATAATCATTTCTAAATCAGATTCCTTTCAAGGCGATAATGACAAGTAGCAAAACTGACGTAAAAAGCAATTTATCTGGTTTTCCCGGTTTTACTTACACATTTACAGATATACATACATATCCAGTACATACGCACACACATACACATATATATATATTTATATACATACATACACAAACTAAAATATATACATATATATGCACATATTTACATATACACATATCTATATAGATCAATACACATCGTGCAGATACACACATATAAGCAAAGCCATAGATATAAAAAAACATATACATATATGCCTAGATGGACAAATAATGTTAATATTATAAAATATAAAGTTAACTAATTACGAATTAAGATTTAAATAAATTGACTAATAATAATAATAATAATAATAATAATAATAATAATAATAATAATAATAATAATAATATATAAAATATATAAGCTAATAAATAATTAAAACATATTTATCTGTTATACAACCGTGGCCCGGTGAGTCACTTAGTGTTACACTATGGGTGACTTAGCATTAAATATGAACCTATCATGCCGTGATAGCCGGAGTTCAAGTCCTGGCCTCGGCGCTAATAGTGTACCTAGCTGCTACGGCGATAGCAGCCAGTAAATTCGCCTTGCAAGGCCAGGAACTGCTCCGCACAACACCAGCTGATATCAGCAAGGCTTCTTGGATCACGGCAAGATGGAGGGAACAGTTGAAGACAGTAAAACCATCTAGGCTTCACCACTATATCAAAGACCCCACGGATGTCCCTGGCCAGCACTTGTCGAGAAAGCACTGGACAACGATCAATCGCCTGAGGACAGGCGTGAGACGCTTTGGCGAGTCACGAAGAGAGGGGGCTCACGGATGGGGTCCAATGCGGATGTGAGGGCCCCTGCATACCGTGGAACACGGCATCACCAGATGCGCCAAACACCGGTCACCAAATGGCGAGCTGGGCCTAATTAACCTGGACGATGAAACTCTGGACTGGCTATCGGCAACTGAGCTAGAGGTCTAAAAAGGCATACGCAAGAAGAAGAAGAAGAAGAAGAAGAAGAAGAAGAAGAAGAAGAAGAAAGCACTAAATATAGTCTGGTGCCATGAGGGTCACATGCGTTCCGACTATATACTCTGTCAATAGCTCTACAAGTATCTGTTCCGATGGATACTGCACCCTATAGACGGATGTCGTCTTGTCCTTCGGGGCTTGATTCCACCTGTCTGTGGGTTTGTCCTGTGCAGTTCTAGGAGGTCCACCCTCCCAGGCTTCGCCTCCCCTCTTTGGGGAGGAGTAAGTTTATTGCTTACTGCTTGAGGCGCCCCTACCGGGGAATGCCGAGGGGGCTGCCCAGGCAATTTTTAATGGCCAGAGTGCTCACTTTCTCGGGCGCTGGCTTTTCAAACCCCACTTACTCGACCCAAGCTGTGGTCACATCTTACTTGTGGAAGTAAGATAAAACTGGCCTTGTGCCTAACTCCTGCAGAGGAGTAAATAATTTTTTTTTTTTTTTTAGCTCTACACCCACACTGTGTCTAAGGATCCGCGAATCTTTGATATTGTGTCGTTTGTCTGAAACGTGCTGGTCGGGATTTGTTTCTATTCCAGAAAGCGTTGTTTTAATCTAAGGACTAACCCCTATGTTACGCGATCTGAGAGGATGGCTGTATATAAAGTTTACAAAGACATTTTTGTCTTTAAAACTATGTATTTTATTATATTATTAGCTAATCCTCTGATTTCATTAAATTAGGTTACGAACGAACTCGAAAAGCTATAAACGCGTCCGTTTCGTGTGCATTCTCGCTAACGACTTATACTAAATAAATATTCTTCCTTCGTAACCATTCCAACTCGCAACTAATAAGGAAGTTGGGATGACTCGGGTTTAACTTTTGAAAGTTTTCATGGCAGTTGTCAACTGTCAATCTAGTCGATGCAGGTGTGCATGTTTGACCTCTTGTATTCGCCGACTTATTTATACATTACAAAAATAACGACGGACACCTCGTAACAATACAGTAATAACAGAGATTAGCAAAGTATTTGGGAATAATAGAAAAGTATTTTTATAGATAATAAAAACTAAAATTATCAATATAAATTATATAAAACTCGATTATGTTTGTATTTAAAATATGCATACAATAATAAACAAAAAATACAAATTAATTAATTATAATAGCCATAACGATAATGGTTGTAATAATAGTAGTAATGTTATTAATGATGAAAATAATATCAATTGATGCAATTGCATGATCAAAAACCATTGCCAATATGAGTAAATGTTTAATGCCTAATTTAATATACACAACAACCGTAAATACTCTTATTAATAATTAAGAGAACGTATGTATAGGAGCTACAGACAATCTATTCAAGGTTCGATATACAGGGTGTTCCAAAAGTCTTAGGGACATTTCAAGTCCTCACATCTGCTGGACTACGGATAGTAGTAAGAATCAACTGGTACCATTTTAAAACTAAATTCATTAAGGATTTTGTAATCTAATGATTCTTTCATATGTTTTCAGGCCCAGTAATGGCGTTCCCCCAACCAGAAAAGGCGGTTTGCGTCCTGTAATACAAAACACAAACTGAATCATGGACACGTGTTCAACGTGTATTTCGCAAAAAAATCCGAAAAGAGGCCATTCCCAAGAAAGCTGTATGCGGACCATAACTCGACACGCTGGAAAACTAGTTAATGGATAAGTTGCGCGAGGAAGAGTCTGACGACTTAATTTCGACCGCAGTGGAGCCTCAGGGTTAACAGTATCTGAACACAACACTGCCAGACAGATGGATTGGACGGTCTGGGCGAGACAATCGCGTTCTCATGCCCTGCCCCCTCCCTAGGTCTCCAGATCTCACACCATGCAATTTCTTTTTGTGCATCTCCTATCTTTGTGTTAATCATCTTTCGTTCTTTTGTTGCTCTTTCGGGTTGTTTGGTTGAAACATTGTATTCTTCTTCACCATCAATTACCATCACCAGAAAGCTGTTTAATGCACATAACATCATAGTTACTTTTTGTTAATTGAATAACAAAAGAAAGTCTAACCCAAGTTCTTCAGTGGTAGTTCATAAAATATTGGAAAAACAACAATACTTGAAATCAAAAGAATTGTTCAATTCAATACCGATTTTTATCCGATCCTCGCAAAAGTCAGTCCATCAGCAAAAGAAACATTTCAAAATAGAATTCGTTCGTCAAAAGCCGCTCGTTTACTAATAGAACAATCAGTTAATTACCAGAAAATCAGAGATTTTGATATTTTTTACCCGAATAATGTATGATTACAAACGTAAATAAATAATGAAACAGTATATAACATCCGAATAAAATTCATTTGCAAGTTATGTAACGAATATTCCGAATGGTAAAATAATTAAAACGTGTTTATTTATAAATTAAAAAAAATTATCTACCTATAGGCGGTGATAAATTATAACAATGTATGGTATAAAACATTCGCCATTTTATGAAAAAATATTTTTTGGTGCTTCTGCTGTTTAGCCCCGACATGTTAGGCCTCTCATTAAAAAAAACTAGCTAAAGAAATGCATACAAATTTATGGTATAACAAATTTGCAATTTTATGAAAAAAAATATATTTCTGGTATTTCTGCTTCAGGTTGCTTTCTAATTTGGATAGATGAATGCGATTAAGAGATAGAGAATCGTTTTCACTGTTAAACATGGCGACGTTTCTAATGACGTTTTCAATCTTTTAAACCCTATTTTTAAATGTTTATTTACGCGTGAAAATGAATATATTTAAAACCACTAAATGTTTTAAATGTTAATACGCACACACGCATTCACACCCCCCTCACACACACACCTACGATTTTTGTTGGTTAAGTTAGAAAGTTAATTACGTAAACATTTTTGTTTTGGGTTTCATCTTTTCTAAATGAAGCCGAAATAATAATCATAGAGTCATTGTGGAATGAAAATATTTCATGGCTAGAATAAATAAAGTGAGAAAGTAATAATCGTGAAAATTGAGTACGCCATCTCAATTTTGAAGAAAAGGCGAGACAGAAGATGAAAAATAAGAAAATAGACAATATATTAGATAAAATATGAATGCGACAGTAAAAAGGCGATAGAGAATCACTAAGTAAAAAATAAGAAGAATAGTGCAATAGAAATATGTAGAAAAAGAAGATGACGAAGCAAATAAATTAGACAGGAAAAGGAATATAGAAAATGAATAAAATGTAAAGAAATCAGACCAGAGAAAGGAGAATACGGCATAAAAAAGGATGAAGATGAAAACAATTATGAAAAGAAGATGATTAAATTACACAAGAAGAAAAAGAATATTAAAGGAATAAAATAAAGAAAAAAGAAAAATGATAAAGAAGAAAAAATAAGAAGACATTAGACGAGAAAACGAAAGAACAGACGACAGGAAAAAAAGTTGGAGAGAAAGAAGATATAGAAAAGGAAAGGGAAATTATGTAGAAAAAAAATGATAGAAAAAGAGAAAATAAAGAAAATTATGAAAAAATAAAAGTAATCAGTCAAGAAAAGAAGACACACGATTGAAAAACATAAATTGAAGATAAGGAAGAAATTAATGAAGAAAAGACGGAGAGAGAGAAGCATAAGAAATTAAGCAGAAAAATAGAAGATAAAAAAGAAATATTACAAGAAAAATAAGAATGTGACACAAACGAAATAATGAATAAATGAATAATAATAAGAAATATTAGGCGGGAAAAATAAGAATACGACAGGAAAAACAAAGATGAAAAAGCAGAAATCAAACGATTAAAAGTGGGAGAATAAGAAGGAAAAAAAGATAGCGAAAAAGGTGAATACGAATGGGAGAAAAAGAGTTTGAGAAAACATTAGGTGAGAAATAAAGTAGAATACGACGGGAAAAATAAAATGGAGAAAAGGAAAATGGTAAAGAAAATGAAATAAGACTAGGAAACAAGGCGAATATTGCATGAAAATAGAAAATAGAGAAAAATAATATTAAGAAGAAGAAGAAGAAGAAGAAGAAGAAGAAGAAGAAGAAGAAAAAGACGAAGAAAAAGAAGAAGAACAAGAAGAAGAAGAAATGGATGAATGGATGAATTTTGATGATGGAAAAAGAAAAACACGGAAATATAAGATTTAGAAGAAGAAGAAATAAGATCAGAAAAGGAGAAGAATTATACAGGAAAAAAGATGAATAATAAGAATATGAAGAAGGAGAAGAGGAAAAAGAAAAATACGAAAAAGTATAAATTAGATGAGTAAACTAAGAAACATAACTGGAAAGAAGATTATAAAAAAGATAGAGAAAAAATTAAACGAGGAAGAGAAACGACAGGAGAAATATGAGAATAAGAAAGTAATAAATAAGAAATTAGATGAGAAAAAGAAGTATACGATAGGAAAAAAAAGATGAGAGTAAAGCAAAATGAAGAAAAAACTGAAACGACGGCAAAGAGAAGAATGTAGAAAAAAAGGAAATAAGTGCACAGATGAAGAAAAATCAAAAGAAAGCAAAAAAAAAAAAAAATGAAAACTCGGCCTCATCTGATGAACTTGGCCTCATATTATACGCAGCAATTGTAAAAGCTGAATTAGTTATGTATGCTTTATTTTCTTTTTCAGCACTCATGTATATCTTTATACCTTGTGCTTTATTAGTTCTGTTCTGAATTTCAGTCGCGAATTTATATATTTACTTCACTATTAAAGTTCAATTAAAATATCTCTATTGATATAAACTTACTATGTGTATATAGTTATACATCTGTATGTACAGGATTCCCGACAAACTAATAAACCGATCCTAATCAATTTTAGAACACGGCTGTTAGGCGTAAGTTTGAGTAATGTGATATGCACTTAGTTTAATTTACTTTTATGAAAAGGGATTAAAAGGGGGTGAAAGTCATTCGTGAAAATTTAGATACCTCCGACGTTTGTGAACTTTCAACAATATGTATTACGCATCAATTAATAATATTAATAAATATTCCCAAAATTTCAGTCCCTTTGGAACATTACCAAGGGGTTTAAAGGGGGTACAACACCCATTTGAAAATGTAAATATTCAGATTTACATTAAATTTGATCCATAGTCAATTAAGCAAGATTTCCTGAACTTTAATTTCTTATTAAGACCCATTAAGCTTAAGATTTTTATTTGAGACATTTCTTAGAATCAATATAATATAATGGATGGTGATCATAATTGGAATAAGGATTCTATATATAAGGTGTAATAGCATTATATATTGATTTTAGTCTTCGGAAACGGACATAAATGTGATTCAAAGCTGTTCTGTTCGGGGAAATTATTTTATCCGTCCTGGAACGGGTATTCTTTTAGATAGATATATCTTAAACTTTGATTTAAGTTTATGATTTTCGAATTAGAAAACTGCGCCTGTGGAAGGTCGGAGGTTAGATCGGCCAAAAGTTGTAAAAGTAAGAAAATGAAAATAGTAGTTCGAATAATCCAAATACTCCAAAGTTTATACAATGTAAAATCTATATTGAATGAATATTATGTAGCAAAAGAGTTTACCACTGAGATCCGGAGAGTTGATGTCGTTCTACTCGTGTAACTGTGACGTCACATGTAATTATTTTTCTAGTTGGGCGGAGAAGAGATGAGAAACATCAAGCTGTGATCTCCTTTAACTTATGAGAGATGTGGTGTCGGCATAGGAAAGGTGTCCAAGAATGGAATTCTGGTCCATGCTTGAAATATCAACTATTCCTACACCCAGATCAATAAAGAAAGATCAATAACAATTCCGCTCGTTTTGCTATGTGTATTCCGTCTTTCCGAACGAAAAGTGATTTCAGTAGCAGTTTCTGTTAATAATGACAACCACACACATACGCGTGTCCATGTGAGTCGCGTTATGGTGGCAATCGGGTATGATGTATCCATTTGTTAAAAAAACGAAGTTTAAAAAAAAATGGAAATCGCTCCAGACAAGGCATGGAACCACTTGATGTAAGGAGCTAAAAATACTACTTAAAGGTCAGAAACTAACCAACGACCAGTGTTAAATGGATAGATTCCAACCCCAAAACAGCAATTATTCCTCCTTTGTAACAAACATTACTCGTTGAATGTGAGGACTAAAGGACAAAATAAGGGAAGCGAGAGTTACAAGGCTGCCGAAAGTAAAGCAAAGGCCCACTTTTTTGACAATTAAACCTTTGCCTCAGTTAACGAAATGACTAGAGATACTTTATTTATCACCCATCTAAAAACTTATCTGAATTTGATCAACCGTCGCCATCTGCTTACTGACCCAACGGGGTCAGCGGCTTGAGACCTTCCTACTGTTTCGCCATGACCATTGACTATTCATTAACACCGTTTTTTGATCAGATTTGTACTTGCTAACTCTGTACTTTTTCCCATTTGTTGACGCGTTGGACACACCCAAACCTGTTACAGTCAAATCATTCTCAATCTAATCACACTATAGTGCACTCTCCTAATTCAGACATTCAACAATGGCCAAGTCAGTAACGACTAGAAAATCTACGTTTTCATTTTACTATTTTTTTATCCGATTTTTGCGCTAAGATAATTATATAGTATCTTGTCTCTCCTCGGTTAGATGAGGAGAACTCATTCTTGATTGGAGTATTTTTTTTGTTCCAACTATAGGTACCCTTTTCGAGAAGCTGATACATCGCTTGAAGCGTTTACTATCAAATTTGATAGTAAACGCTTAAGGCGATACGGTTTGATATCTTTAATACGGGAATTTTATCCATATAATTTACAAACGGATTGGACCCTGTTGTAGTATCTCCAATAATTTTCTATCACCGGTCTAGAGAAGGTATTTGTCCAGTTTTAAAACCTATCTACGGTCGGACATGATTATAATGAGCATTCTTTGCATTGTGATCTTGTCTTGAAACATAACTGGACGATTAATATTTCTAAAACATTCGTAGCCAACGAAATTTGTAAGAATAAATTACTATGTTTTAGAACTTGTTTTTGGCTAAAATTGTTTTTTAAAACAGCTAATATAATATAGCTCTTTGCCCGGGGATAATATACCTGATAAAAGCTTGATCGTAAATTCCCCACACCAACAAATATTGTAGAAATAACTATTAAAAAAAATATTTTTAAGTGAATATATATAACGTAATATGGTCAAACATTTCGAATAAAATAATATTAAAGAGCAGTGAATAAGCGTGACTGAAACACAGTGGTCAAGTCAGGCATAAACTTATGTTTATTTGTAGAAAATAAATTACATAGCTAAAAGAATCATAAATTGTATTAACGATTCCATAGATGACATTTTTACCTTCAATATATATCAATTACACTCGCTGAAAATGGATATATAAACATAATATAACATTCTTTCTATTAGAAGTTGTATTATTATTATTATTATTATTATTATTATCATTAGTAGTAGTAGTAGTAGTAGTAGTAGTAGTACGATTACTGATACTATTAATAGTAGTAATATGGGGTAACAAGAATTATAGTGATCACGAAGAAATACATGTCTACATGAACTAAAAGCATTGTTTTAATGAGGACTGCTCGTAGACTTAGAAAAAATAAAACTCGCTAAAAATAGAATGATTACTGCTTCGGCTACGTTAGACGAAAGCCATTGTAAAATATTTTTTCACAAAGTAAATCGAATTAAAGAAAAGTAAAAGGAAAAAGATGAAAGATAGGGTGGAGTCGGGAGAATAAGAAAAAAGTAAGATTGAAAGAGGGAGTGGGGGAAAAGAGGGCAATTTAGAAGTGCGGTAATTGGAAGCTGGTCCAGAAGACGTTTAAGAAGAGGAAATGATGACAGAAAAGAATAGACAGAGAAGCACTACTACTACTACTACTACTACTACTACTACTACTGCTGCTGCTACTGCTACTACTACTACTACTACTACTACTAATAATAATAATAGGCAGTATCACTAATAAAATAGTCTGGACCATTCATAGACTGGACTAAAGAAGAACTCAAGCACCAGAAAATTAATGACCATGCGCAACGCACTACACCTAAAAGACGACCCGGATAACTCTACGTGAAAAGAAGCGAATAGGGAACGGGACTGGTAAGTATAGAAGACTGTGCGGAAGACAAAAAAAAGAGCTGGAGAAACACATAACCAAGAACACAAACGGCTGATTACCGTAGCAATAGATACCGTCCTAATGAACAATTCGGGAAGCACCGAAACCAGAAACAAATAGACAAAAGAAAGAAAAGTGGGAAGAAACAGCTACATGGACGCTTCATAAGAATGACAAGAGTATAGACAAACCAACATTCCTGCGCATGCCTAAGAAAATTACACTTGAACAGAGCAACGGAATCTCTACTGACAGCTGCACAGAACAATGCAGTTAAGATTAACCACATTGAAGCTAAAATAGATAAAACCCAGGAAAACAGTAAATGCAGAGTGTGTGGACAAAAAGAAGAAACAGTAAATAACATAATAAGTGAATGCAGCAACTAGCCCAAAAAGAATACAATAACAGACACGACTGCGTGTGAAACACTGGAAACTATGCAAACGACTGCATTTCGAACGCGCGGACAAATGGTAAAAACATAAACCAGGAACAGTACTGGAAAACGAAAATCACAAGCAAGGATACCGGATGTAATAATAGTAAACAAGTAGGAAAACATCTGCCAAGTCGTAGATTTTACCTTTCCAGCAGACCACAGAGAGAATATCAAATAGACGGAAAAACGAAGCAAATACACGGAACTTGCAAGAAAATTGAAAGCGATATGGAGCATGAAGAAAGTGAATATAATACCAATAATCATAAAAGCACTAAGAACAGCCTAAAAAATTGGAATAGAGACTGCGAAATATTGGAATCGAAGAGATCGCTGATACCATACAAAGAACAGTAATGATTACAACACCTGCAATCTTAATGAAAACAAAAAATAAACAAAACCACAGAAAGAACACCACCACATGAACTCAAGGAAAATAAACTGCAATAAACTTCATTAACTTCTCGCCCAACACACGCGCACAAAAAAGTAATAGCACTGCCTGCCATTCGAAAATTAAAATATACCAAATTTGCGTTAAATTTTATCTATTAGACCAATTAAGCCAGATTCCCAGAATTTCACTTTCTTCTTACAACCCCTTAAGATAAGAGTGTATTTTTTTACGATTTTAGTGTCAAACTTTTCTGTCCAAGAAAAAATTAATTTTTAATTTTCCCTGTTTTGGGACGAGTGTTTTTCTAATATATATATATATATATA
>OY744524.1:92790599-93245599 GCA_963556195.1 Sepiola atlantica
TCGAGCCTGGCCAGTACTAAATGGGTGACCATTTGGGAATACCAGGTGCTGTATGTGCTCTCTGCTTATCTCGGCATTGTTTCCAGTCGTCTTGAACTACTTGCCATTAGAATCAAGCAATGCCGACTCAGGAGAGCGGTTGTTGGGATTGCATAACCCTTGCAATTACAAATTCACGCGCGGGCAGCCCCTGGCGGAGCACTTATACGTCGAAATCGACGGGAGAGTCCATCATCATCATATATATATATATATATATATATATATATATATATATATATATATATATATATATATATATATATATAACCCGACAATCTTCCAAATCCCATCCATTCACTGTGGAGCTCCCCAAATGCCAAAGAGCTTTCTCCTCCAAAAGCTTCTTTCCTCGTGATGCTGGACTCTGGAACTCCCTGTTTTCCTGACGGTACTGACATGCAGAAATTTAAAACTAATGTAAACAGACATCTCGCTGCACAGCTACCAATTTAGGTTGACCCCACTCCGCTAAAAAAAAACCTCTCACCATTTTTCTCAGTAGCCCCTTACGTCTACAGTTGCGGTCTGCATAGTTTAGGGTGAACTATGTTAATATATATATATATATATATATATATATATATATATATATATATATATATATATATATATATATCGTATATTGAGCTTAAATCATTTCACTATAGGCTCAGTTCTCTAAAAGTATACTTTTAGTTTCATATTTTATATATATATATATATATTTATATGTGTGTGTGTGTGTGTGGGGGGGGGTTATGCATATACATATATGTATATTTATGCATATGTAAACAAGTGAATGATGTGTTTAAAAATTGTATAAAATAACATATCTATTAAGTCATCAGTGGTTCAAAACAAGGTGTTTCAAATACAAGAAATTTTATTTATACCTTTTTAAAGTTTGTTTCCAAGAATTATCCGTCTGTTGAGCCGTTCCATTAGGAATTGTTCATGGGTTTTCAAAGAATGAAATCTTGTCATAATATATATATATATATATATATATATATATATATATATATATATATATATATATATATATATAAAGAGTCACTGCTCATCAAGGCCCGAAGGCCACTCGTAGATAAGGACGTGTGTCCCGTGGATTGTGAGACAAACACCCTGAGGCTTGCAGACGATGGTTGGATATGAGTCGAAATTGATTACTTAATGGAACGGGTCAACAAGAATTTGTTAACATTGGACTTGTAAACAACCATGCTGTAGTCATCTAGGAAACATCTCCGTGGTATTTACTTCCGCAGACAGATAGTTCTTGGAAAGAAACTCTGCTCATGGAAGTTCCGTTGAGTTTTTAGATATACAGAGGAAGAAAGGAAAAAATATTTTCAGTGGTTGCAGCGAGATGTGATTTGCTGGAAATGTTTTAGTGGGAGGAACCATAGATCGGGCCTTAGTCGTCGACCACATACCATGAAAATAGCGATAGAGTCGAGAAAGACTAGCAACGTCTCTTCTGTGAGAAAGAGACTGCAGAAAAGATAAGAGGACATCACCCACCAGATTCCGAAGTCGATTTTATACTCTGCCAATGCAGGAGGGAGTTCTATGAGTGGCATTAGCCAAGATGTGGCAACAGTACTCCATCTTGGGTCGTATCTGCCTCTTATACAGGTAGAGGATTACATCAGGAGTAAGGTACTTTCTAGAATGGTAGAAAGAGCCAACCATTTTACCAGAGACTTTAGCAATAGATATAATGATTTTTTTTTTAATATTTAAAAAAAATTGTTTCGATAATTTTCCTATAAACGTGGTAATCGACAACAATGTCCAGTTTTCATGAAGACATATCATTTAGTTGTAATTATAAAATAATGTGACATTAAGGCATATCATTTAGTTGTAATTATAAAATAATGTGACATGAAGGCATATAATTTAGTTGTAATTATAAAATAATTTGACATTTTAATGTATTGCATTGAATAAATTAGTAGAAAACTAATTATGGGAATATATCTTTGAAATATCGAATTTCTTAGATCCCTCGATATTATACAATTTAAAAGGGATATTTCAGCTGTACTGGCTATAAAATAAGTATCGATATTTCAATGAACGTATAAAAGAGAAATGAACCTGACTTGGTGCATGAAAAAATGTTTTAAATCTATTTTTGAAAATTGTGCTCTTTTTGCGAAGAAAGGCAATATCAAAAGAAATAATGAAGCTATATACATGCCTACATACGTACTAATGTAAACCTCTCGTTGAAAGTAATAGAAAAAATTATGCTTCGCCAGTGTTCGCACCCGCTATTTATCTAGATATATTACTAAAATATTTATATTAAATCATAAAATTACGCAAGTAATTTAATTTTTCATATATAAATTATTATTACCATTTTGATGATCTAAATAAAAACATACTCTGCATTGACTTTTTATTATAGAGTGAAGGATTTCTTTCTGAATTCATTTGAGGCGGCGGGGCAAGTCTCACTGTTTATTTGCTTTCTCGCTACCCCTCCCATAACTTCAAATTTGTCCTATACGGCTGTGAAAACGGAAAGGAAGGATATATATATATATATATATATATATATATATATATATAAGAATTTAATAGTATTTATTGTAATATTGTTTAGCCCCTTTGAATACTAAGACGGTTGCTTTAAGTAAATTATAAAAGTAGGCTGTCAAATTTTAATGCATAATGCTAAGTTATGACCAACGTGTTGTTGAACACTGTTGCAGACTGTCTTCTATAGGTGTCCTTTTACTTCGACATGAATAGATGTTAATTGTTTTCATTCAACGTGGTTGGTTTGGTGGCCTCATCGTTCTAAGCGTTCAAACAAAGGTTAAAATGTTGACTTGCGTCTGAGGGTATCGAATCGTGTGACCGACAGAGCTATCACCCTCCACACTGGTGATTCCGTACTACAAGAATGAAACACATGTATCTGTGGTTACGAATTTAATAATATTTATGGTGATATTATATATATATATATATATATATATATATATATATATATATATAAATATAATTAATCAAGTTCAACATTGTTTATAAGATGAATTTAAACCAATATTTTTTCAAAAGTACTGAATACAAAGTAGAGTTTTATATTTTGTCATATAAAAATTACATCAGCCTACACTAATTAATTAGTGTTTCTGTACTAGCCATCCGTCATTCAAGGCTGGCTTCTTTGACAATAACTCAGTATATATATATATATATATATATATATATATATATATATATATATATATATATATAAATGCACATTGATTCTTATTACAAAATTGAAGATATATATTTGTTAGTTTGAACCTTAAGAAATTGAAATAAGTCATCAGTTAGTTCTTTTATGTAGGTAATATACATGTATAATATATGCTTAGAAATACATATATTCATTATACGTGTATACACATAAATAAACATGTATGCATACGTATCTATTCACATTATATATATATATATATATATATATATATATATATATATATATATATATATATATATATATATTAAATGTGTGTATCCGGAAATATAAGTTTCTATCTAACCAAAACAATTATTTGATGCGATATCAGCATTCATTTGAAAGGAAACCACTTACGTTAAATGATGGATCCTAAATTCTTTTTTAAATCACTCAATCTAATTTGAAAATAAACATATTCTATGTTCGCATATTATTCTTAAATTGATATATGTTACATTAAAACGATAAGTAGACGGGTTATTTTTCTTAGATTTATTTTAAATGCTACAAACAAAGATTCCAATTGCTTTTTTCTTTTAACCGAGTTATCATGTAGTGAAATGATGCGTAAGATGCGTTAGATATGTAGAAAAGAAATTTCCACATCGAAATTAGATAAGTAGACAAAAAAATTCCATTTGGAGACTGACGTTAGAAATTCAAGGGATGTTTAAATAGAATATGTGGCAGTTGGGAATCTAGAGTCAGTTCAGACGGTTTTTTCAGAGACCATCTCTGTTTTCCCAGGAGGATTTTAGGAATACTAAGGATGTAATATTACTGAATACATGTAACGATAAATATACTATGTATTAGGAATAGAGTCATATGAATAAATACAAGTAAAAAACTACACCCTCGTCATTAATTCTTGTACCACTAGACTCCCTCCTGTCCTCATACGGTACGCAACCTGGGCAGATTCATCCAGCTTCATCCGAAAGAAAGAAGTTCTACGGAATCTCAAATTCACAAGCAATCTTCAGTCGCATGTGTATCTTGCTCAGACGAGATTATATAACGTTTCTGAAACTTTTTTTCGGTAATGTTTCGCCATCTACCCACATACAGCGTCTGGTATTCTCAAATGGTTACCCATCTGGTAATGCCCAGGATCAACGTCGCTTAACTTCAGTGGTTTAACGAGAATCGGTGTGACAATGTGACTATCCCGTGTCGACAGACTTCTGCTACAGGAAACGCCGACCATTTGTTGCTGTCAAAAAATCGCGACCGCCTTATCATAAACACCCGATGTATGTGTTATTCGTACACATCTCGCTGTTAACTCGTTTCTTCATACCATTTTGAATTAAAAACTCTAATACTGGAATTCATCATAAAATCAGTAATATAATCGAACTAATAAAATAATCGCCAATGTTTATTTTAGTTATATTTGCATTTTTGATTTGGTAAAAATTGAACAAAAATGCGTCTGTCTCTAAATGCAATCACATATACGAGTCAGTCGTAAGATTGCTTACCTCCGCCTGACAAAGTAAGAATAGGCCAAAGCCTTATCTGGGCTTTAATTCTCCATATTGTATGAAGTATTTCCGAAGTTATGCCATGAAATGTTCATCTCCAAACTATTTATCTGATAAGACTAACATTTTGCATGTTACTGTTATCAAAGAGCATCAGATCCATACATCAAATTAAAAAAAAATCGGAAGTTCAAATTCCGTCAAAATCTCAATCATGACGAAACTTTTCAAGTTCAAAATTAAAGATAAAAAGCGAATGTCATAAAAGATGCGAGTTTCATTTGCTACAATATGGACCAAGTGGCGAGTCTCTAAAATGTACAGAACCGAAGTGATCGCCTAAAGTGTTACTTTTACCTTTTCGTGACCTTTACCTTTGACCTAGATATCTCAAAATTAAATCACTTCTAAGTTAGTCTATGACCGATATTCTGAGCAAGTTTGCTGAAGATTGGTCAAGCGATCTAGGGTCTAGGCTGTACACACATAATTACAAACAAACTCGACCGAAAACATAACCTTCTTGACGAAGGTAACTACAAACGTTTATTCATGAACATCCGATTTTTTTAGTTTCATGTTGCATTAATATGTATCACTTAGGAAGTGCACAATTATAATAGAAGTGCAAGAACGCTAAATTAACCAATGAAAACAATTAAATAAAAATACATTAAATATTTAGGTGATTAAAATCGTACATATTTCTAGGCAAAGCGTCATAGCCTGTGGATAAAACGCCAGGCTATTGATATCAACATTGAAGGTTCGATGTTTGTCTAAGTTAGCCATGCTGATGATAACTGTGAGCCAGAAACACGTGCCCATAGATTCTTTTTATGTACGCATAAAAATAATAAATATATATATACTAACGAAAAATACGTACTATAAAGTTAAGGGCGACTAATAATGCAATCTTCACTTAGGAAGTGAACAATTATAGTAAAAGCTCAAGAACGATAAATCAACCAATAAAAACAATTACATAAAAATACATTATATATATATATATATATATATATATATATATATATATATATATATGGGAAAATGAAAAAGGAAAACCAAAAAATGGATGTTTTTTATGTGTACATCAACGTATTTATTTATAAGACTTCATAAGGATGATAATATAGAGAAAAATGTCATGCAAGTACAGATACATGTAGGGTAGACATATTGGGAGGAAAAATAAAATAAAATAATGGCCACTAATGGGTGGACGTCCTACTTGTTGGAGAATAAAAATAAATGTTGAAGAAAATGAGTGGGGAAAAAATGGAAAGATGGGGTGAGCCAGGACTACTGTGGCTGGTGGTAAGAAAAAGAGGTGGGGGATGAGCAGGGGTAAAGTGGATGGCAGAGATGTATGGATCTGATGCTCTTTGATAACAGATGAACATTTCATGGCATAACTTCGGAAATACTTCATACAATATGGAGAATTAAAGCCCAGATAAGGCTTCTTTTCCCATATATATATATATATATATATATATATATATATATATATATATATATATATATATATAAATGCATATGTATGTACGAATTCAAAGATTTAAAATAACATTACAATCGGATTGATAATGTAAAAAGTTCCAACTCACATGATCTTTTACGCACGTTTCGAGAAAGACTTTTATTAAAAGTCGTGTAACCATAGTAAAAATAGAAAAGTATCAGTACCCAGATGTACGTCTATCCAAGAATGGTTAGATTTTAATATATTTAAAAATCAGTTGTTATGTGGTATGGGAATACAAATTCAATTCCGTTCGATGTAGTATAGGACGTTTAAGCAGTCTCAAAGAACCGTAAGTCGTTAAGCGTACAAGCTTTTCGAGGCGTTCATTTATCCAGATCTGAAAATACATTTAGCAAGTACTTAAGTATAAGCTGCTAACTCACATATGTGATTCCCCAACAAACTATTGTTTTGTTTTCAGTCATTTGGCGAAGCTCTTCTGTGAATCGATGGATAATTATTCTTGGCGAAATCATACAAGATCAAAAGAAATAACCATACCATACCTATATGTGTCTAACATGACATGCACTTTTGTTAGAGTGTACATGACTGACCTAACACCAACGAAGAAAGTAATGCATGGACACACATACACAGTGTAGGCCGATCTTAGTTTCCAAAAGTTCCAGTTCCAAAGAATGTATTTCCATGAGGAATAATAGTAAGTGTTTTGATCCACACTCCTCAAAATATCTGCATACCTTCAGATCTGATTGAGATTTAGGTAAGTTTTCCGATGTAATATTTCAGGTCGTTAAGTTTTGTTGATTTAACCTATCATCCTACAAAGAACAGCTTACAAGTGTAGGCAATCAGTACAGTTTTACTAAAAGGAAACAATTCTGTGTTTTAGTTATTTAAGAAGAACTTTGTTCTTTTTATCCTAAATAAATGTAGAATGAAATTCAAATATATTTTTGCATTTCAAATGAAATCAAATTGATTCGGCAAAAAATAGCAAAGTGCAACAAGCCATGTAAAGAGACAGGTGGAAGCTATTTACATCCGCCTACAGTCTGAATATTTGTCCAACGTCTCTTTAAACCTGGATATGGTAGTCATTGTCACGACCTCCTTTTGCATCTTGTTCCACGAAGCATAAACATAGACATATTGAACCGAAAGCGACGGTGGTACACCTTTTGTGGATATCCGCGGAGACCACGACTTGGCGCTGGGATGAAAAACTCATCGGAAGGTAGCTTAACATTCCTGTTGATGATATTGTACGTCAGAATCACGTCTCCTCGCATTCTCCGCTGCTCACGTGAGAATAAGTTTAGTCATTAGAGCTATTTTTTGGAGGTAAGCGTCGAGGGTCCTGTCACAATTCTGGTTGCCAACAGCTGACCACGCTCCAGGTGTACAATACCTTTTTATAGACAAGGATTTGATTCTTGGGTGGCATATTCTAGTTCCCGGCTCTACATTTATGTAATTATTTTTTTAATTTCTGTTCTGTTCATTTCACGTGACATTCAAACTCAAATATCTATCTTTTGGCCTCAGCGATTACGTCCTTTTTCATCGCTTCATTAATATATTACGATGATAATACTATCGCCATTTAATAGCTCAGTTTTAATCGCAAATAAATGTATTTCAAAATGTTAATAAGATTATTTTAATTCGCCAGTCGTGTTTAATTTTCTGTTTACGTTTTTACTATTTATAGCAGTTAATACTCGGTAAACTGTCAATGAGTAAATTTTAGATATGAATGATATGAATCGGTTGCAGGCGCCGTTTAAACTGTTCTATTTGTAACAAAGGCAGCAGTGAATCACGCACAGTGTATGTTACTGAAAGTAGTAAATCGATGAAATAGATTGTAATTAAGCATAGGGAGCCCTGTCACAATACTGGGTGCCAATTGTTGAACACGCTCCAGGTTTACGATATATTTTTGTAGATAAGGGTTTGTTGCTTGGATAAGATACTCTAGTTCCCGGGTCTATATTTATGTATCTATTTTTTAATATCTGTTCTATTTACTTCACGTGACATGCAAGTTAGATTATCTATCTTTTGGCCTCGGCAATCACGTTCTTTTAGTCTTTCTATTCATAACAAAGACAGTAGTGAATCATGCGCGGTGTATGTTACTGAAATACTTATTATGTAAGATAGAATGTGTTATCGATAGAATAGATTGTATTTTTATGCAAAGGCTAGAAAACCTACGTATATGACTGACTAGTCAGAATCAAATATAGATGTGTCATATGCACTGCTATTTAGGTCTAAATATGAAAATTTGACCCACTTAGTTTTATATATAAGATTATCCACCCTTCTTTCATGTCAAGTCGAACGTGGGAAATTACTGAGAAATGCCAGACTGTCAGTCAAAATTAAACATTATCTTAAGATTACATTTCTTGTTTTCATTTTTTAATATAATTCCGAGTTGAAAACAATTTGTTTTCTTTTTTTAATAAACACCAAATATATTTATTCAAAAGAATTTTTAAAATATTGGAGAAGTTATTAAGTGAAATATTCATTGCGTAAAAAAATATTTACAGGTTTTATTCACCTGTATTTTGATAATGCTGATGCAATTTTAAATATAATGTATATATATATATATATATATATATATATATATATATATATATATATATATATATAGAGAGAGAGAGAGAGAGAGAGAGAAGGAAAGAGAGAGGGATAGATAATGTATATATATGTATATACTGTATATATATATATATATATATATATATATATATATATATATATATATACACATATATATATATATATATATATATATTTATGTGTGCGTGTAAGGTTAGTGGAAGAGAATCTCAGCATGGTGCTCGATTATTAAGAAAAATAAAAGACGAGAGCATAATATTTATTTATTATTTATTACAGAAGATCACAACATCGGTACCGTTGGTTTCAAATCCTTACAAAAGGGACCTATAAAGGCTTCTTTATCGGACTGTCTCCTCGGAAGATGGCTGTTCACGCGTTATGTTAATTGTGTCACGAGATTTTGATTTTCTGCTTAAGTTTAATATTCATAATTGATACCAATTGAGTATTGCTGCTCGTGAATTATGCTAGTATTTTAGACATGGGCGAGCAAAAACAGTTTTTTTCTTTTGTTATTTGAAAAAATATGTCGATACAATACTAATGTCATGTTTACTTCAGATCCCCGAAGAAGATAATTTTAAAATTAAAAGTTTTAAAATCTAGATTAAAAAAAATAAGACAAACTTTAAAATAAGATTTAATGAACATAAAGAAGTCTACTACTGAACGGGGGAATAAGGGAGAAAAATAAGACCTATACTCGAGTTTCAAATTTATTGGACTGTTTAGTAGGATACATTCCGACCCAAGATTTGAAATCAAGGCCACTGGTTTTCCTCCATCTCTTTTGGTATGTGTATGAAGCGCATACATTTATATGCAAAAACAATATCCGAGTAGAAACTTATTATGGGAAAGTAATTTTTCTCGTGCATTTTATTCATTTGTTCAATTCTTTGTGTAATTTATTTATTTTTATAAAACATAAGAATAAATGTATCAGAAAATATTCGAATAAAGTTGTAATATGATTGTAGCCGCCATTTTATTCACAAAAGAAATGTAGAGAGTAAGACATTTAAATATCATTTTCTCTTCGAGCAAGATAAAACAACCTGTCATACGAAAAACTTATGTCAGTTTTCAGATAACATTATCTTAAAATGTTGAGTAGAGTTAATTTGTTAACCATTTCTTTCACGTAATTTAAACACGGGCGATTCTTTAACTCTGTGCTGTCTTGTCAACTAACAATTACTTAAGAGTAAGGTGTTCCGATAGAAAACGCAAAGTCTGAATAATGAACACTTTTAAGAAACATAATGGATTTATATATGTTATTTATCGGACCTCAAGCGACTAGAAGCGTATAAGTGTTGATTAACGTGAAATTACCATCATTAATATGAATCAGTTTACGCATTTTACAGCAAATCCACCCCTTGCAGATAATTTATAACTAAGCGATGCATTAGTTTTGTTTATTAATTTCTGCAATAACATATCAACGAGTTTTCTGTTAAAAATAATAGACTCCCTAGTTGAAAACTTAAGTTATAAACTCGGGAATCTATTTTTGTCAGATTTTTTTGAAAGAATGATTGATAATTTGGATCATTTTATCTTGTTTGTTATTTTCAAACTACATTGATTATTTTTAATTTGATTTTTGATTTTTCGAAATGATGATTGATAATTTGGATTATTTTCATTTTGGTTGTTATTTTCACAATTGATGGATAATTTTTCATTCTGTTTCGGATTTTTTGAGGTGATGATTGATCATTTGGATGATTTTCATCTTTGTTGTTATTTTTACCCTGAATTGATTATTTTTAATTCTGTTTCAATAATGTCTTATAATCTGGATTATTTTCATCTTGATTGTAATTTTCAATCTGAATTGATTATTTTTTAGCTCTGTTTCGGATTTTGTGAGATTATGATTTAAAATTTAGATTGTTCCGACTATTATTCTACTTTTTGTTTGTCATGTTCACACGATTTAGGTTCATGGGGTGATTTATGACAAGTATTCATTTACATTGGATTTGAAGACGACTATGTTGTAAGCTGCAGAGAAGCAGTCCCGCGATAATGTGTTTCACAGACAATAAGCTCTTTCAAGAAGGCTCTGTCCATAGACATTATGCTTGACACTAAGCTCATGCAGAGATAAAGGAATGTATTTTTTGTAATTCGCCGAGTCCTTGCTGTGAATGTCTTCAAAGGAGGAACCAGAAATGGGAGCTCATTCGAGCATGTTTCGATTTGACACTTACGTAATGGGTGACCATCTGAAGAAACTTGCCATAACAGTATGTAAGAAAAATATCTTCAAATTAAAATAATTTACACATCAATCGTATATAAAATTATGTACGATTTCAGCATAAAATGACGCAACCATGGTTGATATGCCGTAAGACACAACAACCCTAATAACAAAGAGATAATTAAAAGAACAAAATAAAGTACACGGTAACGTAGGGATATACAATACACATAGCGAAATATACCATAGAAGTCATATTTTGCTATATTTCTAAAGCACAATGGCCATCGGCATTTTACCTACTAGCTTATAACACGGCCATACTACCACCTGAAGCTGACATATTATAAAAAATGTTGGAGCAATATTTTAAACGATATTTAAAGAAAAAAAATGTCTAAACGTTTGACTACAGGAAAATAATTTAAAGCAAAAAACGTAGAAATGTTTTAGTCACGATAATTTTTCACGTGTAGCTAGAAATATCTCCAATATGGCCGATCGTCTCTTTGTGCACAGAACATGTCTTGTGGTTTTGTTGTGTTAGGAACGCAGGTAGTTCAGCGCTAGGCGTGGCTGCAGGATATTAAGAATGAAGTCGTTAAAATTTAAATACCACTTGTTCCTTATTACGATAGAAATAGATATACGCTACACGTTTCAGTAAAAGAGCACTTATGTAAAATAATAAAAAAAACTATACGTATAAATATGGTTGACTAAATAGCCACACAGGTGGATTTTCTGGTAACGAATGATATATATATATATATATATATATATATATATATATATATATATATATATATATATATATATATATTAATATATATAAATATATATATATAGAGAGAAAATAAATGTATGAAGCTAAGAGTAAAACGCATACTTTTAGAATTTGAATTTATCGTGAAGTGCTTAAAGCTGAATATACGGGATAAGGCAATTATATAGATAAATGAAAGAAGAGAATAAAAAATCTATCACGTGTCTAGTTAATTCAAAACAAAGTATATTCAATGAAGAAAATACAAATAAATAAAATTAATAAATGAATAAATATTTTTTATTGAATACACCCTGTTTTGAATTAACTGAAGACGTAATAGATTTGTCATTTCCACATTTTTTAAATTTCTTTTCTTTCCTTTATATATATATATATATATATATATATATATATATATATATATATATATATATATATATATATATTTGGAAAATGAAAAAAAAACAACCAAAAATTATTATTAATGCATTCATACACGTTTCGTCTTTATTCCAGAACTTCTTCGGGATGATTGGTGTGAATAAATAACACACAAGTACAAATATTTCTTAACACCAATCACCCCGACGAAGTCTTGAAAAAAAGACGAAATGTTGATAGATACATAAATAATAACTTTTGGTTTTCCTTTTTTCATTTTCTATTACGTTGGAATATTATTTCCATTTTTCGTTGGAAAATTACTTTGCTTGTGAGTCAATTTACTTTTTACAGTCACTATATTTGTTTGCTTCCAAGAATTTACGCTAGTATTATCATTATTTAAGGGCTCATCAGTAGTTTACCATGAAAAACTGTTTCGGGAATTTCAAATAAAAACAGTATTTTATCTCATGGCTTCTCAGGAGAGTTGATCAGACCCCACTTCCCTTAAAAAAACATATATATATATATATATATATATATATATATATATATATATATATTCTAGAGATGAAGATGAGTATGAAAAATTGTAAAGATACAATATTTATTAAAACATTAGAAGTTCAAAGACCAGCTTTAAAATATCGCGTAAATTATTCGGCTCCCAAGATGTGCACTTATGCAGCGGAGGAGAATTTAAAATAATGCCAATTTAACAAAGCCAAGATTACACATACTTACTAACACAAGAAAAAAAACTTCATATTTAAATTCAATTTAGCATTAAACATATCCTAACTCAAACTACACACCATACGGACCGCACACATCTACATGCATATGAGGGCGGGGATACACGCATATATGGACGGAGCCCACGTACATGCGCGCGCATGTACATGTGCACATGTGCCTGTGGACGCCCACATCTGTAGAATGTATGTGTGCGCATGCATACATACAAAAATTGATGTGAATACACATGTTCTTCTATATATCCGCCTATATCTCTATCAACCTTTCTCTTCTTTTCTCTATCTATCTATCTATCTATCTATCTATCTAACCATGTGCCTATGTATGTGTGTATACACATATATGTATGTGTGTGTATGTGTGTGTGTATGTCGCTCACATATGCACAAGATTTAGAGCTAACCGCAAGCACACACACACATGAGCACAGTAGCCAATGCGGCGCCAGGGCCATAAAAATAATAAATTTCAAAAGAAAGCTTAAGACACTTCAAGAAACGGAGATGACCGATAAAATAAAGGTCAAAATCACACGAACTTAATAAACACACACGACTTTGACCAAGAGCAGCAAAAAATATTAAAACATAAAAATAAGAAATATCAAAATATCAAAACACATACACACAGCCGCTAACACACACACGCGCAGAAACGCCAAACAATAACACAGTTTCTCAAATGAAACAGCACTCTTTCAAATCGAAAGACATTTCTTCACATGAATTTACATATCTGATGAGAGCGGATTACCGCTTAGAACGCATTATATAAAATTCTAAAATGATAAAATATATAAAATTATAAAATTATAAAATAATAAAATAATAAATAAATGTTGAAATATTTTTTTTAAAATGTTGGTAGACTTACTCCTTTACATATATACTTTTCTCTCGTTGGAACTGCACTAATACTGCACTACCCTCGTTTTTATATATAACTACAACGAAAAAATGCCCTCTAACAAGTAAAAAATTATTGGAATACTTATTGGAACTCCAGAAAATCCACAACAACGAACAAAAGCTTCTCGCGGAAAAATTACGGAAACTCAATGAGAAAGTTGACACGGTACTTCATCTTCTATACAATCAACAAGACAAGGAACAAAACAACATACAACTATTTAAACCCCAGCATAGAAAACTACAGATTATCATATATCCAGGACGAATCGTTAAAAACGAAAACACAAAACCATCAAATATGGGGAACCCTCCTAAAAGTAAGAAAAATGGCTTTCTACCATGCCATTAAATATAGTGATACCTTATCCACATATAGAACTTTTCTGGAGATGGGGGAACAATTCATCCTAAAAGAATTCCGAGAAAAATTACCCCACAGGACACAGAAGAACAACAAAGAATTAAAAATATGCAAACTACAAGCCCAAATCGACATACAAGAAGACAACAAAATACACTTTACAAAAAATACACGGAAATCGATAACAAAATATCTACTGAAATCAAAGAATTATGCCCTACGGAAACTCATCAATTCCTATCAGAACTCTAGTAATCCGAATGCAAAGAGGAGAAAAAATCCAGGAATATTGTTAAAAGAAAAATAACCTGACTAAGAAGCTTACTCGACAAAGAAAAGACAAAACAAACATCATACATGAACCGAAATAACAACCCAGAACAATACCCAATCCAAAACACCCACACACGACATGCACAAACCCGATGGAGAACACAAAATAAAGGTAAAAATCAAAACATAATACCACACACAAACATACATACTAAACAGACCCAGTTACTCACAAGGAAACAGCACAAATATACCAACATCATTTACCCACCCCTTTCAACAATTTCAATCCAAATCCTCACTAAGCTCACCTCGCAACCACACACACACACATACGCACAACAAATACAACATATCAAACACACATACCACTCAACCATACACCAACCCTTACGAATACGGCCCAACACAAATATACAAACCGAAATACTTCCACCCACACCAACCAATACAATCAAACACCCCTATCATACACCTTACACCACAGAAACAAACCACCACAAAATACTCTTACTCAACAACCTCTACCAAAATCACCCCCCACACTACGAAATAACCCGTACAAACACCACTCATACCAAAGTAAACCTTACAACAATTACCAACATCCACCACCCCAACAGATGAAACTTTCATACAACAACCTTCAACACTACCACATACAATAAAACAGACCCTACAACTACCCTACACACCAATGGATACAATCAAAATGCTCCAAACACTACCCACATCATCAAACATAAAGACCATATAACAATATATACCAACATAACCATACGCAACAATACAAATCCCACAACTACGCCCACCATCAACAACTTCTACCAAGATACCCCTACCCGAAACGCCTAACTCACAATAACCACACATCAAATATATCAAGATAAATCCTTATAACAACACGCAGACCCCCAATTATAACAACACGCACAACACTAATTTTCCCAAAAAACAACACAATCTTCTAAAACACACAAAATATATAGAAAGCAACAACCCTTAAACAACTCCTCAAATCAACGGAAAAACAACACTCATCATTTTTTTAGAAACCCCTCCCCGAACAACAATCCTAGATTTGCCAACGTAAAACCGCAAATCATCAATTTATCAACATAAATATTTACAAAGGAGGAAATAGAAATACTAAAATCAGGCCTAAAATTCTGCCCAACTCTCAAAAGTAATATCACAGAACTGAGGAAGGACCTTAAAGAATTTGAACGCAAATTTAGACTAATAGAAACACTAAGCAATAACGAGAACAAAACAGATGATTCATTAGTGAAAAACAAATCAACATATTTCCCTAACAAACACAAAACAACTTCTTTGAAAACCTCTGGAACATCAGAATAAAACTAAACCTACCAGTAACCTAACATCTAAACAAAACCAAGCACTAGATAACATCCTAAATAATAATAACATAATTATAAAATAAGCTAGTAAATGCAGTGCGATAGTCATCATGGACAAAATTACTATAAAATTATAGATGTACTAAAAAACAAAGATTACTACAAACCAATTAGAACCAACATTGATAAAAACGCCATTTCAAAAATCACAAAACTTTGCACGACATACAATAAAATGCTAACAAAGAAGAAAAGTATTTCCTAAAAAACTGCATGATAAAAACAAACAATTTCTACGGACTACCTAAGATACATAAACCATATGAGATAAGAAATGCCATCAACACACAGAAATCAGAATATATTAGTGTCCCGAATCCCAGTGACCTTACATTTAAACCCATAGTAGCAGGACCATTATGCCTAACACGCAGACTGAATAACTTAATTGACATATTACTTCAACCATTCACTGATCAAGTGAAGAGCTACATAAGAGACGACATACACTTCCTAGGCTCCTTACTACAAATAGTAAATCCCAGGACTAAATTAGTTACATTTGACGTCAGCAGCTTATATAGAAACATACCCCATTACTTAGGTAAACAGGCGATATCACACTGGATTGACAAACACCGACAAATACTACACCACAGATTAACAAAGCAATTCATCCTCGACAGCATAGACATTATTCTCAACAATAACTCTTTTGAATTCAATAACAAAAGCTACATCCAGATTCTAGGTACAGGAATGGGAACCAAAATGGCACCAACATATGCCACCCAAACACTAGCCTACCTAGAGAAGATCGTGTATGAAAAGATAGAAGATATTGACAGAATATTCAAACTCTCTTCATAAAATCTTGGAAAAGATACCTGAATTATTGTTTTACCCTCTGGTAACACACATGGGGAGGACATCAATGAATTACACAGCATACTACAAAAATACACCCAAAATTAAATTTACCATTGAACACAGTCAAACAGAACTACCCTTTCTAAATGTACTAATTAAAATTAAAAACAATCACATAATCACAGACATCTACCACTAAACCACTGACACCCAATAATATCTCCACTTTAGAAGGTACCACCCCAAAAGCTGCCTGAGATCTATACCCTACTCTCTAGCACGCAGAATCTGTACTATAGTCAGTAACAAAGACCTCCAGATTGTCTGACTGGAGGAACTACGGAAAACTTTAGCAAGGAGAGGATATCCTCTACAAATAATACACAAAGGTATAGAACTAGCTGAAAAAATAACATTAAATCAATTACGAATCCCCAAAAACAAAACAAAGAACAGATATTCGCATACATCTCTACACACAACAAACACAATCCAGAATTATTCACAGAAATAACAAGAAACCTAAACCTACTCACCCAAAACAACAAACTAAACAACATATTAAAAACAACGAAAATAATAAAAAGCAAATGCCAACCAAAAAACCTCAAACAAATTTGAACCTCATCCAAACTCAACCAACACACAACATATCAAAACACATACACACACAAGTTAAAATCCGATCTTAACCTTGATATTAATTGTATTTTTACAGTGTCAGATATTTCTAGCTTCCAGTCAGACTGAGGCGTTCATCTAATAACCAATTAATGCTCTGGGAATTTGGACTGGAACTTTGTTAATCCAAAGAGCCATGAAAACGAAAGAAATTTCGTATAGAGAATGAGCCCCGTTTGACAGAACACACATTTTCGTTCGTATAGAGATTTCGTTTCATTTTTGTAACAATCCCGCCCGAAAGAAGCTTACGTTACTTGCAAAGTCAAGCTTGTGACTTTTAGTCAAGTTTAACATTAATGTCAAATAAAAATTTGCAGAATTTATTTGCTTGCCACTGATAATAACCATAACCTGCATCGCAGATGGAATTGAATTTCAGAGGAAGAAATTGGCTTCATTCAGCACAGATAGCCCCACGTGTTTGCAGAAAAAGGGAACTTCCACTTTAAATATCTAAACCTTTAAGCTACCGACTAACTTTCTCTTCCACTTTTTTAGACGGATGCATCTTTTATGGATTTATCTAATTTTCTAGTCAACTTATATCGATTACTTCTGAAGATTTCGTATCTGTCTGTCTCAAGACGAAACTATACTATTACTTTTATTAATGTAGTCTAGTACTATTTGTATGCTCAATTCAGTTTACAATACTATTTCAATGCTCAATTCACAGGGTGGTAGTCTAGTATCTGTTATGTTCTCAGATACCATCCTCCAAGGCAATACCTTTTCCTTTTTTGCGGAGAGGGGGCAGTGTAGTATCTGTTCTGTTGTCATGATAACATCTCCAAGGCATCACCTTCTCCTTTAGGAGTAAGTGTAGTATATGTTCACTCGTCATAATACCATCCTCCCAGGCAATACTTCCCCCTTTTTAGGGTGTAGTATAGTATCTGTTCTGCTATCATAATAACATCCTACCAAGGATTACCTCTTCCTATTTGGAGGGATAGTGAAGGGATCTTTTCTGTTGTCAAACGATTTATTGTCCCGGGCATAATCTCCTCCTTTGGCGGTAGTGCATTATCAGTCTTGTTATGAAACCATCTTTCGAGGCATTTCCTCTTCCTTTGAGTTAATAGTGTAGTATGTGTTCGTTCGTCATGATACAATCATCCCATGCATTATCTCCTCCTCGGGGGCCAGTGTAGTATATTCACGCTCGTCATGAAGATATCCTTCCAGGCTTACAAAAATAGGTGACCGGAGGGAGTATAACCTTTTCTCCTATTCTTTTCTTTGATTTGTCGAACATTTATTAGGAATATCTGGGTTCTTTGTATATCAAACGTGGTTTTTAAATAGATTTTGGTAATTTTTATATTTAAGGCAACTTTTAGTTCTTTCTTCTACCCAGCGTTGTTCTTGTCTTTTTAATTTTACGAGTTGGATACACGTTGGATTTATCTGGAAAAAGACAACGTTCTAACATGTGAGATGTACTTGCTGAAATAATTCTGAATTATTATTAGTTGATTTACTAACTTTATTATTAATGTATAAATACTACTAATTTAGTATTATTGTTATTACGTAATATGGTTCAGTATAATTTCAATTATTCGAACTACTGTTCTCATCTTGAGTGTTATTCTCACAACGTTTCGGCCGATGTAACTTACTTCGATGTTGTCGAACTCTTGAGTCCTTCTGTCGAACTCGGGAATCTGCACGGAATTTCGAACGGAACACTTTATTTAATTGCCAGGGGTAGTATGCTCTCGTTCTGCCAGCCATGACTGGGAGAAGTCTCCAGTAATTCGCAATTACCTTAGTATTGCTTTCACCGAGGATTGAACCTTCAACCTTCAGAAGACTGCACATAGGACTGAATATTACTTAGTACTTTATCCGTTACACCCGAGTTTGCCAAGATACACCTGAAGAAAGTCGGAAGTTACATCGACCGAAACGTTCTGAGCAAAACACTCAAGATGAGAACAGTAGTCCGAATACTCCAAATTATACAAATTATCAACGCTTATCTAAAAAATTCAGTAACACAATAACATTGTTCTGTTGTCAAATATTTTATTATTATTATTACTAGAAGTAGTAGAAGGAGGAGAAGTAGGAGGGGGAGTAAAAGTAGTAGTAGTATTTGTATTATTGATAGTAGTGTTGTGTAAAACAGTTAGAACATTTCTAAGAAGTAGCATTAATTTATCATATGTATATGTTTTCCGTTTCTTTCCTTCTCTCCTTTCTTTCTTTTTTTCGTTTACTTCTCGTCTTCCTTCTTTCTTTTCTTGCACATTTCGCTGCTTCGCTGCTTCGCTGCTTCGATGCCCAATCGCAAACTTCAAAGCTGTTTAACGTCACGTTCTATGCCGCAAAAGATTTAATTATTCAATTTTCACAATTCAATAAATTGGCTTCTTTCACGCTCCAACAGAAAATGCACTATCGAAGCAGCTGCACTTTATCTATTAAGAGCGATATATATATATATATATATATATATATATATATATATATATATATATATATATATATACTTAGTATCATGCGAATCAATTTCTTAGCGTCGGATCAGAATCTTATTCATGAGAGCGCACATTTCACACACAAAGAGCTCGCTATCCTTTCATATAGAGCTATATATAACAATGACAAATTATTCACTAAGAAATATACATCTTTATCCGTATATTTAAAATGTAATCATAGTTTAATATGAAGTTTAAGAATATTCTTACGCTGTAAGTAAAAATGAATTTGCGAGCTGACGTTATGCCAAATAAATTTAAAAAATTGGTGTCGGAAATTTAACGTTCAAATTGTTATATTGGATAATTTGAACTCGCATTCAACTGTATAGAGACGTGTGGACAAGGAATACACTGACGATCGGATCTAGTATGAAATTGTAGTAAAGTGTTAAAATAATATCTCTTTAATTGTTTATTATTGTAATATATCTACACATTAGTGCGTATTTATGTGTATCTATAGAATAAAATAGTGTCAATGTTTCCCTATTGCATTAACCATTATGAATGTTGAACCAAATCCTTCACATGCTAATCCGTTCCGGCAGCAGTTCAAGACTTTTTTTTAATGTTTTAATGTTTGTAATAGAATACAATATCTATCAAATCACCAATTGTTCAAAACAAGGGATTTATATAAGAAAATCATTTTAATATATTATTCCTTCCTTAATCCATGACTTTTTAAAAATGTAATTTTATCGTCAGAAGAGATTCGACAAAAAAGTTAGTAAAATAAAAATTACAATAATGTCAACATTTGAAAAGGTATAAAAAATAAAAGAATATAAGAGAATGTAGAGGATGTCGGCAAAGATCATCGTTAAGATACATGAAAAGTACACATTTCTATTTTCCTATATAAATTTTTTTATTTTAAACAATTTATGATTTAATAGATATTCTATTCTATAAAAATGTTATTCTTATCACTTACTTATTTATATCATTGCTCTGCATCGTAAAGCATTACCCCTTCATGATCTAAATTAATAAATCCGAAAGATTTTTCCATCTATCCTAACTATATTAACATCAAAACAGGTTCTGCTTATTTGATTCTATGATACAATGTATACTCTTTAAATACCGTACATATAGAAAACTGCAAATACCCTCAAACATCATTTAGGTCTTTATAATATGCATATTTATTTTATAAACAACTTCTAATAAATTACTATTCTGTAATATACAGTTGTAATTTTGCATTATCATATTTTCTTATATCTACGAAATATTTGCGTCGATAGTAAAACTTCTGAAGGCGTTATGATGTTGAGAACAGATATTGAGAACATATACTACACTTTGATCACAGACAAAAGCAAAGTAATTGTAAAAAAACATATTTTAATGGCTAGGACATTTTAAATAAATGGAAAAAAAATGATTTAATCTATAATTGTATTATATTTTAATGGGCAAGGGTTGTGTAGTATCGGTTATGTTGTCATAAGCCACTCCTCCCAATAATTGCCTTATCCTTTTGAAAGGGGTGGGGTAATCCTCCCAAGTATCACATTTTCCTTTAGGGGGAGGGAGTAATGTAATATCTGTTCTGGTTACATGAGACCACATTCCCAAGGATTACTTTGTTTTCGGGGAGGAGTAGTGTAGTATCTGTTCTGTTTCCATGATACCATACTTACAGGTATTACATTCTCCTTTTATAGGGGCGATCCTCCTAGGTATTACCTCCTTTTCATTGGGAGGGTAGTATAGTATATGTTCGTTCCTCATGATACCATCCTTTCATGATTATTTTCTCCGTTTGTGGGATAATGTACTATTTGTTCTGATGTAATCATATCGTCCCCAAAGCATAAACTCCCCTTTTTGTTGGGGGGGGGGGGGGAGATCGTCATGATAATATGTTCTCAGTCATTACCACCCCCTTTTAATGTCAATGTAGATTATGTTCGTTCAGCATGATATAATTTTTCCAGGCTAACAAAAATATGACACCGGAGTAAGCATATTTTTGCTAGTAGGTTATTTTTTTTAAAGATACACTTTATACCTTAATCTGCTTTTCCCTAATATATATATTAATTTATATATATATATATATATATATATATATATATATATATATATATATATATATATATATATATATATATATATATATTATATTATATATATATATATATTTATTTATATATATATACATACATATATATATAGAGAGAGGGAGAGAGAGAAAGAGAGAGAGAGAGAGAGGGGAGAGAGAGAGAGAGATCCAAGTAAAGTAAACATCCACAATATAGAAATCTACAGTATTTAAACCGGACTTATAAAAAAAGTGCACAAAAGTAAAGAGAGCTATTTATATAATTATTTTTAATTATTAATCCAGACATGTACAAAACCGCGCTACACTGGCGTGTCGATGTCATCGATCAATAGTTAATAAAAACTAAGATTTCATCAAGAAGAAAAAAGTCTGATCTTTCACTCAGATGTTCATATTGGGAAAGAAAGCTTTTTGTATATGTCTGTATAAATAAATATAATTATATATATATATATATATATATATATATATATATATATAAATACTATACATTAGTTTTGATCGTCGATTTCGGATATGTAGAAATACGGGGAACTCCGCTCGCAATAGTATAACTGAACGATTAAGTGTTCATGGATTATTTTTTATGTACGTATAAAATTAATAAATATATATATATAAACGAAAAATACGTCTTATAAAGTAAGGAGCGACTAAAAATGCGATAATGTTCGTTACTCTTTATAACTTAGGAAGCGAGAAAAACATTTAAAAAGATAAATGCTCATCACCAATAAAAAAATAATTCCATAATATATATATATATATATATATATATATATATATATATATATATATATATATATATATTATGTGTTGTGTAACTTTTTGATAGCTCGAACACATTCTAACGGCTTATATAATAGAATAACATTTTAGAAGAAATTATACAGATAAGAAGTAAGAATGAGTAAAGTTGAACATAAGAAAAAACATCGAGAATATTTTTTATCGATTTTAAATGTGTATTTCTAACAAAACAGTGTTGAAAAATAAGAAAGATAAAAGAAGGAATGAAAATGAAAGAAACTAATTAAAGCAAGTCTACTTTTATAAAATCAAAAAAGAAACATGAAAATATAAACCGGACAAATCTAATTCGATGAATCCGACAATTTTCTCTTTGCTTCTTAAACACGCATATATCGATCTGTTTACACACGGCGTATATATCTTATATCCTCTTGCGGCAATTCTTAGGACGTATCTTGAAACAGATGTTATATCCACTTCTACCTGTATTTCACAGGTTTAATTGAATAATCAATTAAATGCCCAATGAAACGAACAAATACACAATTATACGTTTCTAAAATACTTTGTATATATATATATATATATATACAGTATGACAATATATGTATTAGAATATACTATCAGTGCGTTTTAATTAGCAGTCTCTTCAAAAAAGATTCAGCTCGATGATTGTTAACCAGTAACAACAGAGCATATATAAATAAGACAAGTTCGTTTCATATTACGATAATCATTGTTTTTATTTTCAATTTTTATCTTTTCACATTATCAAAAAACATAACATTCCGGTGATATGTATGTTTACGACTCGTTTATTTAGGAGGTGAGCCAACCAACATTATCATATCAATATCGGCTCTGCTACATCTCAAGATCATCAGAAAAATCTGCAAAGAAAAATAGTTTTAAAATTAAAAGTCTTGAAAAAACCTTTACCACACTGTGGGTCATTGTGAGCAAACACAAAAGAAAAACAAACAAAGAAAAAACCTTCACACGAGGAAAAAATCTTCTTAGGACGCTATTTTGAATTTTTTTCGGTACAAAGTTAGCACACCCCCCCAAAAAAAAACGCGGTCATTCGATAATTTTTTACTCAGTAATATTCCTTAATATAGTTATTTCTTCTATTATTTCTTCATAAAAATATTTAATTCATTCTGGGATAATCCTAATTCCCTAAAATTACTTCATTAAACTAGCAAATGCCTATTTATCTCATTTGAATGCGAAACTAAGTGCAGAGCTAATCTTTTTTTTGCAAACGCGTACCTTAAAGGAAAAAGAGTAGTAAAACATATCTCACAGGAATGTTATGTTTTTGTAAACATGAAAAAATTAAAATTGAAAATAAAAACCATTATTATTGTAATATGAAATGAACTTATCTTATATATATATATATATATATATATATATATATATATATATATATATATATATATATATATATCCAGGGTTGCCATGGTATTTACGGCTAGGAGCCATAAACACGTGTCCATGGATTTCTTGAATGTACGTAAATTAATTAATTAATATATATATATATATATTATTCTCTCTCCCTCTCTCTCTCTATATATATATATATGTATATATATATGTATAAATATATATATATATATATTGTATTTATATACACTCTCGATCAAAAATTTAAGACCACTTGAAAATCTTTTGAAAGAATACTTTTTTTAGAATAGATTTTAAACTCCTACCACTTAAGGTTACCAATACTGCAATCTAAAAGGTTATGGAATCAAAAAGCTACATTTCAAACATTTTATTCAGAAATTATCATTTTTATAAAATGAGGCATTTAACATTAGGGGTGGGCTATAGAAACAAAATTTTTCAAATTTATGCCAAAAGTGGCTTATTACCTTCATTTATATGTAACTAGATTGGAACAAGTGATTTTTTTCAAAACAGGTCAAAATTGGAGGGTCGCAAGCCTCAAACGAGATTTGGCCGTGTCGATCCGCGAAAACGGCGCAAATTTCACCCCAAAAGACACTTAGCCCCTTATTGCAAGTCTTAGGGTACATTTTTTGACCAGAAATGCCTTTATATACCAGAATCTGTCATTCTCATATACTGTCCTACAAGTATAGGGCTTCTTAGGGTATCTCAGGGTCCAAAATGGGTCAAAATTGCCCCAAAATAAGCCAAAATTACGGTTTTTGGCTGAAAAACAGCTATTATCATCTCCCCTAGTCTATAAGACAACTCTGTATGACTCCTAGCAGTTGGGAAAAACTGAAATGGGCACCCTGCTATCTTCTCCCATTCTTTTTTGGTGTTCTTAAGTGTTAAAAATGACAAAAGTGGTCAAAAATAAGAGAAAAAGGGCCAAAACCGAGTTTTAATGAAAATTACCATATAAGGAAATGTTTCCTTTTAATAGCAATTCAGTGTCTTCTTTAAATGGACTTGATGACACTACATTGCACTAATTGTGAAATGATTCATTGCACTATGCTTTCTTTTTCAGTTAGTAAATGCAGTGAACATGGCTGGTGCAGCAGGGCAGATTGATGAGAATTACAGTTATGATGATTGGACTTTTCTTCTGCTTGATTCTCTTCCGACTGAGGCTGAGTGTGTTCAAGCTATACAACATCATGCTGCCAAATACAGTACCATAACACAGAAAAACCATGTTCATCAGTTCTCTTTGCGGCTCCTACAATTGTGGCAGAAAGCCTTTGGAAGTGATGTTCATTATGTAACGATACCTGGGATCAAACATAAATTTGATCGATTGCTAAAAGTCTACGACACGAACGTCTACAAAGCGAAAGGTTCCAGACGTGTGAACATGATCAAGTGGAAACGAGAACACTGTGTCCTTTTCAACCTGTTGGGAAAAGATGTGAATCCTGATGATTTTGATGACTATGAGCGTAGATTCTTTTTTGATCAAAAGTCTCTTGTACGTAAGTGGCTTATCGACACATTCCATGTGGATATGGAACACAAAGAAAGAATTCAGGCAGAGCAGCAACAACAGAATCATTTTGATGATGATCCGTTTGATGAAGTAGATGAAATAAGTGACCAATTGCCACAGCTCGACACCTCATCAAATACTGATCAGAGGGATGATGTTCAGCTGAACGAACGGTGCGTTGTCATATGGGATACACCGAAGGGACGAGAGTGGTTCATTGGTATGACACGGGAGAAAGTTGGGATGGATGAATATATTGTGGAATATCTAGAACCACTTCCCAACCACAATAGAAAGAAAACATGGCAATACCCTTCGCGGATTGAGGAGCAGAAGACATTGAAAATTCAATTTTTGCCGTGCAATGTCATTGGTGCATGGGAATTGACGAAACGGAAACCAGTATTTGTGCTAGAGAATTATGATGTGATAGATGAACTCTTTAAAGCATTATATTGATATTTTACTGGTTAATGATAAGTATCTTAATGAGTTGATATGCAAATTTTAGATGCTTCTGTACCAAATCAATGCTTCATACACTGGAGTTTTACAGTATCATATCCAAGAAATTGAGAATTTAGGACCATTTTCATCGATTTTTGGGAGTTGTGGAGAAAAATTGTGTAATCGATGGTCAAAAAATGTACCCTAAGACATGCAATAAGGGGCTAAGTGTCTTTTGGGGTGAAATTTGGGCCGTTTACGCAGATCGACGCGGCCAAATCTCGTTTGAGGCTTGCGACCCTCCAATTTTGACCCGTTTTGAAAAAAATCACTTGTTCCCATCTAGTTACATATAAATGAAGGTAATAAGCCACTTTTGGCATAAATTTGAAAATTTTTGTTTCTATAGCCCACCCCTATTAACATTTGATTAAAATTATAAGACCAGGGGTATAAATTGTTAAGTATATGGTAATTTCAATGTTTTTAGTTCAGTTAAAGATTAGCAATCACTGCGTAAAGGTGTTACCATGCCTAACGGAATCAAACTTACCGGAGTTGAGCGTGCTCGAATTCTAGATTTCAATAAACAAGGTTTTTTTACAGCTGGCGATCGCAGCTAAGGTAAATCGCAGTAAAACTATGATTTGCAACTTACTAAAGCACAGTGGGAATTATGGGAAAGTAAAATCCATTGGTAGGCCCCTCAAAAAAATCCTCCTGCATTGAGTAGGAGAATAATACGTGTTGTTGTGAAAGACAGTGAACTTTCTTCTCGTCAAATTAAGGCAGTTACAGATCAGACGACATTTACGACAAAAAGGCATGGTAAATAAAAAGCGTACACGTATTCCTCGGCTGCTTCCACGTCACAAGGTGGATCGCTTAAGGTTTGGTCGTATATACCGTTGAGAAGACGTTGAGAAGTGGAAGAAAGTTCTGCTTTCTGATGAGAAAAACTTCAATCTAGATTGTCCTGATGGCTTCCAACGATATTGGCATAACAAAAACATGCCTTCTGACATTTTCTCTACACGTTATAGTATAGTATGGGGTGCCTTTTCTTACAGAGGGACAATGGAGCTAACAGCGGCTGGTTATGTTAGCATACTACAAAAAGAATCGTTGATGACGAAGGGCCATCGTTTGTGTAGGGATGGATTGTTATTCCAACAGGATAATGCTACAATCTACGCTGCAAGACAGACCTTGACTTTCTTCAAGAAAATGGGGTCCATCTCTTGGAACATCCTGCATGCTTACCGGACTTGAATCCAATTGAAAATGTTTAGAGATGGATGACAAGAGATATTTATCAAAATGGCAAACCATATTCAACAAAAAATGTGGCAGCAAAATTTCAAGGAAACCAGAGTATTCCTTTTTATTTTCATCTCTTTTTCCGTCGGAAAAATATTGATTTTTATCTGTTATGAATAAAGATATGTATTATCATTATTTATTATTGCAGAAACATTGACTGTTTAAAACAAATATGGCGTCTATTTTAATTAACATTTGCTGCAGATAACTAAGATGCATGAAACCTGTAAAATGTACTTAGCCGGATAAAGTAATTTCTAAAAGACACGAAATAGAATTTACACGTAATTACTCTAAAGAATATGATGAAACGATTCACACGAGCAATTTGCTAGGCAGGATCAAATAACTATATGTCAAACTCAAGGCTTTTGAAGGCAAGCTATGAGAAATAGACTTATTTTATTTTTTATAGACTTATTTTATTTTATATATAAGATTTAATATATAATATATATATATATATATATATATATATATATATATATATATATATATATATATATATATAAGGGGTTCGAATACAAAACGCGATAACTCCACTCTCTTAAAATTAAGAAATCATAATATTAAAAGACGAATATCTTTCAATCAATAATTCTATTATAAAATCTAGCAAAAATATGCGACCGGAGGAGCACATTTTTGCTAGTTATTTAATTTAATGTCTCAGTAAAATGTGTTTTTTTTACGAAAAAAAGAAAGAAAATCACCCCATCCTTTATTTTTATAAATAAAACTCTCTTTCTTGAAAAAGAACTTTCTGTGCGTTCGTAATAGAACATTACACTTAATAATCAGAGGGCGGGTAAGACATATAGTACACTACCCCACTAAAAATAGGAGGTATCGCCTGGGTAAATGGTATCATGACAATAGAACAGATAGTATATTATCTCCCCTCTCCAAAAATGTAAAGGAGAAGGTAATCCCTGGGAGGGTAGTATAATGCCCACAGAACAAATACTACATCGCTTCCCAATAAAGGAAAGGGTAATGCCTGGGAGAATGGTATCATGACAAAGGAACAGATACTACACTACCTCCACACCTCTCAAAAAATGAGCAGGTAATGCCTGTGACGCCGGTATCATGACAACAGAACAGAGACTAAACTACTTCCACATATCTTAAAAAAGGAGAGGGGGTGTTGCCTAAGAGGATGGTATCATGATAACAGATCAGATACTATACTACCTGAACACCACCCAATAAAAGGAGGAGGTAATGTCTGGGAGGATGGTATCATGACAACAAAACAAGTACTACACTACCTCCACATATCTCAAAAAGGAGAAAGTTACGCCTGGAAGGATGGTATCATGACAACAGAACATATACTACACAACACTATGCCCTCTGAATTGAACATTGAGTGCATTAGTCTGAAATAGTACATACTATACTATTTCATAAGTACAATAGTCTTAAATAGTATTGTTTTGGCTTCAGACAGACAGACAGACAGACAAACAAATACATAATCACCATTATTAATAGATGTATTTTCATAGAAATTTAGAAATCTAAGTAGATATCAGATTGTGTAAAAATGAATTTAAGGTGTCGTAGAGTGGCTAAAATACAAAGCATTTCGTAGTTGTAAATTAATGATTTTAAAAGTGAAGTTTATCGCGTTTTGCATTCATACTCTTCATATATATATATATATATATATATATATATATATATATATATATATATATATATATATATATATATATACAGCTCTCTGCTTATCTCGGCATTGTTTCCAGTCGTCCTGTATTACTACTTGCCATTGGAATCAAGCAATGCCGACTCAGGAGAGCGGTTGTTGGGATTGCGCAACCCTTGCAATCATAAATTCACGCGCGGGCCGCCCCTGGCGGGGCACTCATACGTCGAAAATCGACGGGAGAGAGTCCTTTTAATATATATATATACGCACACACCCTCCGTCGAAAATATTTATATACATGTCTAGAAATATATTAGGATTTTTATGTCAATATATAAAACATTGAGAGATGAAAAAAAGAAAAATACACGACCAAAAAATCGGGATGATTTTATAGACGATATCAATCGCAGTATTGCTTTTGTCTCTTATATATGTTCATATACTTCTTTTTTGTTATTTATACCGCAATTTCTTCTATTTCTTTTGTTGTGGCTGATGTTTTTATTTAAATTGCTTGAACTCCCTGGTCGAGACACTCATAAAACACATTGTCATTGTGATAAGAGCTCAGTTCCGTGAATTCCCGTTTCTTAAAGTATATCAACAAATCACAATCTTGCAACATCAGTTCCCGCATGTCGAAAAACGTATCGTTCAAAATCATATTATTCTAAAGAACGTTATTTAAAGTCTATTTATTTATATTTATCTTTTAGCGTTAGTACGCAAGAATATGAGATGTGTCTATCTCACCAATGTCGTCTTTATAACTATGAGTCTATTAGACGTAGGAACGGTAAATATATAGGAATACTTTTATATGCATACAGATTGCCGTATATCTCTCTAAATATTATCAGATAATATTTTTGTGCATATATTCATTGTTCAATTTACTTTAACAGTACATAAGTAGATAATATGTAAATCTACACAAAATTGATTTGTGCTTCACTTAGTTAAAGCTATTTTCATATATGTATGCATATATATATATATATATATATATATATATATATATATATATATATATATATATATATATATATATGCTTTTAAAAAAGATCATTCTCTCGTTGATTTGTTGCTGGCAATGGCCGTGGGGGCAAACGCATAAGAATTTAAGTTTGAAATATGACTCGTGTTCCGGTATTCTAGTCCGGAAACCGGTGTGAATAATTATTCTCTACACTGACGATTCCCGAAAGGATTAATTATAAATATTTGTTTTTATCTACATACGTATACGTTTCAGCCTTACGGGAATCGTCAGTGTAGAGAAGAATCATTCACACCGGTATATATTTATATATATTTATATATAATTATTTCAGTTAATAATTATATATATATATATATATATATATATATATATATATATATATATATATATATATATATATATATATATATATATATATATATATATGAGAAATAAGAGTGATAAACATGTACGAATGTTATTTCAAACTTCGATTGTTCAATGCAAGGTACATTCTGTAATGAACTAATGTTTATATTTCTTTCCTTAAGCCAAGGCTTTTCAAAGATCGAAATCTTATCATCAGAGGAGATATGCAGATATATAAGTTGGAATCGAAGTTTGAAATAAATCTGGACATTCGTACATGTTTATCACTCTTATTTCTCCTATCTTTATAATTGCTCCATCTCGTATATTGAGCTTTAACCATTTCACTATAGGTCCTATCTACTAAAAGTTAACTTTTAGTTTATATATATATATATATATATATATATATATATATGCAAATGTTATTAAATAACACGCATTTTTTATGAGTTTTATTATTCTATTTTTCGAATAGTCTATTTCATATCCGGTTCAAATTGTTTCTTTCTAATTAGACACGAATACGAAATGGCCTCTTCTGAAATGTCAAAACTAAACATTTGCCTTTATTCTAAAATGCCACCTAAATACACACATAATATATACATATATATATATATATATATATATATATATATATATATATATGTATATGTATATATATATATATATATATATATATATATATATATAGTCAGATAGATAGATGGATAGATAGATAGATCATGTATTTTTCATGTAATTGTTTTTATTGGTGATTGAAGCGTTCATTGTTTTGTTGCTTACTACTATTTCGATTTTTCACTTCCTAAGTTATCAAGATGCAGGAAATTGACGTATTTCTCGTTAATATATACATTTTTGTTAATTTTTTACGTACATAAAAGTATTTAAATATAAAATTAATACAAACACATATATATATATATATATATATATAGAGAGAGAGAGAGAGAGAGATAGATAGATAGATAGATAGATAGATAGATAGATAGATAGATAGATAGATAGATAGATAGATAGATATATAGATAGATAGATAGATAGATAGATAGATAGATAGATAGATAGATAGGTAGGTGGATAGATAGATAGATGATGTATAGATAAATGACAGAAGAGAAATACAAAAATGTAACAAAGACAAATCTATTACATCTTTAGTTTTTCAAGACAAGGTGTATTCAATAAAAAATGTTTATTTTTTCTTTTTCTTTAACCAGGCTTTTCAAAGAATAGTTTATTATCATCAGAGGAATTTAGATAGATAGATAAGTTAGTGGAATATAAACCAAAAGTCACAATTTGAATTTTTTTAAAGCCATGAAATGTAGATGTTAATGTTTGAGAAGAGTGTCAAAAATACAAAAGATGTCTAGTGAAAACTTTTTCATTTATTTATTTATTAGTTTATTTATTTACGTATTTATTATGTATTGTTACACTAAAGTAAATTTTATTCTCTGTAAGCAGTTGTTTGCTATTTCACATCTTCAGTTTAATAGGTTTTGGGGTCTTTAAAGTTTAGGATTTCAAATTTTACATTCAGACATAATCTACACAGGTTGTCTAAATTTTTACATGTACTATTTTCCAAAATATAAAATCAACAAACTTGGCTATTGGAATATAAAATGAACCTGACATATATATATATATATGTATTATAATGCTAATCTAGTAAGATTTTCATGTCGATATGTATGAAATTGAGAGATGAGGAAAAGAAAAATGCACGACTTAAAACTCGGAATAATTTCTTTTATTTCTTTTGTTGTGACGCTTTTTTTTTATTTAGATTGCTTGAACCCCCGGGTCGAGACGCTCTTAAAACACGTGATTGTGACAAGATGTCAGTTCTGTGAATCGCCGCCCCTTAAAGTATATCAGTAAACCATAATCTGCAACATCAGTTCTCGCATGTCGCAAAATGTATCGCTCAAAATCATATTATTCTGAAGAATCAAATTTAAACGCTATCTATTTATTTTTCACTGTTGATAATCGAGAATATGAGATGTGTCTATCTCACCGATGTCGTCGTAATAAAGATCAGACTATTAGATGTAGGAATCACCATCACCATTAAGGATTTTGATTACTTCTGGAAGAGAATTCCCTCCCTTGTTTCCGACACCTTATTGGTGACTATAATTTAAGGTGTTTTGCAATGATCGCCACGCTAACCACTGTAGGTTTGCGACACCATTTGCCTATAGCTAGTTACCCACGTACAGCGCCTGCTATTCCCAAATGGTCACCTATCTAATACTTGCCAGACCTAACGTTGCTTAACTTCGGTGATGTAACGGAAAACGGTGTGTCAACGTGATTATGCCGTATGCATATAGGAATACTTTCTATATATACATACTATCCTATATATACATATTGATACTTATTGATACTTTCTATATATACATATTATCCTATATCTACATATTGATACTTATTGATACTTTCTATATATACATACTATCCTATATCTACATATTGATACTTATTGATACTTACTATATATACATACTATCCTGTATATACATATTGATAATTTCTTATATATACATATAACAATATGTATATATAACTTCCTCTTTCTAAACATATATATTATTTGATATACTAATATTATTGCATATCATATTTGTGTATATATTTATTGTATTATTTTCTCAAACAGTGCTCAATACTTTATTACAGCTTAGTATTTGTATAAATATATGCGTATGTAAAGCTAGACATATTTTGTAAACTTAGTTCAAATCATTTTTCTAATAAATGAAAGCCTAAAGCAAGGACGCACTGACTTGAAAAAGTGTGGATTTTCACAAGTGTGACTGAAACATGTTTTGCATATGTGTAGCCAAATTATATTTGTATAAATAACAATCTTTACCCATATATATATATATATATATATATATATATATATATATACACTAGTAGTATACTCGTCTCAGGGCAGGTATAAGCAATACATATAGCATTAGTTTTGGATTCTAATACTTTTTCTTTCTTTAGGGGATAAGGATTCGTTTCGGTGGTACTCCTGTAAATGTGGTTTACAAAAATAATAATAATAATGTGTCTTCATCCTGTTACTCACCCTCTTGCCAAGAATACATATTCCATAATTCCTAATGATAAGTTTAACTTTTTATGATTTTACCAAAAATATGCATACTATTGACGTTCACACACGCGCACCGACCCTTTAAAAATGTATGACTCAAAATTTGACATAGAGAAATTATTTTCTATATTATTATTTTCTATCTAACTTATTGAAAAAGTTCTTTTGGGGAACGGAGGCGAGTGTAAAGGGGGCGAACCATGGAAAAGGGTAACGTTTACAAAATAAATAATTTGTCTAAGTTACTCACCGGTTTGGCGAGAATATATATTCAAAAGTTCATAACGATTGGTATATAAACACATTAAATATATTTATTCCATGATAAATGCCAGTATAGTGAAATCATGTGCCCTTAATAGGGTTAAGATAAAAATTCATATACACTAAATGTACAAAAGCAAGGAAATTCCCAAATTTTTACACTTTTATTGTCATTAAGGGTATGCGAGCACAACAGGGCTATGTATTTTACTGGTAGGAATTTTTCTTCAGCGCACCTCACACACTTCATCCACTAATGCATAGAGAACTATACTGTAGTGATGTGATAATGAAATGGCTTGGTTGATATGTAGTCATACCCTTAATGACAATAAAAGTGTAAATATTTGGAAATTTCCTTGCTTTTGTACATTTATTGTATATGCATTTTCATCTTAACCCTATTAAGGGCACATGATTTCAGCATACTGACATTTATTATGGAATGTCACTACTTTTGTAAAGGCTATGCCTCAAGACAATGGTAATTTTTAAGTTTTTTTTAAATTTTCTGGAAAACTAAGGAATATGGTACACTGAAATTAAAATGCCATCAACTAGACCCTAGAACCTCTATCTCTGCCAAAAATCAGCTGAATCCATCAAATAGTTGATGAGATACAGGGTGGCACACACGTACGTACGTACACACGGATAACACAAAATCACTCCTGACCTTTCTGGATCTTTGGGTTGCCTTGACTAATGATGCTGAAATTATACACACTTATAGAACCTATCAAATGAAAATTTTGTGCAAAGTTATAAATAATTTGGTTTATTGGTTTTTGAGTTATGACTGATCAAAGAAATGAGATTTCTAGCATAGGTCGTTTTTGAAGTTTATGAAGGGATATTTCTATTCGTTTAAACAATCTTATTAGTTTATCCCCTCAATCATTTAAAGGACTTAGATTTGAGTAAATCGTCTTCTCCTTGGTCTTCCATAAATTAAGCGTGAAAGATCTTTTTTCTCAAGGATTAGTGTATATGCCGTACGCACAACCAGTATATAGTCCATAGTACTCCAATAACGTGAGCCGTTATGCCCTTTCATTTTCAGATATATGTGATCATCTACGAAGCCATGTTGTTTTCAGAATCAAATCATCAGTTTGTCGATGAGTGCAACGTAAACTACTGATACACGTGAAATAGAAGGATTTATAGTCAAGGTTTAACCCTAACCCAGATCTTCTGTGTTCTGTCTATGCTCATACATATTAACAAACATGCACAGGCGGTCATTCACTATGGAGAGGCTATATTTTACGCATCACACAGTCTTTGTGAATAAATCTAATTGTAGATCACACATAAGAAATGATAGCTTGGCTACATGTATAACAACGCGATTAATCTAATAGATTTTGTGACGTAATAAAATTTGTTTCAAAATCAGTATCTGTTATACGAAAGTTGATTTAATCAACGTTCCTTTCCCTAGGGTTTTTTTTTGTATATATTTTAATCATATAAAAGGCATATACAATATTTCTTATTTTTGGGATTGAGTTATGTTTGAAAGAAAAATCTATTTTAATTGTTCTAATAAATTGTAATTTGTAATTAACTCCCCAAGTGATCCATCACTTACTAATTTTCTGTTTATCACTTTCACCGTCTTCTAACAGTATGTTGTTTGATCCGTCGTTTTTCTTCTACATGTCGTCTACCGCTCTTGATTCTGACATTCTTTCTCTCCGTTTGTTAACAGTCGAAGGTAATAAAGAAGAGAGGCAATAAAACAGATTGGAATAGTTGATTTTAAAAAAAGGAAATATCACCACAGGGCAATAATAGAATTTAACCCGTAGTTGAAAGTGGAAGAGAGGAAGAGCTAAAGAGAAAAATAGCGAGCAGAAAAGGGATAGTTTGAGATTTTGTTATTTATACAACATTTAACTGGCTTCGCAAACTTACTTTTTCCTGACTCAAACAATCTAACCCGTGTTAAATGGGTTACTCGACGGGTCACAGTAAATATTCATATGTCTGTATTGTAGAAAACAAAAACTCTATATTGGATTACCTTTTCTATTTCCAAGGGCGTTTTACGACAATTATTTTTCTAAACCCACCTAAATAGATATAATATGAGGTGGTGTTGGTGTCGGTTCTACATTTTCAAGAATTGTTTTAGGCTTATTAGCTTCTGATAACGAAACCTATGAACAGATTTCCCTGGAGAAGAAGCAATTAAAGGTAACAGATTAGAATACAGTGGTTAATGTTGGATTCATGCAGAATATACATCCAAGAATTTAGCGAAGATTCCCGATTTTTTTACGACAAATTCCAGACATAGCCGAGATATGCAGCAGACGATAAATTCGATCATCATCCATCTTCTATTCTTCGACAATATCGCTTCTTACTACTTCTTTGTCTTCTTCTAATATTTCGTAAATATGTTTAATTCCAATTCATCACCCTCCGTACTACATTTTCAGTCTCCTCCCTGAAACCCTACCACTAACTCTTAGCAAACCTTAAGCTAAGTCCAGGTGGCAACATTCCCCTACAAAAATACCCAAATAATAATAATAATAATAATATATAAATAAATAAATAAATAAACAATTAATTAGCGTCTGTACCCAATTTGAAGTCTCCCCTACCCACAAAATAACTGAAAATAACGAATGCATGCATTTATATCATTTGAAAAGAAGACGACAAATATCTTTTAAAAATATATCTTAATCATAAAATAAAAGTTTTTCTTTTTTTCTTTTATAAATTCTTTTGTCTGACATTTACTTGATTAGTTGCATTTTGATATTTTAAGTGATTCTCTATTCATCATATATTGTATAGTACACCCCCACCTTTATGTTTTTTTAAGTAGAACCCTTACGCTCTCCGTGTTTTGTAGCAAAATTTAACGTTGGATAAGTAGACCACGCAAAACAATATTTAAATTATAATTTCCACTGAGAAGTTACCTCGTGTTGAAAACAGAGTTTTAAAATAATTTGAAAAATAATAAGTTGTCCAGTTTCATAAAAAACAAACAAAAACAAACTAGTACGCAAAGTATAGGTTAGCAAATGGAATATGACTGGTGAGGTTTGGCTTTATTTGAAATTCAAAGCGAGATGCTTTGACAAGTTGTCATTTAAGAAAGTCCGTAAGTAAATTTTACAAATAAACAATTTTATTTTGTTGTTTAAAAAGGAATGTGTGAAAATAAAAAAAATAAAAAGATTTTGTTAGGTACGGTGAACTGATAGATAAACGGAGGTAAGAAAACTTGATTTCAAGAAAATGTACGCCCTATTCTTTGCTCTGCAAGTATGACTACGGTATGGGGACATTTATATATAGCGGCATGAGTGTAAGAGACATCAATATAAATTAAACAACATAAAATCATTTTATTCAAGTTTTTATTCTATTCTTACCTGTTTGGGAAAACAATTGGACGATCAACTGCCGAAAAATATCAAGTAATTCCAGATTTCCCGTCTTTTTTTATACGTGGTATATTAAGAAGTTGCAAGCAAATCCCCTCAATAAAGATACGTGACACATAGACATATGGAGCAACGACATGTATAACCATCTGCAATACATACAGACTTTTATATTGTGACTCTTCCGAAGAAGATAAGAGCTACGTTACATATAGCTATTTGATTCCACCGTGTAACCTTCTTTCCCGGTCCTGATGCTTGTATACTAAATGCTCTCCTAACATCCGTCTATAACAATTACTTATCCTTTACAAGAAACTCACACAAAACAAAAGAAAATGACGCCTTCGCCTCAGTATCTATTTGCTATCTCGACCGGAGAGGGAAATACAATAATTGAACGGGACAGATAAGCGAAACAATTACATCCCAGACACTAAGTGAAAAAAGACAAAAATAAAAAAGCGGAGGCGAAAGAAAGTGAAAAAAATGACTAAAATAAACTTAAAAGACGGTGAATTGCCAGTAGATGCGCACGTCAAGAAAGCGGGGACGATCTTATTGAATCTCCAAAGATGGCCGACTGCTAAAAGTATCGGCCAATGGCCAAGGAAATGTCTATCCCAGCAACGGCTAAAAATGATAACTAGAACTCTTGCCAAATATATCCTGAAACAGATTGTCAGGTTCTTCAAAGATCGGGGGATTGCCAAAGTAAAGCCATGTATGTTCTTTTTTTTTTACTTTTTTATTTGTATTGCTTCAAGTTCTTATAATATTCGTACGAGCTAATACTAGTCAAAATACCCACTTATCGTCGAGCATATAATAAGGTGAATCGCAAAATATATATCAGGCATTTCGTTATATCTCTTTAAAACATAAATATTATTATTATTATTATTATTATTATTATTATTATTATTATTATTATTATTATTATTATTGTTGTTGTTGTTGTTGTTGTTGTTGTTATTATTATTATTATTATTATTATTATTATTATTATTATTATTATTTGTACTCACTCGGAATTCTCACACAGATCATCGTCAGTGATTGCTCACAGACAACAACCAGTGGTATTTCCTGGAGTCTGAGTGACAACAAGCCTCCCCAGATTTCCAGTATTCTTCACCTCTTTTCGATAAAAATGCAGTATCGCAACAGCCTCTTACCATTGATTTCTCGCTGGTAAGGACAATTGGTCTTCTCTGGGATTTGGGTGGCAATAAGCCTCCCCAAGGTCCCAGCATTCTCTGCACTTTTCCAGTGGAGGTCTGGTTTGATTTTTTCCTTTTTAAAATTCTTTTTAATTTATTTTTAATTTTTTGTGGGGGTAGGGTGGGGAGAGAGGGAGGAGCTTATAGTGTTTCTTGTAATTTCTATTTCCTTGGTTCATTTTTGTGTAGTGATAGCTGAGGCCGGTGTAATTTATTGGAGGGGGGATTATGAAGTGCTGTTTCTTGCAGTTTCTGTTCCTTGGTTCTTGTTGTTGTGTTCTTCGTTTGGTTTTGTTTTCTCCCTGTTGTAAATTCCTTGTGACTGGTTAGCCTTTGTAGCTTATGCGTGTTGGTTTCCGCATTCGAGGATTTTCCTTACGATTGCAGCTGTTTTGATAATTGCCGTCCTTTGTATGGTTTCGATGGTCCCTTTGATTCCAATTTCTCCCAGTCTTTTCTCCAGGTTTTTTGGGATTGTTCCTAGTGCTCCTACGATTATTGGTATTATAATAACTTTTTTCATGCTCCGTATTCCTTTCAGTTCTCTGGCTAGTTTTGTGTATTTACTTCATTTTTCCGTGTCTTTGATCTTCACTCTGTGGTCTGCTGGAACGACGAAGTCTACGATTTTACAAGATTTTTCCTTTTTGTCTATTATAATAACACCAGGTCTCCTTGCTTGTATGAGTTTATCTGTTTGTATATCCATATCCCAGAGGATTTTGTGTTTTTCGATTTCCAGTACTGTTTCTGAGTTATCTTTGTACCATTTGTCTGCATATTCGAAATTCAATTGTTTGCACAGTTCCCAGTGTATTACTTTCCCAACACAGTAATGTCTGTTCTTGTATTCGTTTACTATTATTATTATTATTATTATTATTATTATTATTATTATTATTATTATTATTTGTACTCACTAGGAGTTCTCACACAGATCATCGTCAGTGATTGCTCACCGACAACAACCAGTGGTATTTCCTGGAGTCTGAGTGACAACAAGCCTCCCCAGATTTCCAGTATTCTTCATCTCTTTTCGATAACGATGCGGTATCGCAAGAGCCTCTTACCATTGATTTCTCGTTGGTAAGGACAATTGGTCTTCTCTGGGATTTGGGTGGCAATAAGCCTCCCCAAGGTCCCAGCATTCTCTGCACTTTTCAAGTGGAGGTCTGGTTTGTGCTGTCCCTCCTCGGTCTTCTCATCCTCCTCGTCCTTCTACAAATATTTTGTCTGGTGTCAGTCTAGGTCGGCACCATTTATGAAAAAATGTTTCAATTAATTAAAAAAAAAAGAATAATTAAAACTGTTTTTTTTTAATTTTTTTATTTAAATTTTTTTTTTAATTAAAAATTTTTCGAATTTAAATTAAATTAAATTATTATTATTATTATTATTTATCCAATTTATCCTTTTATCCAATTTATGGAAAATCGACACTGACCATGTGTTTATTCGGTTTATTAGATTTCTACTATATATTTGGTTTCGTGAAGCTTTCTTGTTCTTCCCAAGTATTTTTTAAAATCCTCTTCTTTTCCGCCTTTTATAAAAGTTGTTCCTCTGGCGACTATTTTCTTAAGTGCAATGGTTTTTATGGTTTGAATCCGTATTGTGATTACACTTTCTTCTAGTCTTTTTATGTTGAATTGTGCTTCGTTAATTACTATAATGAACGTTTTATTTTGGGAAATGTGGACGCTCATCTTGCGACGAATCGTATTAACTATTTGTTGATCATCTTATGCTAAAACCTGGTGACACATACGCCATGAAATTCCATTAGTTTCGTCGTCGTGCCGAGAGTTCAATTAAAATTATGGATGAGAAATGAGTCCTATAAAAATACATTTTAAAAGAGTCAATATTGCGATCAATAGGGGGCATCACCAACGCCAGTGTCGACGAGGGTTGGACAGCGAGCTTTCATGTCAGCTAATTGAACGTTTTTAATCTGCTAAGACGACTAAATCTACTATTTTATGGTATTGCCCTTACTGTTGACGATTATCTTATCTTGTTTTCTTGCCAGTATGAATTTGTCTGTTTGTATTTCAATGTATTACAGGATTTGTTTACACCATTTGTATAAATGTACAATGTGTCGTTGTTTGCTCCGTTCCCAATGGATTACTTGGGATGACGGAAGAAGATATTTCTATTTTCATATTGTTAGACGAGAAGCTTAGAGCTGGCAATTTAGAACAGTCACCGAACCTGTGATTTGTCAATAGGAAAAGACTAAAAACTCTCACGACCAAAGTGAATAATGTCCTCCATTTTTATTAGTAAATAATCTTGATCAGTGTAATAAAGTTATTAAAACTGCTGCCAATACTATGTCAAATCTACATAAGATAGAAAAACGGGAAAAAGATGTAAAGAAAGAGCCCTAGTGGAGGAAACGTTTAAATGGTGTGATAAAACAACGTAGAAAGGATATAAGTAAAGTACAAGCCGTCGAAAATGGAAAACTCAAAAGTCAGAGCGCCTGTGAAAGACTACTCCGTAAGTTTTACATAGACGGAAAAGGTTTCTAGCGTATAATTGAAGAACGGAAACAGCGGGTCGTAGTAAATACTGCCAAAGTTAAACGTTACAGCGACATAATTGAGCAGTATCGACAAAACAGAATGTTTGAGAACAACCATGAACTCCTTTTTGAACAACTAGAAGGAATTGAAAGAGGGAATGAAGTTATACCTGATACCGACCAATCTAGTGCATTCTGGAAAGGCATTTGACAAAATGAATTAAAGCATCAAGATGATGCAGAATAAATCAAAGATATTGAAAGGGAAGGAACCCTCTGGAGTAGAAGGACAAATGAATATAACAATCACCGTTGAGATGCTGAAAGAAAGGGTTAAAAAGCTTTCAAATTGGAAAGCACCTGGACCTGATGGAGTCCAGGGATACTGGTTTAAAAACCTTCCGGCTCCACCCATTTTTTTCAGAAATGATCAATGTATATGGACGACATGTAGCTTCCCAAAATGGCTGACAAAAAGCACAACCGGCTTGATCATAAAATATAAGACAAAAGGGGGTGAAGTGAGAAACTGTAATCCGATCACTTGCCTCTCAGTTATGTGGAAACATTTCACTAGCATAGTGTTTGAAAGTATTTATGGTCATTTGGACAAAAACAATTGGCTGCCCGAGGAAAAGAAATGCTACCGAAAAAGATCACATGGCACCAAGGATCAGCTTCTGATCTATAAAATGATCTTGAGGAACTGCAAACGAAGAACTAACCTTGCCAAAGGTGGGTGTATTATAAGAAACATTTGACATGGTGCCTCATTCATGGATACACAAATGTCTGGACATTTTCTGAATAGCCCCCAACATTACAACAACTTTAAAGAATAGCATGAAGAATTGAGAAATTTAACTTCAGGAGGTGTTGCATTAGGTAACGTGGAAATCAGGAGAGGGATTTTCCAGGGCGATAATCTTTCCCCTTTGCTTTTTGTTATTTGTATGATCCCAATGCCACTCTTCTTATTTAATGTAAAGGCAGGATATGAACTGTGGAAAATACTTCCTACATTCAACCACTTACTATTTAACATTTTTGAAAAGAATGAAAACAAACTTGATACACTAATGAATGCGGTTAAATTATATAGTGACTTTTTAATGGAATTTAGCATCACTAAATGTGTCATTCTTGTTATAAAAAGAGGTAAACTTGTCCACTCAGATAGCCTTCAACTACCAACAACAGATTTAGTAAGGAATGTAGACAGTGAGAGGGGCTACCAATAATTGGGAATACTGAAGGCAAATAAGATTAAAAACAAGAAAATGAAAAACCAGGTCACAGCTGAGTACAACAGAAGAGCAAGGAGTATTCTAATATCACACCTCCACAATTGAAATATAATAGATGATAGCAATGCCAGATCAGTAGTTATCATTCGATATATTGTCGATATGCTTGACTGGAATGTAGATGAACAAAAATGTTTGGATATTAAAACACAGAAAATTCTTAAAATTTATGGAGCTTTTGCAAAGAATGGTGATACAGATCGATTGTATCTATCTAGAAAGGAGGGTGGCCGAGGTATACTTAGTTTTTAAGATGTTGTGAATATAGAGGAAGGTTGTCTATATAAATGTATTTCTAAAAGTAATGAGATTCTTTTTCGTAAAAGAGAAGAAATACTAAGAACTAGGGTGAAAAAGAATCGAAGGTGTGCCAGTTGACACGGTTAAGATTCGGATAAAAATTGTTGTTTGGGATAAATACAATTTAGGCGCGCAGTGTGAATATAATTGTATTGGCGCGTGAAAAATAAAAAATAACGCCCACGCAAATTCCGGCGTGGCCTTATATATTAAATCAACTCAAAACGAGCGGACGTAGTAGGGAGCACACCACGTGATATTTCTGTCCAATGGGATTTCTCCAAAGACATTTTTCTAAACTTTTCTCCTTAAGCTCGCTGGAGCCTATCCAAATAGTATTTAAGCACACACACACATCAAACCCTCTCTCTCAACTGACTCTTCATTCGGAGGTTACAAGCGTCTTACTATCACTCTACCATTTCACCTTTCGCGCGCTTCATACAATTTCACAGGCGAACATTACCTATTGCATCTCTTAACATTTTATAACATATGAGCATTTCAACAAAACAAAAGACATTCTCCTTTTTACTTACCCTGAAACTAAAGAAAGGACTTCTGAACTCATTACAAAAGGAAATATGTTATATTTGTTAATGGTTTATTTCAGTGAATAAACTTCCGTTGGTTTTGCATGTAAGTCTTCTTATTATTTTTATTTGTGGAGGAAGTTATCACCAAAAAAGGCATGACGACCACCACAAAGGTTACAAGAGAGAGTGTTAAAATTATTTGGAAAGAAACTACACGGTGTATTCTTTAAAAATTACTGCATTCATTTAGAGATAATAACAGCTGAAATTGGTTGGTCAGGGGTGATCTAAAAATCTCTACTGAGAGAACCTTAATGGTAGCCGAGGAACCAGCCACTTGCACTAGGTCCATCAAACATTACATTGACAAAACTAAAAATCAACGATATGCCAGTTGTGTAATGAAAGGGATGAAACCCTAGGCCATATTGTATCTGAATGCCCTATGCTAGCACAACATCAATATAAAAAATAGAGACACAACAAAATCGCTCAGGTACTACACTGGAATATATGTAAACTTTATGAATTGGACCACAATGAGAAGCGGTATGAACATAAGCCAGAAGGGGTACAGTAGAACGACAATGTCAAACTTCTTTAGAACATGCGCATACAACTGATAAGGTCCTTGAACATTAAAAACACGACTTAATCTTTCTAAACAAAAACAAGAGAACTTGCTTAATCATTGATATAGCCTGCCCTATTCGATACCAGAGTGCAGGAGAACGAACACGAAAAAAAAATATCAACATCTAAAATGGGAATTAGTTAGACTATGGAAATGTAAAGATTTAAATGTGATTCCGGTTGTGATTAGAACGCTTGGAACCATAACAAAAAGCCAACATGAATTGCTTAAGCAGATTGACGAAACAATTTCTTTTCCAATTCTGCAAAAGGCTTGCCTATTAGGAAAGGCGAAAGAGTTAAGGTCTAGCTTGAATGTCTAAAGTCAAGGGAATTGACTTGATATTCAAATAGAAAAATTCAACTAAAAACATCCAAAAGTTGAGACTACCATGAAATAATAATAATAATAATAATAATAATAATAATAATAATAATAATAATAATAATAATAATAATAATAATAATAATCGGCTGGCACCACACAAAATTGTCATGAAGGAACAAGGAGAATAGAAATGATGAGGAGGGAAAGAACTAACCAGATCTCTACTTGAAGGGTGCGGGGAATCATATTGTCACCTAAATCCCAGAGAAGACCAACAATTGTAAGCGGCTGTTGTGATAACGCAACATTATTTACAACAGTTATCATACGAGCTGCAGATTGCTAGAAATCTGGAGAGACTTGTTGTCACTCAGACTCCAGGGAATACAACTGGTTATTGTCAGTGACCAATCACTGATAATGAATTGGGGGACAACTCCTGGTGAGTATAATAATAATAATAATAATAATAATAATAATAATAATAATAATAATAATAATAATAATAATCCGCGCGTGCGTGGTCCCCCTCTGTATGTGACTCGATGTGGCGAGTGTAAAATACAATAAATTTGGGCAATTTGGGGCATTTTTGACCCCCCTTTGAACCCCTGAGGGCGCGAACCAGAATGTTTCTGAGGTCAAGGATTCTCGTTTTATATCCACAACAATTGCATGTACATTTTGGCCAAGTTTCAGAATAATTGAATGGATGGATCAAACGTTATGGGAAAAAGGGTCATTTTTTGCCATTTTCGGGCTTTTGACTCTTTAGGGGCGCGAACCAGATTTTTTCCAAGGTCAGCGAAACTTATTTTCTATTAGGAACAATTGCTTCCACATTTTAGCCAAGTTTCAAAGAAATTGAATGGATGGATGAAACGTTATAAGGCAAAAAATGTCATTTTTTGCCATTTCGGGGCTTTTTGACCCCCTGGGGGGCTAACCAAGTTTTTTTTCAAAAATCGGAGAATGTCACCTTCTAACCTGACCAAAGTTACAACTTTATGCAACATTTCAGAGAAGGTCAATGGATGGTTGCGGAGAAAAATCGGGCGGACGGACGGACATGCCTCAAAACTTAAGTCCCCCGATTTTATAAATCGGGGGACCAATAATAATAATAATAATAATAATAATAATAATAATAATAATAATAATAATAATAATAATAATAATAATAATAATAATAATAATAATAATAATAATAATAATAATAATAATAATAGTTAATTTACACGAATTGTAAAACACGTGTGCATTCCATAAGCGGACATCATCAAATAAACAGAGATGGTAAAATAATTGGGGCACTTTATAAACGGGACAAGGAATAACTCAAGGACTTGGATCAAAGAATAAAAATGTAATGACTATGCCCGAAGTACTTTACCAGAGGAATAATGTTTATGCACTTTATACAATTACACGTTTTGAAAATTAGGTAGATGACACAATTAAGACTAGAGAAATACATGACACAAATTACAATGATGCTGATTACGCCGCCTGTCATTCTCTGCTTGATCCATAATTATTACCTATCGTTCCAGAATATTTTTTGTACTTATATAGAATACATTTATGTTCTTGTTTCATCTGTACCGAAAAAGCTGTATATTTAGCCATCCTCTCGAACTTAGAGGTATAAGCGTTTTTGCTCTGTCTGGACGCACACTAACTTGCACACACATACATACACACACACACACACACACACCCACACACACACACACACACCCACACCCACACACACACACACACATATATATATATATCGTCTAGTTTATCTTTATCTCTCTTAGAACTTTCTTATCGACTATCGATTTGGTTTTATCTATTCAGTCTGGCCAAGTCTCCATATCGAACGATCTCTGACAGCATCCGATCAGTTCCGAAACATCTTCAATCGGTTCGCATGTGTCAATCAGTGTCTATTCCTGTTTTGTTTTGCCGTCTTAGTCGATTCTTTAAATCTGCCGCAAATGTCTTATCCGTCTCGGTCTGGTTGAAACTTGTCCGTAACCATCTTAATTGATGTTCTTTAATGTTTTTTCGTGCATTATTTAGCTTATTATCTTAAAAGGTGTCCAGTATTTGAGCTAAACATTTAAATATATACTAGCGGATCAGTGAAATATATTTCATTTTTAATTTACTTGTACTTGATTTTTAAAAATTGGTTGAAAAATAACCGGAAATTTATCCTCAAAATAACGCATACGTTGTCGAAATAACGCGCACATCTGCTGTTTACATTTTGCAAACATACGATTTAGTTGACTCTAAGTGAAAATTGATTATTATTATTATTATTATTATTATTATTATTATTATTATTATTATTATTGCACTTTTAATTATATGAAAGTATCATGTAATTAAAAGTGCAATAATAATGATAATAATGATAATAATATTAATAATAATAATAATAATAATAATAATAATAATAATAATAATAATAATAATAATAATAATAAGAAGAAGAAGAAGAAGAAGAAGAAGAAGAATCAGCTTGAACCACACAAAATGATCGTTAAGAAACAAGGAGAATGAAAAAGTCGTGGAGAGAGAGAGAGAGAGAGAGAGAGAGAAAAAGAGAGAGAGAGAGCACTAACCAGACCTCGACTAAAACGGTGCGGTGGGTACTGGGACCTTGGAGAGGCTTATTGCAACCCAAATTCCAGAGAAGACCAATGGTTGTCGCCAGCTAGAAATCAATGGACAGTGGCTGGTTCGTAACGCTAAATTATTTGCAACGGTTCTCAAACGAGGCGCAGAATGCTGGAAATCTGGAGAGACTTGTTGCATAATCTATGTTGACACATGTTTTAAAAACGAATTCAAATGTGTTTTAAGTAAAGACACCAACTCTCTAAAATAACGATATTTAAAAAGTCTAATTAAGCTGGGTTTTTTTATGGAAATCAACCCAGACAAGACATGAAGCCACTTTATGTAAGAAGCCAAAAAATACTACTTCAAGGTCAAAAACTAGCCAATGATGAGGGTTATATGGATATATTCTGACCCAGAAAACAGCAATTCTTCCCCCTTTATCAGAAACATTGCTCATGGAATGTGGGGACTAAAGGAGAAAATAAGGGAATCGAGAGTTACGAGGCTACCGACAGTACATCAAATGTCCACTTTTTACTCATCTTTATTATATTAGACGAAATTTTACGACGTAATGTAGATTATTTTTTAAAGTAAAATTTAATAAATACTAGAATAATGTTTTATATACTGTAAATAAATTACTTCATGGTTTATGCTGATCATATTTATGTTATCTCTGACGATATGTATTCGCCTGTTTTTAACTCTGTTGTATCATATTACCGGAAATAGGACAAACATTTGCACAATTCTCCCCGGGTGCTCCATGTTGATTATCAAAGGAGCCATTACTGACCATGACACTCAGATATTTCTTCTGAGGCCCACAGCTTTTGAATTTCTTTAGTTTTATTTTTTCATGGTTTTATTGGTACACGTGGCAACACCAGCCCCAGGCTTATTTTACTGTGATTCTGTCACATAGATAGTGTTTATCGATTCCATATGTAGAAATAACAGTGAACTCTCACACACCATGTAAGGGTTCGATATTTACAATGAAGGATGTTGATCAGTATTTGTTTCGATGGCAAAGCACATACAGAACATAATAACGAAGTTATGCCATCGATTTTCTAAATATTCTATAAACTATGAATAAATAAATTAACGAAAGTTACGCATACTCATTTGAAATAGAAATTGAGACACGTGCGTCGATGATGCGCATGCGTAAAACATAAAGATGTAGTAAGGTATGTCTGAGTAATATATAGCAGTTCATGCCCAGGCGTACACTTAGCACATAATGCAGATGTTAGATGATTCATGTACGATCATGCCCATTCATAAAATCAATAGGATGACGCGCATGCGCAGAAAATGGATACACATGTGCGTGTGTAAAACCTAGTTGTTGCATTGCATGTGTATAAGAGACGCTTACAATGACGAGCATCAACTCTTGACGAGAATACGCAGCACGTTAATAGATTGAATGTTTCAAAAATGCCCAACTGGTTAATCTTATGTGCCGACAAGAATAAAGATAGAAGCGATTTTGGATGTGCGTGTTTAAAAATAATGTTTAAACGGTATTTTCTATATAATGGTTACAACAAGCTGAGCAGTGGGACATTCTAGTAGTAATTATAAACAAGAGTTAGCACAACTTTATTTTTAGTTCAATCCAAACAAGACTAGCTTCCACTGTAGACGTAAGGGGCTACTGAGAATTAACGTGAAAGTGTTGTGGGCCATCCTAAATTAGCAGCTGTTCAGCGAGATGCCTGTTCACATTAGTTTTAAATTTCTGCATGTTGATACAGTCGGGGAAACATGGAAGGAGGAGGGAATTCCAAAGGCCGACAGCACGAGGAAAGAAGCTATAGGAGTAAAAAAGCTATCCGGCATCTAGTGACCTCTACAGTGAATGGATGGGATTTAGCTGATTGTCGTGTTGGTCGAGTGTATTTACGTCTAGGGGGCACTAGAGCAGTCATTTCATCGGAGCACAATCCATTGAAGTACTTGTAAAACAGCCACAAGGATGCAACATTGCGGCGATGAGACAGGGGCTGGAACTTGGTAGATAGTGAGGGATCTATAAAATTAGCGACTCTTTTTTGGACCTGTTTAAGATGGAGAGACTGGTAGATGATGCACCACCCCAGATGTGGCAACAATACTCCATGCATGGGCGGATGGTGTCTTTGTAGAGATATAGGATACTGTCAGGTGTGAAAAATTTTCTAGCACAGTAGAGTGAGCCCACCTTCTTTGCAGCAGCCTTGGCAATGTCTGTTATGTCAATATATGACGTTACAAACAGAAAGTCAGAAATGTAACGTGGCGAAGCAGAGCGAAGAAAGTATTTCTCTTTAGCATGTGAGCTGACTGGGTTCTGAGGCCATTTCTGATGTTGTGTTTTTGTTCGTCTCTCCCCGGATCGGGCGATGGGAACCTCACGTAACGTGTAAAAGAATAACATGCAAGAGCATGACGCCATAGGACAAAAATGTTTTGCATGTTTTCTTTAATATTTATTACATTATTGCAACCACAAGGAAAGCTGAAGACACAGACACACCGGTTGTGACATAATGAGGGCCGTGTTTGAATGGAAAAGTTGGAGTGACACTTTAAGGGTCAGAATTGATCCGTAACCGAAGTCGCAAAACCACGTGTTTACTGAGCAAATATTTTCTGGCTCTCGGCTGGCGAGATTTCAAGCAAAAAAAATGTGTATAGGGCGTTGCCCCCAATGGGAGGGAACAAATCGTACAGTGTGTCTGAGTGTAGCGAAGGTAGCTATCCGTCTATATATATGGTTGGTTTTCCCTTTCTCTCCCACACGTACACAAGTATCCCGTCGTCCTGATGTTTTCTGTCACAGTCTCTCTTTTTAAATAAACCTTTTTATCAATAAATATCGGCGTTCGAATTGTTTTATATTTGCACTAAAGCAAGAAACTGGGTTCACGATGACGACACGGATATAAATGGTTCATAGACACATCGTTGTTACATCACCACTACGACCTAATTTAAAGCAAGACGTCAGACCCATTGAACAACTACTTACAACGAGTCAATGAGAGACTCGGCTCTTTTCGCTTAGCGAAAAGATTTGGTGGAGATCAACGAACTCCCCGCGCAAATGTTACAGGGTAACTTGAAATTTATCAACAGACAGAATTCTACAGAGATTAACTGACGAATATGATATGTCGATAAAAGCACATGTGTCTTTATAGATATCAACTAGACATTAGTTTTATAAATTCAAGAGAATCGCCCTAGATTTTCCTACGAGGTTAATAGTGATGTGAATACAGATGTTGGTTAAGATATATTCTAGTGTTCATTAAATCTAAAAGATAGAACTAATTGATAAAAGATATCTAAAAAAGCATATACCGTCAAATGAAAGCAGCCCTATGGTTTGCAGTGGATTGCATAAACGATTCATTTATAAATTCCTAGAATGTTATTGAAAGGACAAATTGCACTTGAATGGCCAAATGGCTAGCAAAGATGGGGTAACAGTTCAAGACATATACATTATGTCAATGTATTATTTCATGTTTGATGTGCGCCATGTTTAACTCGCTTTATTTTAAAACTAACTGGCCTCGCCCACTCGCAGTGTTTTCGAAATGTAGGTCGTATTCATTATCTTAAATCATTGAAACGAAACAAATCGATAAAGGAAAGAAGACAAAACGCATTGATAAGAAGACAAAATTGATCGATAAGACAAACAATTAATTAAAAATGAACATCACTAAATTAATTAAATTTAAAAAAATGATAGCTTTTTCCTTCCAAGAAAGTAAGTGAGATTTTATTGCTATTTTATTAGTAAATATTTTAAAAAATATACGATAATATATTTCGTTTTAAAAATGCAGTGTTTACAATTTGCGAACATCAGACGTATTAATCATTTCGAAAACGGATTAAACATTTATCCAACTATTTTAATGGTAACTAAAATATTAATTCATTTGCTAAATAAAATACTGCCTATTCTGAAGATACATAACTTTTGGCATTTCAATTTTTTTTATTTCAACGAAAGAATGAAATATTTGTTTTATATTGTTAGTTGAAATTCGAGCTCACGTTTTACAGCATTTCTTTCTCTCTCTCATGCCTACCCTCAACCTTCTGTTTTATTCTTTATTCTTTTCACCTTTTTATTCGTTCCCTCTTTTTCTAGCTCATTTTCCTCATATTGCAAAAGTAGCCGGACATACGTAACTTCAAATGTATTATATAGATTACAATTTTGAGATGTGTTAAAACGTTTGGTTTAGTTTGACGTGTCTCGATGCTCTCCTCAAAGGGGGCGGATCGGTGCAGTCAGTATGGTTGGATGTTGCGAGACGAACCAGCCGTGTATCTGTCTGTCATTTCTCACGAATTTACAAGTAACCTGACTTTGATGTTTTCTGTGAGTGTTCATTTCTTCGTAAAAACTTTTTTAAACATCGGCGTCTGAGTGGGTTTAGCAGACGAATCAAACTTCGGTTTAGGACGAAGACATGGGTGTATAATTGTTTAAACACCCATCAGTTTATAAGAATATAACACTGTAGACCAGAAAGAAACAGTAAGATCTGATCAGCTTTTTAGCTACGTCTAACTAGCCACTTTCTGTCTGAAACGTCACTTTCTGTACACGTATTTCTAACTTGACTTTTCATGGAACATTCCACTCTCGACGTAATTTTAACCTTACGTAGAAATTTCCGATTCCAACTAAAGTCAAATATTGTTGCCTACGATTCATTGAACATATGTATTGTAATTTTACTTTTAACTCGTAGCAAATTGTGAGTGCATCTCTTTACTAATAGTTATGGTTAGTCTGCATTTGAAAAACATTTACTTGATAGTATTTGATTTTAACATAACTAATTCCATAATTTGCGACATTATCTATTTAATCGTTAACATAACCATTAAGTGATGATATGAGATTATGTAGTAATTACAGTTATGTGCTTTTTATTAATTTTTACTCTGAGTATATTTTACGGCAGGTAATTATACAGTTCGTTGCTAAAATTTCTATAAAATCAAATAAAATCTGAGAAGCAAAAATTAAGTAATTTGTTGTTTGTTTTAATTACTTATATTATTCCAGCAAAGAGAAAACAGAAAATATTAACATTTTTACGACTATTTCATCACCACTACACCCACATTTAGAACTAAACATTATTACCCATTGAGCCAACCACGTCCAACGTGTCACCGAGAGACACAACGGTATTCTATCGACGAGAATATTACGGACACGTTGGTGGCGATCAATGAAATTCCAACGCAATGTTACATTTATAACTGATATAAGACTCACCTATCCAGATTTCTGTGAGTCATCATGTTGTTATTCACCGACAATCTATTGTAATTTTGACGGGAATTATATGCACTTGATTCAGTCGCTTAATTTGGTCTCCAAATTGAATAATATATCTGTAGGATAATGAAAATGCTCTAGGAAACGATGACCTGTAAGGATGGTGTTTGCTTTGAGTATGCCGAACCGAACAATTAGCCATCCACATGCGTTTGGAAAATACGACTCACATAACCTACATTTTAGATAAATAAATGGTTCCATCATGGATCATATTATTTTTTAATTTTTTTTACCGATAACAAGATTAAAAATTATAGTTAATCAGATTCAAATTATAAGTATTTATTTTTTCCCAATAAATTCACTTTATCTATTAAGGTATAAAGCAAAACGCTGATAGAAGAATTCCCTACAAAAAAAAATTTAAAATCCAATTGATAAATTATTATAAATCCTGAACATAAATAATACCTGTTCAAAAATTGTAATTCCATATAAACCTTGATACGAAGATACGGTAAGTCCAGACTACTCTACAATGTAAAGATCAGATTCACAGAAAAAAGTAAAACTATCCCTAAATTTTAACTTACATAACCTACATTCCAGATGAATAAATGTTGTCATCATGGATCTTATTATTTTTAATTTTGTAGCGAATATATAATAAAAATTATAGTAAATGAGATTTAAATATTAAGTATTTTTCAATTTTTTTCCAATTAAATTCACTTAATCCATTGATTCATACTAGCTTAGTTAAGTTGGATTATGTAATGAATCGGGGAACTTTCAACTCAGTTTTCGTGAATCAAAACAAATATGAAATAAATACTTAGAAATTAAATCTGATTACCTATAATTTTGAATTTTATTTTCTAAAAAAAATTATATCCATAATTGAACAATTTATCTATTATGAATTAAAGTTATTTAAGTTAACATTTAAGTATATTTTCTACGTTTCATGTCAATGTGCTGTTTACATTAGAAAGTATTCTAAATTAACCGTATTTTCGTATTAATCTTTTATATGAATTTTAGATTTTTTCACGTGTAGTATTTATCTTCAGGATTAATAATAATTTATAAATTGCCTTTTCAAGATTTGTTCGTAGGAGATTATTCCATCTGGATTTTTCTTCGCACATGAAGTTGATTGAGGCTAGTTCAGTTGGGGTTTATTATAAGGGACGGTTTTAAAGGTAATTTAAAATGTTGGGAGCAAGTATTTTTTTTTTTTGGGGGGGGGTCCTGGATTTTTGTCACCATTTTTCAAGTGAATTTCTTTTCATGTATTTGGCTTGCCCTTATTTTTGACAAGAAATCTTCTTAAACTTTTCCGTCTTCCTTTCTCCTGTTTTTTGATAATTTATTTGATAATCCTATTACCATTAGCTAAAGAATTACACGATCAATTAAAAATATTCCTCGTATATAATAGAAATTATAATAATACTTCATTTGAAATAAATCACAAGTTATCTCTACCTATATTATGAGCACAACTTTCAATTTGAAAATTGAAAAGTTTCAGATTTGCATCGAATTTGATCAATAATGATCAGATACTGATAAAGATTATATGAATTTCAATTTCTTCTCAAGACTTCTTTCGCTTAAGCCGTAAATTTGAGATATTTTCTAGAATCGAAATCATGAAATGGATTTTGATCAAATTTGAATCAAAGGATTCTAAACATAGATTTAGTAGCATTATATCTTGATAATAACTTCGTAAGTGTAGTTAAAATGGTACGAAACTCATATGCTCATGGAATCCATTTTATTCTTGGGACGTATATTCTTTTAATATATATATATATATATATATATATATATATATATATATATATATATATATATATATATATAATATATATATATATATATATATATATATATATATATATATATACATATATATATATATATACATAGTAAAGTATGAAAACATATATCAATTAAGCTACACAGAGACGTCCGCGTTTCATCATGTGCGATTGGAATAATTTCTTCTGTATTTATTGTGTTATTTATTGCTACTTTAGATGTTGCTTTAGTATAGTTTTTAAAATTTGTATTTTATTTATTCATTTGTTAAGCGTGTCGTTATCTTAAATTCCAAAGATCCCAAAAACTTACTAAACTGTAGAAACGAAATAGCCATCAACTGTAGGCATAGAAAAAACGTTACTTTAGGATATCACATATATAACAAATAAATAAATAATATGAATACAAAATAAATTATTCCAATCACGCACGGGCTAAAATAAAGTCAAGTGTTAGTTCGACATATTCAAAAAAAGATGCGCTGAACCCAAACAAGACAAAATAAAAAAGATGTCAAATAAAGGTCAGCCGAGTATTTGTTTGAGAGAAGCTCAGCCATTGACTAATAAAAACATCAACCCGTGGAAGATAAATAACAACGAATGTGATTGGTAAGTTAGCTAGACAAAACGCCATGTGAATTTATAAAAAACAAAAAGTAAAAGGAAACTGTGCTTTTTGCCTGACGATTCCCTACGTGAGGAGACGTGGACGCGTCTGTGTAGGTTAATTGCCATGAATATATATTCATACTTTACTACTAAGTTCTACTAACGGAAGTAAATACTGAAAATACTGAAAGTCAATAGACACTATATTATATCAACTTATGATATTATACGTCTAATAGATTGTGCCAATCCCCCAGACATAAACGACATAAATAGCCTGTGCTGTGGATGAAATTTGCATAGCGTCTAGGTGAATTGATAAAAAGAAGAGATTTGAGAATGAAGAAAAGAGCGGCAGGAATGACGGTTGATTGTCGGACGAGTGTGTCGGATTTTCCTTTTGTTTTGTGCGTTGCTTTCTTACAATACGTATGTATATGAAATAATATATACATATATATATACATATATATATATATATATATATATATATATGTGTGTGTGGGGGAGGTAAATTATTATTTTACTCCCATGATAGTGCCCCGTTGTATAAATTAATTTATAGATACCCCTAACAAACACAATTTAAATGTACATCATTTACGTGTTTATATGGACTAACTGAAGTATCCGTTGACGTCTTATTTTTTTATGGAGGTCGCTACAGACAAGGCATGAAGCCACTTGATGTAAGGAGCTAAAGAAACCTATTTCAAAGTTAAAAACTAGCCAGGTGTTAGATGGATTGAAACAACCACACTTCCCCTTTTGTCAGAAACATCGCTCATGGAATGTGAGGACTAACAGACAACATCAGGGAAACGAGAGTTACGAGGCTTCCGAAAGTAAACCCATGATCCACTTTCTACTCTCTTATTTCAAAGACTCCAATCGAGATCTTTTTAAGATTCTAATTTGTCTCTTTAAGCGCAATATTTGCTACCATGTGTCTTTGAAAGTTTGATTCAAGCACTCGACAAACTTCTTGTTTCTTTGTGGCATATAGATTGAATTGTAACTAAAACAAATATTACTCTTTTTAATTGGTTTATCATGCTGAAATACAATTATGAATTACATATTATTACATCGTCGATAATTAAAGTGTTTGTCGGACTAAAACACTAATGAAGCCCAATCTGCATAGTAATTTATGAATTGTTAGATTTCCGAATTTGCTGGGTTTTATGGTTATAGTACAGAGTATAACATGTTAGTCAGTATATAGTGAGGTTGATCATCACTCTTATATTCCACTTCTAACAAGAATCTCGATCACTTCTTTCGGGGGGGGGGGGAGATTGAGCACAACAAGACCCGTAAACCGAATATTTCAAATGAATTACTTACAATGTCTCGACATTGCGTAAAAAATATAATGTCGAAAGAATTACAAAAAATTTAATTTGGTTTGGAATTTAAGATATCAAAACAAATAGAATTCTAAAGAGAAAAGTAGACTTACAATATCTGCTTATATCCAAAATTTTCATGACATAAGCAGTGAATAATGACAAATAAATCCGGTTTCAGGTCAAATATAGAAAATGAACATTCGCAAAAATAATTTATAGAATTTAAATTAACTTAAAGCAACGAATGTAGTCAGGTAATTCTGATACAAATGATGGGGGTAGGAAGACAGACAGAACAAAGAAAAGACCGAAGAAAGAATAACGATATGCACGACCCGAAAGGACAGAGTGTTAGAGGGAAAGTTACGTATAAGTAAGGTGCCGAGAGAGTGACAACGCATAAGAGTCTTACGATTAATATATGAATGAAATTGTTAACGAAAACCTGCTTTTGTTTATCAAATGAAAAATAAACAGAAAGACGCCTTTTTATAACTAACGATAGTTTTTACATGTTTGTTTGTTTTGTGTCTCGTGAGAAACTACAAAAAGAACCAACTATAAACACAGACGGTCATATAGGTAGCGAGCGGGACAAAGAAAAGACACGTATATTTCGTATATTTTGTCACCTCCATTATAAGAAGTGGGTCACTCCAACATACACCCGCATAGGATCACACTACGCCTTTATTAGTACCCAACTTTCTATATAGGTGTACAATTTGTTAAAGGTGTCTTTGGCTTTTACGAACAAGCACAACGTATTTTATAATTATTTTAAAAGCTTTGGTAACGCGAAGGACATTCAAAGTAAACAAAATATTATTTATAAAATGTTTCAGAAGTAAACGACTAACGTTTTTTTAATTTTTGTCACAATCCGGATAAAAATCGCCAACGGCTACATCTATCCGTAATAGTACCCGCCCTGCTACAGAAGTACCTTTCGAAATATTGTCGAGTCATGGACGTCGGGATTTCATCAAGTACAATATATACATATGTTTCTGTGTAGTACACATGCATTGCGTGTAATGTTTTTTTTCATGTTAATAAACTTGAGTTTCAGCTGATTTAAAAGAATGTTACGTTAAAGATAAAACACTGGCATTTTACTAACCTGATAGCAATAAATTAGTCTTGAAATCTGCACGTCCGGGGACATAACACTGTCAAAATTCAATATCTCTTTCACGAAAATCCAATCACTAGTTCTCATGGGGTGGAATTAGAAATACGCGCCACATAAGACACCTCTACCAATATAGAAATGAAGGGATATTTCTCATGAATAGCCTTTTCATTATTCATGTTACCCAGCCAGTCAGCCAGTATAGTATTCTTTCAGCAAGCAGTCTCACCAGATCAGACATTGTCAAAACTTTTTCCCGACTCTTTTATGACAACACCTGATTTATTTTTCAACCCAAGAAACGGGTGTATATCCGACATGAAAAGAAAGCTTTTCATTCAAGCTATAAATAAGGAAGCGAAAGAAAATAGCGGCCGTTAATATTCCGACAAGAAAAATGCGCTTATGCGGTGTTAGATAAATCACATTTCTACCCTTGTCAATGGCGGACATTTTCTATGTAAAATAAAAAGGCATTTTACCTTTTTCTCTATAAATATAAAATTGGGAATATAAGTGATATGCAGCCTTCATGTTATTGAGTTCTATGTTTTATTTTTATTTTATGTTTCAGGGGCGTCCACTCATCAATATAATAGATTATTGTTCTGTTCGTTTGTCACGCCTAACTTTAAAATAGCATTTTCGCCACGATTACGTTTCTACTTAGTATTTTATCGTTGCGAGAGATGTGTTATATATATATATATATATATATATATATATATATATATATATATATATGTGTGTATGTGTGTGTGTGCAGGTTCAAATGAGTTCGATGGGAATCCGAGTTAGAGAGCGTAATGTACATTTAAACAGAGAATGAATACATTTTAAACGGGTAAAAAACTGGACACACATTCAGGTTGTGCACAAAATAACTTATTTTGACCAAGATCAGTCTCATTAGATGTATAATAATCGCATTTAGAACATGAATGATTAGAAAATGTTACCACTGTTTTTAAAGTAAAGGAATACAAAATATAGTTGATTATTATTCGTTATAATGAAGCGAAACTGTGAAATAGTAGAAAAGCCATATATATATATATATATATATATATATATATATATATATATATATATATATATGCTTAAGGAATGCAATTGAAAGAGAAGAAGAATAAATATTTTTATTTACTAAATGCTCCTTGTTCTGAACAACTGAAGATATCGATCTGTTTCCATTTACATCTCTAACTATTTTTCATTGACTCACCTTATTTTTGCTCTATCCAGTATATTGAGCTTTCCTCATCTCACAATAGGTCTAATTCTCTAAAAGTTATCTTTTAGTTATAAACCTTCATATATATATATATATATATATATATATATATATATATATATATATATATATATATATATATATAATTATCTCTCACTTGATGATTCCGAGAGGATAAAACGTATACGCCTGTAGATAATTAAATATTTATTATTAAATAATTATATATATATATATATATATATATATATATATATATATATATATATATATATATATATAGTAAAGTAACACGAAATCACTTAACTACCGGTTCAATAATTTATTTCGACCCTTGAGCATCCAAGCGAGGCGGTTACATTTCTGAAAATGAAAATAGCAGAACTCACACTCACTATTCAATACACATATAGAAAGAGCGACATCATATTTAATACATATATGGAGAAAGGTGGAAATGAACTATTTAAGACGTATATTGAGGGAGACAGAGAGTGACAACATTTAATATATATAGAGAGAAGGAGATTGCAGGATTTATAAAGGAAGGTAATACAGTGAGAGGAAATAGAGCGATACATATATAGAGCGAGGGGAAAATTGTATGACTTAAAACGGAAGGGATATAGGAGGGGGAAGGAAGTTGAAGCATCACAACCAGGTCAGTTTGGCTAGGTCCCCCTCCAACCGCTTACCCCCAAGTTTCTTTAAATCGTCTCTGAAAGCCGGAAATTCAAATTACAGCGTCTTCAAATCCTCCGTCTGGCGATTCATAAATCACTTAAGAGAGGAAGGAAGGAGAAAAAAAAGAAAGTCGGAGAAATCGAGGACGGAAAAAAACCGTGATTCCGTGCTACTTTACTTTATTTTACTATTGCTCTGTTAATTATATTGAGCTCTCATACTCGGATTTCCTTCCGGAATTCCCTAATTGCCCATTGTGTAAACAATTGGGGTTCTCCGGTAATTGACAGAGAGTTTTTACGTAGAATTTGCACGTAGAGTATTATTTGGTCTAATATTAATATATATATATATATATATATATATATATATATATATATATATATATATACATTATATTAAGATTTAAAATGGCCTACATGAATTCAGTTACGCTTCAGTACACATGTAGGCGATTTTAAATGTTTATATAATGTATCTATTGTGTATTAAGCACTTTTGAAAAATATTACTTTTAAGTTCATTTCATAAATATATTCAACATTGTTTAAATTATATATATATATACATATATATATATATATATGTTTATATAAATATATATATATAATATATATTTATATATATATATATATATATATATATATATTGATTGATTGATTGTTTATGTGCCAATGACAAAATATCTAGTTTTTAATCAAATAATTTACTTTTATTTTTCCATGACAGAATTGCTTGTGGTTTTACAATTGTTTCTCAAGGAATAAAATGTAGCCATTAATCTCATTTTCACGCTGACCTGTCAGACACCTAAGTTACAAGAGTATATAAAGTGCCAACTCTAGTACAGAGTTAGTGGAGAAGAAAACAAAACGACCAAACAACAAAAAGCAGATACCACTCACAATGTGTACCCTCGCCACCAATAGGATTACAGAATTGCAGTTAGACCGCCATCTTGAATTCATCATTCCGAGCAACGTTTTCGAAATAGTTATAACAAACACTAACTAATTATGGTAGACAATTTCAAATTAAATAGACGTTTTTTAATTAATGTTCAATATAAAGGTGGATAATTATTATTGTTATAATTACAATAAAAGCGTAAGATATATATATATATATATATATATATGATTATTTTTATTTACACATGCATATAAAAAAATTGCGACACATGCATGTCGATGTTATCAGCTATTATAAACTGTAAACAATATATATATTATATTCTCAAAAACATTTTAGTCATTTATACATGAGAAAGTAAACAAAAGGCAATTTATATATATATATATATATATATATATATATATATATATATATATATATATATATATATATATATATATATTGAACATTAATAAAATAATGCAAGCCAAATCAACATTCATACTGGTCATCCACGAAAAATGGTATCCGCCAACAGCCTCTGCTGTAAACAATACAAAATCATTCCCCTCTTTATTTCTATCCCAACACTAATATCGGTCTCTAAATTCGCATATTGCAGCTTTAGAATCGATATAAGCCAATAGGGCCCCAGTATATCAGTCATGAAAAATAAGATGGGAACCTTACTTCAGACGTGAAACGGAAAAGCAGATCATCCGCTGGTTACCATGTAATTGTTTCGCTGATTTAAAAGCAGAACAGTTATTAAATTCATGTCTTTCTAACAGTACTCAGCAAAGTACCATTTTCCCGATAACAAAATCATTTGAACAATACAGTTATTATCTCACCTCAGACTTAACATATAGTCAATAATTATGTGAGATCTCAGAAATACCAACATAAAAACAAACCGCCACATAAAAGAACACGAGCATTAACAAAACAGACGAAAACCATCTACAGCAATAATCGAACATATCCAACATGATGACGAAATCCACGCAGACACGAAGAGTATATATATATATATATATATATATATATATATATATATATATATATATATATATATATATATATATATATATATATACTAATCCCCTTTAAGAAATTAAAGTTGAGCACTCTCAGGGATGTTAAAAATACACTGTCAGAAAGATCTAATGCAAAGTTCCGAATACGTTTGTCGAACACTCTCGACTAATATATATAAATATATATATAAATATTATATATATATATATAATTTAAGATTTTATATATACACTTATATTATGAAATAATATATTGTGTATATAATTTTTACTTCAGTATTCATTTCAACAGTGTTCGATATATAAGTAGAGATTACTAGTAATATGAAAATATACTTATGATAAGTAAGCTATAAATAAAGGAAAACAACTTATCCCGGAGCATGAATAAAGAGTTCAGTTCAAAATTCCGTTTTGTTTCGAGAGTTCTAAAAATCCACCTAAAGAAGGTTTGGTGCTACAGGAACCAACAACAGAATAGTAATTCGAATAATACTAATAATACACATTGCCCATCCTTATCTAAATTATTTCGAGCATATGTATATTTATTTTTTCCTTTTTATCTTTTTACTTTTAATTTTATTTTTAATTTTTTTTTCTTCCCTTCTTAAGTGACATCAATTAAAGCAACACCACATTGTGTATTGCCGGTTGTTTTAATTTCTTATTCAAGGTACTCAATTTCCCTGATGATCTGCCAGGCAAGGACCTGCTTGGTAGTGAAACACGTGTAGGTAAAAAAAAACTATTTAATTTAAAAAAAATATTAAATAAATAATTTTTGAATAAAAAAATCTTTTGTGGTGTTGGGTGGGCTCCTGAACGGAATGCTTTGGTAAGCCTTCAAAAAATCACATATAAATGCTCTGTACCCTATAATCGAGTATCATCGAGTTTGTTTTCATTGGTCTAATCCCTGTCTTCACGGAATAATCTATTTTGTAAGTGAACAAATCAATATATATATATATATATATATATATGCAAACATTCTTTAAAATAACAGAATTCTTCTGTTTAATTTTACCTTCTTTTATTTTTCAATTTTTCTTATGGTCTTGTTTATACATTATTAGTATAATGGAAACTATCTACATAAAAAACACAACCATCTTCAAATAATAACATCACGTATGAAACTAGTGGCAATATTTTAACATGCTTAACGTAATGAGATTTTATTCTGCGATGCCACTCCCGCGTCGCTGAATCAAAATTGTCAACGTTTTTCATGGAACAATGCGAAAAACGTTCCCTGCACGTTTCTTCGCAGTCTTAAAAAAATGCGCTTCTTTCTCCAACTTTTTTGTTTATTTGCTTTTCACACCTGAGGATTATTCGACGAAGAATCGAAAACGTCCGTGATACCTATAGGACATTCATTAAATTTTCACGATTTTAATACAAAAAGACAATAACAAAATTGAAAAAATAAAAAAGGTATAATTAAACAGACGAATTCTGTTACTTTTTACAATGTTTGCATAATATATATATATATATATATATATATATATATATATATATATATATATATATATATATATAGTCATTGAAATGTACTTATAATTTATATATACTCGGTAGCTTGTAATACAACTTCATTGAGATTCAAATTTAGAATATTTTCAGATATTATAGAAAGTATATACTTAAAAATATTTTATTTTGTAAGAACACACACAGTCACACACACGCATATATATATATATATATATATATATATATATATATATATATATATATATATATATATATATATATATATATATATATAAAATAACCGACAACTCTTGTCTGGATATTTTTATATGAATCCCTTGCATTTTCCGGCTTAAAGTCCTAATCTTGGATGAGAATTGGCTGATGAATATGCCGTAATTTTCTTTTAAGTCCAAAGTACTTCTGACTCATCTGGGTCCATCTTCAGTGGGAATAATGTCAATCAGGTAAAGGCCTGGAGTGAGTTTATAGTTAATTTTGGCGGGAAAATTTAAATACGAATACGAGTTGTCGGTTATTTTTAATAATACGTGGCTTAGAGAAAAAATGCTGCCTCGATACACACACACACACACACACACACATATATATATATATATATATACACACATATATATATATATATATATATATATATATATATATATATATATATATATATATATACAGGGGGAGTTTGACTTACCTACTAGATATTATCCTCGATTGTCTTCGGTCTCTCTGTAAAAGTGTTTGTCAGGAAAACATGACATGAGGATACTTTACTCTACAAGTACACTCTTACAAAATATTCAAAATGACATACTATTCAAAGCCTAAATAACATCCTGGTTTGGCTATACACCAGCCTATACGAGAAATGGTGCACCTTCTCCTAGTGAGTTTACCTGAAGTAGCAACACTTAGCTGGATACTCCACCAGACGAGACGAATTCTTATCCTGGAATCCTGCAAGACCAAGAGATCAAAGGAAAATTATACTATAACATAATCAACTGGTCAATTGGGGAGGAGAAAATTTAATGTTCTTAACTTCTTCACTAAGTCAACACGTGAGAGCTAAAGGGGTACTTTATTGGGACAGCGAATACCTATGTATCTCATATAGAGATCAAGTGTTAGCCCCTTGATTTCTGAGAACTTTGACTGAAGTAAAATGAAACAAAATATATTTATATGTCGGGGTAAGTATAGGGTACTTGCCTGACTTGCTATTTGCTTTCTCGCTTCTCCTCAGTAGTTGCAACGTTTTCGTCCGGGGGCTAGAAAGAGGCACGTGTTTAACTCGCTAACTGTTTCCTGACAAGGTAGAAGTTCATATATTTATATATAATAAATATACAAATAAATATACATGGTCTTTATTGTAGAGTTGAGGAAGGGTCCTGTTAAGTTGGCATTTTGTTATCTTGTGTTTTAATGAGATTCAAATTGTAATTAAATTACACTGGATCATGTTGATCACACAATCATGTTATGACCTTCTATATTAAAATTAACCCCACCACGAATATGCTGTCGTCTAAGTCATATGCTTACTCAGTTTCTTCTATATCAGTATTGAAAACATAATGCATTGCAGTATTTGAAGAGTTTGAGCTCTTAAATTTGTTAATAGATCCAACGATGAAATTTCATAATTAACCCGCCCTGGGACAAGTATGTTAGCTAGTATAAATATGTATTATATTAAGAAATCAATAGATTGTTATTTAGAAGCTTAATATAATGCCAGCACATAGAGAATAAAGGATATTTTCTATGAGGAGAACAATAAAAAAAAATAAAGATATAGATTTATTTGAATTTCTTTTGTTTTTAATTTGTAAGCAGACTTCCTCAAGAAAAGATATAACATTGCGAATGTCGTAACCTATTGGATTCATTTAACCGCTATTTTCTTCTTTTTTTCTCATTCCGTTCGACATCATTTTTTTTAGATTTTTGTGTCTCTAACAGTTTTGAAAATTGTTTTCTCATCTTTATCATCGTTTTAATTTTTTCCCAATGGATTTTCATTTTGAGTAAAACCAATACGAATTATTTTGATAAAATATCTGCGTCTTCGAAGAAGATGTTCTTCGACTGGAGAAGAAATAAAATATATTTTTCATCCGACCTTCTTCAGGTACATCTTGGGGAACTCGGAAATCCATACGGAATTTCGAACGGAATATTTATTTAGTCCACGAGGGTAGGTTGCTCTCTTTCCATCAGTCATAGAACTGATTGTACTTATCACTTGTATCGATTGCGCCACGGGTCCTTGCGGACAATTCTAGTATGAGTTTTAAACCATATTCTTGTTTTAGATGTGTCGTTTTACTACTTATTACTACTTATTACTACTTATTACTAATTCCTGTTAGTTTAATTATGAAAGGCGCGTAGCAAGTGGACACTGATGATTTTGCCCTGCAGAAAAATAGTGTCGAGGTGTGAACTTTTCTTCTCAACCAAAAGGAGAGAGTCTAATTCAGTAGAAACAGTCGGGTCGGGCCGGGGTATATTTTTGCGAAAATGTTGCTTTTCTTCCGCGATCTCGACACCTGTCAAGGACTTAGTGAACATATCCCTAGGTCGCTATCTGACTGAGTAGCTGCATGAATAGACGCCGCCACCGGTTACATTGAATACGAACATCCTAATCTTCTCAAACTCAGACAGTTTTGTGTAGCCTCTCTTTATTGTGTCGTTATGTCCATGGTAGGTGCTCAATTGAGCTCTACTCCCTGGTCCACCCCCTTTAAAATATTTACAGCAAGAACTTATTTAGCTACAACCACAGCAAAAAACTTTAATTTCTCTCTCTTTCTCTCTTTCTCTCTCTCTCTCTGTACCACAAACCAAACGGTACTTCCATGAACAAAGTTTCTTTCTTAGATAATTTCATTTGTGAAACAAGATACTACGAATCCGCTTACCAACCGAAAACAACAAGGCCACATTCAAATCTAATGTAAACAAATACTTGTCGAGCCGTCCTCATGGAAAATCAATTCGTGGCGGCGATCATCGTCTAACAGAGAGTCTTTTAAACCCTTATCCTCGGGTGTGCCCCCCCCCTCTCGGCATTGATAATCTGTGACCAATCAGTACAAACGCAAAGTCTCAGGACGGACACGAAAAACTTGCACTGAAGAGAAAGAGGAGGGTCATGGTTATCTTTTTTTATAAAATGGGCAGACCGCTACCCAACTACATACTACTTCTCTGTGTACGCAAATATTAATGAACTGAACCTAACGACCGACAATAGTTTCGTGCTAAAACAAAGCCTTCCTGTTTTCTACAATACAAACAAAAGTACATTAAAGCAAAGAATGAATTGATAACCAGAAATTAAAACCATACTTTTTAGGCTAGTGTACGTGTACGAGAAAATTAATCAATTGTGCTGATGTGGAGATAACGAGTTGTATAAATATATCGACAATATTTTCTTCCGGAAATACGTGTAATTAATGAAAAATTAATCTTGAAGTCGGATGGATTACAGGATGAACAAATTGCTCAAGTGCGAGGCAATTTTGAATCGAAAGTAAAATTGAATAAGCGAATCATCTGGTGAGTTTCGAAATCAAAATAAAAGTCCCTTGTTTTTAAGCTGGACAGTCTTTTACAATAGTGATGTTCTCTGCAAGATCTTTCAAGCTACACCGGTTGGGCAGTAGGGGGTAGACGAGGCAGTGTTGGATTGTATGGTCTTCCTCTCCACATTCACAAATGGTTGGGTCAGTTTTGTAGCTCCATCTACTCATAGCAACTTTTGATCGCCGCCTCCCGTTCTCAGGGTGTTTATTGTTTTCTACTAGAGCCAGGGTGACTCTGAACCGGGAGGGAGTTCATCAGAAGCAGGGAATCCTATGTCATTATGAGAGGGGGCAACTTCTATCCGTCTGATCTACAGCTGTAGTCTGGTCACTTCCTGAGATGTTGTTAGGGGTTCGATATGACTGAGGAAAATCTCCTTGACTTAAGTCGTTGGACCGTTGATTCACGTCTATAAATAGAGATGGCGTTCATCATTGATCGCCTTTGTGATTTCTACTCGGCGCGCATGAATAAGTATCCTAAATAAGACATTAGAGTCTACTAATCGGGTTACATGGAAGATAGAGAACGTGGGAGAAGTGGAGGAGTTTTGAAACCACTCTCAAATGTGTGGATGAGAGATATCAAATCAAGTAGGCCGACATAGAGAAGCTTCCGACCACTAAAAAAGAGTTGGGACCAAAATACCACTAAATTTTAAATGCAAAATAACAAAAAGATAATCAATACCAATTACGGGGTTGGGGGAATTGCATGTACTCCAACATAATCCTCATTCCACCGAGATATTTTTTGAAACAATTCATTTTTATTTGCAGAAACAACAGATAATTGTTTATTTGTTTTGAAATGGAAATGAAGAAAACATTTTATTGTCTAGTTAAAGGAAACCAACGTTTCCATTGGAAGAAACAAAGATAAACACTAAAAATGCCATTTTTTAAAAATAAATAAATACATAAATGAATAAATAAATAATGTCAAAAGCATATAATTATGATACAAATCGAATCGACAATTCTGGACCCAGACATAGTCTTAAACTCCCCATATAAGAACTTAAATGATGATGAGATTTTCTACTTAAATATATGCAGAGCTTTATAGAAAGGAACTCGGTCCTGAAGAGCGCTCCTTTTTATTCCAGCCAAGGAGCGGAGGACTTATTTTTATCAAGCAATGAGGAGACAAGTAAATACAGACTCATTTGAAAATAATGTTGAAAATGTATTGAATTTTTCAATAGGTTATTTTATAGTAATGGAGCGGATAAAGATGCTTACACCAATGATCATCTAGGAATTCACAAGATTCTTCTTCAATCTAAGAATTAAAGAAAGAAAATATATAATAAGACATTTAATGAAATGAAATAGAAAATGGATGATTCATGAGTATATCATTAATAATACATTAGAGTCTACTAATGAACTCATATGTATTCATTGCCTGAGGTCAGATTAATATTAATTTCGCTTCTGTTAATCGACATAGGTAATAAGTCTAACACTACACACATAGAGAAATAGAGAGAGAGAGAGAGAGAGAGAGAGGGGGGAGAGAGATAGAGAGAGAGGGGGGAGAGATAACTTTCAGTATAGTATTTAAACCCTATGTAACCTTGTATATATTCTTTTTTACTCGAAATTTTGTAATATCAGAACCATTCTCGAATCTCTCTATATAAAGAATCTATCATTTTAATTTTTATACATGGTATGTCCGAAATGTTACGAGAAAAAAATGAAATGAAGCGGCATTCACCCAAAGCGGGTTAAGCAGGCTTTCTTTTGAAGGAGGAGATTTCTAGGGAATGTTAAATTTACAAGCAGTTCCCAGTCGCATGCATATACTGTTTAGACGACAGACAGTTTTTGCGAGGAGGTGAGGACGCCCTCCCACATACAGCACCGTGTATTACAAAGTGTTCGCCCATCTGATACTGACCAGGCTTAACTTCCGATGTGTAAGCGTGATTATACCAAGACTCGTAAATGTTATGAGACTGATATCTCAAGACAAGAATCTCCATGGTTCCCCCTTCAAAGTAATTCGCCTCTAGTTGAACGATTCTTCTGCGTCCTTACGGTTGTGAACACTTCATGTTCATAAAGGCTGCTATTTGGTACTGTATCCGAATACATAACTCAACAACCATTTTTCAGAAGTTGATTTTTATTCTAATGTTATTTTTATATGCATATTAGAAGAATACCCGTCCTAGAACGAGTAAAATTTATCCTCCGAGCAGAACAGTTTTGCACCACTTTTATATCTTCTTACCAAGATTAAAATGAATATATAATAGTACTAAACATTATGTCTAGAATCGCTTTTCCAATTCTGATCAAACTCCATTGCATGATTTTTTTATTGTAGAACAATCTCGTAAAGCTTAATGTTAAAGGGGTCTTAAGAAGAAATTGAAATTCAGGGAATCTTGCTTCATTCCTATCTAATGACTCTGGATAACATTTAATGCAAATCTAAAATATTTGAATTTCACATCGAAGATTATGTCCATATTTCCCCTAAAAATCTTTAGAACAACCCAGAGAAACTATAATTTGGGGAATATTTATTAATTGATGTTTACCACCTATTTCCAAATTTCAATAAATAGGAAATATTTGAATGTTCACGAAATGGTTGCTAATCCTTCTTTTCACACTTTGCGTATGGAAAAACTAAACAAAATATAGTCTACATTACACACGTTTACGCGTGGCAGCTGCGTTTAGAAATTCATAATGATCGGTTACTTAGTTTAGAAGTGAATGAATGTATAAACATATACGCATTCCTAACGTTATATAAATATACATTTGTATTCCACTTTCTGTGTGGAGATTTATTTAAAATAATTTTATTCAGTAAAAAATTCAAAAAATATATTCCTCATGTAATATACATTCCCCGGAACATAAATACACGGAAATGTTTTTTCTCAAAGCAACAAAAAACATCCGTTTATCGAATAACTTCGAATCCTTGCGAAGAAATAAACGTGCTATATTATTTTCTTCTTTTTTTACCGTTTCTTATATTTAAGTTTTTTCTTGTTTTCCTTTATTCCGGTTAAAGATTTCTGTTTCTACGATAAACAGATAATAAAGTTAAGCAAAGAATAATTCCCAGTGCTTCAATACAAACTTGAAACTTTGTTCTGTCCCATTATATTTCTATAATAAAATCAATAACCAGAAGCGTTGTTTTTTAACTCCTATCGATTTCATATTTCCCGGTATTTGTTAAGGAACAGGTCACAGTGAACTCAGCCGACGGTGATCAATTCTCTTTGAGAGTTCGTAAATCGAGTCATAAAAGATTCGTAAGTCGAGATATAAAAAGAAAAGATAGCGGATTGCAATTATCTACATTTGTAAAGTAAAAAAAAAATACGAGTATGCCGATTTTGCTTTTAAAAGATTATGAAGAAAACATGGGCATGTTTTTAAACTAATCTATTGCAGATAGTTCTAAATTATATCCAATGCCGTTTTGTTTCGTGTCAATATAACAATTCATTCAATAAATCATTTTATTTCTAGTTACGCTAGTAAACTAATTGTATTAATAGTGATGCTAGTAAACCAATTGTATTTCTAGTTACGCTAATAAACTAATTGTATTCCTAGTTACGCTAGTAAACTAATTGTATTCCTAGTTACGCTAATAAACTAATTGTATTCCTAGTTACGCTAGTAAACTAATTGTATTCCTAGTTACGCTAATAAACTAATTGTATTCCTAGTTACGCTAGTGAACTAATTGTATTAATAGTGATGCTAGTAAACCAATTGTATTTCCAGTTAAGTTTGTGAACTAATTGTATTTCTAGTTACGCTAGTGAACTAATTGTATTCCTAGTTACGCTAGTGAACTAATAGATACCATTGCTACACTGCTGTCAAATATAATGGAGTGTATTCTGGTCATTTACGCAATGATATTGTTGGAGAAGGTATGAACCTACAATCCCAGGTATGGGTAAAATGTCAGTTTGCGTTCAATTAATCGTATACTATGAATCCTTTTATCATTCTGAGCATTTCTTTTCCTGACAGAAGATTCAGTTCTTGCACAAGAAAAAAAGGGACCTTACTCGATGAAAAATACAGCAATTTGACGCGGAGCGACAGCTGTTGAAGAGAAGAAACAACAACTGTGTATATTAATTTAACAAGTTTACTTTGACAAGCAATAAAGCATAATAGACGAACAGTAAAAGGTAAATATACATTTATGCGTGTTTGCGAATACGTGCATCTACGTAACTTATCTTATGTGAAGAAGTGTTCAGGTGAACATGCTTAGGCTCCAACAGTTGCTGGTTGTTTTAGTCGGAAGAAGATGTCTTTGCGTGCAACCGCCTTTTGGGTCAGTATCGCAATGTAGTCAACCGTTAACTGACGTCGACCGGAGTAATAAAAATAAAAAGGCGAGTTTATTAACCGTTGAGTTTATATAGGCTGGCTCACGTGATCCCTAAAGGAGGAAGTGATTGGAGTTAGCTATTGGTTAATCCACGCGACCCTTTAAAAAGACAAGGGATCATAAACACACTGAGTCTTATTCATTCCAATACAATGGTTATTGGACTTTGGCATTAACTAATCCTACAAAACATTAAATTTGTCTATAAACCGACGAATCAATTGAATGTCTAGTTTGTTGTACTAGTTAAGTTTTTATGTCACATTTGCAAACGCCATTTTCTAAATAATAAATTCTTCAACTTTTAGAATCGACATATTTTATGCCTGGTTCATCTCTTAAAAATCAGTGGAAAGTAAATTTAGAACGGTAGATGCCATGCTCCCCCATGTGTACTTTGTAAAGTGTAAAAGGTCAATTCTAGAAATAATTCAATCCAATGTAAAACATGCTTGTACATATACGAATAGAGCTGCGCTTCCACAAAAGTCTTGTCAGCGATCCCAATGCCCCACGGAGCATACTGACTTAACCTAAGCATTCCTTGCTGTGTCTGAGAAGGCCTATACGAACCTTGCAGTCTCTGTCACAGTTGTCACATATAAAGTAGAAGGGTGGATGAGGAGGCTAACTTGCTTTTGCCTTTTCCTTCCTCCTTGCACGGTTTTCAGCTGCTTTCGTCTTCCATTTTGCTTCCCCGATGTAAATCTGTCGTTTGAATTTTTTCCATTCTACTCTGTCAGAGGCAATGCTTTCCCAAGATGACGGATCGATGTCGAGGACCTTCCTGTCTCTCTTGCAGACATCCTTGTATTTTAGAAGACGGCGACCACGGTCCCTCTCTCTCTCTCCTTCTTTTAACTTTCCATAAAGGAGATCTTTGGTAATTCTGCCATCAACCATCCTATGAACGTGACCAAGCCATCTCAGTCGGCGTTGTCCCAACAGTGTGTACATGAATTTCAGACCAGCTATTTCAAGTACCTCAACATTTGTCTTTTGTGTTTCCATCTGATACCAACGACGAAATGCAGGCTTCTCAGATGGAATATCTGCAACTTTTCTTGTTTAGCATAGCGTGTTCATGTCTCACTACCATATAGCAGGATGCTTATAATGCAAGCACTGTAGACTGACATTTTTGTGCTGACTTCAATTAAGGAGTTTTCCTAAAACTGTAGTTATGTGATTATCAATTGCTTTAATTTTAAAGAGTGTAAAAATTATAATTTCATTTCGCTAAAATTAGAAATAAAACATTTTTCATGGAAAGTTCCATGCACTTTCAGTAAGTTCTTTAGAAATCATATAGAAAATCGTTTTTTTCAATCGGCTGTGAACGTAGATTCCATTCTAAAATTTCTCTATACGATAGATTGAGCATTATTTGTTTTTATCTACATACGTATACGTTTCATCTTTTCGGGAATCTCAGGATTAAAAACCCAAGAACACGAATCAGGAACATGTATTAAAGCTACAATGACGGCTGTGTTAATACTACTCACCACCACAGTGGCCAGCCTAGATTGGGGTCGACAAAGATATAAACATTTTTGTAATACAAATTTTCGGGTTTATAAAACTCTAATCATGGTAATACAAACAATATTTTCATTTTTGTTTTCTTTTCTTTTTTCTTCATTGTCGATGTCTTACAGCGTAGTCGAAGATCAACGATTTCTTTTGTTGTTATCGAAGAGACTGTTTTTTGTGTCCGATCTGTAGTGAAGCACGTTAGCGTGCGTGTGTATAATAATGAGATAAATGTTACTACAATTTGAAAGGCCGTTGAAATGATGAACTTCGAAAATTCAAAGACCAGACAACTGAACGCGTGACTTCGTCAAATAAATTAAATATTTATTAAATCATTTGTTTTGTAATCCAAATTTTCGAGATTTGAATTTGAAGCATTAATATTTATGTCATTTTTTCCTATATAATTATTTTCGATATTGTCTGGATTATTAGAGTAATTGTTTAATAGTCTTACTGTGTACTTGCAAATTACATCATAATGTATGCAATTGTTTTCTCAAGGGCATGCATTTTTATTAATACAATTTCAGAATATTTCCGAAACATGAGAATAAACCTATATTGCAGGTAACTTGAATAGAAGAGACAAACTTTTCATGAATTCCGTTTATTATTAAAAACATATTACGAAGACAATTGATGAGCTATCTTGACCAAATACATTCGTTTTAATCAGGGTGTATTGAAGTTTTTATTAACAACACGATTTAGTATTTTAGATATTTTGTTAATGGAAAACAAATGCTAAATAAACAACTATTAAATTGCTACTTCTCAAGAGAAAGCACAATGTTTAACCTGGATAATTGAGACACAACGGTATGTGCAGACACAGCGACTCTTCAGAGTTAAGTATAGAAAATATCTCCGTCGCGTCCTTCAATTTCTGAATGCCACAAGACTTTTTATGAAGGTAGAGTCAGTGTATGATAACGGGAGTAGAGTGGCCAAACACAATAGGATGATATTCGCGAAGTACAAATGTAGCAGATATAATGAAAGTAAATGTTTTCCAATAAAGGTTAACAATTTTGTGAAAAGCGAACCTTGGGTTAGGATTATTTTATATTTTTGCCTTTGGTTATTGTTAGATGTTATTATAGATCGTTTTAAGATAGGCACAATATGATAATTGTATAGGGTTTGTTTATTATTTTACTGCATTAATGTAAGGCACTAGAATTATTCCCAAAACTTTTGACGAAATGTGTGCTTGGATATTATGCAAAAATAGAGGATTTATCCATGTAATATTATGTCGTCTTTTATTCCTTGCTCTTTTATTTCCTATTAAGTTCTTAGTATATCTATTTTTTTTTTATTTGAGGAGTTATTATTATGGTAGAAATTTAAAATATTTGTATTATTGTGTAAATGTTTTATTTTATTATTATACAATGCCATTATGTAGGTTATGGCCTTTAGTTTTTAGTAAGGATGAACTTATCGTATTTATAAAACTAATTCATCTATGTAAGTACGCATTTAACTGTCTATGCAGCACCTATGAAAATATTAATAAAACTAAACTAAACGCTTACGCAATATGAGCGCATGAATAAAACGAACGAAGTGTAATTTTAATGTTTGTTTGTCAAAGAAAAAACTGGTGTAAGATATAAACGAAATGTTTTTTGTGTTTATGTAAAATGTGCTTAAAATAAACTTAAAACGTAATTGCATTTTCTGTATAATGTAACCACAAATAAGAGTATTTACACAAGTAAAGGCATTATGTTTTTAGTTTTTGTCTCTGTAACAAATATAACAATTTTAATCTTTATAAATCGGGAAGTGTGTTTTAGTAAAGGAAGTCACGAGAAGAACACGATTAAAAATTATTTTATTTAATTTGAATAAAAGAGACTGTAACTTCATGTAAATGAATGGCTTGGGGGAATGAAATAACGATTTGTTATACGCAATTAAATTTAGGTCTAACATCAATAATCCGACTGTCTTAACATTATATGTTACATATAAATAATGTATTTTGTTAGTTTGCTTTTTGGTAACAAATATTCACATAGTTTTATTAAATAAAATCAACAATGAAATATGAAAATAACACCCACTGGTATCGGTGAAGTAGCTACAAGGGTTCCACTTCGGGATAAAATGTTTGGAGTAAATTATCTTCCAGAAAAGAATCCAAATATATCGAGAATCGATTCCTAATTTCCGGAAATACATCACGAAATAATAAAAACGCATAATAAAGGTATGGATAGTAAAGTAAGAATAAATTAGATATAGAAACAATATGATAAACAGAAAAATATCATACCAATAAAATATTTCCTACCTATTTAATTGCTTACTAAACACACATTAAAAAACTGCAATGAAAATATTAGAAAGAATAAACAAAATGAAAAGAGATCAAAAATAGAAAATATGGATAATCATTTGAAAATTGTGAAAAATTGTTTTAAATTAAAATAAAATTATTTTAATAGAATAGGAAGTAAATTTAAAATTTTAAACTAAAATATATAACAATAAAAAATAATAAAAAATCGAAAAAATGAAAAATATAAAACAAATATATCGTTTTTATCTTCGCTTCGTAGAACATCTATATGTTTTAAAACTCGACGCTGTTGACGTAGGATAAAGAATCGTTGATATCGGTGAAATAAAAGCAACGTTTCGTCTTCGATTAAATGCTTGGAGTAAAGTGGCTTCGAAATGTGGAATTGGAATAAATCAAAGAATCAATTTTTATTTATATTACATAAAGCAGTACAAACAGTGGAAATTCTACTTTCTGTTGTGACTTAGGAATGTGCAATCGTGAAAAGTGTCAAATCCATTGCTTTGTACAACATAGATTAAAATATTTCAGAAACATGAAGAGAAACATACATTGCAGGTAACTTGACCAGAAGAGACAAGTGTTAATAAAGTCTTTTTACAATTTAACATATTTATTACGGAGACAATGGATGAGCTTTCGTTTCAATCAGTGTTTATTGAAGTTTTTATTAACAACAAAATTTAGTATTTATATTTGTTTTAATGGAAGACATATGCTGAGTGAACCCATATAAAATGGCTACTCCTCAAGAGAAGACACAAAGTGTATCCTGGTTTATTGAGACAAAATCGGATGTGCAGACAAATCAAAACTACAGATTCAATTCATGAATGCCACAATAAATTTCTGGAGACAAGAGCAGTGTTGGATAAATGGAGGATTGGGGACTAAAAACATCTGCCATATTTTGTCATTGTCAAAAGCAATATAACGATAGTTGTGAAGAAAAACTGTAGCAAATATTATGAAGTTAATTTTATACCCAGCTTTATAACGGTTTTGAAATAAATGTTAACAATAATTGAAAAGAGAACACATTAAGGCTGGCAATTTAAGCTAGAGATATATGTAGCAAACTACTAAACGTTGAAACCTGAAATATATGGAATGTGGATTGCTGCTCAATTGCAAGTTGGTCTACAGGGATTCACAAACCACATTGTAGCACGAGTAGTTCATTGTAGTTCATAAACCAGGTGTATATTTAGTTATATTAATAGTGTATAGTTCAAAAGTTCAAAAAATATTAATCATGATTTAAAATATCTAAAATATTTAGCTCTGATCTATATAGCGAAGACTTGATAATTTATCTTTTCATGGTGTTAAAGAACATAAAAAATCATTTTAACCAGGATAACTCTTGGATTGGTTTAATTCGGTAACTTCACTTTTTAAAAAATATATATATAGAGAGAGAAAATAAAAAGAAAACACCAACATTATTTATATATTCATTAACGTTTCCTTTTTATTTCAAGACTGTCTCAAGATGGGTGATTTAAGAAATGACATGCAAGTGGTGCGTCTGTGACATGAGAAGACTTTTTAAACGAAAACTAGTCATTGGAATTTAAAAATGTGTTGCGATTATGCCGTGAAAATAATGTTTTTAATCTTTTTTTCGACCAAACCATAGCCGTTAGAATTAAAAATGTGTGATGCGTTTATGAAATGGAATGAGTGTTCTATTTTTAAAAGAATATATTTAATATTAATGTTATATATAATGTTTTGTTGAGTAGGTTGTGTAAAATAACTAGCTTGGATCTAAATTCAAGTTCTGTTCGGTTAGTATTAGTTCGCTGATGAAAGGAGATACATTGTAAAAGTCGTAACGTTGTTTAATTGTGTTAGAGTTCATAATGAGGGTTGATTCAAGAGCTCTTCGCCGAGATTTATTTAAAATGAATTTAATGAGTCTAGCTTGTCTAAAGTTAACACAATGATCATGTTGGAATAAATAAGAGAATACTGCATTTAGGGAATTGTTATTTTTTATATCTCTTTTATATTCACCAACCCTTTTTGAAATAAAGACAAACGTATTGCAGTTGACATTTCGAAGGCGTTTTGCTGATAGTTGGAGATGGACGGAGATACTTCACACGGGTTAAACTGAGGTGTCCGTTGATCATTTAAAATGAAGGATATGGAAAATACATTTTTAAAGAATAAAAAGTTTGACACTAAAAGGAAATATCAACTGGTTAAAGATGGTGGATTTTACAGCAGGTTTTTAGAATTAGAAAAAATACGGCAAAATTTCAAGTTTGATTATTTTTTAGGTAACGCGATAATTAATTCCCGCAAAATGATATACTGATTGTGTAACATGACGACTCCAATATTTTTTCAGAACCTAAATAGATATATGTAACGTGTCAATTTATTTCTTTTCTAAGGGGTTCTACATACGTTGTTAAGATAAACGTATCCTCAATCCTTCTGTATGACGTTTCATCTTATGATTATGTGTCAGCGATTACATTAGTCAGCTTTTAACTCATCAAGATGTTACGTATCAAAATACAAAAGACTAAAGATTTGCATTTGTTTTGTATCTCTCGAGAGTGAATCGTCGACACATTTCAGGCAGCATTTTCTTCAGTTGATTAAGCGTTCAATTCTCATTATCCGGCTGTTGTGGCGACGTAGCATCTGATTAGAACGTGGACAACGAGCAATTCATCTCTCTAAACAAATCAGAATGCAGTCAACAGTAGAGAGTGTTAGACACAGAGGATACTTCTGCTGCTGTATTTCCTGGTTGAGATAAAAAAAAAAATCATGACAGCATCCAAAATTTCCCAAGAACTACTGAAAAATTTTGACAAAAGCCGATCACCTTGCCTTGCATTCCTTAGAAATTTGATTATCTAACACCGACAGAAAAATATGAAATATGTTTCAAGCCCAAAAAATCGACAACGTATATATTTAAGTTTGTGATGAAATAGATGGAGATGTTGAAGCAAAATTAATGAAGTTAGTTGATGTAGATTTCGGATTGAATTTAAAATGGAAAAGGATTTTGTATGGCGAATAGGGTATGTAATGCAACGGAAAGTAATGGAAAACAAAAGGAAAAAAACGGGATGAAAAGAAGAACGAATTTCGCAAATAAAAGAGAATACATTGGAATTGAACGAAGAAGAGAAGAAGATTAATTCGAATATATAATAGGAATGATGTAGATTTTAAAGATGGTGGAAAACAAGAACTATTTACAAAACGAGTTAAATTAAGAGTATGGTGAATAAAGAAGAGGTAGGGAAGAAGGAGAAAAGAGACAATTTAAACGTGGAAAAAGAGGAAGAAGTTGAACGAAAAAATAGAGAAACAAACGAGGAAAAGGGATTTAAACATTAACAGTGGAAAATAAATAATAATGAAAGATTTAGAGATAATTGAAGTGGAAGAAGGAGAAGAAGAAGAAGAAGAAGAAGAAGAAGAAGAAGAAGAAAAAGAAGAAGAAAAAGAAAAGGAAGAAGGAGAACAAGAACAAAAGCAAATACGGCATGGAGAAGAAAGAGGAGGATGAGAATTAGAAAGAGAATGAATAGACGACAAAGAAGGACAAGTAATTAATAATTCTATAAAAATACAATTAATTACGAAAATAAGTATTTGTCCTAATCTTTAATTTAATTGGCCCCTGCCTCTCTTCTTCTCTGCACCATCTCTTTCACAGACGTGATGTTTCTAGTCTCAGTCTTTTCTATATTTACTATTGTGGCATGTGTTCTTTCTTCCAACTTCTTTGACTCGTTTATCTAGTGGTCTCAATCAATTCGCTGTTTTGGTACTTCGTTGCGATACAGCTTCCTATTCCAGTAGCTTCTTTTTAAGAAGTGCAGACTTGTGGAACTCTCTTCATGCTGACTGTTTTCCTCTTACTTATATATTTGGTCTTTTCAATACTAAGGTCAATAGACATCTCCTGTCTTTGCGATAATTATCTTTCGTTCTTGTTAGCTCTTTAAATCAAGTGGTTTGATGCATTGGCTAAAGTAACTTCCATAAAAAAGCTGAAAGGTTACGGCATTCACTGTCTATCCTTAATTAGACACAACCACGACTCAGTGGTATAAACAATATTCCTTAAATGCTTCATAGTGCTTATTTGTCTTTAATAAAACACGTAAACTGACATGTTTCTAATCTCCAGCGAATAGATAAGATTACTAATATTACAAATGTTTTTTCTTCCTACTAGTTTTCGGGATAAAAGAAATGGAGTGTTTTATGAGAGCGGCTAATGTTTTTCCAAAATGAAATCAATTTGGGTCATGATTAAAGTAGTTAAAGTATAATCTTCGTTTGGAAATCTCTGTACCAAAAACACATCACTTAACTAGCTAAGAGACAATATCATGCTTAAATGGGTTTCTTTTTAACAAGACCAAACCAAAGCCAAGGAACGAATACTCATAATTTCTCCATTTGGTGTGCTCAATCTAATTGCTTTCACTTACTCTTGAGTGGATTCTATGGAATGTAATCCTTTCTTGTCGCATAAGCTGAATAGGGTATTGTAAAATTGAATAACAAACACAAAAATGATTATTTGATCGATAAGAACAGGTAGAAAATGAAGAAGGGTAAGTTGGAAAATTGACTGTGGATGAAATAAAGAAGACCCAGAAGAGAAAGCAAGATCTTAATGGCAAGCATTGATAAGATGGAGACGACGAAAACATAAATGAGTTGGACATCAAGTGAGCGGTGATAGAGATGCCCCGAATGGTTGCTTAAACGATGATTTAAGAAAATAAAAATGAGAAAACGGCTAACTATTCGTTTTTTTTCGGGTTTGGTATGCGAAAATATCAATTGATAATTTTCTCATAGGAAAGCGAGGAATGTTTAATATTAAGGGTACGTCTGCTAGTAGTTATTTACCAGAATAGGGATAGGATACAGAGGAATAAATGAGTTAATCATTTCAACATCGTTGGAGAAGGCAAATTCATAATTATACGAAAAGCACAAACGTACTGAGTTTTGCGATTCTTGATTCATATGTTTTGTATTACACTTTTAAATGTAAATTGTATTCGCACGCAATATAAAAAAGACCCCATCTGTATGTTTTTGTGCCTCGTTTTCTGTATTTGTCTATATCTACATTATAATTAAACATTTGTTTATCTATCTGTTGATAACTTAAAAGGGTCAAAACTACTCTAGAGATTTGCATAAAAGTTGGCAGGAAGCAGTCTTGAAATACTAGGAGAGTTACATAGGTATACAATCTTTATGTTACTACTAATAGTATTACTACTACTACAACTACTATTACTATTACTACTACTACTACTACTACTACTACTACTACTACTACTAATAATAATAATAATAATCATAATCGTAAAATACATTTTCTAGATGCGTCAAAGTGGTCTTCCTATACAGATTTTTTACTGCCGATGCGGATTCTACATCATATCGGCTCAGACAGCAACACCGACCTGAGTCTGGTCGCCCCCCTAGAAAGCGTGTTTGAATGACAATCTTCGACCGTTCTTATGGAGACACGTCTGTCGGTATCAGCCAATGAGAATACTTCTTACTCTCCCGGCCCTATATAATGCTTTTCATGACTTTCCCCTCTCTCGAATTTTTTCTCCCCTGGATTGGCGCTCGGGTAATTTCCGCCTGAATATTATCTGGGGATCCTCGAGAGGTTGACGTTCCTCTATATGTTTTAACAGCTTTTTTAAGGGATATTATTTCCTTTTCAACGTAATTTTATTCTAATTGCCCAGTGGTTGGCAGTGTAAGGCGTCTTAAGATGTAAGTATTCGACGTAACCGAATCTCTCTGATGCCATACTGGTAACTATTGTCGTCACGAACTTTATGCGTCTGTCAACGTCTCCTTTTCTAGCTGATTGAAGTATCTTGCACATTAATAATAATGATAATAATAATGATAATAATAATAATAATAATAATAATAATAATAATAATAATAATAATAATAATAATAATAATAATAATAATAATAAAACCAGGTCACAGCTGAGTACAACAGACGAGTAAGGAGTATTCTAAAATCACACCTCCACGGTCGACATACAATCTATGCTATCAATGCCAGAGCAGTAGCTATCATTCCATATAGTACCAGTATACTTGACTAGAATGACGATGAACTAAAATGTATGGATATCAAAACACAGAAAATGCTTACAATTTATGGAGCTATTGCAAAGAAGGGAGATGCAAATCGATTGTATCTACCTAGAAAGGAAGGTGGTCAAAGTCTACTTAGTGTTGAAGATGTGAATATAGAAGAAGGTTGTCTATATAAATATATTTCTAAAAGTAATGAGATTCTTGTTCGTGAAGTGAAAAGAGAGGAAATACTAAGCACGAAGGTGAAAAAAGAGTCAAAGGTTACAAAAAAGAGGGTTAAAATCATTTGGAAAGAAATTACACAGTGTATTCTTTAAGAATACTGCTTTTAGAGATAATGACAGCTGGAATTGGTTGGTTATGGTTAATCTTAAAAGATCTACCGAGAGCACCTTAATGACAGCCCAGGAGCAAGCCACCCGCACTTGGTCTATCAAATATTACATTGACAAAACTGCAGAATCACCGATATGCCGATTGTGTAATGAAAGGGAAGAAACTTTAGCGCATATTGTATCTGAATGCCCAATGCTACCACAACACCAGTATAAAAAATGAAGACACGACAAAGTCTCTTAGGTACTACACTAGAATATATGCAAACTTTATGAATTGGACCACAATGAGAAGTGGTATCAGCAGAAGCCAAAAGTGGTACAGGAGAACAACAATGTCAAACCACTTTGGGGCAAGCGCATAGAAAACCCGACTTAATCTTTCTAAACAAAGACAAGAGAATTTGCTTAATCATTCATATACCTGCCCCATTCGATACTAGAGTGCAGGAGAACGAACACGGAAAAAATATCAAGATCTAAAATGGGAATTAGTTACACTATGGAAAGGTAAAGAAGTAAAGGTGATTCCTGTTGTAATTGGAATGCTTAGAACCATAACGAAAAGCTACCATAAATGGCTTAAACAGATTGACGAGACAATTTCTTTTCCAATTCTGCAAAAAGAAAAGTCCAACTAAAAACACCCAATAGTTGAGACTACTATGAAATAATAATAATAATAATAATAATAATAATAATAATAATAATAATAATAATAATAATAATAATAATAATAATTAAATCCTCGGGGATATGGATATACAAACAGATAAACTCATACAAGCAAGGAGACCTGGTGTTATTATAATAGACAAAAAGGAAAAATATTGTAAAATCGTAGACTTCGTCGTTCCAGCAGAACACAGTGTGAAGATCAAAGACACGAAAAAACGAAGTAAATACACAGAATTAGCCAGAGAACTGAAAGGAATATGGAGCATGAAGAAAGTTAGTATAATAGCAATAATCATAGGAGCACTAGGAACAATCCCAAAAAACCTGGATAAAAGACTGGGAGAAATTGGAATCAAAGGGACCATCAAAACCATACAAAGGACGGCAATGATCAAAACAGCTGCAATCTTAAGGAAAATCCTCGAATGCGGAAACTAACACGCATAAGCTACAAAGGCTAACCAGTCACAAGGAATTTACAACAGGGAGAAAACAAAACCACACGAAGAACACCACAACAAGAGCCAAGGAACAGAAACTGCAAGAAACAGCACTTCATAATCCCCCTCCCCAATAAATTACACCGGCCTCAGCTATCACTACACAAAAATGAACCAAAGAAACAGAAATTACAAGAAACACTATAAGCTCCTCCCTCTCCCCCCCTAAAATTTTTTTTTAATCAAAAAGAACTAAAAAAAAAAGGTTTAAATAAGGAAAGAGAAAAGGAAAAAAATTAGGAATTAACAGGAAAAAAAGGAAAAAATTATTTAAATTTTTTTTTTTTAATTAATTTAAAAAAAAAATATTATTTATTTATTTATTTTATTTTATTTTTATTTTTTATTTTTTTAAAACTGGTGCCGGCCTAGGCTAACACCAGACACAATATTTGTAGAGGGTCGAGGAATTTGGGAAGACCGAGGAAGGAACAACACAAACCAGACCTCCACTGGAAAAGTGCAGAGAATGCTGGGACTTTGGGGAGGCTTATTGCCACCCAAATCCCAGAGAAGACCAATTGTCCTTACAAGCGAGAAATCAATGGTAAGCGGCTGTTGCGATACCGTATCGTTATTGAAAAAAGGTGAAGAATACTGGAAATATGGGGAGGCTTGTTGTCGGTGAGCAATCACTGACGATGATCTGTGTGAGAACTCCTAGTGAGTACACATAATAATAATACTTCTTACAGGAATAAACAATTATATACTCCGAAATTATTTAGCAAAGTTTGTAATTTGAATGTGTCATCACGTGGTTCATAAATCTCATACTACTAAAAAAACTACTGCTACAACTACACCATTAACTTTTGCAGCATATCTGGTCTCTTAGTATACATCTTGTGTCATTTTCTAAATTATGAAAGCCGTTTTCAAATAAGTTATTATTTGAAAATTATATATTATTAGCTGTATCTATCCGTAATTACCCACTTCTGGAGCTTAAGGAAAAGCAATTCAAGATATAGTCATGTTTACATTTTTATTTTGAATATGACTTCTAAAAGGGCTTCTGCTTTTCCCTTTTTTTATTTAAGATTTCAATAATTATTGCAATACTACTGCATTAAATATTGAAGCATATATGTTGTCATCGTATTCATCTTGGATCATTTTCTAAATAATAAAAATGTTTTAAATAAGCTATTTTTATGGTAATGATGATGATGATGATGATGATGATGATGATGATGATGATGATGATGAAAAGGAATATAGATATTGCAGAGTAATAACGATTAATAGCATGAACATGGCATGGTAACATTTTCAAAATAGAATAAGAATGAGGAAAAGAAAAAAAAGAAGAAGAATTCAAACAAGAAGAATGCAAAGAAGAAGACGACAAAGAAGAATGCGAACTACGCGAAGAAAATCCGAAAAAGAAAGCTTGTGTAGAAGAATGCGAAAAGTAGAAGAATGAAAAAAGAGTGCGAATAATAATAATAATAATAATAATAATAATAATAATAATAATAATAATAATAAGAATAATAATAATAAGAAGAAGAAGAAGAAAAAAAATGCGAATTATGATAATAATATAGTAGTGAAACCAGCCTCGGCTTCTACCACACAAAATAGTCGTAAAAGGGTCAAGTAGGATGGAAAGACTGAGGAGGGAGAACACTAAACAAACCTCCAATGGAAGAGTGCGGAGAGTACTGAGACCTTGGGGAGGCTTATTGCCACCCAAATCTCAGGGGAGACCAATGATCGTAGCCAGCGAGAAATCGATGGTAAGTGTCTGTTGTGATAGCACAACCTCATCTGCAATAGTTATCGAAAGAGGTGGAGAGTACTGGACATTTGGTGAGACTTGTTTTCACTCAGACTCCAGGAAAAACCACCGGTGATTATCAGTGAGCAATCACTGATGATGACGACCTGCGTGGGAACTCCTAGTGAATACAAATACTTCTACTAGTACTACTCTTAATAATAATACTAAGAAGAAGAGGAAGAAGAAGAAGAAGAAGAAGAAGAAGAATAAAAATGGGAAGAAAATAATAATGAAAAGCTGATGATGGTGGTGATGATGCTGACTCATGAAAGTAATTCCATTAAAAGGACATTGCCACTTTTCTAATCACACAGAAACAGATTATTTGTAAGATTTCCTCTAATGCCAGACGATGTGCGCAGCTAACAACTTACCAAATAACGAAATTCTACAATTTCGTAAGTGCGTAATTACATGGACGCCTGCTCAGATGTTTCTAAAACTCTCGGTGGCAACGCAATTTGCACTGTTTTATCTTCCTTATTCTAATCGATTAGAATGCATATATTATCATAATACTTTGACATCTTTAGTGACGTAATAGTAAACGGAGCGAATGAAAAGAGACTGGCGAAATAGGTTCGAATTCAATTTGAACATTCTTTATTCCAAATCTGTATGTAAAACTTAAAAGTGCCTGATTTGCGTAATGTATACAGTCACCATCTACAGAGTGCATGATTTGCGTAATGTATACAGTCACTGTCTATAGAGTGCGTGATTTGCGTAATAAATACAGTCACTCTCTACAGAGTGCATGATTCGCGTAATAAATACAGTCCCTGTCTATAGAGTGCGTGATTTGCGTAATAAATACAGTCACTCTCTACAGAGTGCATGATTCGCGTAATAAATACAGTCACTGTCTATTGTGTGCATGATTTGCGTAATGTATACAGTCACTGTCTATAGAGTGCGTGGTTTGCGTAATGTCTACAGTTACTGTCTATTGAGTACATAATTTGCGTAATAATAAGGGTTAATGAGAGAAATCGATTCTCAGTTGAATAATGATTCTTATTATGAAAGGACTGAAAATGATTAATAGAAAGAATAAAACTTTGGAGGGCTGCTTGGGATGAATCTTGATTGATACTGGATTTGACAGTGACGATTGCTGTAGCTCTCAGGGAATCAATTTATTGGAAACAGGTTTCAGAGATGGGAAGTTCTTGGGAAGAAATTCTGGTGATATAAATTCCGTTTGATTTAAGGCACATTGAGGTAGAAAGGAAATTTCCTATTTACTTGCTTCCAGACGAGTGCAGAGTTAGACAAAAAGGTCGGTTTTAATAGGGGGAAAATCTAGCTACCTCAAAAATGGGCACTCTGGATTGGAACAAAAATGAAACTTGCCTCAGTCTAGAAGGACTTCTTCACTGGCCGATGACAGAAAAAAATGAAGTGTAGTATCAGAACAGATATTACATTTTGCTCCTAGTCGAAAGGCAAGGTAGAAAGATAAGTTTTCTGCCGTTTTAGTACTAGTAATCCTATTGGGAAAAATTTGACGAGAAATGTCTTCCTAGCTACCAATAACATAGCAACTAGTATTCAAATAATTGTATACAAGCAATAGTGTACAGTATATACTGTATTCCGGCTTTAAAGAACATCACAAGTTTTAATCCGTTGTAAAACAGATGAACCAAAACAAAACACTTTAGACCTAAATATAGAGTTCATATAATAAGGAAAAAACTTTTTCTAATGTACTGAATAAGAAGTCAACAGCGAATCATATTTTAAACAATTTTTCCTGCGGCGAATGAAAATAAATATGAGAAAAGAAAAAATAATTCTGTTCAACAGTTGAAATCGTATAGACGCCACTCTTTCTGTGGGTTTCGGGCGTTTTTCTAAAGAATAACGAGCTATGATTTAGATTTAATCACTATATATATACTCATATATGATATCTTCGTCAACAGGGAATACATTTTTATAGACGCTGTCTATTTAATAAAAATGTACTCCTATGGGGTGAACTTTTTATATTATTTTATAAAATAGAACTAAAGTTATATATATAATTTTTATTGAAAATGACGCGTGGTGTTTGAAGAATAAAACGGTGTTATCGTTTAAATACTCTTTCATTATTCAATATTTCAAACAGCCTACGTTCTTCATCGGGAATAATCAGAGAAAAAGATAACAAGAAACGGAAATGATGTAATCTACGTGCGGGCTATTAATGTTCAAGGAATTAGACGGTCAAATCTTTTGAGGGGAGAGGGTTGGCTAAGTATAATATCGGGTGAGAGTCTACTGCGTAGCTATCGCATTATTTTACTTCAGTAGAAGTTCTCAGAAATCACGGGGCTCTTTCCTGGGGCTAACAGTATTCATAAAAGTTCTCCTTTACCTGTCAAACGTTGAGTTAGTAAAGAAGTGAAGAACATTAATTTTCCTCTCCCCAATTGACCAGTTAACTATGTTATAGTATATATTTCTTGTAGTCTCTTGGTCTTACCAGCTTCCAGGAAAAGAATTCATCTAGTCTGGTGGAGTATACAGCTGAGCTGCTACTTGATGTAATAATACTTAGGGAAGGCGCACCATTCCTCGTATGAGCCAGTGTATCGCCGTATCGAGGGGATCTTAGTTACGCTTCGAATACTGTGTTACTTTGAATATTTGGTCATTGTTTACTTGTAAGGAGAAGTATCCTCATATCAGGTTGTCCTGACAAATCCTTGTACAGAGAGACCGAAGACACTCGAGGATAGTGACTAGTAGATAATATCTTGTGTTTACCGAAGTTTTTAAATGCGATACTGTGTTGTTTCTCGTCCTCGTCAGTGATAGAATCGGCAACAAACCCTGAGCATGCAACAGCCTCAGCAGAAAGCCGCAAGCGGTCAAAATATGCCAATCTTTTCGACAGATTTGTATTTCAACCGATCCCTGTGGAGACGAGTGGAATGATAGGCTCTGCCACGCGCGACTTCCTCGGCAGCCTTGATCTTAATTAATGATGTGCAACACCGGAGACAATCGCGAATTGGCTTGGCTTTACGAGCGCCTCTCTATCGCCAATATTCGTGGTAACGCCTTGAGTCTGCTCTCGGCCTGCCAAGCCAGCCTGACATTCGAAGAAAAGGATTTACTGTGATACGATAAACATCGTCTGAAAACAAAGAAAAAATATTGTTTTTATTTTTTTTTGGGGGGGGGGGGGTCTTGTGTTCTGTTACGATAGAGTATTTTTTAATTTTAATTGATTTATTTAAATGCCGGATAAGCGTTGTCTAGAGGTTGTTACTAAGTTTTTAAAAATGTGTTTATTTGATTATTTATGTATACGTGATCGGTATTTGGCTGTCTGCGGGCCTCAAGAGATCACTTCCGCTATAGCCACGAGTAGTATTGTGTTTAACTGAATAATGATGTCATACCTGAGATCCTGACCTCTGTTAAGCAATAGTATCCTGGTGATTTAATTATGACAATAAAGAGGAACATTTCCCAGCAGGAAAAAGGATGTTTTGTCTGCAGGGTAAAAAAGGGATTCTCTTCATCAGTGCAAACTTTTATAGTGGAGCTTTATTTGCATGTGTGGAGATCAGCTGATATAAATGAAGAGGACAGCTGAGAAACAGAAGCGATTTTCATTGCAGAAAAAAAGGCAGAGAGAAAGTAGTGATACTGAAAATCGGTTGGAAGTTGGATTACCGTGAAAACTTGTTTTTATTTTTAATCATTTTCTGGCACAGTTAGGTAACATTAATTAATATAGTTTTTCGTATAAAAAATCTATATTGTTATTAATTTATTTTTTCTTTCATATTGATATGTGGAATTGTCGGACTAACGCGTGCGGGTCCATTATCGTTTATCCTTAGTTGCAGTATTTGATGTTATCCAAAACGTACTAGCAAATAAAGCTATTCTATATAACACAATATAGGATTAAATTGTTCATTTATTTGTAAGTTCGCCCGCGGTCATAGTTAGTAACGTGTTATTAAATCTTGCATACTAGTTAATGAATTATTAAGTCTGTAGATCTTTTGAAGTCTAATATTTGGCTAGTAATTAAAGCTGATATTGACTTATTTGACTATTTATTTTTTCAGGTCTATTAGCGGTCGCTTATTAATATTTAAACTTCTTTTAAAAAAATCTGCGGAAATTATTTTTACTTATTATATTTTGTAAACGACATTCTATACGTATTATGAGTCATGTAAGGCAACTTTGACCTGAAAGTGAGTGCATCTTATTGTTATCATTAGATCATGATATGTCTGTAATGATTTTTTTAAGAAAACGTTTAATGTTAATTGTTTGTCTGTCTAAGTTATAATTATAGTGATTTTATTTATTTAAGTTATAATTACAGTGATTTTTTAAAAATGTCATGCTATGTTTGTGATATATTATTTTATTGACTTTTTAAGAAGAATTTCATGATAATGGTTTGTCTGTATAGGTTATAATTGTTGTATGTATATTTTATAGTTGTTGACGTATTTTATTTTATTATATTATATTATATATTTTATTATGAAATGTATACTATTTAAATTATATTTTAGTGTTTTACGGCATAGTCACGTTAACGCACCGATTCTCGTTAGATTACTGGCGTTAAGCGACGTTGAGCTTTGTCAGTATTAACATCGGCGACCATGTGGGAATATCACGTGCTGTATGGGCTCTCTGCTTATCTCAGCATTGTTTCCAGTCGTCCTGGATTTCTCTTTGCCACTGTAATCAAGTGGCGTCGACTTAGGAGAGATGTGGTTGGGATTGCGCACCCTTTGCTTCACAATTACACGCGCAGGGAGTGGAGTATCAATTGTCTCTCAAGACTGGACGTAGGCCATGCTTTTATTGTTGTCGGTTATAGAAGTATTTACATAGGTTTAGGACACTTACGTCTTTATTAAGTCCCATAATGTGCGTGTGGAATTTGAGAATCCATTGAATCTTTTTCTGTTTGCGTATTTGCGTTGTGGGGGCTGGATTTGGATGTTAGTGTTCGATATGTTAAAAATGGGTGTGATTTTTATATGTGTGCATACGACGCATCTAGGTATGTTTGATTTGTAATTGCCGTGTTGCAGGGTGTTCTATCCGTGTTTGTGTGGACGGGTGATTATGGCTGCCAAATCAGGTGGTTGCCTAGTTGCGTTGATTGGATATAGGTTGAATATGGACTCTGTGGTAAGATTTGTTTACAGGCTGTTGAAATGTTTGGTGAGATAAACTGTAAGTTCGTGCATGTGTTACCGATATATTTTGTTTGTATTTTAAGTGTTGTTGTCTGTCAATTGGTGTAGTTTTATTCATAGCTTCCTTGATGTATTTGACAGCGTATTTACTGGTGATAAATTGTTGTGTAATATTAGTAATGTCGTGCGTGTAATCAAGGGGTTCTGAGCATACGCATTTAATGCGTATACACGAACTATACATGATGGATTTTGTCGAGTTTAAAAGAGAGGTTTCTGTTGAAGTTTTAAAATGTATGGTTATCTATGAGTTTTGTGTAAAGATATGCTGATATTCTTTTGTTGTGGGATTTTTCTGTGACTGCTAAAAATGGAATGGAGTCATACGAATGTTTCATGTTGACGTGGACAGTGTTATGGTAATTGCTGGTATATTGGTGGAAGTCTATTAGTTTGGTAAGACTGTGTGGCCAAATGAGGAAAACGTCGTCGATGTAGCGGCAGCAGTGGGAGTGTTTTAGTGGGAAGTTTTTGAGTAGTTGATTTTCTAATATGTGCATGAATATGTTGGCATATTTATGGGCCATTTTTGTGCCCATAGCTCTACTTTTGACCTGAAAGTATTTTTGGTTGTTGAATTAGAAGATATTGTGTGGGGATTGTAAGGTATTAAGCTGCATGTTTCTTCTATTTGTCTTGTATCTGGGGAAATTATGATGAAGAACGAATTTTCTGCAAGCTTGTATACCTTCATCGTGTCGGATGTTAATGTGAAATGCTGATACGTTCATGATGACGGTGATAGTTTTGGGGAAAGATTGTCGATTTGTCTGATCGTGTAAAGGAAATGTGTATTGTCCTTGATGTAAATAGGAATGTTTGGTTGTAGGGGTTAGGATGTGGTCTATGTATCCTTATATAGATTCAGTAAGTGGGTCAACGGCCGAGATTATGGTTTTACCTGGGGTAGAATTTTAAGAGATTTAGCTAGATGGTATATGTTGTCTGGAATGAGAGTTAGTGATTATTTCCTGTCTGTGGTAATATTGTGAGAGGCAGTATCTGTTATAAGTTAAGAAGTTTGTGCAGAATGAGGGTAGTGTCAAATTTGACTGTTTTGGGATTAATAGGGATGTGGAAAGTGAAACTCTCACCCAATAATAATACTTAAATAATTAAATAACCACAATCTTTCATAGTAAAATAATATCAGCCTCGAAACAATTTTAACAAAAATTAGCCAACCTTCCACTTCACCTCCTCTCCAAAAACATATGACAGTCTAATTCCTAGTCCATTTATACCACGCGCATGGGTTACCTCATTTCAGTTTTTTTTCTTTTCTCGTTTAGAATATTGAATAATAAAAAATGTTAAAACAACAGCATTGTTTTATGCTCTAAACACCACATACCATTTACAAAGAACACCCATAGACGCATACGTGGACAACCAAACCAATATATATGTATATATATATATATATATATATATATATATATATATATATATATATATATATATGTGTGTGTGTGTGTGTGTGTGTGCAAATTATTGAATACAATAATCCGACGTGATGGAAAATGAAATAGTATAAACCGAAAATTGTTTAAATATTCATAAACGTTTTATCTTTACATCAATACTTTCTCAAGATGACTGATTTTAAGAAAACATAGAAGGCAATATTTGAAAATACGTGTGTCCTCTGTGACGTGAAAAGAATGCGTATGTTCTTTTTTTTCGAACATGGATGTTAGAATTATAAATATGTGCTGAGTTTATGAAGTGGAACCTACCTATATGAATAATTGAAAAAAAGATGTTTCGTGTTTATAACAAAGTTACAACAATGAAATGTTTATTATCTTGAAATAATGGTTCGAATATTTCCAGTACCAAACTTTGCGAAGTGATGGCAACCCCATTTATATATATATATATATATATATATATATATATATATATATATATATATATATATATATATATATATATAGCAGGTATCATAAGTCAGTTTTTAAAAATAACTAATAAAGTGATCGATTATAAGTTTTACAAGAGCTAATATGAATTATTTTATTTAAAAACTATACATTACATTGTCTGTTGATGTACCGGGCTTTCGTCGATCTGACCAGGTCAGTTCTAGAGTAGAAACCAGCTTATGGTGTAAGACCGACACTTCAGCAGAGTTCAGTAAGAAAAGACTTCGTGTAAACAAAGTTTTTCTCCAAGTCTTCGCCTATTGAACCGTGCTGAAAGTCGGTCCCTAACTATAAGTCGGTTTCTACCTCTAGACACGACGTGGTCAGATCAACGAAATCCCGGTACATCCAACAGACACTGTAACACATTATTTTTAAATAAAAAATACTTTATATATAAATATATATATATATATATATATAATTTATTTTTATGTAATTGTTTTTATTGGTGATTGCAGCGTTCGTTGTTTTTTTGCTTGCTACTATTTCGATTCTTTCAATTCCTAAGTGATTAAGATGCAGAAAATTGCATTATTATATATATATATTAATAAAAATGTATGCGTATAAAATTTATATATATATATATATATATATATATATATATATATATATAAATCTATTTTACTTCAGTGTAAAGTCTCAGAAACTAATATTTGATTTCTATATGATATACACAGATATACGAATGTTCAACTAAAGTTCCTCTTTAGCTCGCAAACGTTGAGTTCGTAAAGAAGTGAAGATGATTAATTTTCCTCTCCCTAATTTAACCAGTTCACTATGGCATAGTATAGTTTTCTTGCTGTCTATTAAACCTACCGGATTACAATAATTCCTCTAATCTGGTGGAGTATCTAACTAAGTGATGTTACCTCGGTAACATCACTTGGAGAAGGTGCACCATTACTCGTATGAACCAGTGTATAGCCGCGTCGATGGTATCTTATTTGGTCTTCGAATACTTTTTACAACTAAAAGAATTACTATAGATGAGTAGGATTTAATTGTCTGTCGCTGAGCTAATTTCGGTGTATCCTCATTTTGAACTTCCTTGTTATGTCGTTTGGTCTATGCAGGAGCAGATAATCCTGGGCAGATCAATTACGCTTCACATTTTCTCGTGGTAAGGCAGACAACTTTAAGGTACAAAATAGTTTTCTCCATTTAAATATAGAAATATTGAAAAGTATTATAGGTGGGTTATGTGTCCACCTAACAACATAACATATCTAATCTATAAAAAGCCAAAAAATTCATCAAAGTGAAATACAGCGATTATTGATCGAAAACAAAAGAATCCAAAATAGAGAATCGCCTCACACAGTCCACCAATTGTTTAATGCCAGGGTCTTTCGAACCCAACCGGGAATAAAAAGTAAAAATAAATAACAGAGGTCTGAATAGAAATGAACTTGCAATGCAAATCTGATATTATATAATCCGTCGCGATAGTGGTATTACTTGTTAACGAAACTAACTATGAATAGTTATATTATTATTAGCGTAATCCAGGAGCCATTTTACATTCATTTTTGCTTTGCCTCTCTTAATATTTTCTTTTATTTAATAGGTTTTAAAAAGTTAACTTTAATTATTACGGTGTGGTTTTGTTCATTAAATTATTAATTTGAACCAAATTCTTATAAATCTGTAACTTATTTTGTTAAATTAATATTATTCCTATCTCTATAAAATTAATAGATGTTGAAATGGCTGCCAAAACTTTTAATCTTTATCTACATAATAATATGCGAAAAATTTTAAAGCCAAAAATATTCGACAGGTTAAATATTTATGAATTCTTTTCGAATTTCGAAAGATCAGGAAGTAATTCATTCTTTTTCTTTTTTACTCTATTAAAAACAGATTAAAATGACTGACTTGCTTACGGAGAAACCGAAATGCATGCTGGTTGATTTAATTTCGCAATTAAATTATTTTGTAAAATAGCCTTTTCAAATCTTCGTTTTAGTATTTACGGTTTTTATTAAAATAAATATTCGATTAATAGTAAATTTTAAAAAGTGAGGGACACACATATACATAGACATACGTACTTAATTTTGTTTACTTTTTGCAAAAAATTGGCTGCAGTATCCAGAGTGTTTCTCTGGCAATTTATTCCAATTTCTGGCAATTTTTGTTACTCACAAGTCAACCTCATTCGCGATTTAATCTAATGATGTGAAATCAGTACGAAAGCAGGATATGCTCGAAGGTTACCTATATAATAAGAGGTCATGCAATCAGTAACGTTTAGGGTCATTAAAAAATACTAACAATGATAAAACACAGAAAAAACTTTTATAATTTTAATGTATTTTATCAGGTCTAACGTCCTGAGTATTACAATCTAAAGCAGGACAAAAATATTCTCTATTATGTATTGACAGGTAATAGAAGTGAAATTAATTTGTTTTTTTAACCAAAATATGAATACACTAGACCGAAAATAAATAGCTATAAAAAATTATAAAATTATCTAATCTTAATGAAATGTTCAGTATCTAGTTCTATCTACATAAAAGTATGTTCATATATTTATATATTTGTACGTAACAAGTTAAACCTAAAGACCAACATGATCTGAGGAGTGGTCTTTCACCTTTTGTTTAAATAAAGAACAGGAAACAGGGCTCCGATCACATCGAAAAGTCGAACATGAATAAACATTCTTTAATATTGCACATAGTAATACCGTTGAAACCACGCGTTCTAAATACGAATTAATTTCTTGTTTTTTAAATATCAAACAGAGTTCCGTATTCAGTGAATATCTTCCTTTCGCTTGTTGCTGGACGCAACATTTTGAACCGGGAGAGGGATCTGGCTGTCTTACAAACCTATCTCTATATTAACAATGTCAAATACAGATACTCCTTCAGCCAATTACACTTTTCTGAATAAAGGAGTGGCACTCGTCTGACAAGACGTTTCAGTCATCATATATTTACGTAAAGGATTCACTCCTAAACTAACTAAAGGATTATTATGATTTTTGGAACAAACTTGCCTCACGCAAGGGGTCGTAATGCGAACTATATTTCCTTTAATTCAGTTTTATAAAAACAATGAAAAATGGGATGAAACCACTTCGTGACATTTTAGATAACTCCGACTTTTGTGAAATTTAACACTAGGTATAAGACATCAATTAATAGATATTCCACAAATTCCAGTTTTTTTAGAGTATAGAGTGTGTAACCTCTCATTTGAAAATTCAAATATATCAAACTTGCATTGAATTCAATCGGAAATAATTAAATACCAATTAAACAAGGTTTTCTGAATTTCATTTTTTTCTTAAAAACCTATAAATCTTAAGACATTCTTAAACATTAAAATCCTGTAATGGATATTTATCAAAATTGGAACAATCATTCTAGACATAAGGTTTAATATCATTATATCTTCATTTTAATTTTCGCAAGGTGACAATAAAGAGGTGCAAAACATGATGAATGTATATTAATATAAATATCTATTTTATACAAAAATAAAAATTGAGGTCGGATAATTATCTGATATTATTTTAAATCGGATGTATTTATTTTTGTTTATGAAAATCGCTACTTGATGGAACAAATATAATTATCGCAAAGACAAGAGATGCTTATTGGTCTTAGTCTTGAAAAGACCAAGGTTATATGTAGGAGGAAACAGTCAGCAGGAAGGGAGTTCCACAAGTTTGCGGTTCTTGGAAAGAAGCTACTGAAATAGCAAGCTGTATTACAATGAGGTATCAAAACAGCGAATTGATAGAGATCACACAGACAAACGAGTCAAACGAGCTGGAACCAACGAAGCGAGGACTAGATCACATAATTTTGAAGAACACATGCCACAATAGTATTTATAGAAAAGACTGAGACTAACAACATTACGTCTGTGAGAGAGAGTGTGTGCAGAGAAGAATAAAGGGTAGAACCAATCAAATTACAGATACGTTTCTGCACCTTATCAAGAACCCTTAAATGGGGCAGAGATTCACCAGCCCAAGTATGACAACAGTACTCTATATATTTTCTCAATCAGAAATATTCAGTACAAAATAGGGGCAGCATTCTTGTAACCCTAATTCCCCTATTTCATTCTTTCCTCTTCACATTTCATGAGCGATGATTCTTACAAAAGGTAAGGAATCGTTCTTTTCTGGGTCAGTTGTTGTTTCTAGTGAGTTATATGTAGAGATTTTCAATTCTCTCATAATGTTCATCATCATTTAATTTTCAATCTACCCTTTCATTAACCCTTAGAATTGAATGTTTTGTAAGCCTTGGTAAGTGGTGACTCATTAGTCGAAAAGGACTTTTTGTGAATCACTTTATGCAGAAACCAGTCGATTTGAGAAGCTGATGACAAATGCTGGCGCTCATTCTAATTTTATCATAAAACCCAATGCGATACACATTCTTATCCTATTCAATTCTTGTAAAAATTATAGTGCTGTATTAAATTACGAGTACTTAATAATAAAGAGTTTCTTTCCAATCAACCTGTATATGGAGATATGTTCTAGAAAACCTTACAAAAAAGCAGTGAATATATTAAAATATACGATGATACCAGAAGGTTGAATTGAAAACTTGTATATTTAGTTTATTACTTAGAGTGCGTGTGAATCTATCATTTGAAGGAATGTAGAAGTTTCTTTATAATCTGAATGATAGATAAAATAGTGTTTTCTAAAATTGATTTCTTGTAAATTTAAAATGAGATTTTAAAATCTTTCTCGGGCGCAGGTGGTTCTAGAGTTTCGATACACAATGAAGATATGTTTAATTCATCGGGAAATATAAACTTTAATATATTTTTAGGAATTGACATATTTTAAAAAGAGGCATGAATTTAATACATATTATAAACGTTTTACTTTTAAAAGTACGGAAGATCCTAAATCAAAACAATGTTACAGGTTTGTTTTCATTTGAAAGATAAAAGTCCAATTAAAATTACAAAAGTGAAATATAATAATATTACCTATGTAAATCAATCGAAAGAAAGACTATATCTATTAGGAATGGAGATCTCGTATCTGTCTGTCTGAAGCCGAAACTGTACTATTACTTCTATTAATTGCAATTAATACAGAAGATCACAAATGTAAAATGTTAGGACACATCACGTTTGTTTTCAGTCAATTAAAATTACTAAAGTAAAATAAAATAAGTTAAGCTATTTAAATTAATAGAAAAAAACCCATATGTATTAGTAATGGAGATTTTGTATATAGACAATTGAATACCGAGACCGTAGGAAAAATTTGATACGGTTAACTTAATAAAAAAAAAACTAACTCGACCCTCAGGGGTTTCTTCTAGATGAAACGTAATAGAGTATCAGGGTTCTTTAATTGTATCGATGACGTCATCATTTTGTGACGTCATCCACTGTGCATAGTTATCTCCCATCTTTTTTAATGAATGTTGTCATCCAATGTGACGTCATATCTTATGACTTCATCAAAAATAAAAAAATGACATTGTGTATATTTGGAGAATGAAAATCTGTTTTCATTATTAAAACAACATGAATTTCGGATGCTTCCTTGGTCTTTTGGCTAAGATCAAAGTGTAGTATCTGTTCTGACTGTCCTGTGCAGTTATGGGAGGTTAACCCCCTCCCATGCTTTGCCTCCCCTCTTTGGGGAGGAGTAAGTTTATTGCTTACTGTCTGAGGCGCCCTGCCCAGGCAATTTTTTGAGATTCACCTCACTCTTCCTCTAGAGTGAAAATTCCCACCTTCCGACCTTGTGTCACATTCTACTTTGTGGGACGTAGATAAATAGGTAAAACGACATGAAACAAAATGGCATAATATGTATTTCAGCAGTAAATACAGAAAACGACGTCAATGTTAATAGAAACGGAAAAGAATAATCAGAAAAAAAACCTAAAAGATATGATTCCAACTGATTATATGAACCGCGTTTGCAATGTCATCCCATAAGTCATGTCCGGATTTTAATTCTATAATTTAATAATAAGTGGGGATCTTTAATGGAACACCATCATATTTATACATCATACTAGCAGGTACCTGGCACAGCTTCAATAGGTGTTATTCGTAGCTGTCGGGGATACGTCATTGACAATCAGTCTGACAGAGGTATGGTTCTGTTCAATCCTATTAGTAATGAAGCCGAGTTATTGCTAAGCCTACATTAGAAAGAATCAGTAATATTTGTTATGAGTGATGAGGGGCTGATAGAACTTTGGTTTTACGTGTATTAGATTGTGTGTTATCCTTTAAATATGGCTCGAATGTATTTTTATTTAACTTGAAAGTCACATCTAAAAAGTTAATTATTTTTATTTTAACTAATACGTCTTCTCTTAGGCCGATTTTTGTTACGTATAATTTAAAGGAGTCAAGTAAAGCTCGTCCGGGACTCTGTTTGAGAGAAACCCGACCATTAACTAATGAAAGCATGAATCTGTGAGAGGGAAATAACAACGAATTGGTTAAGTAGCTAGGCTAAACACCACGTGGATATACACAAACAATCACTAACAAAAATCCGTGCATTCGCCCCACGATCCTCTGCGGTGATTAAACATGGACGCCGCTGTGTAGCTTAGTTGTTTCCATACTCGTACTACTAATCTCTACTCACATATTGAGCACTGTTGAAGTAAATACTGAAAATCTATACACACTATATCATATCTCCTTATAATTTTATATGTCTATATACATGAAATAATATATATATATATATATATATATATATATATATATATATATATATATATATATATATATATATATATATATATATATATATACAGGGTGATTCATAAGTCACTAAACTATTTATTTTTGAAATTCTAAAGTAAAAACATACGGTAATACAATACAGAAAGTTTATTAAACAAATTCATTTATGGGAGTTTAAAATTACAGCACATTTTCAAAATTTCCACCTTCGTTCTGCATGCATAGCTCCATTCTTTTTTGCAAGGAATTAAGACTCTTTGTAGCATATTTGATTTATTATGGTGTTGTGCGAAGGAGGCTTTCTGTTCACATCACGTTTTCATTGCCTTTCAACAAGTGTAGGAGATTCATCAAATTTGGCCATATGAATTACAATAAAAATTCGCTCTTCAATTGTAAATGACATTTTAAATAGCTAAGTGAAGTGACTTATGAATCACCCTGTATATTATATGTATATATACATATTATATGTATATATATATATATATATATATATATATATATATATTATATGTATATATATAATATATATATATATATATATATATATATATATATATATATATACATATATATATATTATATGTATATATATAATATGTATTGTGAGAATAACATCTAACATAAGAACAGTAGACTGAATAATCAAACACATAATCAATCCTCATCTGAAAAATTCCGGAACATAATATCATAACATGTAGTTGGAATCCTTGGCCTTTTGGCTAGAGTCAAAGTGTAGTATCTGTTCTGATACTCACTTCATCTTTCTGTCCTCGTCAGTGAAAAAGAAATCCTACTAGACTGAGGCAATTTATTTTTTCTCACTATCCAGAGTGCCTTGTTTTGGGTACTGGGTTTCTCCACATTAAAATCCGACCTTGTGTCTAACTCGCTCCCCGTGGAGAGGCAAGAAAACAGGAACATATAGTCGGAATGCTTGTGTGAACATCGTTTCGTTGTTTGTCCACATAAACGATGTGCAACTTGGAGAATGCATCACGAATAAAGAAGAGATAAATGGCTCATCTTGGACTTTAGCGCCGATCGGAATTATCGAGGAACCAAGGAAGAAACAACGCAGATGGGAACGAAGAAACGTCACGCTCACCCACGTTGAAGCTAAAAGTGATCGGGTTACACACAACACCACGCATCACACATACATAGGTATAAATATATATAGTCATGCATGTACACATTGCCTTCTACATAAATTATCGAGAAACCACGTAAGACAACGCAGATGTGAATAAAGAAATGTATGCATTAAACAGGCTGTATCTTAAGTAGATTGAATCACAAACAGGCCACACGCACACACCAACAAATCTACATATATATTATAATTCAGTAGAATACAAAATGTATGTAAAAATTCATGACATAATTAATATTTTTTAATCATGCTCCAAAAATTCAATAGTAACAATAAATTTATCCATGTGTACACGTGTTTCAGAAATTAAATTTATTATCTCTTTCACAACAAGATAAAAGACTTGAAAATTGTATAATTTTCCTCATAAGCAGATACATTCTTTATCAATCCTAATACAGGCAATATCCAATGGAAATGCTCGCTATAATTTCAAACACAAATACACATTAATAATGTACAGAAAGATGGAAACGGTGAAACATTTTTTTCTATACTGACACACTAAATAAGTGAAATCAATAAAAAGTCAAAATCTACATTTTACGACGGGATCCAATGTCTTAATGTGGTATGACTAGCTTTAAAACAACATTTTATTATAATCGATCTTATTCCAATAAAATGTTATTTACAAAAATGGATTAATTAATAAATTTTAACACACATTTTGTATTCTACTGAATTATAAAATATGAGCTTTGTTTGCTTTATCTGCAGTATTTAGGTCAGAAAATATATTTCAAATACGTGACGATGTTGGGACCCTAATCCCCTTCAAAGTAGGATCCTTTTGCTTGCACAACCTCAGCCCACCCATCCATCCACTGCCGGAAACACCTCTGAAAGTCTTCTTTTGGAATGGTGTTCATCTCCGCCATCGCGTTAGATTCAGCAGGTGTTTGGAGAAGATGCGATGTGTAACACAAATTAACAACTGCACTTCGAACAGTTTAGGGCCTGCCAGAACGCTGGTCACTCTCCGCTGATGTGCGGCTATTTTTGAATCGGTTAAACCACTCCTTAATTTGTGTTACACATAGCATCTTCTCCACTGGAATTTATCAATGACGCATCAACTTCCACTTCGAAATGTTGCTTTTTCACTGTCCTGTGTTTGAAGAACCGTTTGTGACCTATATATTTGATTTTAAATGGTCCCTTTTTATGTGTTCATAGCCGATATATAGATGTAAATTAGATAAAAGATTTATGTTCATTTTGGGCCTATTAATCCTGCGACTATCAGCTCAGAGGTGGTTTGCTTTTGAACTTTGACTTTTAGGGTTTGCTTTTTTCTGGGACCTGGTAAAAGACATATGGGATCGTTCACTTATTGGGGTATAATAATTATTTCCTCGTTAAATTTAATCTTCAGTTTTAATTAAACTTGCTACCAGCATGAATAAGATATATGTTTTTATGGAAGTCGCCCCAGACAAGGCATAAAGCCACTTGATGTTGGAAGCTAAACAAAATACTACTTCAAGGTAAAAAGAACTAACCGATGATAAGTGCTAGATGGATAGATTCCGACCCATAAAACAGCAATTATTCCCCCTTTGTCAGAAACATCGTTTATGGAATGTGAGTACTAAAAGACAAAATAAGGGAAGCGAGAGTTACGAGGCTACCGAAAGTAAACCCAAAGTTCACTTTCTACTCTATTTACTGTCTTACAGATAAGTATTGCTATATAACACACCACTATTATTATTGATGAATGTTTCACTGATCCTGCCTTAACTTTAGATTCGACAATAATGCAGTCTATATTGGACGCCTCGACTTAATTTCCAAAAGCATATTGAAAGCATAACTTTAATTCTTATTTGTAAGTTTTTCAATTTAGTGTCACAATATTAACTATCTATGTGGGTAATTTTACAATATACTTTATCCGTTAGTTAATTTGTGATTTTTTTTTCTACCTCTTCTTGCGAGGATCGCCGGGTTTTAACCGGCATTCTTACTTAATTTTTATACTAATTGCCTTACCACTGATAATAAACTTCAGTACCCTTATAACTTGTTTCTCATTGTAAGATCATATACCAGCTTTGAACCTTCATATACATTCTTAAACTATGCATACATGAATTCCTCCTTCTCTTTTTAAATTATTGTGTAAATAAAGGCGTGTTTATGTGACTCCATTGATATATGCCTTTAATGTAGTGTCTATACCCGGTGCTGACGACTATCTGATCAGATAGTAATAATGAAAATACATGGTCTCTGAAACGATCGTAGACTATTCTATTGTTTGTTGATATCTTGGACCACAAATTGACAATGTAAAAGTGTTTACATAGCTCTATATTATGCTATATATATATATATATATATATATATATATATATATATATATATATATATATATATATATATATACTTTTTTAATAAAATCTGCGTAAACGCGCCATACACAACTTTAATGTAACTTTCTTCAAATCCGTCAACAAGAACAGACGATAAATAATCTTTTGTGGCCAGGACAAGATTAACTTGCGATTTTAAACATCAGCAAGATGAAGACAAAAAAAGACAAAACAGAAAGAAAAGACAAAACTATTTGATAAAGCTGTTATATCAGCGAAACTCTCAGATATATATTTATGAAAAAATGATTTTATTCATTTAATAAATATATATAAAACAAAAGGTTTCTCGTTTTTTTTAATTACATACTTTTATTTGCATTCAATTGACCATGGTGAATTAATCCGAAACAATCATTTTCATTAGTTTTAACAACTTCTTTATTTCTGTACTTTGATAAGTTTTTTTTACATCTCTCATTTTACACGCAAAAATAATTTATTCAAATTTAATATTGATTCCTATTTTTCACGTGCGTGTATTGGCAAAATCCAGATGACCATATATTTTTCAGAGGGCTGCAGTATATATTGTTGGGTAGCAAAAAAAAACATCTCATAAAAAAAACACCGAAGGAGAAATACGGTGAAAATCCAAGTTTATTTCTGATAAAGATTTTACAAACTGAAATATTTATAAACAAAACACTCACTTGAGTAAAAGGTGATCACTTCTGAAAAAAAAATAACAAAGAAAAAAGAAAATAATCCCTTCACCAATAAGATTTTCACACTTGAGACAGATTTCGCAAACAATGCCCCAAAGCTAATATTTAATCAAATAAAACCTTGGATTAATTTACCATGGAATGCAAATATAAGATATATACCCTCTCAATCTTGTAATACAGCTTTATTGAGCTTATAATTAGATACATTTCAGATATTATAAAGAGTATACTTAAAAAAAAAAAAAATTCTTCGTAAAAACACACCGATATATATATATATATATATATATATATATATATATATATATATATATGTGTGTATGTGTGTGTGTGTGTGTAAAGGAGTAAGGCTACCAACATTTGTAAAAAAACTTCAACATTTATTTGTTATTTTGTTATTTTATCATTTTATATCACGTGTTTCAAGCTCTCATCAGATATGTAAATCCATTTGAAGAAATGTCTTTCGATTTGAAAGAGTGTTGTTTCATTTGAGGAAATGTGTTGTTGTTTGACGTTTCTGTTGCGGGTGTGTAAGTGTTTTGATATTTTTATATATTAAAAAAAACATTTTTTTAATTATTTTTTGTTTCTCTTGGTCAAAGTCGTGTGTGCTTATTAAGTACGTGTGATTTTTACCTTTATTTTACTGGTCATCTTCTGAATTAAGTGTTTTGGGTTTTCTTTTGAAATAAATGTAGAATAATAATATATTGTTGCTAAGTTGTATTATACGGTTGTATTTTAGTCTAATGGTCGACTCATTTGGGGTTGAATTTGTGCGTCCGGTGTTCTGGGATAAGGGGAAGGCGGTCTAGTGTTCCTATATTTTGTATAAACGGCACAGGTTAGGAATTAATCGCTTTTATCGAGTGTGATCGGCTGTTGTTTTTATTGCGTGTTGTGTATGCCGCGAGCGTCGAGTTTTTAGTTAGCGTTTGTTCTACGGCGGCTTCCTATTTATAGTTTTATTTTCCTCTGGTTCAAAAATCTATTTTGGGGTAAAGACAAAAAAACTGTTGTAAAACCCTTATAAACGCAGATGTATTGTATTTCATACGAAATGCAACTCAAGAATATATATATCGTGAGATGAATTTGAAGTATTTAAAAATAATAACCGTTAGAAACGTATTCAATGCAATTAAAAACATATATATTTTGAACTTACATTTTTTTTTTTACATAGTTCATCCCAAACAAGGCAGGCCGCCACTGTAGACGTAAGGGACTACTGAGAAAACTAAGAGTGAAGGTTTGGGGGGCAATCTTATTTGGGAGCTGCGCAGCGAGATATCTGTTTACATTAGTTTTAAATTTCTGCATGTCAGTAACGTCAGGAAAGCACGGAGCAGGGAGGGAATTCCAGAGTCCAGCAGCACGAGGAAATAAGCTTTTGGAGTAGAAAGCTCTTCGGCATTTGGGGACCTCCACAGTGTATGGATGGGATTTGACAGATTGTCGGGTTGGTCTAGTGAATCTACGTTGTGGGGGAACCAGAGCAGCAAGCTCATCGGAGCACAATCCATTAAAGTACTTGTAAAACAGGCACGAGGAAGCAACATTGCGGCGATGGGACAGGGGCTAGAGCGTGGTGGATAGTGAAGGACCTATCAAGTTGGCGACTCTTTTTTGGACCTTGTCTAAGAGGGAGAGACTAGCGGATGAAGCACCAGTCCAGATGTGGCAACAATACTCCATGCATGGGCGGATGGTGGCTTTGTAGAGATATAGGATAATGTCAGGTGTGAGAAGTTTACTGGCACGGTAGAGAGAGCCCACCTTCTTTGCAGCAGCCCTGGCAATGGTTTCAATGTATTTATTCCAATTCATGTTATCTGTGAAGGTTAGGCCAAGGAGTTTGAATGATGAACTCTCAGGCAGGGTGCTATTTGCCATGACCATCGGTGGTTGAGAGATTTCTTGTAGTTATTGAAGGAAAGTAGCTTTGTTTTTGCGGCATTAAAAGTTACCATCCATTTTTGACCCCATTCCACTACTGACTGGAGGTAATTTTCTAAGGATTCAGCCATTGCCTCAGATATGTGCGCGTCGGTTTTGCCCACATGACGAGAGTAAAGTGTGGTGTCGTCAGTAAAAATTCTTATCTCAGTCGCAATGGCATCAGGGAGGTCATTTATGAAAATCAGGAACAATAGTGGTCCAAGACTAGATCCCAGGGGTACACCAGCATTTATGCCATGTTGCCTAGAAGAACAACCATCGAGTACAACCTGGATCTTTCGTTTTGTTAGAAAGGATTTTATTATATTCAAAGGCCTTGGATATATCGAGCACTACCGCCCTAGCTTCACCTGCCTTGTCCAGTGTATGGTATATGCATTCAGAGATGACCGTTAAGATATCTGCAGTAGATTGTGCTTGTCTGAATCCGTATTGATGATCAGAAAGAAGTTTAGCATTAACTAGGTGCCTGACTATCGCTAGATTGATTAATGATTCAAGGATTTTAGCAAAGATCGGGAGTAGACTGATAGCGCAGTAGTATAGAGGATCAGTTCTATCTCCAGAATTCTTGAAGACTGGTACTACAGAAGCAATTTTCCAACTATCAGAGAAGCAAGATTCAGTAGGGCATTTGTTGTATTGTTTTGAGACGACCGTTAGGGAGTATATTTTCGCTAGTCCGCTATTATAAAGTATAAGTTCGCTTCATTTCAGTTTCTGACCACCTCAGCGAAGACGGAGGTTATGTTTTCGGTCGATTTTCTTTGTTTGTGTACAGCTTAGTATCCACATCGCTTGACCAATCATAATCAAACTTAGTCAAAATATCGAGTATGGTCTAGCTTAGAACTCATTTAATTTTTGGACATCTAGGTCAAGATAAAGATCAAGATCACGGAAAAGATGAACGGCAGACATTTTGCGATAACTTTTTGGTGTTGTTCATCATAAAGCCTTGTTACTTGGCCCATGAAGTCTCATATCTTATATAACCATCAACGTTGACCTAAGACCTTCAGAAGTTGTGTCATAGTCAAAATCTTGACAAAATTTCAACTTTTGATCTTTCAAAATTTAATATATGGATATGATACGTTTTGATAACAGTAACATGCAAAAGTAAGTATTATCAGGTAAATAGGTTTTTAGTTATCAATGGAAAAATAAATACATAAACTTTGAACAAAGAGTAAAAACTGAAAAAAAGAAGATACTACAGAACAGACGAGAATATGAACAATTATTGCTGCTGGTTGCTAGTTAAGAAAAACGGTTTAACATTTTGTCTTTATTGATACATGAATGTATTTTCTATTTTCATTTTCAGGTCTTTTTAGACATCGAGAGATTGATAGTGACAAACATTGCAACGGTATAAAGAGTCTGATAGCTAAGAGATTAAACAGTGATAGACACTTCGCGAGAATTTCGCAGCTAAACAATTAGATTTATGAAGGAGGTAATAAAAAATGTACTTTATACACACTTTAGAAGTTGCAAATTGAAGAATATATACTAGATCAGCGAACTTTAAGAATATGTATATGTGAAAAAGTTTTCAAAAGCCTTTATGCAAATCGATTGAATTATTTTCCTTTTTGATCTTAGGGTAGATGTCTGTGTGTGGCAATCGCCTTCCATGTTAATGGAATACGTTTTAATATATCTCGGTATTTTGATGTCGATGGTTGGGGGGGGGGGTCAGATATCTCTGTGGAAATAGGCTACCGCGCATTTCTGACGAATTCTCTGTCTCTATAGACGTGGTATGGGCTTTAAAAAAGCTTTAATTAAAAAAAAAAATATATTTTGGACGAAATCAGGCGACAATGGAAGTTTTGTTGTGTTGGTTATGTGATTTATTAGGCGAAGAAAGGTGTTGTTTTTAGTAATTGTGTAATAATCATCCGTGAACAGACGAAAAGAAGAGACGTGATAGATGTAGCATTTTCTAACATGTGAATCTAGAAAGATTGATTATCCTGAAAATGTGATGTGCTATCGTTTGCCAAAGTCGATGGACCCGACTAGGTTTCTACAAATAAATTTAGATTAGAAATGTACGCATTTGCTATCTCTCCGTGCCGTAAGCAAATATTTTGAAAGCAAATTTGAAGATAAACTATATTTCCCTGGCCAAAGTGTTACAGAAAAAGAGACTAGCTGGGTTTAAGGAAAAATCCATGTGTAGTTTAGTGGAGATGAATTTTAGTGTCATTTCATAATTAAGGTGTTTTTACCGATGGACAAAACTATGGATTCTTTTACTAATTGTTTCCATAAATATATTTTTTCCTATGCTTTTGATTGCATCATTTATGGGTTATTTGGATGCAAATATTTTCTGTGGCAATAATCTTTAGATATTTCATCGTATTTCTGTATTAGTTTGGTGTATTCTTTGCACCTATATGCAACATCCAACAAGCCTGGAGTCTATAAGCTTTTTTAAAATTTAATAATAGTTTTACACCCCGGCCTTGCCCGGGCGTGGCGCAGTGAAGTGGAATCTGGTATAGGTACAATTAGTAAGTCGAGGATAGTTTGCTTACGAAGAAACGGAAATGCATTGTGGTGGATTTAATTTAGAAAATAAATACTTTTTGTAAATAGGATCTTTAAATGTCATTTTATTTACGCTACTGAGCTTCAATAATTAATCGATTAATTTACAGAATTTTATTTTCTATTGTCGTAAATGTATAAACTAGGCTGAATAATATATATAACTTCTAAAATTAATATATATTTATATACATATGTATGTATATATATATATATTTATTTTATGAAGTCATATATATTACTTTTAAAATAAATAAATAAATATATATATATATATATTTATATATATATATATATATATATATATATAAATAATTGTTATATACTTATTAAACATGTAAGATATTACTTTACGAGTGAACGCAATAAGGATTGTATTATGATGAACGCCCCCTCCCCCCCCAAAAAAAAGAGGTAATGCCTGGGACGAAGATATCGTGACAACAGAACAGATAGTACACTAACCCCCCCCCCTTAAAAAAACAGCGAATATAATCATGGGTAGATTGTATCATGAGGAACGAACAAATATTATACTGTCCTCCAAAACAGGAGGTAATACATGGGATAATCGCCGCATAAAAGGAGAAGGTAATGCTCGTGAGTATGGTATCATGGTAAAAAAACCCAGATACTACCCCCCCCCCCCAAATAATTGGAAATGTAGTCCTTGGGAAGATGGTCTAATAATAACATAACATATGTTACATTACCCCCTCCTCCAATGGAGAATATGATGCATGGGAGGGTTATCCCCATCACCATTAAATAGGAGGAGGTAATCCATATGAGGACGGTCTTATGACAACAATAGTACACTACCCTACCCATTAAAAGATAGTATTATAATAGATTTAATCATTTTATTTTATTCATTTAAAAATTCCTATCCATAAACACATTATTTTTATTGTTCCTTGGTATTTTAGCTTGGATCAAAGTGTAGTATCTTTTCTCAGCATCTCAGCGATGTCAGATGTTCTACTACCGACGAACATGTTGCGTATATATGAGAAAGTATGACAATGCAAAATTACAACTGGATGTTACAGAATATTAATTTATCACAAGCTGTTTATAAAATAAAATGCAAATTAAGAAGAACAGAAGGATTTTATCGGTATTTGCAGCTTACTATATATACGGTATTTCAAAGTTTTGCATTCTATCATTGAATAAAATAAGTATAACCTGTTTTGATGTTAATATAATTAGGATAGAGGAAACAAACTTTCGCATTTATTGATAAAACTCTAACCCTAAGGACACCATTTTTACATGATTACAAACCAAACATAATTTTCAGTGAAAAAAAAAACACTTAAAACTATGATTTACTACCTGTTTATTTTTATTTCTTCGTTAAAAAAATAAATATTTTTTCATACAATTTGACTAAATGTATTATTTAGTTTTTTTGCTTTTCACGTTTTGCTTTAAATATTGGTTTATGTTTGTTTCTTTCCCACTTGTACATCCAGCCTAGTTTTTTAAATTTTTTTGACGCAGGTAGGTCAACCAACTTGTCGTCGGTACTTTCCGGCGATTTACTTAAACATCCGAAAAGTATCGACGCCAAGTCAATTTTAATGTAGGTCCTCATCTAAGAAAGTACCAAGAAAGTATTGGGGTTAATATAGTTAAGATAGATGGGGAAAAACTTTCGCGTTTATTTATTTAGAAGATAAAATGAAAAAAACAATAACAAAAGAGTCGGAATATTCTACTTAAAGCGAAAACACATTTCTTCCTTCTTTTCCCCTTTTTTTCTTCGTAAGAATGAAACGAATAACAGTTACTTAACAGTGATGATATATTACTACAGAAAACGTGTGTTATTATTTTAACGGTGAGAGCAGACGAATATACCCTCTGAAAATATGTTGGAAGTAAGGGTAATTAATGGTTAATCATATATTTCCATGACGAATTAAAATTCAATATTCGTTTTGGTAAATAAATAGAGAAGGACAGTGAAATGATAAGTAGCCAAACTATCACTATTATTTAGATAATATATATATATATATATATATATATATATATATATATATATATATATATATATATATATACATATATGTGTGTGTGTATGTATGTGTGTGTGTGTGTATATACATAGTGTAATGTTGTGCTTTTAGTATAGGAGGAATTACCAGAGTGCGCAATTATGTGTGTAAGAGCATAAATTATTTATATTAAAAAAACACTATATTATCGATGGAAGATCAAATACTAAGGTACAGTGATTTTTGAAATAATATATATATATATATATATATATATATATATATATATATATATATATATATATATAAGGAGATTGTTGTTTGCTTGAAGCATTGCTGGTAAATATAAGTGCAGATTAGTCGTCCGAGGCTGTAGCAATACACATACACTTTGTCTCCTCTTAATTTGCCAGCGCCACCCACCCCACATTTTTACATGTTACATATTATAATTAGGGAATGGAATGATATGCACTTTATTTACATATATTTAGGCTTTGTGTATGTGTATGCATATATACATGTATGTGAATATGGGTGTATTCTCATGTGTGTGTATGTGTATGCTCAATAAAATAAAATAATAATAATAATAAAAATTAAATAAATAAAAAAAGAAATTATAATAATAAAAGAATAAATTAAATATATGAATAGATCATAATAACAAAGGAAAATTAAAGAGGGAGGAAAAAAATTAAATCTATAAATCAATAAATAGAATAAATTTATATAAATTTAGTTCTAGGAGTATTATACCCTTGGAATACTCTTAAATTAACATAAAAAATAAATAAATATGTATTTAGATATTTACACTTTATGTATGTATATGTGTGTATGTATTTTTTATCCCTAATTCCACCCCTTCTCCAACGTTTCTTCTTATTCCCCCTTCCCCGTTCCAACGGTTCCTTCCTACCTCCTTGGTATTGATCCATTCCACAATTTAAATTCCTTCTCAAATCTAAAATCTCATTTCTAAATATATTTTTCCTTAAGTTATCCCCTTTGATGGCACATATTATAATAACAGCGGCCCACACTTAAATTTAAATTTAGAATTGAATAAAGAAAAACAGGGAAAAAAATTAATTAATAAATCATATAAAATAAAATATAATATAATTATAATAATTAGTATATAAATAAACAAATGTTTATAATATTTTAACTTTAGTTGAATAATCGTTTAATTAAATTTTGACATTTTCTGCGTTCCTACTTCCAATTGTCTGCTGCGGTATTTCAATGGTTTGACACCGGTTTTTTCCCCGTTTTTTCGACTCTCTCGGTCTTTTATTGTTGTCTTTTGAAAATGAAAGTTTTTCTTTCGAAAATTTAAGATTACCCTTTGCCGAACTTTTATTTACCAGACAGTATTTACTATTCTGGTATTTAATCAGTTTTTCGTGAAATTATTAATAAATCGTTTTGAGTTTCACTTTCTCTCTTCGTTTATTTCTGTTCACTTTTTCCATCTTACGGCAACTACATCGCATTGCTACAGCCTCGGACGACTAATCTGCACTTATATATATATATATATATATATATATATATATATATATATATATATATATATAGTTATCATTTCATATACCCACATAATATGTTTTACGGAGATATAATATTTTATGTGTCGATTTTAAGTATTTACTTCAACAGTTCTCAATACGTGAGTAGAGCTAGGTAGTAAGTTATGAAAATATATTTATGGCGATTAAGCTACACAGAAGCTAACGCGTATCATCCCCGTAGGATGCATTTTAGCCTGACGATTCCTCACATTGATGAAACGTGGAAGAGTCTGTGCAGCTTAATTACCGTAAATATATATATATATATATATATATATATATATATATATATATATATATAATATTAATTGAATGACATAACGGAATGAGAAATTACTCAGATTTTATTAAAGTTCAAAAACAAGGAAAATCTTCTCCTCAGAGGACTATTATCGCAATGACATTACTGCAGGTAATAACAATTAAGCTTTAAAGATATATTAAAAAAATATATAAAAATATTTTTTTTCTTTTAAAACTCATGAGTTAAGGACGCAGTATCACTCCTTTTTTAACTTTAATAAAATGTGATAAATTTCTCATTTTACAATGTCATTTAATTAATATTATTGCTCTATACACTATATTGAGCTTTGTTTATATCTTGATAGTCTACTGGTTAAAGATAGTATTTATATCTTTAAAGTATCATCTTACTCTTTCTCTCTCTAAATATATATATATATATATATATATATATATATATATATATATATATATATATATATATATAATCTCAGAAGTTTCTCAACCATTAAAACTATATTAAAAAAAAACAAAAAAAACTTTTAGTCCCAAGTATTTCAGTGGAAAATCACTCATGTAAGTCAATTTATTTTTTACAGTTATTATAGTAGTTTGTTTCTAACACTATTTTAAGGGATCATCAGTTGTTTACCATGAAAAACTGTTTCGGGAATTTAATATATATATATATATATATATATATATATATATATATATATATATATATATATGTGTGTGTGTGTGTGTGTGTGTGTGTGTGTGTGTGTGTGTGTGTAAACGACATTCGTCTGTCTGTCTGTATGTATGTTTAGCTAATACTAAAAGAACTAGAAAATTTAGACCTCCCCAAAAAATAAAAGAAAGAGATTCTAAAACGGTATAAGTGGATCGAACTGCTTCAATCAAAGACAGAAGGAGGAACAAAGAATAAGAAAAGATATCCTATTTTAGGGGGAAATATTTCTTCTTTGTTTCCGTTTTTATTTATCTCTTCATGAGAAGAAAACAAATAAGAGTTTATTTCAATCGGTAAAATGTATGCAAGGGTATTTATCGAAAGGAAACGTGTGATAGTACTTAACCGGTGACAGCAGGCGGGTGTGCCCTCTTAAATAATGGTCGAAGGTCGAGCAAGTACAGTAAATACAGCACGAATTACGGTTATTTTTTTACATTTATGTTTAAAATGACTCTGTAAGCTTAACCTACCATTGTATGCCCAAACAATGTATATAACATTTGTAGCATATGAGTATTGATTTACTCCTCTCCAGGAGTTAGGCACAAGGCCAGTGTTTATCTTACTCCCACAAGTAAGATGTGACCCAAGGTCGGGTCGGGAAAGTGGGGTTTAAAAATTGCCTGGGCAGCCCCGTCGGCATTCCACGGTAGGGACGCCACAGGCAGTAAGCAATAAACTTAATCCTCCCTAAAGAGGGGAGGCAAAGCCTGGGAGGGTGGATCTCCTAGAACTGCACAGGACAGACCAATTGACCGGCGTAAGTCAATCCCCGAAGGACAAGACAATACCAGTATGGGGTGCAGTATCCATCTGAACAGATACTACACTTTGATCTTAGCCAAAAGGACTATTAGGATAAATTGTAAAATTTTACTAATTTATATATTGTGATGGCAACCATCTTGAATTGATAATTATAATTCGGTAGACCATTCGCTCATGGAAAATTGTGATTTTCTCATGCACATATTAGTCAATTGCTGAATTTATTGTGTATATTTGTGCTGTTATGTCTTACATTGCAACTAAAACCAGTTTTGCATATATTATCGGCTGTTATTAGATGTGTATGACTCGTCGCAATTTCGAAACAGCTGGGCTAAAAGGATTAACTATATATGGTCATGCCAAATTAAAATTTAAGCTTCGTTTTCGTAAATAAACAAAAAGAAAAATTAGGTTCAATTGTTGAAATGTTTGTATGAATATTTTATTGACTTACTAGAGCGCCAGTAAGTTCGGCCATTTTCATTTTCTCTATCACTTCTTCATTGATTATTCAAAACAATTGAAACGCTAGATATATGATTTACTACCGGTGTATATATAGTAAACACCAGCAAAGGAAATATCCATCTCGCACATTTAGGCAACTCATACGTCCATTTCACACACGTCCACATCGACATGCCACGATGTCCAGTACATTTTGACACTTGTTGATTTCTTTTCCCATTGCCTAATGACGGTAAGGCGTCTGCCAACACAGTTGATGAGGAGATTTTATGTGACGGGATGCCAACTTTTAATGTACCAACATCACAACGGACTATAGCGAACAATTCGAACCATTTCGAGACGTTACAAAACTGCTTGGTGTCAAACACATTAAGACTACCATGTATCATGTACGTGCCAACGGTCTTAGAGAGAAAGTTCACCTATCCCTAAAGGTTTATCTCGCAATGAACACAACACTGCCAACTGTGTCGAAGATTTACCCTTAGTTTTCCTGTCGATCCTCAACTTGCAAAACAATGTACCTCAGCTAAAGTATTTTTCTATATGTCCCTTTATTATCTTTATTTGCCATTGCCACACTTGTCTCGTTTTTCTAACAAGTTGTAAGATCGAACATATCACAGGAACACTATCATGTATGTGTCTACGAAATTCAAGGAATGGTTCTCTGTAATGTGTCGGTACCCTTCTTCTAAAATGTTATACACCTTAAAACAGTCAGAAACAACTTTGTTTCGGTGTTCGTGAGTGATAATGATAGTAAAGATTTGTGTGAGAGTAACTCTACTTTTCTTTATTAATGATAGTAAACATTTGTATGAGAGTAACTACCCTTTTTTATTCATGATAGTAAACATTTGTGTGAGAGTAACTCCCCTTTTCTTTATTCATGATAGCAAACATTTGTATGAGATAAACTTCACTTTTCTTTATTCATGATAGTAAACATTTGTGTGAGATAAACTTCACTTTTCTTTATTCATGATAGTAAACATTTGTGTGAGAGCAACTGTACTTTTCTTTATTCAATGATAGTAAACATTTGTTTGAGATTTACTTCACTTTTCTTTATTCATGATAGCAAACATTTGTAAGAGTGTAACTCAACTTTTCTTTATTCATGATAGTAAACATTTGTATGAGAGTAACTTCCCTTTTCTTTATTCATGATAGTAAACATTTGTATGAGATAAACTTCACTTTTCTTTATTCATGATAGTAAACATTTGTGTGAGATAAACTTCACTTTTCTTTATTCATGATAGTAAACATTTGTGTGAGAGCAACTGTACTTTTCTTTATTCAATGATAGTAAACATTTGTTTGAGATTTACTTCACTTTTCTTTATTCATGATAGCAAACATTTGTGTGAGATAAACTTCACTTTTCTTTATTCATGATAATAAACATTTGTGTTAGAGTAACTGTACTTTTCTTTATTCATGATAGTAAACATTTGTGTGAGAGTAACTCCACTTTTCTTTATTCATGATAGTAAACATCTGTGTGAGAGTAACTCCACTTTTCTTTATTCATGATAGTAACAATTTTTGTGAGAGTAACTGTACCTTTCTTTATTTATGATAGTAATGATTTGTGTGAGAGTAACTTCACTTTTCTTTATTCATGATAGTAAACATTTGTGTGAGAGTAACTCCACTTTTCTTTATTCAATGATAGTAAACATTTGTGTGAGAGTAATTTCACTTTTCTTTATTCATGATAGTAACCATTTGTGTGAGAGTAACTCCACTTTTCTTTATTCATGATAGTAAAAATCTGTGTGAGAGTAACTCCACATTTCTTTATTCATGATAGTAAAAATTTGTGTGAGAGTAACTCCACTTTTCTTTATTCATTATAGTAAACATTTGTATGAGAGTAACTCCACTTCTCTTTATTTATGATAGTAAACATTTGTGTGAGATTAACTTCACTTTTCTTTATTTATGATAGTAAACATTTGTGTGAGAGTAGCTCAACTTTTCTTTATTCATTATAGTAAATATTTGTGTGATTGTAACTCTACATTTCTTTAATCATGATAGTAACTCCCCTTTTCTTTATTCATGATAGTAACTCCCCTTTTCTTTATTCATGATAGTAACTCTCCTTTTCTTTATTCATGATAGTAACTCCCCTTTTCTTTATTCATTATAGTAAAGGTTTGTTAGAGAGGAACTCCTCTTTTCTTTATTCATGATAGTAAACATGTGTATGAGAGTAACTCCACTTTTCTTTATTCATGATAGTAAACATTTGTTAAAGAGTAAACCACCTTTTCTTTATTCATGATAGTACACATTTGTATGAGAGTAACTTCACTTTTCTTTATTCATGATAGTACACATTTGTATGAGAGTAACTTCCCTTTTCTTTATTCATGATAGTAAACATTTGTGTGAGAGTAACTTGACTTTTCTTTATTCATGATAGCAAACATTTGTGTGAGATAAACTTCACTTTTCTTTATTCATGATAGTAAACATTTGTGTTAGAGTAACTGTACTTTTCTTTATTCATGATAGTAAACATTTGTGTGAGAGTAACTCCACCTTTCTTTATTCATGATAGTAAACATCTGTGTGAGAGTAACTCCACTTTTCTTTATTCATGATAGTAACAATTTTTGTGAGAGTAACTGTACCTTTCTTTATTTATGATAGTAATGATTTGTGTGAGAGTAACTTCACTTTTCTTTATTCATGATAGTAAACATTTGTGTGAGAGTAACTCCACTTTTCTTTATTCAATGATAGTAAACATTTGTGTGAGAGTAATTTCACTTTTCTTTATTCATGATAGTAACCATTTGTGTGAGAGTAACTCCAATTTTGCTTTATTCATGATAGTAAAAATCTGTGTGAGAGTAACTCCACTTTTCTTTATTCATGATAGTAAAAATTTGTGTGAGAGTAACTCCACTTTTCTTTATTCATTATAGTAAACATTTGTATGAGAGTAACTCCACTTCTCTTTATTTATGATAGTAAACATTTGTGTGAGATTAACTTCACTTTTCTTTATTTATGATAGTAAACATTTGTGTGAGAGTAGCTCAACTTTTCTTTATTCATTATAGTAAATATTTGTGTGATTGTAACTCTACATTTCTTTAATCATGATAGTAACTCCCCTTTTCTTTATTCATGATAGTAACTCCCCTTTTCTTTATTCATGATAGTAACTCCCCTTTTCTCTATTCATGATAGTAACTCCCCTTTTCTTTATTCATTATAGTAAAGGTTTGTTAGAGAGGAACTCCTCTTTTCTTTATTCATGATAGTAAACATGTGTATGAGAGTAACTCCACTTTTCTTTATTCATGATAGTAAACATTTGTTAAAGAGTAAACCACCTTTTCTTTATTCATGATAGTACACATTTGTATGAGAGTAACTTCACTTTTCTTTATTCATGATAGTACACATTTGTATGAGAGTAACTTCCCTTTTCTTTATTCATGATAGTAAACATTTGTGTGAGAGTAACTTCACTTTTCTTTATTCATGATAGTAATGATTTGTGTGAGAGTAACTTCACTTTTCTTTATACATGATAGCAAACATTTGTGTGAGATTAACTTAACTTTTCTTTATTCATGATAGTAAACATTTGTGTGAGAGTAACTCCCCTTTTCTTTATTCAATGATAGTAAACATTTGTGTGAGAGTAAATGTACTTCTCCTTATTCATCATAGTAAACATTTGTGTGAGAGTAACTCCCCTTTTCTTTATTCATGATAGTAAACATTTGTGTGAGAATAACTCCTTTTTTCTTTATTCATGATAGCAAACATTTGTGTGAGATAAACTTCACTTTTCTTTATTCATGATAGTAAACATTTGTGTGAGAGTAACTGTACTTTTCTTTATGGATGATAGTAATGATTTTTGTGAGATTAACTTCACTTTTCTTTATTTATGATAGTAAACATTTGTGTGAGATTAACTTCACTTTTCCTTATTCGTGATAGTAAACATTTGTGTGAGAGTAACTGTACTTTTCTTTATTCATGATAGTAATGATTTGTGTGAGTAACTTCACTTTTCTTTATTCATGATAGTAAACATTTGTGTGAGAGTAACTCCCATTGTTCCTTATTCATGATAGTAAATATTTGTGTGAGAGTAACTCCACTTTTCTTTATTCATGGCTAATCAAAAAATATCGAACAATATTAAATACAAAAAAAAATAAAATCGATTGAAAGGAGAAACCTTTTAAGAACACACAATATTTATCATAACTTAGTGAAGAAACAAATTTTAGTATGTAGCTTCATGTCAGCCAATGCAGGGGTATAGCATTAGTAGAAGTAACGTTTCGAATAACATATCCGAGAACTTGAAAATACGTGAATTGATAAAAGAAAGTTATCAAATGTTTGCTTTTTATTATATGACTAGAATAAATGTGACTCATTGAGTAATCTATGTTGCTTGAGTTAGATTGGAAATAACGAGTTTGCAAAGACAGTTAAATAAAAAAATATATAAAAAGAAAAACCCAAAATTAGTCTCTTGCTGCTAGCTATATCCCTCGACATTAATTAATTAAATGTTATCTGTTTCTGCTCGTTATGTCTTCCTTTTCCTTTTTTCTCCCTTTTTCTTCTTCAAATACGGGTAAAACAGTATTACTACGAGTGGTGATATTATCTTATGTTTATAATGCACTATTACAATCAAGTTTTATAGCGAGTTTTTACTGTTAATTAAAGAGAGAGAGAAAGAAAGAGAGAGAGTAAAAATAAGATCTGGGGCAATCAATATACAGTGACAGGCGTTAGAGTTATATAAAGAAGCTTAGTAAGAGTTGTATCATCCAGTAAGCTAATTGCAAATTACGGAAAATTAGAAAAATTAAAATGATTTTATTCAAACGTAGCTCAATTTCAGAGCTTAAGAATATTTTAGCGGGTACTTTTGTATGATTAAAATATACTGGTTTAGAGAAACAACCGTTGGTTTATTCGGCGTTAGTATTTATATATATATATATATATATATATATATATATATATATATATATAAGTAGATAGTATAATATATATCTTCTCTTTGAATCAATGACTTGTTCTGTCGTAGAATTTCCTTTATTTACATTATTTTACTCTGCATTCTTTCACCGTTTCTTCTAGTTTTATTCTGTCGTTCTCTTTTAAATTAAAATATCTATTACTTTTATATTCAGTCTTTTCAATCTGCGCTTTATTCGTTTCTTTGTTGGCGGCAATTAAAAATATCCTTTTTATTATTCCCTTCGTGTTATAAATTCCATTAAAATTCGTTTTCCTGAATTCGTTTTAGTTTCATGGTTATGTTCCGCTTCTCTATCTTTTCTGGACATATTTTAAATAACGAACGATTATAGAAATAAATCATAGTCATATTTTAGTTGAATGATATGCCTATAATTAATCGACTCTTCGATTGTTGTTCACGTTTTCATAAAGTTTGTTGACTAATTTTATTAATACTACTGTTGGAAATATTGACCGATCTCATGTCACAGTAGAATGCACCACGTATTGGATACTAGCAGGTAGATCTGATGTTGCTCAGGATTGAATGAGGATCTCTACTATGTACTTTCCGACTATGCTCATAACACTCTATTATTTTGATTTTACTGCCCCCTTCTCCCGTTTTGCCGCGAATATAGTCGGAAGAAGCTGAAATGCTGGACAAAGCTCTGAAATAGTGTCTTATACATACGGTTTAAATTTTATTAAAATCCGATTTACGTATTTGAAGTGCTAAGGGAGTTATGTTCCCATGTGTCATCTAGAGGTGGGGACACGTAGAGATTCGACACATAGAGAATAATGTAGAGATTCGGGATCACTTCCATGGTCTTCCCAGGAAAATCTTGTACATATGATATTAATTTCATCAAAATAGTATATATTTGAAGTTTAGAAAAGCAGGTTAAAGAATCAATATAAAATCTAAAAGTGAATTATTATGTAAAATTTACCGGGAATGACAATGGAAGTGTTCCCGAATCTCTAAGTGCACCCCATAGGTAGGTTATCAGGCCATACCCTTCTTAAATCTTCAAATGTATCTTTTCTCCATGAAATTAAAATCATATGTATAAAATATTTTGGAGAAGACAATATAAGTAATCCCGAATCTCTAAGTGGCCTCCTAACTTAAAGGTTTCTATACGGAACACACACACATCACACACAGGTATCGAGTTTTTATGCATATATAGAAAGACAGAGAGAGAGAGAGAGAGAGAGAGAGAGAGAGAGAAAGAGAGAGAGAGACAGTGACAGAGACAGAGACAGAGACAGAGAAAGAGGTAGAGAATTAGATAGAGATAGAGATAGAGAGACAGACAGACAGACAGACAGACGAACGGACAGACAGACGGAAAAAAGAGAATATTGTAGCGGAAGTAAAAGATTTAAACGGTTTAAGTTGAGTATATGTTAGGCCCAGCCTCAAAAGGATCGTAAATTCTAGAGTTACCCCACCTTGATCTCATCAATCGCGATCAGTGTTGTGTTTTCTCAGTTACTGTTAGGTGACAGGATAGAGAAGAACAAGAAAAAACAGCCATGATACCAGAGATATAAACACGTGCCTGAACATTCTGCGGATTATCTATCCTCCGTATTATTTGTAAATGACGTAAATGAACGTCGTAAGTCTTATACTTTGTCAATGAAACCTTTTTTATTGAGAGTAAGTCCATCACAATAAATAGTATCGAACAACAGATTTCCGGTGAAATGTTCTAGAAACTTCCATAGGAAAAACAATAACAATCAGCTGGAGCCAGTAATTTTCCACGTCATAGCGGTGAAAGAGTTAATCTGCTGCCGCTGCTTTTATCTTTTTTCAAGATGGCGTCTGACTAAACAAAATAAACAAAGGAGCGGTGCACAGACCGCGACAACATTTCCATTTCCGCATGTTAGTATAGTTTGGGAAACAGAGATCATGGAGGGAATTCCAAAGGCAAGCTGTCCACGAAGAAAGAAGCTACTAGAGTAGGAAAAACATCCGGCATCTGAGGACCTCTACAGTGAAGGGGTGGGATTTTACTGCTAGTCGAGTTTGTCGGAGGTATTCACGTTGAGGGTGTACAGGTGCAGTAAGTTAGTTGGAGTATGTTTCATGGAATTACTTGTAAGACAAGCACAGGGATGCAGCATTTCTGCGAGGGGTCATGGGCTGGAGATTGGTAAACAGTACGGAACCTACTAAGTTAGTTACTCTTTTTCTACCCTGTCCAAGAGCGAAGGATTAGTAGGTTTGAATGAATTATCATGCCGTATTGGATTTATTCAGAAACTCATTTTTATGATATTTAGCAAATACTTGAAATTTGCGTCAAATAATGCACGTAAGATATATTTTTCTTTTCTTGCTTTTAAATTATTCATGCCCTAACTCTTTTGTGATTTTTACTTTTTTTTTTCATTCAATATTTCTTTCTTTTATGTATCTTCTATTTTATTTTCTATTCTATGACATGTCAATTCTGGTGATTCCCCGTGTCTCTAGTTAGTTCCATGGATGATATTCAGTTACTCTTAAGTGAGTCAACCATGGAAGAAAAGTGTTAAAAAAGAATTCTCTAGCTACCGAAGTTAAAAAGGACCCTTACTCCCCAACTCAAAGCCGGCTATGTCCCTCATTATCAAGAAAAAACTCATTGAATAAGTTAGATATTCCTCTCTCCCGGGAGTGGCTTTCAACGGGGCCAAAGATGCACTCTGACATCTATAACTTAGCTAAGTTTTATTTTTTTTTCATGTTTCTTGGGTTTAAATAATTCATGCCCTAACTCTTTTGTAATTTTTACTTTTATTTGAATTTTTATTATTTATATATATATATATCTTTCTTTTACGTATTTTCTATTTTTCTTCTATTCTGTGACATCATAGCTAAGTGTTCTTTCTTTGATTTATACAAAAGTAGATTAGCCCTCTTACTCAGCTTACTAGCCGTTGAAATGTTTCCACAGTCAATTTTACTTATGATAGAAGAACCTATCTTCAATTTTCGGTTATCTCTGGAAGGTGACTTATAAACTTATTCTATCTAAACACCCCCCCACACACACACACACACATATATATATATATATATATATATATATATATATATATATATATATATATATATATATATGAACATTTATTTTATCTTTTTTTAACTGCGGGACTCTGAAATACCTGATTAGTACACGGGCTCAGGATTACCCCTCCTGGGGTGATGGACCCGTATATCTTGTCAGGTCATCTATTTAGGAGAATAACAACTCTGATATAAAAACTGTGCTACTGACCACTTACGTCTTGGCAGAAAATCGCTGTGGGAGGGAGGCCTCCTTAGTCCTGATCGACAACCTTCTTAGAGCTGGAAACTCGAACAAAATATCAGGTTTGCAATCCTAAAATTGCTTAAGGGGTAGATAGGATCTGCATATCGCCCAGATTTGCACTCATTCTTTGTCTATTAACCAGGCGCCGATGTACTAGCGCAGGGACACCTCAAAACATCTAGTGATTGACGTTGTTTTCTGACTAGGACAATGAACGCCGTCTCTCTTTCACTAATATCTGGGAAACTTGGGGGAAGTTTTTTGTCACTAGTCTGGGTCGCTCTTGTTCCGACAGGTTGAGAATACAGGTTAGACAGTTGTCTGAATTCTGCTTCCGACTGGTAGTACAGGAGTCCTAACGCTTATGTAGCACTAGGAGCGGATGCTCTATCGACAGTTGTATAATATTGTGGGTACGCACATGGAAAGGGACCCTACAGTTATTTCCGGTCGACTTTCCCGAGGTCACAAGCCTCATGGATCAAGTATCGGCTAATGGTCTGGTTGTGTGAGCTTATTGGCACCAAACAAGCACTCACTTTGCCATCACCACTCTATCTAAAACCAAAATGACAGTACAAAGAAAAATAAACAAACCTAAACCAGACACCTACCAAAAATGATCTTCGTCTCCGACTTTGTGGCGAGCATTCACAAATATCCGGGGTTTTTAAACCAACATCAATGACGTAGTAACCTTCTTTCTATTAAACTCCCCGGATATCCTAGCACTGAGTAAAAATAACCTAAAATCCTCAATCTCCTCTCATCATTTTGACATAACTAAATACATCCCACTCTACTGTAAATACTCTGACAAACATATGCACGGACTAACAGTTTATGTTCGGAACACCAGCTTCTTGATTAGAGAATATAGGCAAGAATCAGATGATTAAGCCTAAATGTGCTTTAGATTAACCTTACAGAACAGCGTTAGTTACTTATATTTCATATAGCGTTCTCCCCTACTAAACATTGTCTCCGAAAGCATAGATACAACACTCTCACTTGACACAAGTGCCCAAATACATGTATTTGGGGATTTTAATGCACATCGCCGTGACTGGCTTGGATTCTCCAGCTATACAGACACAGCTAGTGACTTAATGTATAGTTTCTCAATAGCGCACTCTTTCTCACAGGCTGCAGCTTTTTCGATCTGACTCCCTGATCGTGTGGACCAGAAAGCGTCACTTCTTGACCTGTTCTTGATCTCATTGCCCGAGGCTTGTGCGACAAATGTCCGTAGCTCGCACGGGAACGCTGATCACCTTGTGGTATAGATTTATATCACCTTAAAATCTCGTCCAAAAGCTGATGAGCCGTTACACAAAACTACGAGATACTACAAGCGGGCTGATTGGGAATCTATAAAAGATCACATGAGAGACTCCCCATGGAGTGAAACTTTTTCTCTGCCTGCTAATCAGTGCGCAATGCCCCCATGCGAAAATTCTACAGCGAGCCCCACTCTCCACAATGGTTCCCCTCGAATTGTGCAGCTGTTATTGTCTAGAGACAGCAAGCATTCCGACAATTCAGCCTCCATAAGTCAACTATAAATAGACTAGAACTTTTAGAGTCAATAAATCATTGTACGACTGTAATAGACGAAGTAAAAGAAGGTATACATAGATGATCTAAAAACACATTGTGTCAAAGAAACTAAATACTCACGATTTTTAGAAAATCTTTAATAGTGTGGTTAACAATGGGAAATCAACAACTCCGCCGCTATCCAACACCAATGATGTCGTTTGCACAGCAACTTATAAGGCTGAACTACTTGCCCAGCGTTTCGCCTTAAACTCCACTTTGGACCCAGCAAACCACTTTCTCCGATATTTGCCTGAAGCCACACTTGATGACTTGACCATCAGTCCATCTCATGTCCGGAACATCATAAAACATCTTGACACCTCCAAAGCATGGGGACATGCTCTTATACTAGTAATAGTAATAAATAAATGCTCTGCTGAACTCGCCTCTGTCCAAACTCTACAACAAATGCCTTGCAAAATTTTTCATCCCTGATAGCTGGTAAATTGCCCCTGTGGTACTAGTCTTTAAAAATTCTGGACATAGAACTGCCCCTAAAACTTATCGCCCAATCAGTCTACCCCCGCTAGTCGCTAAAATCTTTGAATCCTTAATCAATCCAGCGATAGTACGTCACCTCGTTAAAGCTTAACTTCTTTCGTAACTCCATCAGTATGGATTTAAGCAAGTATGGTCTAGTGCGGGTATCCTAACGGACAAGGCAGATGAAGCTAGGGCGGTAGCGCTTGATATATCACAAGCCTTTGACAAGGTCTGGCATAATGGCCTTTTCAAACAAATTAATTCATATGGTATTACTTAACGAATATTTAAATACTTAGATCCTTCCTATCCTAATGAAAGATCACGATTCTCCACGATGGCCGTTCAAACAACATGGCATAAATACCGGTGTACCGCAGGGATCGATCCTTGGACCGTTATTGTTCCTGATTTTCATAAACGACCCTCCTGATGACATTGGGTCTTAGAGAGTTATATTTGCTGACGACACCACGCTCTACTCTCGTCATGTGGGTAAAACGGGCGCGCACATATCCGAGGCAATGGCTGAATCCTAAGAAAGTGACATCTAGTCTATAGTGGAATAGAGTCATATATGGATGGTAACATTTCATACCGCAAAGACAAAGCTCATTCCCTTCAACAAGAAACCTCTTCAACCACCGATTGCCATGGACAATAACACCCTATCTGAGAGTCCAACATTCAAACTCCTCGGCCTAACATTCACAGGTAACATGAATTGGAACAAATACATAGAATACATTGCCAAGGCTGCTGCAAAGAAAGTGGGCGTCCCTCTACCGTGTTAGAAAACTTCTCACACCTGACAGTATAATATGCCTCTACAAATCCACTATCCGCCCATATTGTGTGTTGTCACATCTGGGCTGGTACACCATCCCCTAGTCTCTCTCTCTCTGTCTCTCTCTGTCTCTCTCTGTCTCTCTCTGTCTCTCTCTCTCTCTTAGACAAGGTCCAAAAAAGAGTCGCTAATCTAATAGTTCCCTCACTATCAACCAAGCTCAAGCCTCTATATTGTATTGCTGCATCCTTGCGCTTGTTTTACAAGTACTTCAATGGAATGTGCTCCGATGAACTTGCTGCTCTGGTGCCCTTTCAGTGTAAATACACTCGATCAACACGACAATCAGTTTAATCCTATCTATTCACTATGGAGGTTCCCAGATGCCGGAGAGCCTTCCACTCCAATAGCTTCTTTCCTCGAGCTGCTGTCTTTGGAACACCCTTCTTGCTCCCTGTTTCTCCGACTGTACCAACATGCAGAAATTTAAAATTAATGCGAACAAGCATCTCACGGCACAGCTCCCAATATAGTATGACCCCAAAACTGTCACTCTAATTCTCAGTGGCCCCTTATGTCTACAGTGACAACTTGCCTTTTTTAGGGTGAACTAAGTTTTTTTAAATATATTTTTTTTAATGTATGAATGGATTAACACAGAAGTGTGACTCACATATATAGGCACACCCGGTACTTCTCGGGCATGAATGTCACTCCCTGTATGCTCATGCTCTAAGCACTGAGCTCCATGTTACCATTTTTGTTCATATTCTTTTCATTTTGAAACTAAATGAACATGTTGTCTTTTATCATGGTGGATATTCGTACCCATATGTTTTTCTATTGCATCACGTGAGCTTGACCTTTGAAAAATGAGTGCAGTTTTCATGTTTACTTTGTCACTCAAACTCCAATCGACATGTAGTTTTCAACTACCATTCGTTTTTCATTATTTAACATTGCGTGAATGTGTACCTGCAATTAAGATTAGACCAAGTTCATGCCAATATGTATCTTCAAGGTATAATTGTACACTAGTCCGGGAGATGAGAAAGTACGATATAACACACATTTCTGAGGTTCAAGTAAGTAAAAAAAAGTTATAAAGGACTATTTGCTGTACAAATCCCACTGGGGGGTGTTTTGTGGAAGAATTCCTCCACTATTGGAAAAATGAGTTCTGCAAGGAAAATAACTCCGCCAGTTATGCGCAGTGTACGCACACGACCTTGCCCTACTTTGGTGTGTCCTGTCTAGACATGGATCGGGTTATGGTTAGAGTTAACTTAGGGTTACGGTAAAGATTAGGGTTAGGAATTAGGTTAGGTTAGGTTAGGATTGGGATTAAGCGATACGAACTGCCGTATAAACGCCACTGTGTGCCGCATCGCGGAATGGTGAACAGCTAAATCTGTGAGTTTATGTTGAGGCAGAAAAATAAAGTAAACGATTTTTTTAATCAAAATCTTCAGCGACGTAAATGGATTCTATCCTGTTGAGTAAACAAATATTTTTACTACAGCCTTATTTTGTAAGATTTTTATGAGGGGGGGGTGTAACTCTTTTGCGGATCTCTTCTACCAAAAAACACACTTTATGTCTGTTCGCCAACTACTTTACACGTTCTTCTGGTTTCTTTCTAATTTCTAAATATCAGAAGTAGTCAGCGTCAAGATAAAAAGAAAATAAAAAACAACAATTTACTAAAAAAGACAACTCTTTGTAATCCTTCGTTCCATCGCTGTTCTATTTATAGCCCTGCTTTTAAGAAAGTTGCAACGTTTGAAGAATCCATTTCATACTCAACTTTCGCCAACAGGCGTCGCTTTTTTATACCAAAACATTTTACATTGCGTCGTTCAACTGAAATATTTTGAGTGAATGTCACTTCTGTTATTTTTTCAGTGATTGTTCTTTCTTTACTTAAGGGCTTTCATCATTCGACGCTGAGTGTTTTATATATATATATATATATATATATATATATATATATATATATATATATATATATTTATATATATATATATATAGATATATATATAGATATAGATATAGATATAGATATATATGTATATATATATATATATATATATATATATATATATATATATTGTGTGTATTTAGGCAGCATATTTTCATTTAGGCAAACATTATTAAATAACACGGAGTGGTTTTGTTTGATGAGACTTCTTTTTTTTTTTTCAATTTTCCGAATTGTCCATCTAATGTTCCGGTCAAATTTATGTAAATATGATCCATGGACAATTCGGAAAATTGAAAAAATAAAAAAAAGTCGCATCAAACAAAACCACTCCGTGTTATTTAATAATGTTTGCCTATATATATATATATATATATATATATATATATATATATATATATATATATATATATATATATAGATATTTATGTATATATATATATATATATATATATATAAATTGAAACAGGAAAACCAAAAAATATTATTTATGTATTCATCAACGTTTCGTCTTTATTATAAGACTTCCTCAAGATGATTGTCTGTAGAAAAAACAAACACAAGTACCAAATGTTTGAAACAAGAGGTGGCGGCGTGTAAGAGCGTATGTGTGGCCCTTGTGTTTATTTTTTTTCTTCAGACAATAATCCAGAGGAAGTCTTATAATAAAGACGAAACGTTGATGAATACATAACAAACATTTTTGGGTTTTCTTTTTCAATTTCCATTACGTCGGAACACTTTTTCAATTATTTATCATATATATATATATATATATATATATATATATATATATGTATATATATATAATACAAAATTTATAACATAAATGTGTGTGTGTATGCTAGAAGAATAGCAATCTAAAGAAGGGTAAAATAAATTCACCGAACCAAATAGTTTTGCACTACTTTTATGTCCTATTACAAGAATCAAAATCAAGATGTAATGCTACTAGACTTATGTTTAGCATCCTTATTTAAGTTTATATTAAAATCCATTAAATGATTTAAAGAAAAAGTGAGTCTTTTTTATCAACGTTTCTTTTTATGTACATATCCGTGTGTTTACACACAATATTCTTTATTTCGGAAATTTTGCGATGCTGATTTCTAATGTGTACTGTTTGGATTATTCGGACTAGCGTTCTCCTCGTTGATGTTATTCGCATAACCCTCGTTTCAGCAGATTTAATTTCTGACCATTGTAAGGTGCATCTCCTCGAAATCGGAAATATGTATGTTGAACTAAGGATCTGTACTGAATTTAAAACGAACACTTTATTTAATAAACGGGGGTAAATTGTCCTCGTTCGGCCATCATGAACGGGTCAAAGTCATTCCCCATCATGAACGGGTCAAAGTCATTCGCCATCATGAACGGGTCAAAGTAATTCGCAATCATGAACGGGTCAAAGTCATTCGCCATCATGAACGGGTCAAAGTCATTCGCAATCATGAACGGGTCAAAGTCATTCGCCATCATGAACGGGTCAAAGTCATTCGCCATCATGAACGGGTCAAAGTCATTCGCCATCATGAACGGGTCACAGTCATTCCCCATCATGAACGGGTCAAAGTCATTCGCCATCATGAACGGGTCAAAGTCATTCCCCATCATGAACGGGTCAAAATCATTCGCTATCATGAACGGGTCAAAGTCATTCCCCATCATAAACGGGTCAAAGTCATTCGCCATCATGGACGGGTCAAAGTCATTCGCCATCATAAACGGGTCAAAGTCATTCCCCATCATGAACGGGTCAAAGTCATTCCCCATCATGAACGGGTCAAAGTCATTCGCCATCATGAACGGGTCAAAGTCATTCGCCATCATGAACTGGTCAAAGTAATTCGCCATCATGAACGGGTCAAAGTCATTCCCCATCATGAACGGGTTAAAATCATTCGCCATCATGAACGGGTCAAAGTCATTCGCCATCATGAACGGGTCAAAGTCATTCGCCATCATGAACGGGTCAAAGTCATTCGTAATCGTATGTTTACTATCGTTTTTATTAGGGATTTGAGCATTTGTTACACCATTTATTGCAGACAATTATAGTATGCATTTTAGGAACCTTAAACCTATTTTTGTTTTAGATGCATTACTCTACATATATATTTAAAATATAATTATCCACCGATACTTATTTTATCGTCTTACGAGTCATCAGCGTGGCTTAAACTAATGAGATTCGAAAACGGGACACCAGAGACTGACGCCCGACACTCTACAACAAAGCCACACTCCGCTAGTAGATTGAATGTATCGCTTTTATAGATTTCATTTGTTTGTTTATTTTATTTGAGATACTTTGAACGGATTCAACTATTTTATGGAAAAGCATTTTTCCAAATAAATAATATCTATCTCGATATATATATATATATTTATATATATATATATATATACATATATATATATATATATTTATATATATATAAAGAAATATATATATATATATATATATATATATATACATATATATATATTATTTAATTAATGATGTTCTAATCTATTATTTATAGTAAATGGTTCCCATATCGTATTAAATTCTATATAAGGTCTACTAAGGAGGCCATTGTCGACCAACATTTGTTATGCTTCTTTGGGTTTTCCTACTCTCTACAGATCTTCTCTGTTCATAATTTTTACTTCATCTTATAAGGAAGGATGTTTTCCATTCTCCCTCCTTATGTGGTCAGACATACCAGACCTTTCGATATAGCCACATATTACGGCTTTCCGGTGTTCTTCTAGCCTTACTTTTAGTGAAAGACATGCTAAACCTTTGCTTATTTGTCCATACTTACATAAAAATTACCTACAAACAGATCTTATTGTTGGTTCTTGCTCTAAAAGACTTGACTCGCACACGATGTTTTGAGAGAGTTGGGTCACTTTGAATGCTGTTGTGATGTCATATGGACTACATGTTCAGACAAGATTTTCATATATAGAACACAGACCTTGGTAAGTTTTCGGATGATGTCATTTTATTTTTTATCTAGATTTCTGGAAGCTAGTGTATGACTACACATATAAAACGAGAATAAGTTTAAGGCTCCTAAACTCCATACTAGAATTGTCTGCAAGGACTCCCAGCGCAACGGATGTAAGTTCTAAGTAATAAGCAGTTCTAAGTGTTAGTCTTGTGGGGGTTTAACCCAAACTGTGGGTAATACTAAGAATACAATTACGAATTACTTAAGACTTCTACTTTGTCATGACTGACAGCGTGGATTAAATAAAGAATTCCGTTCAGAATTCTGTACAGATTCCCGAGTTTTATACAATTGGTTTCATACTCTGAGTGTTTCGTTCCACTTTTCCATTTGCTGCTGGATGTTACGGAGAATTGTAATACGTTCTTATGTTCAATTTAAAAAAAGAAGCGCTTGGAGAAGTTCTGAGCTGAAAACCGTGCCATTATTTATCACCACCTAAAGTAATGGATCGTGTTAATAAATTATCTTCTCGTGTTCTTTTACATCTGCGACAACTGCTTCCTCACGTAATTCCCTCCATATCGCCAGTTACCCATTTCAACAGTCAATCATCAAAAATTATGCATCCTCACGATAATACGTTATATCAACAGCTAACCTCGTCTAATTATCTATATTTCCAATCTCACCAAGATCATTTACGCTCGAATCAGGCTCAATCAATTGACGTTGAACACAGTTCCTGACTACCATCTTCACTTCTTCTTTTCTTACAAGACGATTGACTTTACGTGACAACTGTAAAGTTCTGTCCACTCCCATGTGATTTATGCTGTGTAACTAGTTTAGTTCTCAATACCCGTGATAATATACTAGACTAATTCTTCATATGAACTGAATCAGTATTTCTTATATACGTTTTACTATAATTTACCCAGGACCTGCAGTCTGGATTCTCCTATTCTTGTAAACTGTAGAGTTAATCGAAGTCAGTACTGTGACTGGGTCAGTCCTTATTTCAACCAGTTCCAACACCCATTTCAGTCGCAGATCAATATGTGTTATTACATCTAATTCAGCCACATTTATATAATAATTATTCTGTTATCTAAAATAAACTGCATCTTCTGCCATCCTACACCACAAATTAAAGACTAAACCTTGTATTAATGCTGCTAGCGTCACACCACTTCTGTTCATGAGGTCCTCTCCTCTCTACTTTTACTAAGATCGCCTGTATCACTGCAGTAGTTACATCATTTCTACTCGATGTCATCTGCTCTGATTTTCCCGTATCTGCATACTGGTCGCAATCATCCTGCAACAGGATAATGGAAAAACCAGTATGCCACAAACTGAAAACAATTCCCGCCTACTCATCTCCCCGATCAGCTTTGGTACCTCACTGCCTCTTCCACAAATTAGCTCCCATTGTTTCCTCTCTTCAATATTTGGCACAGCGCTGCTTCTCTGTCCAAGAGTTATGCTAGTTTTGTCGTTGTATTAAAACCAGTCAGTGGCTTTGATCATATTACCCTTCACTAACCGATTTATAGAACATTATTTTCGGCGCAGCATTGAGTCCAACTCCCAACTTATGTACCAACTTACCCCTTTACAGCATACCATCTGGTACTGCCATAGTTTCCTTGCGATGGCAGATAAGCCGACTTAAGATATACGGTTGTATTTCCTTGTCATCTCCCCCTACCTTTTGTAGTCGATCCATGCAATAGCCAGGTTCTCTTTTTTCTTTTTGCTTCATTCTGGATAAATATCGTCAATATATAGTAAGTCCTATGTTCCTCTTGTAGTATACCGACATCCTTTTCATTCCTCAGAGAGTAGTCCATGGCTATTAACCTGATGACAGATCTCTTTACTCGGTTGTGCCGTTAAATCTTTTTTATATAGTTGGTAAGCAGATTATCGGTCGTTTTATCTTCCACTCCAGTATGTTCGCTTCGCGTACACATCTTCTGAGGTTTGGTGTTAGCCTTTCATTAAGCCTCGTGAATCTTGAAAACCAGAATCCATGTCTGCTATTCTTTTTAAGATCGTATTGAAAGTTCCTCCAATTATTTCGAGTTCTGTACCTTCTTCAATATCCTGATGACCTTTTCTCATGTTTTCCACTCATTCGACCTTTCTGTTCAGTCTTGTCGCGTTTTTCATATATCGCTCCAGAATTATTTTATTTCCTTATTTTGTCCTTCCTCTGTTTAGGTTTTGGGGAAACTTGTTTTCATTTTTTTTCAAAAATATTATTTTGTTTGTACTGTTCAGATTTGTATTTGTATTTTCTCAGTCTTCCCAAAATGTTCAGCACTCCCCGTCTCTTTAGAAAACCGTTGCAAATCATTTTGTATTATCGCAACAGCCGTTTATCATAGATTTCTCGCTGACAGCGACCTTCCTATCTTCTCTGGAATTTGAGTGGATATAAGCCTCTCCAAAACTCTAGTACTTACAACACCCATCCAGTGAAGATCTGATTGTTGCCTTTCCATCCTCCTTAATCATTTACAAACATTTTGTGTGGTACCAGCCAAAACCAGTGCCACCAGATGTGTGTGTATCGTTTTTAGAGTGTCACATAATGGGTTTCTCACATTTTCAGTTTGTTTGGATTCCTGCAATGTTCTTCTATGTTTTTTTGTTTTATTTCCATTTCAATTTACCTGTAGTTGGTTGACATTCATTGCTTATGTGGCTTAGCTTCCGCACTCGAGAATTTTTCTTAATATGTTTGAAGTCTGCATCAGTGCTGTGCGTTGTATAGTGTCAATTTCTCTTAGCTTTTGGTCCAGATTTTTCGGAACTTTTCCTAGCGTTCTTTTAATCATTGGTGTTACAGTGACTTTCTGCATGTTCCATATTCCTTTCAGCTTTCTTGTGAGTTCCATTATCATTATTATTATTATTAGTAGTAGTAGTAGTAGTAGTAGTTATAGTAGTAGTAGTATGTTGAAATGACGGAAAAATTATGATTCGTCAGTGTTCGCACTAATATTCATATGAGATCAGAGAATTACGTCAATAATATAATTTTCATATATTATCATTTCATACTATTATATATTATCATATCATACTATTATCATTTCTTTTTACCTAAAGAAAAAAAAACACAAACATGTGACTTTTATTTAGAGTGGATGACTTCTTTCCAACCCTATTCCAGACAGCGGACATTGTCTTACTTGCTTTTCCGCTTCCTCTCGCCACTCGAAATGGTTTCGTTTGCGTGCTAGAAAAAACGCGTTTTTTACTCGCTAACTTTTGTGTAAAGGAACAGATTGGCTTATTTTAATATACAAATAAATACACATTGCTCTTGATTATAGAGTTGGGGATTATTATTATTATTATTATTATTATTATTAATGCTGTTGTTGTAGCTGTTGTTATTGTTGCTTCTACTTTTATATGTCGTTGTGTATACATGCGATGCCTGAGGTCTCTAAACTGTGTTTTATTTCATTTTTTCTATAAGAGAAAGACATGCTGAATAGACAAAATGGTTTCCTGACAGAATTAAAAGGTCATGAATCGCGAGTGAATGTCCCGTTCTCCAATTACCGTGATGTTTTTACTTACACCATTAAGTTTCCTAGGTAAACATTCCCCGCCGATTCCTTTATTATACGAAGCACCGACCGATATTCATCAAAAATAATAAAACGAAGAATAACCAATATAACAAAAGACAAACTTCAATAATTATTTAAGAAAAATACATTAACTGATTTCAACGGGGCAGGAAATGGCGGTTAGCGTAGCATCTGTTCCAGCGTTAATATTTGGACATCCATGTTTACTGGTAAAGATTGTGGTAAGCGCCATATTTCTCTAAACATCGGCGATATAATTATCACTCATATTTAAAATTTCGCTTAAAACTATATATATATATATATATATATATATATATATATATATATATATATATATATATATGTTTGAAAAACGACTAACGGAAAATAAGTTACAATGCAGGTGAAACACAGAAACAAGAGATTTGACCGGTTTCGTTCGTATTATCGAACGTCTTCAGAAAATACGAACGAAACCGGTCAAATGTCTTGTTTTTTGTTTTTCACCTGCATTCTAACCTGTTTTCCGTTTGTCTTTTTCAAACATTTTGTCTACCACGTCATTTCATGTTCATGACTTATCGTGTACCTTACCCCATATATATATATATATATATATATATATATATATATATATATATATATATATATATATATATATATATGATGAAAAACTAGAAATAATATTCCAATGTAATGGAAAATGAAAAAAGGAAAACAAAAATTATTATATACGTATTCACTAACGCTTCGTCTTTATTTCAAGACTACCTCGGAATGGTTTGTTTGAAGAAATAGTGCACAACTACAAATATTTGAAAAGGTTTGGTCCGTTTGTGACGTAAAGTATATATATATATATATATATATATATATATATATATATATATATATATATATATATATATATATGTGTGTGTGTGTTTGTGTGTGTGTGTTTGTGTGTGTGTTTGTGTGCGTGTGTTTGTGTGTGTGGTTTTACAAGCTAATCGGAAGTTAAATTAAAATATAACATTTACAGTCACATTTATATTTATTATGCGACGATTAGCTTTTGACTGTTTTATGGAAAATCCCGAGTCGACCGCCCGGGAGAATATTGTCTAAGTATATTATAGTAGAGCATAAAAAAAATCGTTAGCTATTGGAAAAATATTTTAACTAAAGCATGTAATTCAGGGTTATACTTTAGTACATGTTTCTATAAGAAATGACGGCAAGAAATTTTAAATTTTTCAAACAAATCAGTCAATTATTGGGAAAACGTGAAACACATTTTGGTATCATCTGATATTTCAAACGCCCTGTGTTCTGCGTACGGAATTAATTAGTGTGGTGAAAAAAGTAAATATATCCATCCGCCCATGTGCGAGTTATTTATATTCTAAAAATTGGACTATCATATGTTTTTTGGTGGGTGGGAGGTGACACCCCACACACGGGCGGCTTCATTTCCGTTTTTGTTTTCACCGAACTAATTCATTACCACCGAACAACGCAGGGCGTTTGAAATACTACACTATCATAATAAAAAAACAACGATATCGTTTTATGCCTCACCCACCACCAACTCATCATTAGCAACATATATATATATATATATATATATATATATATATATATATATATATATATATATATATATATATATATTCAAGTATATTACATATGAAACTGTTTCACTGTATCCTAGCACTTCAGTACGTCTAGATTAGGACACATCCTAAGCCAGAGATCGGACCTTTAATCATCTATTTGACAGTCAACATCTCTTACCACTAAGCCACGTGATAGACGATCGTAAATAACATCTATTTTTTTATATAAACATTGATTGCCTCCAGTGCTCCATTTGTTTGTTTACAAAAATTTACGGAGACTTGGAAAATGGAAAAAAATTCAGAACTTCTTTGTTTTTAAATATTTTTCTTTTCTATTTTTCAGAGTAGTTGAAGCTATCCTTCCGACGTTATCATGGGCAAATACAGCATTGAGGAACGAACCCACATTGTACTTTGAGTCACATGAGTCAAATTCTGAAATCTAGTGGTGTTACCGACGACATTTGAACACTAGAGATGCGATATTACAGTCATAATAAGCCGCTTTCAAAAATAAGGTGCAGTATGTGACCTCCCGAGATCCGGGAAGTCTCGTTCAGTAAGTACTGGAGAAAATCGTTTGAAACACAAGGTGTCAGATTAAAATTGGGGCCGCTGAATAATCTCACACCTCGTGTTTCAAACATTTGGTACTTGCATTTTTATTTCTTCAGACCATCACCCCGAGGAAGTCTTATAATAAAGAAGAAACGTTGATAAATACGTAAATAATATGTTTTGGTATTCCTTTCTCAATTTCCATTACGTCGGAACACTTTTCCCATTCTTTATAATATGTTTGTGTAGGCGTTTATATATGGCTATATGTGTGTTTAGGGATGTGTGTATGTGTTTTGTAGAGAACGGGAGTGCGAACTGAACTTCCCAAATACAAAAAAAACAGGATCGAAGTTAATCTAATAAGAAGCATGATGCGTCTCGGCGATGTGCGCTGGATACAAATTATCTCTGGTGAATACGATACGTATTTTTTCATCCTGGACGACTGATCGTTATTCAGAAAACGAAAAGCCAACCTCTCATCAAATGAAATAGTTTCAAAAGATAAAAATAATAAAAATAAACTAATAATAATAATAATAATAATAATAATAATAATAATAATAATAATAATAATAATAATAATAATAATAATAATAATAATAATACAACAACAAATTTTTAAAAATAAATAAAACGTAACGTTTTCCTTTTTTTAATATTCTGCTCGGCTTGGAGCAACATCTAAATCATAGCTGCGTCTATAAAACTTGCTTGCAAATTGGAAATAGCTGAAGTTCAAACGCACACATACGCACCTATATATATATATATATATATATATATATATATATATATATATATATATATATATATATATATAATCTTTAGACTATATATATATATATATATATATATATATATATATATATATATATAGTCTAAAGAAGCTTTGAGTCATTTTGAACAAAAGTAAAAAAAGGAAGGAAAATGCAGTTTAAATTCCCAGAGAAACTAACTAAATCCAAGATTTCGCGGACTTAGCACCTCCATAAGCCGACCCACCGTTGGAAAAGTTATTAATAAAAAAGGGGATTCAAGTATCTAACAGTGAAAAAAAAACAGGGGACCTTAACTTAAGCGTGAAATATCGACACGGGGATCATCAGCTATTTACCATGTAACTGTTTCGGAGATTTAAAAAAAGGACGGTTATAATATTCATGGCTCTCCAATGGTATTGATCAAACAACCATTTCCCTAATAATTAAGTGTTGAAATAATTCAGCTTAAATTTCACTAATATATACAAAAAAAAAATAATAATAAAAATAATAATAATATATTACCCTTAAGACTACCGTGTGATATGGTAATTTGCATATCAAATAACATTAATAATAATAATAATAATAATAATAATAATAATAATAATAATAATAATAATAATAATAATAATAATAATAATAATAATATCCAATCACTACACCTAAGAACCATTCTTCGATATGGTAGCTAGAAATTAAATTATATAGGAATAAAAGTTGCATTGGGAAAAAAAGCTTAAGTACCTTAGGTACCATGTATATATATATATATATATATATATATATATATATATATATATATATATATATATATATATATAAAGATAGAAGAAATAAGAGTGATAAACATGTACGAATGTCCAAATTTATTTCAAATTTCGATTGAACATTGAGCAATCGAAATTTGAAATAAATTTGGACATTCGTACATGTTTATCACTCTTATTTCTTGTGTCTTTATAATTGCTCTATCTCGTATATTGAGCTTGACCTTTTCACTATAGGTTCTATCTACTAAAAGTTTACTTTTGGTTTATATTTGATTCTTTATATATATATATATATATATATATATATATATATATATATATATATATATAGTTGTATATTTATTATTTGTAGTCAAACGTTAATATATATTTTGTAATGACATACATGAAAATATATATCCTTGAAATAAACAGAAACAATTGTTTGTAAATAAAAGTGTTTTAAGGGAATAGGTATGGTTTCTCTTAATTTCTCTTAATAACTATTTCATATATATATATATATATATATATATATATATGAATTCAGAACGAAAAATAAAGATATGATTTATATCTTTAAAATAGGATCTATCATGAAAAAGATCTAATGCTCAATATACGGGATTGAGCAATTATATAGGCAAGTTACACGATGAGAATAAAAGTTGTAAAAAAAGTTGTAAAAAAAGTTGTGCAATAGTTTTAAGAATAAATAAATCTTTTGTTTTGAACAACTGAAGATGTAATAGATTTTGTATTTATTTACCACTTTTATTCGGATGCTTTAATTTGCCTATATATACATATATATATATGTATATATATATATATATATATATATATAAATTAATAAAGTTCAAATATTAACTAAATGAACAAAACCATTAATTTTCAAAAGTGCTCAATATATATTAGAGCTTTTATATTAAAATATACATAGTTTAGGGAGGGCCTGTGGACGAGTGGTTATAGCACTTGTCTTTGGGCTGGACGACCCGGGTTCGATCCCACTCACGGCATGCGAATTTTCGGGTCTGAAAACTCCCTCTGTCCACCCAGAAGTAAATGGGTACCTGACTAAAACTTAGGGATATGCTGTGATTCTTAACAATGGTCAGTGTGCGGCAACGACACTCGTGCGCGTCCAGGCTATGCGACCTTTACCTTAGACATAGTTTGAGTATTCGACAATCGTTTCAGAACCTTCTAGATTCTTCTTCAGGTATGTACTGGTGAGCTAAGATTATACACACACTCACACACATCCATATACACATATATATATATATATATATATATATATATATATATATATATATATATATATATATACATATATATATATATATCTATACATACACACACATATATATATATACATACACACATATATATATATATATATATATATATATATATATATATATATATACATATATACACACACACACACACACACTTATAAATATATTTATCTATTTTGCTAAAACTATTGGCAGGACTGCCTATACATATGTCTCCTCTACCTTATACACTTACAAACACATATACGTACTTATATATAGATGTAAAAATAAAACATATATACATATATATATCTACACCCACCTATATATATATATATATATATATATATCCACATATACATATATATATATATACATACACACATATGTATATATACACACACACTTATATATATATATATTTATCTATTTTGCGTAATGTGTTAAGGATTTGATTGTTTATCTTCTTACTAAACATTTACCCAATAAGCCACAAAATATAGTATTATACATTAAGACAATCGCTGTTTACTATTTAATTACATTTCTTAAAAGATATCAATCATATTTACCTACGAATTAAGTTAATCCAACCGTAATATTATTCCCCTAATTAATTGAGGATTAGAAACCAAGTTTTTAATATCGACTAGTTATTATTTTTATCTAGTTTTTTATGATAATTTCCATAAAACTTTATTTTTTGTAATAATTTGCGTTAATTTATAAAAGAATTGCACTTTTTATTTTATTTTATTTTCTCTTTATGGGTCCATCTATATTGATTTAGTCTAATGGACATTTAATTGATATAAATTTTATTTCACTGATTTGATCATTTGTTCATCCAGCAATAAACCTCTAAATTCAATATCAATTCTAAACTTTGTAACCTATTAATTTATAGATTTCCTGGTTATTAATAGTTATCCCATCATCCGGAGTCATACCAATACAATCAGTTACATATACCAATATGTATAATAATAATCTACCTAAATAATCTGAGAAATATATCTATAATACGAACATTTATATCTATCCTTTCCAAAATTTTAATTAATAGTAGTTTTGATTAAGTTATCTTTATTTTCCTTAAGAAAAATGTATTGTTGTTATTAATTATATATTCAAGATCTCTATATCAAGTTGTCCTATGATTAAATTAGTTAACTTAATCCTACCTATCATTGTTAATTATGTTACATTAATTACGCGATCCTCTATCATTTGTAATAATTCAATGTTATGTTTAAAGAAATAATGATTTTAATCTTTGTTTTTATTTTTTATTTATTATTTATTTATTTGTTTTATTTATTTATTTATTTTAATTTTTTATTTATATTTATTTATTTATACTTTTATTTATTTATTTATTTATAAGTTATGTTTACATCGTTCTCACAATACTTATCTAAGGTGAACTTTTTGAAGTGCCTGCAATTGTAACCCACTTCGTCTCTTTGGTTTAGTAGAGTATTCTTATTAGGAAACAAAACTATAGCCAGTTTTTCATTTAAACACTGAAATCAACTAGGGTTATTTAGTGTAGGTACTGGTGCCTTTTTTTAAAATACTCCATTTCACTACAGGAACTATGCCATTTCTTTTTAGGGATAAAATATATCTAGATAATGAAGTGCATTTTCTATCAGTATCTCTGTTGTTAAATGAGCATTTATGGTTTCTATACCTATCCTTAAAATCAGTACTAGTACTCCCTATGTAAAACTTTTTCAAATTAGGATCATTCTCTGGGAAAACTGTACTTAGATATACTACATTTTTCATTAAACATATTTCTTGCAACGGGCACTCACTTTTATTTCTACAATTACATTCATTATCTTGTATGCTACTTACGTTGCTTGTATCATCATCCTTTAGTATTTGTCTATTTTGACCGTTGATTATTTTTTTTTAATTATTAGTTCAACTATAACTAAGTTTAATTGTGTTTTTGTTAAAGATTTTATGCAATGGGTTATTAATTGGGAAGTGCTTATTTAACAAGTTAAGAAACATATGTCCAATCTTTGATTTAATTAGTTGGTTAAACAGAGGTGTATACCAAATAATGTTTCGTTTTCTATTTGTCTTATTTTTATTTCTATTCCTATTATCTTGGTATTCTATAATCGTGTTAATATAACCACTATTACTCAGAGCAACATTGTAGGCACTATTATTGTTATTGAAAATTTCTTCATTAGAAGAATCATTGCTAATTCTATGACCTATAGATAACGGTATGTGTTTAATAACGCTTGGTGGATGGTTTGATTTTGGATTTACGTATATTGAATCTTAGTTATCTTTCATATAAGGGTTGTATACTCCTTGGTTAAGATTTAGGGTAATATCTAGAAAGTTTGTAATTTTGATACCTGCATTTATTTAAACTTTGAGTCTTAACTCTTTCATAGTTCTGAATATAAACTTTGTAGTCATTTCAACTTTAGGGCCACTACTATTTTCAATAACTGCCAAACCATCGTCTCTATATAATCCTATATTCCTAACACTTAACATACCTGTCTCAATAAGCTTGTATAATATAAATAATCCAACCAGATCAGACCTTTCAGCCGATCCAAAGAACCCATTGCGACATCAAAGGAGAAAATAAAATGAAATAAAAAGTGCAATTCCTTTATAAATTAACGCAAAATTATTACAAAAAATAAAGTTTTATGGAAATTATCATAAAAAAACTAGATAAAAATAATAACTAGTCGATATTAAAAACTTGGTTTCTAATCCTCAATTAATTAGGGGGATAATATTACGGTTGGACTAACTTAATTCGTAGGTAAATATAATTGATATTTTTTAAGAAATTTAATTAAATAGTAAACAGCGATTGTCTTAATGTATAATACTATATTTTGTGGCTTATTGGGTAAATGTTTAGTAAGAAGATAAAAATGAAATCCTTAACACATTACGCAAAATAGATAAATATATATATAAGTGTGTGTGTGTATATATGTGTATATATATATATATATATATATATATATATATATATATATATATATATATATATATATATATATGTATATGTATTATGTTGATATATATATATATGGGTGTGTAGATATATATATATATGTATATATGTTTTATTTTTACATCTATATATAAGTACGTATATGTGTTTGTAAGTGTATAAGTGTGTACGTATAAGCGTGGATGAGGGTGTGTGTGAGTATGTCTCTGTGTGTGCATGTGTTTAAGGTAGAGGAGACAGAGACATATGTATAGGCAGTCCTGCCAATAGTTTTAGCAAAATAGATAAATATATTTATAAGTGTGTGTGTGTATATATGTGTATATTTATATATATATATATATGTATGTGTATGTATATATATATATATATATATGTGTATGTATAGATATATATATGTATATGGATGTGTGTGTGAGTGTGTGTATATATATAGGTATATATGTTTTAATTGTACTTCTATGTATAAGTGTGTATGTATGTTTGTAAGTATATAAAAATGTACGTATTAGCGTGGGTATGAGTATTTCTCGGTGTCTATGCGTGTAGTTGAAGAAGAGACAGTTAAGTCTGCTCGATCCCGTCAAAAGTTTGGGCATGACCCAATTTCTGGAGAGTTGATATATAGGTGTCAAATGTGTCATATTATGGGAAAGGGGGTTCTCGTCTGAAGATTTTTTTAATGTATTTTGTCTGCTTGTGTTTTTTTCTTTTTTTTTTCTTATGATTGTGTATTGGCGGATATAATCTTAGCTCACCAGTACATACCTGAAGAAGAATCTAGGAGGTTCTGAAACGATTGTCGGATACTCAAACTATGTTCATATATATATATATATATATATATATATATATATATATATATATATATATATATATATATATATATATATATATATATATATATATATATATGTATATTTCGGCAGCAAGTCGTTTATCATACATGTGTCGTTGAAGACCATGGAGATTTCTTTCTTTGCTATCTTTCTGGTTAATTTCTCGACGCGATACAAATGTTGTTGAATATGACAGACATTTATGTCTTGATAGCTTTGTGTGGTTTTTTTCTATTCGCCGAATAAGGGTCTCTGTTTCGGTGGGAAATTGGCCGATTAATCTGCCATAACTGTAGGTGTCCCAAGTACTTTTGGGTCCATCTTACAAGGAATCAGGTTAATACCATGATGTGAATGTTAATATTAATGGGTGGTTTTGCGAAAATCATATTATTAATACGGAACTATAATTAGAACTATAAAAAATCTAGAATGATATCGCTAGTTTATTCTCTTAATGACTGTATTTATTGGGAAGTTTGATTCATAAGGCCTCTTACTATATCGAGTTTTTGTTTATTATTGGTATGTTCTAATATTGTTGTGTTATCTACTAACAGTTTTCGAAATTGGTCGCGTGGGCAGTATAAAAAAATGATTGCCTCTCTTTCTCCTGAGTGGTACTTTTCTTGTACGCCACAACACCATTCTTTTTCTGAAAATTTCCCTTTGATTGGCCAAGACAATTTGCCTTGACCAATCAACAGACACTTAATTTTGGCGGGTTGGATGAAATAAAAACTTAACCTTCTTCTTTCTGAATATGATCCCGTCCAACTAAAGAATATTTCTCTTTATTTTGAACATGACTATTGGAACCTGAAAAATTCAGGGGCCGTCTAATTTTCTTGGACGCTAAAGAACTTTCATTTTTAGTTGGACTTCTTAAAGCCGCAGACTCAATTAGTTTTGCAAGACTTTTCTGTATTGTTATTTTATTTAACAATATTCTACAGATTTCTCTTTATCTCTTGTCTTCTGTGTCTTCAATCTTTCTTCCTGCATTTTCCGATTTCAGCAAGCGGAACTAAACCGTTCTCTTGCTAAACCACTATATTTTGCAAAACTAAGCTTACGTTAAGGTGGTTGTTGTGAAAGAAAGGACAAATCGAATACCGGAGGATATATTTACCAAGGCAAAAGGAAGGTTATAAAGAGCCCTCTATTGATATATATATATATATATATATATATATATATATATATATATATATATATAAAAATATATATATCACATCGACTGAAAAAACAAAACAACAAAACTTATCCGCATGTGTGACTCTTAAAAATTCATATTTTTTGTTTCGAAAAAAACAAACAAAATAATTTGTCTAATTAAGACAAATCATACACTCGTGCTGGAAAACGAATTTCTACGTGACTCTTTAAAAAAAATCATATATTTTTTTCGAAAAGAACAAACGAAATAATGTTGTTTATTTAAGACAAATCATACACATGATTAAGAAATAATTATTACACGTGTTATTTTGAATATATATATATATATATATATATATATATATATATATATATATATATATATATATATATATAACCATTTCAGCCACACTTTGATTTTCTAAGGCAAACAAACTCTTTGACCCCTCTCTCTCCAAAAAAAGGTATTTAAACCTGTAAAATGGAAACTTTCAAAGCTAGAAAGGTGTAAGGGCCCTCGTGGATTCCAGAAATATTTTAAAGGAAGATATTACCCTAAACATAGAGATGTTACAACAGCGCGAAGGATTGAAAAAGAGGACCTTTCAGGAAGAAGAGGGCATCATTAAAGAATTGCTTGTAGAAGTTTGTTCCTTGAATGACAAAATTAAAGGACTGTTTATTAAGGCAGAACTTAATTTAGGAGAGTGTGGGTTTGTGGAACAGCAGAAGAAGTACATTGGCTTTCGAGCTTGTATTAATGATCGTCTTGCCGACATTGAAAACTCTGTTCAAGAATCCATCACTTCGGAGTAAAATGAAACTGACCCAGTACCCTTGCTCTCTATCCCCAAATTGCAGTGTGCAACTTATAGTAGGATCAACCCCTCCAAGTTTGAATACAAAAATTGTATTGCTCAATTCAAAAGCTGCGCTGACACTGTTAAATCCAGTAAAACAAAATTGGCCTTATTAAAGGGATATTTGAGTGACTATACCTTGCAATTGGTTTCCCATCTGACCTTGGAAGATGACAATTACACTGTGGTTATGGACTTGCTAACCAAAGAATTATTGAATGTTCCCTTTATAATAAACTAGCAGGACCCGTGTCCCGGCGTTGCCCGGGGAAATATAGCAGCCTGATTTTAATTTTTAAGTTAAATAAATAGATTCAGAAAATAAATCATTTCACTGGAAGTAATTTAATTAATTAAAATAGGATTGATGTTTTACCTTCTGGTGCCAATATGTATAGACATTGTGGAGAGCCTACCCTTGAACATCCTACATAAAACTGCCCATGGCTAAAGCAAGGTGAAGTCAAGTTTAGACCAACCACTGCCAATGATTGTCATTGGGACTTGTTAATTGTCATGGCAAAACATAATTTAACTGGGAACTGAAGCCTTTTAAATTCTATTGCAGAATCCGACGGAATAATGGGTATTAATTTGTGTGTTGGCATACCAAGCAATTCTAATGAATTTAAAAATTCTGTAGGGTATTGTACAGCCTGGTCGTCATCAAGAGTAGAATCCACAGAAGTGAAAGTTTGTTCATCACCTGGAATTTCATCAAGCAGTTGTTGATTGATGACATGTACCATGTCATTTTCAGTAGCTAGAATTGCTCTCTCAGTTAGCCATTCAGGATGCACATAGTTTTCGGCTATATTTGGATAAACTTTGCTACTAAGTTCTGTGAGTGATGAAACAATTGAGCCAATACCTGGAGTAATAACAAACGTGCCATTGTTGGTTGTTGCAAGCTTGCCATCACCTATTTTTAGGAGTAGGGAGGCACACTCACCAGCCATTGGGTCACTATTGAGATCTACACGCATGTTTGTAAATAACGTTACAGTCTTAATGTACTTCCACAAATATGACAATTTAATGCAAGCATTAAGCTCGTCTGCGGGACTTCCACGTGGAACAATAGGAAGCGTTTGTCGGAAGTCACCTGATAATAAAAGTGGTATGCCACCCATAACAACATAACGTTTCTTGAGATCACGCAATGTTTTATCTAGAGCCTCGAACGCTTGTTTATGTGCCATTGTACATTCATCCCATACGATCAAGGAACAATTCTGTATAACTTTAGCTGGATCTGATCCTCTTTCTATTTGACAAATTGGATCAGCATCTTTTGTTAAGGATAATGGCAACTTAAATGTGGAGTGAGCTGTCCTACCACCAGGAAGAAGAGTGGTTGCCATGCCCGATGATGCCACTGCCACAGCTATTTTGCCTTCTGACCTAACTTTAGCAAGAATTAACTTGGTAACAAATGTCTTTCCTGTACCTCCGGGTGCATCAAGGAATATCAGGCCACCTTGCTGATCTTCTACAGTATTAACTATCATTATTTAGTTGTGCGATACCATCTCGAACAATTGATGCTTGTTCATGAGTTTGATAACTAATTTCACGCGTCCATGCAGTAATGACCGGATGTGTATTAGATCGATTAGGTGAGGTAAGACCCAATTTGGTCAGTGTTTTACCATTCATCCTATAAGTCATAGCTTCTATATGTACTAAAGCCATATTGAAGATGTCGTCTGAAAGTGTTATATACACTTCAGGCTGTTGATTGCGTTTCCTAAGAAGGAAATCGTCAGTAAAAGCTTCTTTGTGTGCATCCCAAAGTCGTTTTGGATGAGACACTGCACATGATCGCAAACAAATGTCTCAAATTGTTTGCAGAATCAGATATAGATGCTTCCTGTAGTGTAGCATCCCAATGGTTATCATCTTCAAGTAGTCCAGGTGCACTACATGCATCCCTGAATGTAGTCATAACTTGACCATTGATCGTTCTTAGGTCATTAAAGCTCTGTGTACCTCTAACATTGTGTAGAAGCAGTCTCAAACAGAAGCAGTGAAATTGATTTGGATGCACGGTGCATACCCTGCCCAAAACTTCCGTTTTTTTAACGCATGGATAGCCTGGAACTGGCTTACCCTGTAATCGTTGCTTGAAGACCTTAGTTTTTGTGTCCCAGGTATAATAAAGTGGAACTTCTGAGTACAAAAATGTACATGCAAAAAAATCTGTTTGACACAATTTGAAGAAAGCTGTTAGAGTGGTTGAAGGTGGATTTGCAACTCTATCTGCCGCAGTACTTTCAGTAAAGTATATCCGCTGTCCATTTTCTAGATGAACTGATAGGTGAATAACTGGGGGATGATATACATGTATGTGACCGTTAAGTATTCTCCAAATGGTTTCATTGGTTTATATGTAACGTCCCATTTCGTATCTCTTAACTTCATCATGAGCATTACTTTCAATTGTGAAGGTATCTTGATCACTACCTTTATTTACATATTTACAAATGTATTTTATTGATTTCACGCTGTTGCAAGATTCAACATTGATATGTGCATCAAAAATCTTACAAAGCAGTTTATTATGTGGTACAACGCATCGGTTATCTACAGGAACTGTTATGTTGCCAGGTAGGGTAACTGTCGTCTCAAAACCTCCAGCTAAAGGAGATAGTCGTCGATATTGTGGGTAGCCATTTGTATCCGATTGAGTTTCACTCAAGAAGTGTCTGGGATATCTCTTACTGCAGTGTCAATCTTTGAGACAGAGTGAACATCTGTTTATGTTTCCACATGGTCCATGAATCATATGGTGCCTAATGATATCATGTAAAAGCGGATCTGCCACTGGATCCGGAATTTCCACACTGATAACTGAATCTATGTCAGAGGATCTCAATTTTTGTTGCACCTCCATTATGCTCCATCGCCATCTGAAATTGTTGGATATATACATTTTCTCTGTGAAGCATGCTTTGCAATGCTAGAACAATATCTAATTTAGTGTTTGAGAAAGAGTTATATCTAATCGCCCCATACATTTGCTCGCCAGAAGGTGAATCGTAACATAAAACGGGCAGCACTTTTCACGGCCACCATCGTCCGCCACCAGGCATTTGGCTCATGTGACTCAATCGCAGTCATTTAAAAATAGAGAATAGTCTTTATTATTATAAATAATCATATAATAGGCAATTCCCCCCTCCCAATACATGATTTTTTTTATTTCGGTTTAGTTTTATTTGTTTTACCTTTCGAAATAGTATAATCAACGTTGATGGATTTTCCGCACATTCCTGAGTCTTCTGTCGATTTAAATATATTGTACAATTCGGTGTTTTATGCCCACTCCCTCGAATACAATATTTTTCTTTTCGGTTTATTTATATTTTGTTACTTTTCAAAACAGATCCACCACATCAACCTATCAATCCCGCCACACCCCGCTGCTATGCATTTGACTCATGTCACTCAATCGCAGTCATTTAAAAAAATAGCGAATAGTCTTCCTTATTGAAAATAATCATATAATCGTCATTTTATTTCCCCCCGACCATCCGAATACAATTTGTAATGCTCTGCAGGTTACATTAATTATGTGTGTGTTTCAGTGGTGCTCATTTTCCATTTGTCTTTTCAGCCAAAGAAAATGGAATTTCTATACAAAGATAATGTGGGGTGGGGTGATTTTAATGGGGCTCTGTAGGCCTCTTTAATTAATAGCTGATATTTCAATTCCCCCCCCCCAACATTGGATTAAAAAAAAATGTATGTATTCTGTTTGTGTATGTTTTGGTAATTTTCTCAAAGTATTTAACGTTGAGGGAACTTTTCACCAGGAAGCAATTGTTAGTGTAATTTATTTATTAATAATTTATAAAAATAATAATATTTATTTTTATTGTATGAAATAAACTGTATCAAAAGAGTGAACAGTTATTTTTTAAATAAAAAGTTATCATTTAAATGAATAGCCATTAAAAGAATGGGAAAAATACGTGCGAAGGAAGAAGTAGGGAATCTCATTCGGCTAATCTATAACCTTTTTTTTTCCGAACATATTACGTTGGGTCAAATTCTGTAGAAGTAAAGTTTTTTGTTTTTCTTTTAGTAAGTAAAAACGTAATTTTTTATCGTTTTTTTTTATAGTTGAAATTTTTCATTTTTGTTATTATGTAATCGGTGTCCTTTAAGTGTAATAATGAGAAAAACGCAAAGGAAAAATGTATCTATTCGGTTTGTTTATTTTTTGTTTATTTTCTCAAAATATTTAACGGTTAGGGAACTTTTCCCAAAGAAGCAATTGTTATTGTATTTTAGTTAGTAATAATTTATAATAATAATATTTGTTTGTTTTTTATTGTACGAATTAAAAGTTTCTCAAAATAGTCAACAGTTATTTTTGGAAAGGAAAAGTTATCATTTAAATGAATAGACATTAAAAGAATGGGAAGAATCCGTGCGAAGCAAGAATTAGGGAATGGCATTCTGCTAATCTGTAACCGTGTTTTTTTTCTGAACGTAATCCGTTGGGTTTTTTTTTTCGTAAAGTATTACGGTGGGTCAAAATCTGTAGAAGTAAATTTATTCATTTTGATTTAGTAAGGAAAAGGTAATTTTTTAATATTATTTTTTAGAGATGAAATGTAATATATTTGTGATTATGTAATTGATGTCGTTTATATAAAATAATGTGAAAAACGTAAAGAATAAATGTATGTAATCGGTTTGTTTATGTATTGTTTATTTTCTCTAAGTATTTAACGGTGAGGGAAGTTTTCCCCCAAAAAGCCATTGTTATTGTATTTTATTTAGTAATAATTTATGAAAGTAATAATTTTTTTTTTATAGTAGGAATTAAAAATTTCGCAGAATAGTGAACAGTTAGTTTTTAAATGTTAAGGTATAATTTAAATGAATAGCCATTAAAAGAATGGGGAAAATCGGTGTGAAGTAAGAATTAGGGAATGTTAATCGGTTAATCTGTAACCGTTTTTTTTTTCTTAACGTATTCCGTTGGTTCAAATTCTGTGGAAGTTTTTTTTTTAAGTAAGGAAAACGTAATGTTGTTTAAGTTAGATGTATAATGTAAATAGCAGAACAGGAACGGCGTATTACCTGAAGTAGTCGTAGATCGGTAAGGGAAATCGGCATAACTGTTTAAGCGTAGTGAATGTGGCAGGCGTTTCGTGAACTGTATACGCTGTTCGGGGCTGAGAGTATGAGATTGCGTAAACGTATTTAACGGAAGTGACGTAGGCACATGTATTGAAGGGAGCGTCTGTTATATTTTCTGTGCAACGTATGCTACTGTGTTGTAATGTGAAGACGGACGTAACATAAATAATAAGGTGTAAAATGTGTAAAGTATCCTTTGTGTAGTTGTGCCCGGTGTAGACTGGTAGCGTGGGAGGAGTAAAATATTAGAGAGAAATGTTCTTGCTACTACCTCTATGGTGGCTGTTTTGGGGAGAGTGACTGATGGAGGAACGAAAGTAGTAATTTGCCCGAGGTGGATGTAAGAGTGTAGAGTTTGCTAAGAACACGCTCGAGCGAATAAGCTTGATGTTGTAGTGATTGTAGCAACCTATTGAGTTCAAGTTTATTTTCCTTTTCGACGCGAAGGTACAGGGGAAAAAACGTCTTTACTTTATATATAAGATGAGATATTCAAACAGATCATTTCCACTTCTCCTCAATATGACCCGAATTTGTATCTGTGAAACAATACCTTGCTGCGGTCAGAGCGGATTTGTCCGAATTGAAAACTTCATATCGGATAGATTTTTTGAAGATAAAACCCCAGGTTTTTTGTTGGTCAGTCATATTATGTATGAAAAATTGCCAGTTGTCTTCAGAAGAGAAATTAATCACAAAGTGGGCACGAACTACCCTTCACTTACACAAATATTTGATTATTACAATGATGCAATTCATGCTTTGTCCAGAAACAAAAAAAAACATTTTCGGTTTACAGAGGGTAATTCAAAAACTGATAAAGGCCAGGTCAAGGCTTATGAAAGAAAAGAATGAAAATGCTGCTTTACAAAATTTATCTACAAGCTCTTCGGGAATATATTGTAAACTGCTCCAAGCTTTCATCATATGAAACCAGGATTGAGAGGTGCAAGCAATTAAAGTTATGTACTGGAATTTCTAATCCAACGGATTACCATATGAAAACCTATTCGGATGTCTCTGTGAAGAGACTTGAGCAAGTTGTCTTGAAGGTTAATGTGGGGAAGTGGAAACAACTCCCTATTCCGGTCTTGATAGATGATAAATTCAGTATGCAGTTTGAGTTTTGTAACTTCAGCCAAGTGAAGTCTAATCTGGATAAATTGAAATACAGGTTGGCATTTTCAAATGAAAAACAAGGCCATTTTATAAGAATTCATGGCATCCTAGGAGTTGATATATTTCTAATTTATGAAAGGCTCCAGGGTTATTTAATGCATGAGTGGGCAGGCCTGTGATTTGCCTCAGGGAATTGCCCCGTTTGGAAATGTACAACACTTTTTATACCCTCATCAAATCAATCTTCTGGAATCTGGAAGCTCTAAAACCTTTGCAAATTATCGCACCGTTGTTTCTGAATATGCCTATTGCCCTGAGCGACAGTTAAATTCCATATTGAAACCAAAGCCGTGCTACCCGGATCCATTCCCAGATGTATTTGAAACTTCCAATGTGGAAAGAAATTTGGAAAAAAATGTTTGCTGTAGACTCAGCTGTTGCCTCCCTTGACGAAAAACTAATTGGTGACTGTGACATGAGTAAAATTGATAGCATTAAGGAATCTATTGAATTCAGGTACACTTCTTATTTGGTGGATCTACCTTGGCATAGGGACAAAATCGATTATGTTCCTTCCAACTTCCAAGTCGCTCATAAAGTGCTTGAAAGAACAATGCTTTCTTTGCAAAAAAAGAATTTGGATAGGACCTATAGTGATATTTTTCATCAGCAAGAGTCCGAAGGGATCATCGAAAGAATTGAAGTTGCCCCACAGGATTTCCACAAATACATTTGGATACCCCATAGACCGGTTTTCAAGTTTGATCAACAGGTAACTACTAAAATCAGACGTGTTTTTAACTGGTTACTACAGACTGGGGGTGTTTTCTCTCTCAATGAATCATGTTTACCATGGTGTGAATATGATGAATAGCATGCTATAACTTTTGCTTTTGTCGTCACTAACAAATACGTCTTATTAGGAGATATACGGAAAGCCTTTCTGATGACCAGACTCAAGTCTGATAAGGACAAAAATAGAATTTATGTTTTGTGAAGGATAGGGATAAGTTGCTTTGTTTCCAATATTGTACATTGATATTTAGCTTCAATGTCAGCCCTTTCATTTTGTCATTATGTTCACAAGCACCATGTGAGTCGTTATGCAAATTATGCATGTACTGAGATGCTGACAAATCGATTTTATGTCGACAACTTGTGCATGACTAGCAATTCTTCCGAGGGGATGATCAGCCTCTATAAAAATGCAGTGCCTCGTTTGCAAAACGGAAATTTCCAGCCGAGGTCGTGTAATTCAAATTGTAAACCCCTACGAGATATAATAAATGAGGATGGCAGAATTGTACAACATGGTTGTAAATATGAAAAAGTTTTAGGGTATAAATATCACGCTGAATTGGACACTATCAACATTGCTAACACTGGTCTTTTTTAATGATAACACATTGACTAACTCTATTTTATAATACACTAGGTGCCCATTAATGAGATATTATGTGATCAGTTTGTAAATTTAGCATTTTCCGGAAAATTCTAGAAAGTTTGAGGGAATTTTTTTAGTTCTAAATACTCGCCCACATCCAACTTCAAGTTTAATTTCAGATTTGAAAGCCATCTAAGTTTTTTTTTGTATAAATTCAAAAAGAGGAGGAAAAATGCTTTCAGATTGATGCAGACAACATTTGTCAGTCTCCTTTCAGAAAAATTGGTAGTTTGAAAATTCACTAATTTCAGCAGGGAATTTTATTTAACGGCAATTTTCTTCCTATATTTTCAAAAAATCAAAAATTGATACCTTTTAATTGATCTTTTTTAATGATAACATTGACTAAGTTTATTTCATAGTATATCAGATGCGCATGGTTTGAAATGATGTGATCATTTTCAAAATTTATCATGTTTTCGAGAATTTACGGTAAATTCAACGAACATTTGAGTTCTAACTAACTCTGGGCGCACTGTGCGTTAGTAGAAATTCAAAAGCAAAATGAATAAAAATAAAAATAAAAGCAAAAAAAAAAAACGAAGTGTCGAGAACGTTAATTTTTCTTAACTTGATATTCCATTTTAATAATCTGAAAATAAACAGAATTTGTTTGTCTCCTTCCAACGGCGGGAAGATATGACACAAAGTCGGAAGAGGAAGAGTACTCTGGCTGAACAAAAATTGCCTGGTAGAGGCGCCTCGGGCGAGTAACAGTAAACCAACCCCTTCTGAAAGGGTAAGAAGGTAAAGCCTGGGAAGGTGGACCTCTTAGAGCTGACGAGAACCATACCTCAGACCGACAGAGAGCAAGCCATCCTAAAAAATGGCAAGACTCTGTCGGTCTGATTTTGGTATGAATTCTAACCCCGAAGGGTTAAACTAAACAGAAATTAATTGAAAATAACTAAAAATATATAGATTATAAAATGATTAAAAAATAGATTTCTACAAAAAATAGACTCCAAAATTTGAAAACACAATAGATTCAAAAATGAAAAAGAAACGGCGGTAACTTAATTGCTAAGACAATAATATACACGCACTTTAAATGAGCTGTTGTGCATCTGAGCATTGGACACACCTATTCTATTATTAGCATCGCCTATGAACATTTGAATCTAATAACGAACTGATCCACATTTTTATGACGTCAACAACTTATAACTTAACGAAATACATTTGTTTATCATCTTTACGAAAATTAAAATGTTACGTTCAGATATTTAGAGAAATTCCATGTTATCAAGAAAATGGGAAATGTGGTTTATAAAAGGTAGAAAAAAGAAGGGGTAAGTCCCTCTTTACCTTTCTCCCCACGAGGGTATAGTTAGACACGAGGTCAATTTTAAAAGCGGCGAACATCCAGCTCCCCCCAAATCCACCCTGGATTGGGACAAAAATCAAAATTGCTCCAGACAAGAAGGACCTCTCCTGCACTTACCAAGGGCAGAAAAGATAAAGTGTAGTATCAGAAAAGTATTACACCTTTGTCCTAGCCAAAAGGCGAAAGGGGGGGGTCATATTTTCAGAAAAATATTTTGGGAAAGGGTATAGGACACGTGATTGTTTTATGCTAGCCACTACAGGCTATCTTTTTTTGTTTTTCTTCTATTATAGAATATATATATATAATTTCTGCCATGTATTTATCTCTAAAAAATATTTGGTTATATGTCCTTAAAAATGTTACTTGGTCCAGAAGTAGGTGATCATTATCGCCTGGGAGTCCTGAAATAGGTGATGGTTTTACGCTAAATGTATATTTGAAAGTTATCCCCTACTCTAAAGTGTAACATTTTGTTGTTTCTTTTTTTTTATCCTTTTTAGCGCCAACTGTTTCATGCTGTTTACATTAATTACCTAAATAAAACGAAGAATTTTATTTCATGTGATGTGTTGGGGGCATAGAAAGGGTCCCTTGATTAATGAGAACTTCGACTGAAGCAAAATGAAACAAATATATATATATATTAAATTATTTTTAATATATTACCTACGTACAGCGATGATAATAATAATAATAATAATAATAATAATAATAATAATAATAATAATAATAATAATAATAATAATAATAATAATAAATATAATAATAATAATAATAATAATAATAATAATAATAATAAACGTTTGATAACTTTGCATCAATTTATTAGACAAACATAGGAGGGAATATATCATCTTTTTTATTTTTGTATTATTTAAGAGTATCCTAGAAGACTTATACTATGTAATTAGGTAACACACACACACACACACACACACACACACACATATATATATATATATATATATATATATATATATATATATATATATATATATATATATATATATATATAATTATTAGCTTTTTTTAAACTTATTTATTTATTCATTATTATTATTTATTTATTTTATTTCATGTTTTATAAATTTATTGATTGTTTGATTTATTTATTTATTTATTTATTTACTTATTTTTATTTTTTACTTTTTATTTTTTTAATTTATTTTTTTATTTTTATTTTTTCGTAAATGTTTCTTTATGTATGTGTGATAGTGAACTTTGAACCTCATGAAAATGAGAGAAACACTATCCCTGTGACAGGATCACAGGTAAACTAAGCCTGGGCCTGGTGCTGCCAAAAACACCAAACCATGATAAATGTCTATAAATACAAATAAACTCCGTGGGACTCAGAAGAAATATCTGAGTGTCATGATGAGCACGTGCTCCCTCGATGGCCAACATGGGGCACCCGGTCCGCATCCTGCGAATGTTGGCTCCTTTAATTTCAGGAACAAGACCACGGACAAAAAACAGGTAGGTAACCCATCAAATTCCAAATATGATAAGGACACTGACATAACACAAGAAAGAAAACATGAAAATAACAGACCAAAATGCCATAGAAAGAAATGGACCACAAAAGAGAACAGACTGGTAATGGAATGCTACTATAAAAGCCGCTACTCCACAGAAAGAAGATATCGGAAACGAATGAAAGATCTATGGGACATTTCTACTGACTACCATACAACGGCACAAAGGATAGCAGATCAAGCAAGACAGATACTCAAGAGAAGGTGGTTCTCGGAGATGGAATTAACGGAAATTAAACAAAAGATAAATGGCGTGACAGATCAAGACACAACACTTGACGAAAACTCCCAGGAAGAAGACGGGAAAAACATAAACACAGAAACTGAAGAAGGCGAAGGCGACGAAACTATAAAACTATCTGGGGAAGAAGCAAGAGAAGTGGAAAACATCAAACGATTAATGTCCGAGAACAAAACAAAACTTCCATCCCTAAGGAAAGAAGACTGGAAGAAGTTAAAAGTTAAAACAGAGAAAGTAAACAAGGTACTCACGTACATCACAACAGACACTATCACAGATCTAAACAACTTGATATATGCGGGGGCAAAATCAATAAGTATGAAACTAAAAAGGGAAAAGAAGACTGACCGAAAGAATGGACAGACGAAATCTGGATGGGAGATCCGACTGGAAACCCAGGTCACCAAAATTCAAAAGGAAGCTAAAACCGTAAATAGGATGAAGGAGAACAGTAAACGATGGAAGAGCAGAAATCCGAATCGCAAGGAAAGACTAAATAAGAAACATGAAGAACTAAAACAAAAGATAGCAGCAAAAGAAGGAAGATTGAGACGATACAGATACAAATCGGAACAGTTCAAACAGAACAGGACCTTTGAAAACAATGAAATCAAGTTTTACAAAAACGTAAACGGAAAAAGGACAACAACAGAAGAACCGGACCCGACACAGACAAAACATTTCTGGAGCAAGATATGGGAAAAGGCTGAAGTTCACAACAAAAATCCTAAATGGCTTAAAGACATGAAAGATAAACTTCTAGTAATTGAAGAAGGAACGGAAACAGAAATTAATGAAGAAACTATTAAGACAACACTAAAGAAAATGGCAAACTGGAAAGCACCAGGTCACAATAGAATACATGCGTACTGGTTCAAAAAATTCACGACCCTACATGAAAGGCTAGCACAGAATTTGAGAGGATGTATCCATAAAACAGACGTATTAGAGTGGATGACTAAAGGAAGGACAACGCTCATACAAAAAGACGCCAACAAAGGAACGACCCCAAGCAATTACAGACCAATAACCTGCTACCGACAATGTGGAAAATCCTAACAGCACAACTGAGAGAGCAAATTTACCATTCCCTGAACAGTCACGGACTACTTCCCGAGGAACAAAAAGGATGTCAGAAAGGGGAAAGAGGGACTGTTATACATAGATCAAAAGATCCTGAAAGAAGTTAAAACCAAGAAAAAGAAATATCTATGGCATGGATTGACTACAAGAAAGCGTACGACAGAATCCCTCAAGCATGGATAATTGAATGTTTAAAAATGTACAAGATACCCGACAGGAGTATTAATCTCATCAATAAAGCAATGGAAACATAGAGATTAGAACTGACAGCTGGAGGGCAATACTTAACGGAGATAAGAATACAGAGAGGCATTTTCTAAGGAGACTCCCTATCACCAGTACTGTTTATCATAGCCATGATGCCACTAACTACATACTCAGGAAATATGATGCCGGATACAAGTTCACAGGCAGAGAACAACGAATAAACCATCTCATGTACATGGACGACCTGAAGCTATTTGCAAAAAGCAAAAAAGAACTGGAAAAGCTGATAAATACGACCAGAATCTTCAGTCAGGACATCCAAATAGAATTCGGAATCGAAAAGTGTGCATCTTTCCTGAATATATATGCTTTTTCATTAGCGCCTATAATGAACGCCAACTTTTCAAGCGTCAATGGAATCCAAATGCCTAAGATTTTAAATTCAACCCCAACCGGAAATTGAAGATGCATAAGAGGGAGGGGGACGAAGATGGGGCTCAGCCTATAGCGAGGACATGAAAGGGGGAGGGGGAGACCCCAACAAGTGATATTTCAGAAAGTTGAGTGGGGTGATCTCTACTGTCTGGGCCATCGTGACCTCAATTCCAACCAGGACGGGGGGCAGGGTGGGTTTAATTTAATAATGAGAATAGAATTATAAATATAAAGTTATAACTGTCATTTCTGTTGTAATAGGTGATTATCGTGTAGATAAAAATGTTTGATAATTTTAATTTAGGGTATTAATTGCTACTTTTGCATTCTATTTTAATATAATTATTTATGGCTTGTATAATGAGCTCAGTAACGGTAGTGAATTTTGTTGTGATAATATTTTTTAATTGTGATTATATTATACTAAAATTAATACTAGTGAAATTATAATATAAAAGAAGTTTAATGGTGTTACTATTTTAGTATTAATAAAAACAATTATAATAACAATAATAATAATAATGCCAATCATACCTACAATAGTCGCAGTGACAATAGTATCAATAATAATAATAATAATAATAATAATAATAATAATAATAATAATAATAATAATAGTAATAATAATTATTATTATTATTATTATTATTATTATTATTATTATTATTATTATTATTATTATTATTATTATTATGATCCTGTTACTTGTGAAGTCATTGGGCGAAATAAGTCTACAAGTGATGGTAGGCTTTTATAGTTCTACTACCAATAATAAGGACTAAGCACCAGTCAATAATTAAGTGTTCAAGATAGTAATCGAAGGATTAAGTAATTGAGATTAGATTAGTCTAAGTGATATCAGAGTTAATAGCTCTCACAGTTATGGGTTTATGTGGGAGATGATTTTGGTAGAATTGGTAGTATGACTGAGAGGCTATTGAGGCTGAGAATTATAGGTAATACTTAGAGATTTGATGTTATTGATGGTTTAGTGGGGTGATTATATATTTATAGATTTATCGGGACTTGTTGCGGGTGAGGTTGGGTGGTAAATTTGGGTGGGTGGGTAGGGGGTTGTAATGTGTTTTAAGTAGTGGATAATAGGGGGGGTTAATGTAATCATTCATTTTTAATTTTTTTTCATTTTTAAATATGTGGGGAGTTGGTGTGGGGTTAAGGTGGGGTATGTGAGTTGCTAAGGAGGTAGAGTCTACTATGTTTACAGTTGATAGACGTCTCTTGTTTTCTATTTAGGAGTTTATTTCTGTCTTTAAAACAGATAATTTCCAGTTTTTCATTTAAACATAATCTATATGGTGAGTTCATTGATTTGCAGATGCTAGATTTAAAACAAAAATTTCCACTTTATTATGGGAGTTTCTTTTTTTGTTTTTATTTTGTGGTAGTGTAGTGAAAGTCCAGTTTGGCCAGGATGGTCAGGGTTGTTGAAGGAGAGTTTATGGTTGTAGAATCTTTCCTTGAAGTTGTTACCTGCCAGACCAATATAATAGTTAGTCTGGGATGGGTTTTCGGTTGAGGAGATGGATGCCTCATAGACCACTTGGGTTGATAGGCACTTTTGGTTTAGGGGCAGTTTGATTTGTTAGTACAGTTACATGTTCTTCTAGGATTTGAGGTTACTGAGGTGTTTAGTATTTTCATGTTGTGCTTTTTTATGATTTTTCCAGGTTGTCACCACAACAATAACTGAGTTTCAGTGTGTTCTTATTAAAAATTTTATGGAGTATGTTGTTAATATATTTTGCCCTGAATTTTCATTGAGCACTCTCATAAACCCGGTTTCAGCTTCCTTCGGATTTATACCCCCTAGATATTTGTAACAAGTTAATTATATATATATATATATATATATATATATATATATATATATATATATATATATATATTGTGAGTTCTGCAAAACATGTATATTTTGTATAATATCCGAAAATATTCTAAATTACAAGCTAAATAAAGTTGCTCAATGTAGTTGCATTTCACTTATTATTGGTATTCGCTGATATATAAGGGTAACACGACTAGAAGAACAAAAGAACACTATGGTTGTGGTCGTTCGACGAAATATGAAGACTAAGAAAATCAATGAATAGTTGAAAGGTATGGATTGATTGTTCCTTTTGTTATTGGAATGCATAATATATATATATATATATATATATATATATATATATATATATATATATATATATATATATATGTATGTATATATATATATGAGGAATCAAAGAAACAATGTTTCAGACAAAGTGTCAAAATAAAAATGGAATAAAGGATAAGCAAATCAACAACTAGCAAAAATAAACTGTGACACCTCAAACGCGTTATGTACCCACATGATTTCTTTTGGTCATCACTTCAATACACAGAGGACGATTTTAATGAAACATATCCACGACACTAAACTCCGTCGTCTCATAGAATCGTGTTTAATCCTACGTCATCATAACACAATTATTCAAAGACCAGGATTCTATAATATTTCTACATCTTTTGCCAGATTAAGTCTAATCGAAATGAACCTAAACCAATATGATAACGGATAACTTCTACTACTTTGAGTCCGTTTTCCTCCTCCTCCTTATTGGTTTAATTCCTTGCTGTCATTCATTTTAAATTACTACTAATCTTCCTTCCCACTTTATTAACTTACGGCGTTTCCGATCAGCGTTTATATGCTAACTGCTGATTTTTTCTTTCCTTTTCTGTTTCTTTTTCTTTTTTAACATTTCTTTCTTTCTTTCTCCCTCTCTACTGTTTATTACATGTGAGTATTATTTCCCAAATTGCGTTTTTTGTATAAATTTGAACACTTTTCTGTTTTAATTAGAGTTCTGCTACCAATTGATGATGATTGTATTTTAACAATCGAAATATTTTGGTAGTACTATTCAATATGTGTTTTTGAGTTTATTTATGCTAGTTATTGATTTGCTTATCCTTTATTCCATTTTTATTTTTAGTGATTGTTTCAATTCTAATGAGCAAATAATTCAGTCTTTAATCAAATCAGTTATTTTTTATTTTTCCATGGAAGAATTGTTTGTCGTCTTACAATTGTTTCTCAACAAATGAAATGCAGTCATTATGGAAAAATAAAAATAAATGATTTGATTAAGACCTCCACAATTAACTTAATAACTCCCACTGCAACCGCATGTTCTAGCTCATATTTATACTTACTTAAGCGGCCCCTGGTATAAACCCTTCTAACTCCTACGATCACTCCTACTATCACCACCTACTCTAGCCCATAATTTATATTTATATTCGCATAAACGGTGTTTCAGAGCAGTTAATCCCAATATTTCCCAAATGTTACCTCCATTCTGAATTTAAAATCCAGCATCAATTGACCCATCCAATAATAATTTTGACCTCCAGCATCTATGCAGTAAGCCGACTATTCTTTTGCGGCATGGATTTACATACGGCTCTATTGTCCTCTGAGTGATTTTCAACTTTCATTCGGCCCTAAAAATCCAGGATTATCTGCGACCTAAAATACAATTTTTGGGGGCACACAAGGTTAGTTAAACTCATAGAACATTATTTGACTTCTTTGTTTGAACTGTTTAAACATTTTGGATCATTCTAATTTGATAGAACATTCTGCCCAAAATTCGAGACATGTTTGATCTGAATAAGATCAAACATGTCTCGAGACATGTTTCCCCTTTATATTTTTCAAAATTCTTCATTTGTGCTTTTTCAAGATATTCACCTCTAACAATAAATTAATACTCAATTATGATTGATCAGACCTTCTGACGACAAGAGCGTTATATTAAAAAAAACATGTTTTAAAGCTCCTTTTGTGTGTGTATTCCTTGTTTGAACACTTGATGAATTTATACATCTGTAAACTATACAAATTTAATCCATTTCATCACTTCACTTTCGATATATATATATATATATATATATATATATATATATATAGAGAGAGAGAGAGAGAGAGAGAGAGAGGAAGAGAGAGAGAGAGAGATTATTTATATTCTAATGACTAAATAATTTAGTCTTTACTCAAATCTTTTCTTTCTATTTTTCCATGGCATAATTGCTTGTGGTCTAACGATTGTGTCTCTACGAATAACATGGAGACATTATGTAAAAGTAAAAATAAATGATTTGATTAAAGACTAAATTTTTGGTCATTGCTATATAAACAATCACTATATATGCTCTGGAAGTTGTAACACAATTTTACTCGAGCTTGAAATTCCAATAATTTGGGTTGTTCTATTAAGGAATATATATCGAAAAATATATATTGTGTGTACAAGTCTTGACGTTATATATATATATATATATATATATATATATATATATATATACTCCTGATCAAAAATTTACTACGACTTGCCTCAAAATGTTTCATTTTATTAAAAATAAAATGTTTGAAATGTAGCTTTTTTGTTTCCATAACCTTTTAGATTGTAGTATTGGTAATCTTAAGTGGGAGGAGTTTAAAATCTATCCTTAAAACAAGGTGTATTTTCAAAGATTTTCAAGTGGTCTTACATTTTTGATCAAGAGTGTATATATATATATATATATATATATATATATATATGTATATGTGTATATACATGTGTGTTTATATATATGTGTGTGTACATATATGTGTATATATATACACGTATATATACATGTGTATATGATATATGTGTATATATATATGTATATATGTACATATATGTATATGTGTATATATATGTATATTTATGTATATATATATAAAAATGTATATACATATATATATATATATATATATATATATATATACATCACACACATACACATATATATATATGAATATATATATGAATATTATAACTGTCCTGTTTTTAAATCTCCGAAACAGTTACATGGTAAACAGCTGATGATCCCCGTTTTAATATTTCACGCTAAAGTTAAGGTCCCCTGTTTTTTTTCTCACTGTTAGATACTTGAATCCCCATTTTTATTTATGAATTTTCCAACGAATGCTAAGTCTGCGATATCTTGGATTTAGTTGGTTTCTCTGGGAATTTAAACTGCATTTTCCTTCTTTTTTTTTCTTTTATTTCTTTTGTTTAAAATAACTCAAAGATTCTTTAGACATATATATATATATATGTTCCATCACGTCATCGACGATGTTTAGGAAGGTTTTTTTAGAAGACAACTAAAAAAAAGATTGAGCACAACGAATAAAATAAGGTCTTAAAATCATAAGCGAAATAGAAAAAAGTTATCTCCCCGCACTCGCAACGACGAGATACCGAATGAAATATGTTCACTCAGTTATGCGGCTGTGTTGATTAATCCAAATTAGTAGCAACTGGAGAAGTTTCTTTTCATTCAAGAAATCATCATCAATGTTTAAGTTTCAATTAACAATATTTTTTCAACCTGACAGGGTTAAAGAAAGAGCTATGATAAGAACACTTTCTTTCCAAATATGAACTAAGGGAAGGATCAGATTGTTATTCTGCCTAATGAGATCTCAGCTTTTAACAGCTGTTGATCGATAACATCGACATGCCAGTGTCTCAGATTATGTACATGTATGTATAAATTTAAAATTATCATATATATAAGCTGTATTTGATATTGAGTACTCTTTATAATCTCGGTAGAATTTTTTTTAGTTTATTCCTTGAATGTTTAACTTACATGGATTACTATATATATATATATATATATATATATATATATATATATATATATATATATATATATATATATATAATGAAAATATATTTATGACAAGTAAACTACGTTTATGTTGCATTCTCGCAGGTAATGATCAGGCTAATTGTGTTTATGTGTAAATTGCGATTGTTTTTATATCGAACTAGTGTTTGCTCTAACCAAGCAGATGCGTTGATTTCATTACACTCTCTTTAGGGATTATTTCCATCAGCCAATGAGTGTTAAGCCCTTAGTTTGAGAGGTGTTTTGAAGCATTCTACTTCGTCGTAAGTTGAATTAACAAAGGGTATCTTATTCTGACACGTTGGAACTACAATAATTTATCTGTTCTATTTTTTGGTTGCCATTATAGATTTATTTTTTAGTTGCGGTGTTAGCATTTATGTAGTTAAAATTGTTTTAATAGTTTTATTCACTTAATAAAGTGGAGTTTATTTGTGTCTAGAGTTAATTGCTATTACGCTTCTACGATTTATTACTTTTTTAGTATCTATTTGAATTTGTAGTTTTTCCTTCAAGCATTATTTACACAGATCTTCGATCTGCATATCTAAGCCTATCGTCATATTTTCCATTTGACTATGGGGAATGTTCGCTTTATCTTTTTAATCATAGCGGTGTTTTAAACATTCATTTTGTTTTATTAAATGTTTTTTTTTGTGATTTTAATACCTAGTTTTAAATCCTCGGGCGGTTTCTCCTATGTGCTATTTTTTATTATTCAGGTTTTTATTCTTAAATGTTGTGGTTTGGTAAACGATGCCTTAATATATATATATATATATATATATATATATATATATATATATATATATATATATATATATATATATATATATATTAAGGTATTGTTTATATATATATATATATATATATATATATATATTACCTATGTGAATTTACTACGTCACAATAACGCTTTTACGCTTTTGCGATCTTCCAGACATAAAACAACTATATAAAATGCGAGTTATCTCTCTTCAATTATGAAATAATATAATAATAACTATAATTAAATAAATAAAGACACTAAAATAAACAATCCTACAATAACTTATACTATTCCGAAATATCATCAATATCTTTCCTCCATTAGTTTTAGCTATTGATAAATTATTCGACATAGTTATTTGTCCGTTCAATGTTAACATATATAATCAATATTTCCATGGAGTATATCTGGTATTTTGTCGATGTCCGATGAAATACTCACATCTCGCGCCATTTGCATTTTTGCCCGATAATTTTTGTCTTTCGATTTCGTCAAATATTGTTTTGCTATCCGGATACACTTTCATTAATCTTTGCACATTACACACAACTTTTTCAGAGGCGTATGCCTTGAACACAGATTTTGACAGCAACACAACACTCACGCCCCTGTAGTCCTCACTGCTGACTAGGAACAATCCTTTACTGTTTGTTCTGTCGTAGTGTTTGTCGAAGCCCAACGTCTCCAAGCCGAATACATCTTTTGCCTTTAAGGTTTCAAGTTCGATATAAACAGACGTCTTGTATCCCTCTTCCTCTTTTACAGTCCCCCTATTTGGTAGTTGCAGTGTATTTTCTAGTTTTGCATGCGAGGAACCCGCTTCCGATTTAATGTTACGGTTCTCGGGTTCGGTGTGATCGGATAATAAATCGAAACTGTATTCCTGGCATGTATTCCTCTTACATGGCAAACCGTACTGTCGTTTGTTGCCGCGCTTGAAGAGAGCGGTTGGCGTTCCGTCGTCATTGCCCGAGCTTAGGAGCCGTTTCAAAGTGTCGACATGAACGGATTGCGATTGCACATCTTCACGGCTGAAAGTTAAAGACTTGTCCAACTTTTTGCCGTTATCTTGAAACAGTTTCGACATTGTTGATTTCTTACGTACGTTTCTATAAAGCTTACGCATAACTCGACACTTTCCAGATCGAATAACCACGAGGAAGTCGGTGCTGTAACTGTCCTCAACTATTAACGTGTTCCGTTTAAAGAAATATGGCATGCAGCAGCCAGGTTTTTCGGTAAGCCGATCTAGTGGCCATGCATTGGTAAAATCGCACCGTTGCAAAAACTTGAGATGATCGAAAGGTTCGTTCAAGAGATGATGTTGAGATAATATATTCACCATCTCGTCGCGTTCTATCCGCAATAGTTCGACGACTCCTTTGCTCGTGTAGGTTGCATTCCAGTTGAGCTTGTTGACCATTTCTGTCTCCCCAAACATGTCGCCCCTCTGGATAAAAAGTATCTTTTGAGAACGGTTTGCTTTATTATATGCGTAAACCTCAACTTTTCCCTTAAGCAAAATGAAGAATTTGTTTGCTGGTTGTCCTTGTGAGATAATAACCGTATATGGTGTGACCACATCAAAGCGGGCAATTTTAAGAATATTCTGTTGCATCCACACCGGGTAATCTAGGAATGATGTGATGCCCATGACAATCAACTCTTGCCTAACTTCTTCAACTTGGTCCTTGCTGCGTTTTTCGGGAAGCTGACTAAGAATGTACTTCGAGTCAGATTCGAGGTCCCTATTCATGCCGGCTTTGAATACAGTCTTATCGAAAACAAGATCCCCTTTAATGAACGGTCTGTTGTCTGGGTCGATATAGTTGGTCGCCATGTTATGGTTAGACTCCGATTTTTTGGTCAGAATGTCATATATAATGGTGGTGGTATTTCTTTTCTGTAACTCCATACGGCACGCCGGGTGAATACTTTGTGCAGCCAAATGTTGAACGTGATGAAGGTCGACATCCGAACTCTCTGTTATTGTAAGGCTGATTGTTGGCTCATTTTGGGGTTCGTTTTTCAGGTTAGTGTCTGTGTTACTGTTGGCATCTTCAAAATGGGTGTCTTTTTTCCCCTGATTGAAAAAAAAAAGAGAAATCAGTTTTAATATCTATAAGTTAATTTTATTGAATTTATAAATAAGTGTATTATAAACTGTTAATATATTTTACCCCGTATAGATATTGTAGCGGAAACTCTAACATGGATAAGATGTAAACGAGATCACGTCTATGGAAATGTACCAAGCCCCACGCTTGCAATGAAAATATTATGAGTGTTGAAAATGGATAAAGAAATAAATGTTATAGATGATTTAGAATAAGTCACAATTTAGGAAGTGCTAAATTCACCAACACGGTGTCGTGATTGAAAGAGAAAATAACATAGTTAACAAACAACACATTTATATATGTACATAGAACCTTTATGATCTGTTCTCCTAGTAGATTGGATTTGGAACTGAATATGGTAAGGGAAATATTCATTAACTATAGCTACCCTGAGGACCTTATTAATGATTGCATTAACAAAAAGGTTGTTGACTTCACCCCCCCTCCCAAATATTTGGCCCTTCAAACTTCCCCATTTATTTGAAACTACCTTGGATAGGGGTAAATAGTAAAAATGTGGGCAAACAGATTTTTGAAAGCATTACTAATTGCTTCTACTCTATTTCGTTACGTTTAGTGCATTCTACAAGACCTGTGTTTTCTTCCTTTCGCAGGGATAGTGTGCCCTGTCAAGTTGTCTTGAAAACCCCTTGTACAGAGAGACTGAATACATTCGAGGATAGCGTCTAGTAGGTAATTCAAACTCTCCAGTCTTTGAGTTCACAAGCCATTTATAGTATTGTGCGTATATTTGTTTAATTATTGTGATTTGTCAGTGTGTGTATATGGTGCCCTTTGTTAGTGCGTGAGTGTATATGTGCGTAAGTGGAGTAGTCGTTTGCTTTCCCTGATCGGCAAGGGCGGGGGTATGGGGTAGGCGTAATGTCGTGTTCGTTGAATGTTTTAAGTCTGGCTTACAAGCCTATTATCAGTTTTGGGTTGTGAAGTTGCTGTTTTTATTAGAAATTAGTATTTCACACTGAGTCGCAAAGTGTATCGTTTCAAGCGAGCGACAATCATTTTCACAAGTAACTTTTTTAGAGTTCGCCTCTTTATATGAACTTATGCTTTTTTGGGGACGACACCTGCTGTGGTTGCGTGAGTGTCGGAGAAAGCAACCGGAGACAGAAGAGAAGAAATAAAATGGAAATAGTAAGTTAAGCGTCGAAGAACGAAAAAGAGTAGCAAGCTAGTGTTAAATATCCAGATGATTGATTGTCAAAAATAAAATACTTGTCGATACCTAGTCACCAGATAAACACCCTTAGGTGTAGCTACATTGACAGCGAAGTCTCACAGTGAGCGTTTGCAAGTGAAAGCGTGGGTGTCACAAATTGTTATATAATATCAACCCGAAATTGATATCGTTAGTTGATAAAAAAAACACCCCATCAAATTCCAATGCACGCGTCTTCCTTATTCACTAACCCGTACTCTTTTACCGCCACCAACAATAAATATATATCATTATATTTTTATAAGGCAGTGTGTCGTCATTCTTTTAAGCACAGCAGAAATACAACGCTAGTAACCTTTTAGGGTCACTCGCATCATATCTCTACCTCCCTACACAGTCGTCGTGTATCTCGCAATTAATTACATTGTGATGAAACACGCTAATTTCAATATTACTGCGTCTACTTGATTGATGTTTTACACATTTATGTAAATAAATTACCCGGCGTGGGAATAGATAAAGTAGTACTAGTAGTAGCATTATTATTATTATTATTATTATTATTATTATTATTATTATTATTATTATTATTATTATTATTATTATTATTATTTGTACTCACTAGGAGTTCTCACACAGGTCATAGACAGTGATTGCTCACCAACAACAACCAGAGTCTGAGTGACAACAAGCCTCCCCAGATTTCCAGTATTTTTCACCTCTTTTCAATAACCACCGCAAATAACCTTGCGGTATCGCAACAGCCGCTTACCATTGATTTCTCGCAGGTAAGAACCATTGGTGTTCTCTTGGATTTGGGTGGCAATAAGATTCCCCAAGGTCCCAGTACTCTCCGCACTCTTCCAGTGGAGGTCTGGTGTCAGCCTAGGCCGGCACCATTTATTTATTTATTCTATGTCTTTGAGGTAAGGAGAAGGGGTAAAGGGAAGGGGGAGCTTATGATGTTTCTTGCAGTTTATGTTCATTGGTTTATGTTTGTGTGGTGTCAGCTGAGGCCGGTGTAATTTAGTGGGGGGGAGCTTATGAGGTGATGTTTCTTGCATGTTCTATTCCTTTGTTAGTGATATGGTGTTCTTCGTGTGGTTTTGTTTTCTTCCTGTTGTAAATTCCATGTGGCTGGCTACTCTTCGTAGCTTATGTGGGTTGGTTTTCGCATTCAAATATTTTCCTTAAGATTGCAGTTTTTTTATCATTGTCGTCTATTGTATGGTTTCGATGTTCCCTTTGATTCTAATTTCTCCCAGTCTTTTCTCCATTTTGGGGGATTGTTCCTAGTGCTCCTAGGATTATTAGTGTTATACCGACTGTCTTCATGCTTAATGTTCCTTTCAGTTATCTGGCTAGTTCTGTGTATTTGCTTCGTTTGTCCGTCTCTTTGATCCTAACTCTGTGTTCTGCTGGAAAAGCGAAGTCCACGATTTAGCAAGATTTTTCCTTATTGTCGATTAAAATAACATCTGGTCTCCTTGCCTGTATGAGTTTATCTGTTTGTATCTCCATATCCCAGATGATTTTGTGTTTTTCGTTTTCCAGTACTGTTTCTGGTTCATGTTTGTACCATTTGTCTGCGTATTCGAAATTCAATCGTTTGCACAGTTCCTCGTGTACTGCTTTCTCAAAACAGTAATGTCTGTCCTTTTTTTTGGGGGGGGGGCGAGTTTGCTACATTCACTTATTATATGATTTACTGTTGCGTCTCTTTGTCCACACAGTCTGCATTTACTGTTTTCCTGGGTTTTATCATTTTTAATGTAGTTTGTCCTAATCGCATTGTTCTGTGCAGCCATCAGTAAAGATACCTTTTCTTAGACATGCCCAGCAATTTTCGTTGGTTTCTTCTTTTGTCAGTCTTATGAAGCGTATATATAGTTGTTTTTCTTCTCACTTTTCTTTTCTTGTCTTTTTGTTTCTGGTTTCGGTGCTTCCCGATTTGCTCGTTGGAACAGTGTCTTATGTTGCAGTGATTAACATTTCTGTGTTCTGAGTTATGTATTTCTCCCGCTCTTTTTTGAATTTTCCACACAATCTTCTATATTTCCCAGTCCTCTTCCTCCTTCTTTTTTTAATGTAGAGTCGGTCCGTATCGTCTTCTGGGTGTAGTGCGTTGTGCATGGTCATTAATTTTCTAGTTCTCCGTCAAGGTGCCTGAGTTCTTCTTTAGTCCAGCTTATGAATGGTCCAGAGTACATTATTAGCGATACTGCCCAGGTGTTTATTCCTTTAACTAGATTCCTGCTGTATAATTTCGTTTCTAGGAGTTTTCTTGTTCTTCGTAAATATTCTTTTCCAATATTCTCTTTAATTTCTGTAGATTTGATGGTGTCTGCTTCTAGAACTCTCAACTATTTTAACTATCCTGATCGCCTAGAGCCCTCGTCTCCTCTTGGTTGGGGAGTTCCATGCCCTCTGTCGTCTCCAGTTTTCCTTTTTTCATTTCTAGTAGTGCACACTTTTGCATTCCGAATTACATTTGGATGTCCTGACTGAAGATTCTGGTCGTATTTATCAGCTTTTCCAGTTCCTTTTTGCTTTTTGCAAATAGTTACAGTTAGTCCATATACATCAGGTAGTTTACTCGTAGTTTTGTGTCTGTAAACTTGTATCCGACATCGCATTTTCTGAGTATGTAGTTGAGCAGCATCATGGCTATTACAAGGAGTAGTGGTGATAGGAAGTCTCCTTGGAAAATGCCTCTCTGTATAGTTATCTCAGTCAGCTGTTGTCCTCCGGCTGTCAGTTCCACTCTCACTGTTTACATTGCTTTCTTAATAAGATTAATAATCCTATCGGGTATCTTGTATAGTTTTAAACATTCAATTATCCATGCTTGAGGGATTCTGTCGTAAGCTTTTTTGCAGTCAATCCATGCCATTGATATGCTCTTTTTCTGCTTTTTACATCATTCAGGATATTTTGATCTATGTATAGCAGATAGTTCGTCTCTCTTTTACCTTTTCGGCATCCTTTTTGTTCTCCGGGGAGTAGTCCACGATTGTTCAGGGATTGGTATATTTGTTCTCTCAGTTGTGCTGTCAGGATTTTCCATATTATTGATAAACAGGTTATTGGTCTGTAGTTGCTTGTGATCGTCCCTTTTTGTGCATATTTTTTGTATTAGCGTTGTCCTTGATTTGGTCATCCACTATGGTACGTCTGTTTTGAGGATACATTCTCTCAGTTTCTGCGCGGCTAGACTTTCATGTAAGGTCGTGAATTTTAAAAACCAGTGTGCATGTATTCCATCGTAGTCTGGTGTTTTCCAGTTTGCCATTTTCCTGAGGGTTGCCTTAATCGTTTCTTCATTAATTTCTGTTTCTGTTCCTTCTTCAATTTCCTGTAATTCATCTTTCATGGTTTTCAGTCACTCGGCATTTTGGTTGTGTTTTTTAGGTTTTCCCATATATTGCTCCGGAAGTGTTTTGTCTCTGTCGGGTCCAGTTTGTCTGTTGTTGTTCGTTCTTCGTTTACGTGTTTGTAACACTGTCTTTCATTGTTTTCAAAGGTCCTGTTTTTGCTGTTCAGATTTGTATCTATATCGTCTCAGTCTACCTTCTATTGCTGCTATCTTTTGTTTAACTTCTTTGTGTTTCTTATTTAGTCTTTCCTTGTGAACCAGATTTCTGCTCTTCCATCGTTTCCTATTCTCTTTCATCCTGTTTTCGGTCTTAGCTTCTTTTCGAAGTTTGGTAATCTGGGTTTCCAGTCTGATTTCCCATCCAGGATTTGTTGGTTTATTCTTTTGGCCAGTCTTTTATTCTCTTTTTAGTTTCATACTTACTGATTTTGCCGCTGCATATATCAAGTTGTTTAGGTATGTGATAGTGTCTGTTGAGATGTATGCAAGTACTTTGTTTACTGTCTCTGTTTCAACTTTTAACTACTTCCAATCTTCGGTCCTTAGGGATGTGAGTTTTGTTTATTCTTCGGACAAGATTCCTTTGATGTTTTCACTTGTATTGCCTCTTCCTCAGTGAGTTCTGTGGTTTCATAATATTTGCCCTCTTCAGTTTCAGTGTTTATCTTTTGCCCGTCTTCTTCCTGTGTGTTTTCGTCAGGTGGTGTTTTTTTATCTCAAACGCCAGTAATCTTTTGTTTGTTTTCCGTTAATTCCATCTTAGAGAACAACCCTTTCTTGAGTATCTGCCTTGCTTGATCTGCTATCCTCTCCTCCATTGCATGGTAGTCAGTAGAAATGCCCATAGATCTTTCATTCGTTTTCAGCATCCTCTTTTACTGGGGTAGCGGCTTTTGTAGTAGCATTCCATTACTAGTCTGTTCTCTTTTGTGATCCATTTCTTTCTATGGCTTTCTGGTTTGCTCTTTTCATTCCTGCTTTCTTGTGTTTGGTCCGTGTCCTTGTCATTCTTGGAATTATAGCGGTTACTTACTTGTATTTTGTCCGTGATCTTGTTTCTGAAATTAAAAGAAGACAACATTCGCAGAATGCAGATCGGATCCCCCATGTTAGACATCGATGGATAACCTGCGCATTATGACACTCACATCTTTCTTCTGAGTCCCACGGCTTTTTTTGTATTTGTAGACATTTTTCATGGTTTGGTGTTTGTGGCAACATAAGGGCTTAGTTTATCTGTGATCATGTCACAGGGATAGTGTTTCTCTCATTTTCATGAAGGTCAAAGTGCAGTACACCACATACATGACATTTACGAAAAAAAAGAAGATATATATATGTTACCTAATTACTTAGTATAAGTTTTCTAGGATACTCTAAAAAGGTAGCACAAAAGACGATAGATTTTCTTCCCATGTTTGTCTGATGAATTGATGCCTAGTTATTAAACGCTTCTTCCTCTGGCTCGGTCGAGATTTGAAATGCACTTCGGTACTTATCAAATAATACAGAAACTTTCCTTCGCCTACCATCACGTGACTAATTATTTTTTTTTGAATTTGTAGAACATTCTATCCTACCCTCAACTTAAAAGCAAGTTTCAGAAGTTGAAATTATTAGTTAAAATAAAAAATATAATGCAAATATTTTTTTTTTAAATCACCATACCGTGATAACATCTATTCAGTAGCCAGGTTCAAGTTTCGAATGCCCGTCGGAACTTTGAGGTTGAAATTATCTAGCTGAGTGCATGTCGGGCTGCACAAACTTTGCGGTAACGAATCTGTTATCCCACGACAGGTGAACTTAATATCAAGGAAACAAGCATTTGGTGTCAATAAAGGTCAGAAATGGAGATCGACAGATCGAGGCGCTATGACGTATTTTGTTGTTGTTCGCGCACAAAGAAACAATACTTTCTTCGGTTGGCAAATGTGGAAGATATATGCTAAGTCTCGGATGAGACTAAAATACAGTTGGCCATGGAATTCAAGCGAACCAGACGTGAGTTTATACTTTAACTTAAGTCGGTATGGACCGAAGGCGAACCCCCCCTGTCTGTCTCGTCTATAGTAATCATCCACCAAGTATAAGTCAAGAAATAACTAAGTAAGAAGACAATATCACCGAGGCAATTAATTAAAATATCACGGACCTCTTCCCTCTACCTCTTTCCAAGAAAAGATAAATACAATGCCCTTTGAAACTCTAAAACATGTCTTCAGATGCCTTTTGTCAATTTAAAGAAAGTTTGTTCACACTGCGACGATCACGGTGTGAAGGCAGAGAGAGAAATCAACAGGGTCAGACGAGGAAAGAGAAAAGAAATGAATCCACGCGGCGATCACAAAACGAAAGAGAAAACGAAGAAAAGTAACAGGCAAATTTCACTTTTAATTGTAACGGACATATGTAAAAAACACGGCACACACTCATACATACGTTAAGTGTAAAATACGCACGCATTATAAAACACACACATATATACGACAAGGTAAAATGGGTATAAATACGTACTGACTATAAAGGGAGTAGAAAACGAGTTTAAAAACTTTTTAATATTTTCGAGTTTTTCAATATATTCGGAAACGTTACATGTATGTGATTAGCAACGAGATTTAAAAGAAAACGTATAAAAAAGTATAAGGAAGTTTAAAGCCTTTAATCACGTTTCAAAAAAGGCAAAACGTTACCCAATCACTGATGATTATCTGTGTTATAACACCTAGTGAGTAAATAATAATAATAATAATAATAATAATAATAATAAAATAATAATAATAATAATAATAATAATAATAATAATAATAATAATAATAATAATAATAATAATAATGTGATAACTATTATTAGTTATGACAAAAACCTTGTCATTGTTAAAGATGGGATATACTAATTTAGATAAGAGATTAGAATGAACATCTTGGTCACGTTTTGAATTCAAGCTTGATGTTGTTTTGACAGTTTCTTATTTATGAAAATCGGTGTGTAACTTTGTAAAATAAACAACTGCCTTTTTTCTTCTAGAAAAAATACCTAAATAAAAAATATAAGTGTAGCATCTCTATTTTCTACACTAATGAAAGTTAAAAATATTATAGAATTTCAATATTATTTGGAAATGTGTTTTAAGTTCATAAAATAGGAGTCGTTGTGAATTGTGTTTATTGACTTCAACCTTTAACCTATGATATACCTTCAGAAAAAGTGTCTTCAGATCTTGCCATCCGTGTTAGAAATCGCATCGTTAGATTTTCACACTCGCCCCTCCCTCCAACCGAAAGGAGGAAGTGAACTTTGGCAGTTGACCTTAGGGATTTTTGGCGCTTCTTTTGAACACGCAGTGAAAATAACATCTTTTATGGTAGTTGAGATTTTGCGAGGGATGCCTCAACCTCATGCCAACTCATTGAATTTACTATTGAATGTTCAATGAACCTTAAAAGCATTTTATTGTCGATCATACGAGAAATGCGATAACCTCGTGTCAACAGAATTTATTAGTTGACTTATATTGAATTATCAAGAACTTTATTAAGTGATGACCAAACTAAAAGGCTTCGGTCACGCAGACACGTATCATTCTGCAAAGAAAAGAAGACCCATCCGATGTCACAATTTTTATAAAATTAAGGTAAGTATAAGTTTTTTTTCTAACGGTGCGATTCGGTGACCATTAGCCCTCTCTGTGTGAGAAAAAATTCCCACAACCGAAAGTAAGAAAATCGAAAGTGTTTTCACATCTTGCCAACCGGAAGTAAGAAAATAGAAAGTGTTTTCACATCTTGCAAACCGGAAGTAAGAAAATAGAAAGTGTTTTAACATCTTGCCAATCGGAAGTAGGAAAATAGAAAGTGTTTTCACATCTTGCAAACCAGAAGTAAGAAAACAGAATGTGTCTTTACAGCTTACCAACCGGAAGTAAGAAAATAGAAAGTGTCTTTACATCTTGTCAACCGGAAGTAAGAAAATAGAAAGTGTGTCCACATCTTGCCAACCGGAAGTAAGAAAATGGAAAGTGCATAGCAAACTGAAATTGATGTCTATTTCTTGCCACCCAGACATCCATAATTTAATGGAAGGGGGGAAAGAGTCAGTAAAAGGACGAACGAGTAAAACAATTGAAAAAAGTGATATCAAATAATTAATGCGGTGTATAATTTTATCAACTTCCGAATATGATGGCCTTTTCTTCAGTCTGTAGTGTAGGACCATTTAATTTGTTTAGAAGATCTGGAATAGCAGTTATTTTTAGCTCTATATTATATGATTTCAACTGTGAACTTAATACTTAACTCTATACAAAGGAGAGCTTTATAAATTAACTTTTTATAAACATTAAAACAGCCTACACAAATTAACTTGCGTTTCTGTGCTAAGTACACTGGACTGCTACAATAATAATTATATATATATATATATATATATATATATATATATATATATATATATATATATATATATTAATAAACTAAACTCGATTTTCCTCTGTAACTCCAGTCACTATAAGACTTTAAACACAAGCGCTACATAGAATTCCAATACGGACACTCAATAATTGAGGCGTGTTTTCGGAAATTATTAGTCAGTTACATCAGATTTAATAATTTCTTACATTAATTCTGGCATACCTGACTCTTTCAAACAAGTCATACATACAGGAAGTCGGAGTAACATTTACTCACACGCAAAAATCTACTACCACTGCTACCACACCTAGAATTCTCTTTCACAAGATACATTTTCCAGGCCTTTCCGTCATTGTTTCATTTTTTTAATGCGGTAATTTTATCTTTCATTCATTATAACTTTACGAACTAAATACGGATCGTTCCGTCAACTTATTTCTCCTACTTTTACGGCGTTTTGATTGGCTGGCTACAATTCTGTTCTTGAATAATTGAATATAATTGCTGAACACTAAAGGAAAATAAACTGAAATTTAAACATAGAGTCTCTTATTATTCTCATTCAGTAAAAGGCCTTCATTTACAAAAATAATTCTTTCAGCACAATATTTATCTAAAAAAACAATATTCGTAGCAAATACTTTATTTCTTCATATATAAATATGTTCAATCATTGATATACACAATTTCAATTTCGTCCTTCCAGTCGTTATGAGTGTATTCTGAGCAATTAAAGAATATCGCTCCGCATGTAACAATTTAATTTGAATACAACTATTAGATATTTTTCCAAATTCAAGCGATAGTCTGTTTTGATTGTTGTTTAGTTAACACCGCCAGCTTTTTTCATGCTTTTCTGTGTTTGAATTTATTGATAATTGCACGGATTATTTAGTGCACGTAAACATTCCTTTCATTCAAAAATTATTAAAACTAATTGACGACACAATGCCCGCCAGCGATTAAAACAATGATTACACATTCGATTCTCACGGCATTATCAAGTAAATGTTAAATTTATTTCATGACAATAGAAACAATATAAGTCTCATCATCAAAGGGTGATGTGTCACTATTGTAGAACAGAACATATGACGTCTTCACACAAATAGGTCACAAGAAGGCATGACAAACTATCTGCTACAAAGGAATTACAAAATAAAATGTTTTCAAATGTTAAACTGTTAGATCACTTAAACAAATCATTCTCTTCTTTAAATACGGCGTCCTTTAATGAACGCTGCATTCATCTAAAAGAGTTTCGTTTTAGGTGAATGAAAAGCAATTTTTGTTTTACGCTTTATGTAACTAATGAAACATTTATCATAACACAAAAGAACCATTGCCTCGGTCTAGAAGGATTTGTTTACAGGAGTTCTCAATCACAGACTGAGGACAGTCGCAGAACACTAACGGACATTACACATATATTCCTTAACGCAAATATCCTACAGGTGTTTATTACGAAACTAATACTTATTTCTTTAAACTTCTTTTTTAATTTTCCCCGGCCGCAGCCGGGACACGAGTCCTGTTATATATATATATATATATATATATATATATATACATATATATAACTGCATACATATGTTGCAACTGTATTTCTATTATCTGATGTTTTGAATTAAATATATATATATATATATATATATATATATATATATATATATATTATATATATTGTCTTTTATACTTGCTTATTAGAAAACCTATGATGAGGAGAAAATTATTCTATACCTACCATTTCGTTCCGTTCCGGATCCATGGCTTTTTTTACTTTGTTAATGTCCTTTCAGATAAACATGACAGCAAATTTTAGTTTAATACATGACAAAGCTTTCGATTCTAAAAAATAAAAGAAAAGAAAATTTAAAAAAAACGCGAACACAAATAAATCAGAACTGCACTCAATAAGCGTATACCCCCGCCACCACGGTCTAATAGTATTTGATTTTACATCACTGAATTAAATATGAAATAAAAACGAAAATTTATCTCTTTTAATCAGAAAACTTAAACTAAGAAGACAGATCTTAAATTCAGTTCCACATTCTGAACAAAACTTTGTACATAATATCTATGAAAAAGAAAATGAATAAAAAAGCACAGATTTCATGTCATAAACGCATTACACATTTTGAATTCTAACGGTCATGGTTCGTTCGAAAACAAAACAAAAACATTCTATTTACATCAAAATAGCACTACATTTGTGATTTCTAACGACAGTGTCGTTTAAGAAAAAGAAAAAACATTCCATGTCATATACGCATTACACATTTTTCAATTTGAACAGCTAATATGTATATACAATTTAATGTTATGTAAACCTTCGTTAATAAAGAGAGCAAATTGAATCCACCAACTCCAGAAAGAATTGCCGATATTTTTGTATAATATTTCATTCTTGGTATATCAAGAATATGTATTTGTTTGATAAGGGAAGAAATAATTGTATGCCAATAAAAACTGTTTTTATAAACTTATGGAATTTGCTCTCTTCATTAATTAATGTTTATCTGACATGAAAATTAATAATGCTATAAGGTAAATCTTTGTTTTTATGAATAGTTTTATATATATATATATATATACTAGCGGGACTCAGCGAAAATTCCAGGGTGTTTATCTCTCTCTCTCTCTCTCTCTCCCTATATATATATATATATATATATATATATATATATATATTTATCAACATATGTAAGTATATATATATATATTTATATATACTAGCGGGACCCAGTAGAAATTCCAGGGTGTTTATCTTTCTCTCTCTCTCTCTCTTTATATATATATATATATATATATATATATATATATATATATATATATATATATATATATATATATACTTATCTATGTTGATAAATCTATATATTATTTATATATATTACCCGGTCACTCGGAACAAAGGCTGTATCTTCCGCTGCCGCCCCCTCTCACTCGCCCCATCATGTCTTTCTGCTCGCCCCACTGTCTTACCGTATATATATATATATATATATATATATATATATATATATATATATATATATATATATATATATATATGAGAAAGGAAGGATGAGACTTATCCGACGTAATGGGAAATGAAAAAGGAAAAACCAAAAGATGTTTTTTTATATATTCATCAACGTTTCGTCCTTGTAAGACTTCCTTAGGATGATAATTTTAAGAAAAGTGTCATGCAAGTATATAGGAAAATATATATATCTCGAAAAATGTTTAAAGGTTTAGCAGCTTAAACTGACAAAAATGCTTATTGAGTAACGCTCCTCATGCCCTTTGACGTGACATATTTTTTAAAATTATAAATATAATTTAAGGATGGAAAAATAAAAAAGGTAGAAATCGATGAGCTCATTCGAAATATGTAAGTATTAAATAAGATTGGAGCCATAGAAACAGAGTTGTGTGACTTTTAGTAGAAAGATTTAAAAAAATGATAATTGACTTTTGAAGCTAAAATTTTCAGGAAAAAAAAGTTAAAAAAGGCCAAATTAAAAACTGAAGACACACTTTTAGATGAAATGAAGCCCCAAAAGATCTAAATTGAAAATTCTCTTTATTAATAAAGAAAATGAAGAAAAATGGCTATATTGAATACATGAACTCTTGGGTATGTTGAAGATGCTAACCCCCAAATATTCGTGTTTTTTTTTCTATTAGTTTCGTATTGTTTCTTAGTGGTGAAAGCAAAGATGTTCCCTCTAAAATTGAAACTGTAGGCTTTTATATATGCCTTTTGTGGAAAATTAAAAAAAATATTTATATAATTATTGCGCTAAATAAATACTAATTTATACGGTATATATATATATATATATATATATATATATATATATATTAATTTTCATATCGTACTGGAAGACTTTAAAGAATATTTGAACGTGTTATATTTGAATAATTAATACATTTGTAGATAGATACCCTCAGCCCCCTCTCTTACAAAATGAGATTATCCTTTTTAGGCAATTACGTGTTGAGAAAAGAAAAACTATTATTTTAGAATTTAGAGTTTTGCATATAAATTTTACGTAAAATTATCACCCATTTCTCGCCGATCGTTATCGGAATAGCGTTTTAAGGGCATATAATATTTTTTTGTTTTGCAAAGGGATTACAATTATATTGTTTTCTTTAGGGGGAGGGGAATAAAACATCAATTAATCCAACCACTAACCCTAAGTCTATGTGGAAACACCCCCCCCCCCAAAAAAAAATCACGTAACTCTATCAATAACCTTAAATCCGGGCTGGAACCCAAAAAATTTAACTAGAACGGTTACATACTTTCTTGGCCTTTTTACTAGGAGCGAAATGTAATATCAATTTTTGTATAATTTTGTATTTATTGTACAAATGAATATTGCAAAGTGTAGTATCTGTTCTGCTACTACACTTCATCTTTTCTGTCCTCGGTCAGTGAATGAGAACTTCTTCTAGACTAAATTCGGCAATGGAAAATTCGTCAATTTTGTCAAAGTAGAAACATTCGATAATTATTTATTAAATATCGATTGAAAATAGATTTTAGAACCGTTCTTGCGAGAGATATAGTTGTAAATACGGAGCTACTCTCCTCACTGAACCAACAAAGTACACTTCTTGTATTATATTCTTGGTACTTATGCAGTGTACGGACCGAGTTATTTTTTAGATAAGTTAAATTCAATTTTTACGATATCTTTTGTTTATTAAATTGTAAGGTGAAAGTACAGAATCATTTGCAAAGCCCCCTCCCCATGTTAAGAATGACTTTTTAAATTATGTTATTTTTCCAACCCGGTTCGTAAACTACAAAAATACCATCTTTACCATGTATTAACTTAATAAAAAGTAGTAATCTAAAATCCTATTACGAGATGTAATCCATCATAATATATTTATGTTTGTTCGTAAACCAGTCAGCCATTTTAATATTTTGTAAATAGTTAAAATAAAAGTGCATTACTTCGTGTTCGATATTTGAAAGGAATTTGAAACATTTAAACTGTCGAATAGAAAGTTATTTAAACTTGCTTAAAATTGGAAACATTGAGAAACAGAAACATTCCAAACAAAATATTTTTAAAAGTGGTCTAAATTTTACTAACAATTAATTTCAAATGTATGGTAGGGCAAAAGTATAAGAAACAATCTAACACACGGGATGTTCAACGCCACACACTATCCACTATGCGACGTCATCGAAGTTTTACTTACAGACAATCATTCAGTTTCCAGTTTCATTTTGGAAAAATAAAATGTAATTTTCACAATTAAAGTTTTTCTTTATTATTAAAACAAAATAGAAAGGTTAAAACTAAAACATATTCGTCGATATTTAAATAATTTTGATATCATTTTAAAATCAAATTGAGAAATAAAATCTTATTGGGACCAATTAAAACTGTAAAAGAAACCTTTTAATGAAAATATATTAACTGTTAATATTTATTCTCATTAGAATAAAGAAGGAAAATTTATAAATAAAGTAGGGAAATTTATTCGAAAACCATCTGACAGATGGTTTTCGAATAATGTAGTAATAATGTACTATTACAAATCCATACCTTCTATATAAAATGAAAAATACTAGACGAAATTAGTAAAATGAAATATTATAGCGATTAGGATCTTCCATACATTGTTTTCTGTCGGCAAACTAATTATGCTATTCTGATCGCTCGAAGATTTTTTTGATAGCACGGACATTTTTTGATAATTATTTAATTTTTAGTAAAATATACGTAATTTTTTAAAAATTCAGGGTCTTTGAAATAATTACAGAAAAGTGATATTTATATTTAAAAAAATGGTAAAACGATTTCTTGAAATTTCAAAATTTACTAAATTTCTGTGCTTTTTAGCTATAGTGAGAACATTTTTCATTCTAAAAGTTTTTGACACGTAGAAACAGTTTTTTAAAGATTAGGCTTTTACTTTTCGAAAATAATTAAATTTTATCTTAAATAATTAAATAGATATGATGAAAATGAGTTTAAAATTAAATTATTATATTTTAATTCATTCCGAAATAATTATAAATTATTTTAACTTATTTGTAACTCAGAAATTAAAATTTAGTCTTATTATTCTGAAACTTATTCTGAAAATCAATTTGTTTTTAATTTATTAATATTTGAATTTAAAATCTTCAACATACTTTTATCTTATTTTACTTTAATCTAAAACTTAAAATTCTGAAAATTTTGAAAATCTTTGCAAATCATTTAATTTTAATTGGAATATGGAATTAGTATTTAAAAAAGACAAAACCCCTGAAATTATTAAATATAACAATTAAGTAAAATTGTATTTTATTATTTTTAAAATATGTTTTAATAGAAAAAATATTATTATTATTGATAATTCTTAACTTATTTATAATTGAATCTCTAATAATTGAAAAGAAAAATAATAACTTTTATTTTAAAAAAGAACAAAATAACCATAAAAAGAAGAATTAAATAATAAAACACATTTGGGGGTAAAATCCCCCAAATGTGTTTTATTATTATTTAATTCTTTAAAAGGGGGTATATGTTCTAAGCTACCCTATCATTTATTTTGCTTTTTACTTATTTTAATAACTTCACTGATTTAAGTAAAACTCTACATTAATTAATATATATTGTCATTTGTGACTATATCTCTGTGGACAGTACTGAATCATGTAGTTGGGTTGTCCAGAAAAGATGTATTTTTTAATAATATTCTAAAAATATTTTGTTAATAAATTATATAAGTAAAAATATTTTTAATGTTTTTCTATTTATTATTTCCAAATAACTTCACTTTTAAACTTAATCTCTAAATTTATTACTAAAGTATAGCCAATTATGGTTTTGTGCTTATGGGCAGTACTAAATCATGTAGAAGGGATGTACAAAAATGGTAAATGTTTTAATAAATTATTCTAAATATAATTATTTTTCTCTAAATTATGTACAGAAATAGATTATGTTTTAATTGACTATATTCTAATTATGTACTTTTACTTTTTATAACCTAAACAAGTGAAGTTATTTTATTGCAAGCTTAATTAAGAAATTTATAATCACTTCATTTGTAAAATTTAAATTTTTAATGATTGGGGTATAGTCATTTGTGCTTTGCCTTTATTGGCAGTACTAAATCATGTAGTAGGGCTGTCCAGAAAAGGCAAATGTTTCATTTGATATGTTCTATTAACAATTTTTTTTGTTTCAAAATACACACGTGAAATTATTATTGTTGCTAACCTCATGTTTGAAGTGAAATTCAAATTTATTACATTTTTCTAAACAGTATGAATCATGTAGTAACGCTGTCCCAAAAATGTAAATGTTTTAAATAAGTATACTAAATATACCTATTTTTTCTAAATTATGATAATTAAGTAAGTTAGAATTTTGTATTATTGCTTTTATAAAGATAACGAAGATAATGAATTAATTATTTTTTTCAGCGGATAAGAAGTAATACATCCAAGGCTTGTTCAGAAATGAATTTGATGCTTTTATTGTGGTGTCATAATGATTATTGGTTTAACTCAATTAGCAATTGTTAGTAATATTTCCACCAACTCAAAGTATACATGACTGAAGGTGAAGCTGGTCACTGATGCTTTGGCGTCTAGTTATTTGTTTTTTTTTTAATTATAATAAAAAATACATTGTACATTATCAAACTGCAATGAAGTGGACTCGACTGAAAAATGCGGACGCATGTGTATTTATATTCTTAACTATAAACCTGGAAAAGTACATACAAATTTGAATTAACTCTTAAAATATTGAAGCTGAAATTGAGATTTGAAGAATTACATGTAGAGTAAAATTAGCAATGTAAAAAGAATAATAAATAATAATGAATTAACTGATTCATTAAATAAAGTTTTATTTGCTTAAAGCATCATTCAAAATGTGAAGAATCCATGAGCGATTGCTCTTTACCACATTACCTTGAGTGGAGCGTATTCTGTTGACTTACATTCGACTCTTCCTAATAGTTAACTCTCTCTAATTGTCAGCACCATTTTGTTCCAACTTCTAATTTTTAATTTTTCCTAACTGTAGTATTTTTTGCATTACTTTCAAGTAACAAATATATATATTTTTTTAAATTTCATAAAAATATTCCAACTTTATTTCAAAAAGAAAATTTAAAAATTTAGTAATAAAGTGATCAAGTGATAAAAGTTTTATGATTAAGTCACTTAATCTTTGAGCCACTAAATCAAGTAAAACATCAGTTAGCCTAACTTGTTAATTTGCCTCAAATTCTCTGTTTACTTGAGGTGACCATTAAGATGACACTTACTGTATAATTAAGGAAAAAATATCTCGGGTGTTTTATGTAATTCTTGTGTTGATCAAAATACCAATATCCAAGAAAGAGCTAAGAAAACCCATTGCATATTAAGTGTGATTAGGTGTATATTTAATTTTTCAAATCTCAATTCCAGTTTCATTATTTAAAGAGTTAATTCCACTTGTACTGTACTTTTCCAGGTTTATATTTAAGAATATTAATACACATGCGTCCGCATTTTCAGTCTAGTATATATATATATATATATATATATATATATATATATATATATATATATATATATATATATATATATATATATATATACTTAACCGTCGTAAAAACTTCTGATATTTGGTCAATAAAACATATAATTTTAGCATATAGTAGGGGCATAGAAAACGACCACAATGAAAGAAGTGGAAATATGCCGGTTTTGAGAGAGGAGACAAACACAGAATAATTTGTTTTGTCTTGTAAATTTTTTTATTTTATTAAATATCACTTGATTTAGTCTCAACTTCTGCACAGTGATCTAATATGAATCACCGTTTTCCATAATATATTTCGAAGGAAGACCTCTTTATCAATATATTTTTATTTATTTATACCGACATGCACATAATCTACGACACTGGCATGTCGATGTTATCGATCAATCGCTGTTAGAAACTGAGATCTTATCAGGAAGAATGAACATCTTATCCATCCTTTAAGTCATATTTGGAAAGAACGGTCCTTTCCAAATATGACGTAAGGGAAGGATCAGATTTCCATTCTGACTGGTGAGATCTCAGTTTCCAAAAAATTTGACTGATAACATCGATATGCCAGTGTCGCAGATTATGTACATGTCTGTATAAATAAAAATAATCACACATATAAAAGCTCGATTTGATATTGAACACTCTTAATAAGCCCGGTTAAAATTCTTTGGATTTATATCCTGCGAATGATTAACTTACCATACCTGGATTAGTATATATATATATATATATATATATATATATATATATATATATATATATATATATATATAATGTTTTATTATTATTATTATTATTATTATTATTATTATTATTATTATTATTATTATTATTATTATTATTATTATTTTATCTTTCTATTTATATTTTATATTTGTAACTTATTCCTTTTTCCAGTATTTGTCTCTGTGGCTCTTCCTATCAATAGATGTTCCTCTACGACAAGCTTGTTATTTTTTCCTTAAATTCCTGTAAGACATTGTGCTAAACGCGCTGATGAAGGACGTTTTGGAGTAGCTTTGTTAATTTTAAGAAATAAAATAAAGTATTTCCAGAATGTTTTGGAAACGACCGTACGCCATACTAGACTTGATTTTCTAATTCTTGGAACAATTGTGATGTTCTAATTCATTAAATCTTCTTATATATATATATATATATATATATATATATATATATATATATATATATATATATATATATACTTTATTTGTATAAATTACGTTGTTAATTTTAAAATCTTTTGTTTATTCCCCTATACAACCTGCATATCAATGGGTGTTATATTGGATGCTTAGTCTCAACGCAGACGATACTGATTGGTTTTGGGAATCAATAAATAAACAACACCCTCCAAAAAATGAAACATTAAAACATACACTTAAAATATAAAAAAACATTGTCCACTACTGGGCAAGTAAGTAAAATAGTTTTCGTTAAATAAATTCTTTCAAAAAATGAATAAATCAAAACTATTTTTTATTTGTATAGTCTGCCTTCAGACTCGGAAATAGTCGAAACTCCTTCGAGATTCTCCGTTCGTACTCAGAATTTCTGAAGTTATGACTGTAAATCTCTGAGTGGCTATCCATAATCAGTACCCAGTTTTTAAATGTTTATACTGTCCACATAAATAAAATGAATTTAAGAGCGAAATGCTTTAAATTAAAAATAGAAAGTAAACCTTAATTGTTTTGAAAGTAATTTGTTTTTCTTACCTGAAATACTAAAACATCCGTGGCCCGTGACTGAATGACGTCGTACAGGATAAATTTGTGAACGTCTGTATACAGCGGTCGTAATAAGCTTGGAACGCTGCTCTGTCTGAGCGGAATAGAGTCAAGATCCGTATCCTGTGATCGCGATAAGCTTCTAATTGAGGGAGATTATTGTATACTCTCCCTTTCACAATACGTTAGGTCTGTATCCTCTCGTGATGGCCCGTCACCAACCTCTCCACTAGGGCCGGATGTAACAAAAATGAAAAATGGTAATTGTCAAAAGTAGTGTGACGTTATAGACGATGCCTGGAAGTTCCAATAGCAGTGTGACGTCATAAAGTATGAATTGTAGTTTCTAAAAGAAGAAAGCATTGCTGCAGTAAAGCGCGCATGCAGACAAGAAAAGCATCAATGTCAACAGTTCAGAGACCACACATGTTTGTGACCTTTGCGACAGCGACTGCTGTTCTCGCATTAGTCTCTTTAGTTACAAGCAGTTATGGGTGCTTCTCCAGATTAGGACCCGAGCTAACGTTGACCCTGTCATTAGGATTAGGGTAAAGGTCATGGTTAGTGTTAGAGTAAGAGTTAGCGTTAGAGTAATGGGTAGGATCAGAGTTGGGATCAAAGTTGGCTTGGGCCCTTATCTGAAGAAGTACTCAGTTCTGCTCCAGCCGAGGAGGCAGACGGGACAACAAGGCTAAGGAGGCATCACCCATGGTCGACTCTGAACGACGGCGGCCTACTACTAAAGATAGGTACGTGCAAAAATGGCGCCTTCTTGTACGGACTATGCTTATTAAAAAGCGCTTATCATCAATTATTTAATTAGTTTCCGTGTAAACTTTGATTGTGTTTGAAAGATAAAAGCCTAAACTTAATCTCTAAACGAAAAAAAAAACTGCATATTTACGTGTGAAAAATAAATTATAATAAAATATGTAATTACGACGGTCAAAACCCCCCAAAATTCAATGAATTTTGAACTTTGAAAAAATTACTTGTAAAAATCCCTTAAAAGATAAATATAAGTTTTTGGGAACTATTTCAAAGATAATTAATTAATTAAAGTCATAAGATACTGAATTAAAAAAAAATCCCACGTTTGACTAAAAATTAGCAAAATTATCCCTTCAAATCTGATAAATGAGTAAAATCCGCCATACCTTCATCGGAAAAGGATTTTGTTTACAAATTGACTATCGCTATGCAAAATATATGGAAGACAAAAATGTCATAATTCATCATTTTTAACTTTATATATAAAAATGTAATAATAGTTTATAGAAGTTGAAAAATTATTATCCATTAATTTCTTTATTCTTTTTAAGGTTATAAACAAATTTAAGTACCCTTATTTTGTTATAATAAAAAATTAAATTAAAAAATAATCATTAAAATCACATGAAATATTTTTTGCAATTATATTATTTTTTTGGTGAAAATATTGATTAAACAATGCTTTATTCAATAATAATATCGCTAATTCAAAAAATTAATTTTTCTTCGAGTTATAGTGATTTTATTAACACGGTATTTACTGGCCTTTTTCGTAATATATACGAAATATTTTGAAAAAAAATTTAATTGTTAACATCTACGATACTTTATTTACATAATCAACATTTAAAAAAATCATGCATTTTTTTTATTAATATATAAAAATATAATTTTAGTAGATGTGTATTTTCTTTTTAAAAAATAATGTATTTTCACTAAGATTTAAAAAAAATAATGGTTTCATTATATTCCGTGATTGTTGATTAATAAATATTGATAATTTCAGTAAAATTGATTGATTTCCTGAATTTTAGTGTATTTTTAAGTGAAGGGGGGGGGGGTCAAAATGTTTTTTCATTTTGGGAATCGGCCATTGATTTTGCACGTACCTAATTAAAGAAGTGAACGAATATGTTTGTTTGAAAGCAGCAGCATCACCCCCTAAAGTCCAGCTTTTCCTCACCGTAATATAGACGGTGGACACGTGGTAGTGTCAGTACTAACCGGCTAAACAGGGATCTGGTGAAAATCCAAGAAGATTCGGTATCAGAATCTGTCGTCCTCTGGTCGTCTCTGCATGTGGAAAGCAAAGAGTGTTAGGCGGAGAACCGCAAATCAATAGAGTGAAAATGGCAACGTTGGTTCTGCGTCATTCCTTTGTCTTTTATGGAAGAAATCTCCCCCGATTTCGCATGCTACCGCTGAGCCTTGCTGTACCCGGTGGCGAGGGTAAACCTCTGCAATCCTACGGATTAACTTATGGCTGCGACCCTCGAGGGGGACTTCATGCAGACCAGGCAATCCTGAAGTACGATCTTTGTGAGTTCTATGTGGAGTCCGACTCGCCTTACAGACAAAACACAACAGCAACCGTAATATGTAGGTTCGTTTGAAAGCAGTAGCAGCAGCCTTAACTGTTGACTGTTGGTTATTTATCTATCTATATACTAAGAATTTGTAAAAGTGCATGTTAAAATGGGAGCATGATGATGTGATTTATAAAAACACAGGTGGGTATAACCGGGCACAGTGGATGACGTCAAATAAGAGAGAGAGAGAAAGAGAGAGAGAGAGAGAGAGAGAGAGAGAGAGAAAGGGGCACGGGTCGTCTATATGACGAACGTCTAATCCCCTTTGAGGTTTAGTATACTAATGACACTGTGTGGATATTTGCTTGTTTGTTTGTATGTATGTTTGTCCCCGTGAAACTGGAATACGTCATAGTTTTGTGATGTAATCCATTAAAACAGAAGAGAATATAACCGTGCACAATGGATGGCGTCACAAAATTATGACGTCATTCATCAAACTGGAGAGCACGCGAGCAGAGGTATGTTATGATGTTTCATCTAGCAGGTCACGGGTCGTCTACTTGATGACCCTTTTCTAGTATTTTTTGCGGAGCTTGTTTGTTTGTTATGACATTCATTTGTCCTCGTGCACACTTCATGAGGTGATCAAAATGATGACATCTCTAAAGGATTACGTCATCCATAAAAACACATCGAATATCCATTATCCATCTCGCTGCACAGCTCCCAACTTAGAATGACCCCCAAAACTTCCACCCTAATTCTCAGTAGCCCCTTACGTCTACAGTGGCAACTTGTCTTGTTTGGGATAAACTATGTTAAGCAAAAACCAGATGCTGGATAGCCGGGCACAGTGGATGGCATCAGCAAAATGATGACGTCGTCTATTAAATAAGAGAGAGAAGGGAAGAGATCCTGTATCTAGACGAATGTCTAGACCCATGTTGGTCTACTAGATAACTAAAACTCTCTGGATTTGTTTATTTGTCCCCCGTACACACTAAATGCTATCGTCGTTTTGTGACGTCATCTATTAGAATAGAGCACAGTGGATTGCGTCACATAATCATGACGTCATCCATCAAACCAGAGAGAGAGAGTTTGAAGTTATTTCCACCGAACAACGACATATCTCTTCGCATATAACATACTTTGCTACTCAATTATTGTTATTTTCATTTCCACTTTTTTCACTTTTTATCTTAATTTTACAGGAGTTCGTTCTCAGAGATCAAGGAGGTCTTTTCTGGAGGTAAAACTTCATGAGGCACATAGATATGGGCTAGTTTACTTAAGGTCCCTCTCCACCTTATCAGACGTTGATTGAATGAAAAAGTGAAGAAGAATCTTCCTCTCCCTAATGAACCAATAAATTATGTTATAATTGCTTTTTCTTGTGGTCTTTGCTTGGTTTTGTGGATTCCATGACCAGAATTTATCTGGTCTGGTGGAGTATCTTAGTGTTGTTACTTGTGGTAGCATTACTAGTATGAGCCAGTGTGGTAGCATTACTAGTATGAGCCAGTGTGTAGCCATTTAAAGGAGATCGTACACAAATATACTATGTTATTTTGAATATTTGGTCAGGGTTTACTTATAGTGCGAAGAATTCTGATGTTACGCTTATTGACGCTAAAATAATTATTCAATAATTCGATATTTGCTAATATAACTGTTTTCACATTTCAAAATTAATAAATTACTGTCAAAAGACAATTAAAGTATAACACATTATTATAATTTATACTGTAACGTGATAAATGCGTTGCAGGTATTAAATAGGTGGTATATAAAGGTAACACGAATTATACTTACATTAATTAATCACATCTTGAGAGTGTATACATTAAGTTAGCTGTTTCTATGCATTTGTTTGCCATATCATACTATAATGGATACCTGGTGTGCGTCTTCAATCGAATCCCCGTCATATTATTAAATAAGATTTATTAATAATTATTTATTTTAATATTAATATTAGTGCCAAATACATGCGGCTGCAGACTACATGGAAATTTTATATTCCTTAGAAATTTCCGTTTTTAATCGAGGCCGGCTCAGCATGCACAGGGCTGATAGCACACCGATATTATTTTTCCGGAGCACCACCGATTCAGAATATACTAATTTTGTGAATGTTTTTTTTGTATTTTTTTAAACTTTTAACTGGACATACACAAGCTTGAATTGCCTACTAGATACTATGCTCGGGTGTCTTCGGTCTCTCTATGCAAGGGTTTGTCAGTATCACCTGAGATGAGGATACTTCACCCTACAAGTAAGCCCTGACCAAATATTCAAAATAACATAGTATTCAAAGCCCAAATAAGTTCCTCTCAACACGGATATACACTGACTTATACGAGGAATGGTGCATCTTCCCCAAGTCATGTTAGCTCAAGTAACAGCACTAAGCTGGATACTCCAACAGACTAAGTATATTCTTGTTCTGGAATCAAATAAGACCAAGAGACAACAAGAAAAATATACTATAACACAATTAACTGGTCAATTGAGGAAATGAAAATTAATGTTCTTAACTTCTTTACTAATTTAACGTTTGACACGTAAAGGAGAACTTTAATGGAATATCTATATATCTCATATAGATATCAAGTGTTAGCCACAGAAAGAGGCCCCTTGATTTCTGAGAACTTCGACTGAAGTAAAATGAAACACAAAACAGAGTTTGAATTACAGACTGGACACCATCTTTGAGTGTCTTCGGTCTCTCTGAACAAGGTTTTGTCAACACAAATATTCAAAATAACATAGTATTCGAAACCCAAATAAGATCCCCTCGACACGGCTATACACTGGCTCATACGAAGAATGATGCACATTCTTTAAGTAATGTTATCTCAAGTAACAGCACTTAGCTGGATACTCCACCAGACTAGATGAATTCTTTTCCTGGAATCTGGTAAGATCAAGAGACCACAAGAGAGATATACTATAACATAGTAAACTGGTCAACTGGGGAGAGGAAAATTAATGTTGTTCACTGTTTTACTAACTCGACACTTGAGAGGTAGAGGAGAATCTTGATTGAAAACTCGGATATCTACGTATCTCATATAGATCAAGTGTTAGCCACGGAAAGGGGCCTCTTGATTTTTGAAAATTTCGAATGAAGTAAAATGAAACAAAAAACAACTTTCCTTGATATACTAGACTAGCAGTTAAAAGTGTGTGTAACATCTTTGTATCATTGCTTCTATCTCTCTCTGCATCTCTCTTTCTCTCTATTTTTCTCTCTTTTCTTTCATCCCCCGTTTTCCCTTTCTATATTTCTCTTCAGCCTAGTGTGTTACTTTCTCTTATTTAAATGTGTTGACAACGACAAGGCCGCCGCCGCCGGCAACAACAATGTTATTCTCTTACCGGTGTTTTCAGTTATAAATGTAATACTGTAATCTTACATTTAATACTCCCACACACCGCCGAATAGTACACAACACAATGACGTTCTTGACTAAGGGTAATTCCGTGACCCCCCCTTCGCAATAATATGAAGCCAAATAGTGTTTATAATGACAATAGTTCGAAGAGTTTTAATCTATACAACTTACCAAATGTAAAACTCTAATCTTACATGTATTGCTCTCGGAAAACGCAGAGTAGACCAAATTAACCTGGTCATTTCCTAATTTCTTGTACCCACGCCTTTCACAATAATATGAAGACAACTTGTGTTGATAATGACGATATTCCGAAGAGATTTAATATATACCACTTACCAAATATAATGCTGTTATCTTACATTTATTGTTCCTGGACAACGCTCAACAAAACAAAAGAGAATATAGTTCTTAATCCTGTGTAATTCCGTTCCCAATCTTTTCACAATAATATACAAAGAAATAATGTTGATAATGACAATAGTTCGAATAAATTTAATACATAACACTTACTTAATGTAATACAACGCCGACTAGAACAAATGGGCCCGGTCAATTCCTAGTCTCTTACCCCGTGTTACAATAATATTAAGAGAAATAATGTTAGTAATGACACTATTCAGAAGAGATTTAATATATACCACTTACCAATATAATAGAGTAATCTTACAGTTATTGCTCTCATACAATGCCGAGTAGAACAAATTGGCCCCTTCACTTTCTAATTTCTGTCCCTACTTTTTCACAATAATATTAAGAGAAATAAGGTTCATAATAAGAGTAGTCCAGAAGAGATGTACTATATACCACTTACCAAATATTATACTGTAATACTAGATTTATTGCTTACGGACAACGTCGAGTAGAACAAATAGTAGGTCATTTCATAGTTTTCGCATCACACTTTCAAAATAATATGAAGAGAAATTATGTTCATAATTAAAATAGCCCGAAGAGATTAAACATATTCCACTTAACAAATGTAATACTGCTATCTCAGATGTATTGCGCCCGGACAACTTTGAGTAGCACACATGGTCCCGGGCAATGCCTAGTTTCGGCCACCTCAATAATATGTAGACAAATGATGTTGATAATAAGCGATTCAATATATGCAACTTTAAAAATGTAATACTGTAATCTTACATATATTGCCCCCAGACAACGCCGAGTAGAATTAAAACCCAATGCCGTCTTGATCCATTATAATTCTGTTTACTCCTATGTTTTACAATAATATGAAGAGAAATAATATAAATAATGACAATAGGTAGAAGAGATTTAATATATACCACTTACCAAATGTAATACTGTAATATTATATTTATTGCTATGGAACAACGTCAAGTAGAAAAACATGTACTGCCTAATACTCTAATTTTTTGGCAATACCATTTTACCAATGATCTGAAGAGAAATGATTTTAAAATGACAATAATCATTAGAGATTTAATATATACCACTTACCAAATGTTATACTGTAATCTAACTTTTATTACTCCCGGACAACATCAAAAACCACCAATTGTCAAGGACAATCCCTAGTTTCTTTACACCTCCAGACTTTCACTATTATATGAAGAAAAATTATGTTTATAATAACAATAGTATTAAGAGATTAAACATATATCACTTACCATATATAATATTGCAATCTTATATGTATTGCCGCCAGACAACGCCGAGTAGAACATATTGCCCCTGTTATTTCTTAGTTTTTTCTCCTCTTTTGACAATAATATGAAGAGAAATGATGTTGATAATGTTAATAGTCCGAATAGATTTACTATACAACCCTTACCAAATGTAATACTGTAATCTTACATTTATTTCTCCCAGATAACGCCGAGTAAAACAATAAAAACAATGACTTTCTTGAAACCAAGTGAATTCTGCCTACCCTTTAATACTGATATGAAGAGAAATGACGTTTATAACACAAATAGTCCGATGAGATTTAATATACACCACTTACTAAATGTAATACGGTAATCGAGCATTTATTGCTTTAGGAAAACGCCGAGTGAAAAAAGTTGTCCCGCTCATTTTCGATTTTCTTATTCCTCCTCCCCGTTTTACAATAATATAAGGTAAAATGATGTTGATAATGGCAGTAGTAAGAACAGATTTAATATATACCACTTACCAAATGTAATACTGTAATCTTATATTTATTGCTCCCGGACAATGCCGAGTAGAACGAATGGTCCGGGTCAACACTTTGTTTTTTTCACCTCTTTCACAATAATATGAAGAGAAATTACGTTGATAATGATAATAACCCGAAGAGGCTTTATATATACATATAAAAAAATGAAATACTGTAATCTTACAATTACAGCTCACGGACAACGCCGAATAGAACAAGAGACAATTTATATCGAGTAATTTCGTCTCGACCTTTTCACAATGATATCAACAGAAATGATGTTGATAACGTAAATAGTCCGAAGAGATTTAATATATATCGCTCACCAAATGTAATACTGTAATCCTACATATATTGCTCTCGGACAACACTCAATAGAACCAATAGTTGCAATCAATTCTTAGTTTTTTGTCTCTAACTCTTTCTACAATAATATGAAGATAAATTATGTTAATAATAACAATAATCCGAAATTATTTAATATATACCATTAACCAAATGTAATTATCTAATCTTACATTTATTGCTTCCGGGCAACGCTGAGTAGAACAAATTGCCCCGATAATTTCGTAGTTTCTTGTCCTCTCACCCTTTAACAATAATATGAAAAGAAATTATGTCGATAATAAAAATGATCCGAAGTGATTTAATACATACCACTTACCAAATGTAATTCTGTAATCTTAAATTTATTGCCCCCGGACAACTGCGAGTAGAACAAATAATATTGGTCAATTTCTAGTTTATTTACCCCTACCCCGTTTCACAATAATATGTAGAGAAATTATGTTGATAATCACATGTCTGAAGAGATTTGATATATACCCCTTAATAAATGTAATGCTGTAATATTACATTTATTGCTCCCGGACAATGCCGAGCTTAACACAACACGACCATTTACCACATATAATACTGTATTATTACTATTACTACTACTAAACCCACCCAAAAATTAAGGTGGCCATCATAGCACTACTTAAACACCCCCTTTCCTAGTTTTTTCTCCTTTCACCATAATTTAGAGAGAAATGATGTAATTTCCTGAAAACTTGAAGGAATGACCCCACATTATTTTTTAAAATTACTACATAATTACATTGAAAACTTCAGAAAAATAACAACTTCCACTAACGAACCGTTGCTCAGTTCACTCCAAAAGAATGAAAAGTTTCTTGTAAAGTTTAGATAGCATTCATCCGCTTGACTCGTAGCTGGACATACATACATACATACATACATACATACATACATACATACATACAACCTCCAATTATACAATAGACTAGCAGGGATTTTTAGCGTTGCCGGGACCATAAAACAAAATAGAATAGGTTAAAATGTATAACATATTTCTATTAAAACTTCCATCTCTCTCTATCTATCTCTCTATTTTTCTTTCTTCCCCTCCCCGTTGTCCCCCTCCTTTTCCTCAAGCCCGTCTTTCTTCTCCGCCCAGCCCATTTCTCTCTCGTGTTTTAATGTATTGATGATAATGATGATAATAATGATGATGATGATGATGATGATGATAATAATGAATATGATAATGATGATAATTATAATAATAATGATGATAATGATGATAATGATGATAATGATGATAATAATGATGATGATAATGATGATAATAATGATAATAATAATGATAGTGATGATGATGATGATGATGATGTAAGTCATTAACCGCAGATTTTAGTTTAATAGTTATTGCTCCAGGACAACACTGAGTTTTAATGTATTCCTGGGCTACACTGACTTGCTTATATTTACCCCCTTAATAATGTAATGAAACATATTTATTTTAGTGTATTCCCGGACAACGCTAATTATCTTCTCCATCCAGCATTCACTACTGTATTATTACACACACTTGCTGTATCTAGGGTATTGAGCACCTACATATTCAGCATATACCACTTAGCAAGTGTAACACTGCATAATTATATACACCAGCTCTATAAAGTATATTGATCAATTCTGATTCAGCATATACCACTGAATAAGACTAATAATGTATTCTTACACAAATGCTATTACACCCATCTGCTTTATCTAAGGTATTAAGCATTATGTAATTTAACATACCACTTACTAAGTGTAATACTCTATTATAAAATACATCTGCTCTATATAAGATATTGAGCACTTTTGGGATTAGTGGATATCACTTACAAAATGAAATAGTGTGTGATTATTTAATGGCTCCCGGGAACATCGAGTTTCTTGTCTAGTAGTCAATACCGTAACAAAACATAGTGGAGTTTTTGTTTCCGGGCAACACAGCGTTTAAAACACTTGCTCTATCAAGGATATTGTGCACTTTTGATTAACTTATCAAATCTAATACTGTATTATTATTATTTAATTGCTCTAGTGTATTCTCATTATTTAGATGCATATATTGTAGTGTTTTGCTATACATGTAACATTTTATGTCATTTGTCGCACATTTGCAACATCATTTATGATTATTCAATAAATATACATTTAAAAAAAAAATAATCATGTATACTACTTTATCCCTATGAAGCGTCTTTCACATGTTTCAAACCAATATAAAAAATAAAGCATTTAAGCGGTAACTATAGTGAAAGTAAGAAGCAAGTGCAAAAAGAAATACGCAAATAACGTGCCAAAACAATCCACCTTTTATAACATAGTCAATGACATGTGGCCCCTAAATTACAGAATATCATCGGACTACCATCCTCTGGTCGAACACATCCTGGGCAAATCCAAATACGATCAACGAAGGACTTAATCCCTTTCTTAAGATGACCCCACCGCCGTCAATTATAGCATCCGTCAATTCCCGTTGTATGGTTAGTAAAAGCTGTTTCTATACGTCCTTCACTTCGAACGACGATGTGTTGAACTTCCAGTATTCACTCATGCTAGGTTTAGGGTTATCTAAGTTTACCTGAACACGGACAAGCCTATGATCCGAGTAAACTATGTTGTGAAAACTTGGTCAATCTAAAAACTACGTCGACTCTCTTAATTAAGAACCGATCGATGTAACTCGAAAGTTACACCTAATCGGAGCCGCGACTAGAAGTCCAAGTCCATACTACGTCACGGGGTTGGTCATCCCGGAATTTATCGAGAAGATTGAAATTTTCGACAAAATCACGAAATGGTTGAACCTCACCGTTCGTGTTGGTAGCCCTAGAACAGTTTCCCCGCGATCTAAAACCACATCCCAGTCTCCCGTTAGAATTATCCGACGAGTCGTATTCATGAAAGACTTGATCCGCCGAAAAAAGGAAACCGTATAGCCTTTGGTCGCATAATCCCCAATGAGCCGAAATACTACATCCTTTACGGTAACATCTAGAACCCACAGCTGAAAGTTTGTAGACAGTATACCCTGATAATCATTTGGAATATAATGAGTCTTCTGAAGACAACATATATCCACACCAAGCTGTTGAAAATCACGTGCTACTAGAAATTTACGAGAGGTATCCCTCAACCCTCGGTCATTTGAACTAGCTAATCTTGGTGCCCTTATGGGAGCTTAGAGTTTGGCATCCGAAACGAACATTGCCGGTTTCAAGACACCGACAGCTTGTCTCAGAGAAGCATGTGCCATCTCCATAGTCATGAGCCCGTCTTGAGCACGCCGCCAATGTCTAAGGGGAATGTTAATTTCATGGCTCCATACAGGGATTGGTGCATTTTGAAGGGAACTCTCCCTACACAAAGCTTTTTTGCAAATTTGACAGTGCGTTATCATTAAAGAAGGCGAGAGGAGGAGGAGGAGGAGGAGTATCGCTTGATCTCTTCGCCTCTTCCATAATAGACCAAAGTCCCTTTGCCTCCTTTTTAGTCCTGACGACTGTCAGTATCCTTTGAGCATTTTTAGTATCATCTGGGTTTTACGTTTCCTTCTTCTGTACATTTTTAAAAACTACGGTATATGGTGGCTTTTCATTAGTCTCTTAGTCGGGTGATATTTTGCACACGTCTTTTCTCGTTAAAAATATTGGTCTCTTTTTCTTCCCTCTCTCTTTAATGACGGGCTTCTTTGTCTCTTTTGTGATATTGTGGTGGCGGGAGGAGGCTCCATTTCGGTTCTCATTGGAGAGGAGGCGTATATTTTTAGGGTGGTGGTGCACGGAGTGTTGAAAGGTGATGGTTTGGGGAGGCCAGCGTTGCTTTCGCAGGGTGTCCAAGTGTTGTCATTCTATTTTCCCTCTTTGGGACGGAGGTTTTACCGGGGGTATCGTTTTACTTAAAGAGCGGCGTTCTTTTGGAGGTGTTGATTGTTCTTTGTTACTTTACAATTTTTCTTGTTGGTTTGTTTCTCTTACTTTGTCGGGCGAGTATTTTAGCTTTAATAATTCAATAAATTTGATCCCCTCTGGATCATTACTCGTCTTTATGGCAAGTTCCTCTTCTTCCGAGAGTGATTTTGCATATGTCTTGGGGGGGGGGGGGCATTTTATTGATTGAACAACAGTCCATTTTTTTTTCGAGAATTCACTAACTTATTTATCATCTGTTTTAATTTTAAACGGTCATATTTAAAAGGTAAGCTCTCGAAATATATGCCAAATTATATAGACTAGTTTTGTCCGATTTGCAAAGAGGTGACCGGAAAATTAATCCACGTTTTAATTTTGTTTATTTTGCGGATTTCTTTAATGCATTAATTTTTATTTGCAAATATTAATAACCAAATAATAAAATCAAACCCTATTAAAAATGTTGCTACTCGGACTTAGGGTTATTGGAAGGGTTATGGGAGTATTTTTGTAATAAACAAATAAAATCAAACAATATTTACTAAAAATGAAAATGAAGTATATTTCAAATTTAACATAATAATTGCGTATCCAATATAGAATATTGCAGAAGAAATTGGAAAAATACACTTTAATCCGAGAAAAAAAAAAGAAATACGCAAAAAGTCTGACAACAAATTAATACGGTGGATTAATTTAACCTGTCGCCGCTTGGTAAACCAGAATTTAAAAAAATAGTCGATAAAAGTTGGCAGCCAGTTTAATAGCTAAACGCTTCCATATAAACTTTAAAACTTATCGTTTGTTTTCATTTTTTTGTAAGTATTCATCGTTTGTTTTCATTTGTAAATTATTTATCGTTTGTTTTGGATTTGTATGTTTAATTATTGTTTGTCTGTTCCCTGAATTCAAAATTGCAGTACTTGATTGTATTCTGCTTCAAAAGTTCACATCGTAACCAAGAATATTTTCTATACAACAAATAGGTTTATATTGTAAATTACAAAAATTATAATCTTCATCGCTTTGCATGTTTTTATTTAAACAACTTCTATAAAGAATTATTTTTCAGATTGTTCAATCAAAAATGAATTTTACTCCTTAAAACTCAAGAAACATCGTTATTTTTATTTACTTTAACGCAGCAAAAACACAACTTTTCTTTTTCAATGAATTGTTTTTTTGGTGTTGTTTTTGTAATAAAAAGTTCAGTTTCAGTATAATTTTTTATTTATTTATTTATAAATAAATTTATAAATTTATTTATTTTTTATTTTTTTTTTTAATGCATTTTGTAAAGTTTTCTAAAGCTTAAAAAAAACAAACTATCATTCATCTTGACTTTACAGCATGTCTCGCCTACCCTACAAGGGGTATGATGTCATTTTCCATCGAACATGCCTTCTTCGCGTAGGTCGTGACATGGACGGAGTGAAATAAAAAATTCGGCAAAAAAAAAAGAAAAAAAAAGCGACTTCAACGGGTAACAAGTAACAAAAATAACAAATATTGACAGTAAAATTATAGCAATAAAAAAAAGAATCGCTCAGACGTAACTTACTTTTCTAAAGGAAATATATTTATTCATATTTATTTCATAGAAAATAAATATAAAATGTTGCACAAGGCAGAAAAAGGCGAGTGGAAAAATTGGCTGGTCACAGTCAAAACAAAATCAATCAATGATTAACCTACTAAAAACTCAAAGAAAAACTATAAACATGATGTGGATAGTTGGGGAATAAAAATCTTATATACAAAAAGAATGAAATATATATGTACAATGAAACAAAAAAAAAGTGTTAGTAAAAGAACCTCCACTTTAACATGTAGCATATAAAGAGTTTTGCCAGTCGAAAAAGTCGACGCAGGCCCCAAAAGCTGTACTACATACAGCTCTTTCGAAATTACGGAAGTGGACCCGTATCTGATAAAACAGCAAATCTGTCATCTTATTGGGATCGGGAATGGGAATTACCAAACAAAATTGGGGGGAAAAAAACGGGATGGGAAAGGACTAAAATAAAAAGGGACCTATGATACCAAGCATACTTTAGCTAAGTTAAATGGGGGGAAGATAAGAAAAGTCACCTAAAGTCTAACCGGGCCAAAAAGGGATCAGTGTTCGATTCGACTGCGAAAATTCTTTATCTAAGGCAAAACTTACTCCATTTACCCGACACAAAAGCGAAATTTTCATCCATCTTTTGTTGAAATTTTCCGAAGGGAGTTTCACGTTCTCGAGCCTAATACGCATTTCCAGGCGATGATGTCTGGAAATGAGAACGAGCTGAAGAGCAGTGAAGATCTCATCTCGGTAAATTTCACTCTGCCGAGTCGACCATACCACGAGAAAGCAAAGCAACACATAGTGCTCCTCCTTATTCACCATCGGCGCCAAATTGAAACAAGTGTATAAGGATTATAGGACAAAGAACAGTCCGTTCAACATGCGTACCGTGTAGCCTTCAACCAACTTACACAGCAAGAACACAATAGCGCGGTAAACGAAAGAGGAACTGATAGTTTCCTCATAGTCACCGCATCGACACAACACGATGTCTCTACTAAGCCCGCTGCGAAAAGTATGTTGCCGACCAGAGGACATTTCTTATCAGCCTGTTAATTGTAGAAACACCTCAAACCAGGAAGCCAAGACAAGATTAAGCGACGCCCCACCCTTGTCATGCTGAACTCCCTAATCGTATTCTCGAACAAATCCTCTCACCATAACTCGATATGATGCCTTACGGGACAATACTCGGGTATCACTAAGGCTTTCAGTCACCCTTGTGATAATTTCTTTTAAACGATGCAATCCTCTTCCGATTAAAAGAAAGAGTTTCACTTCAGTAATATTCAGATCACATGCGAGTTGTTGCAATCAGTTTCGTGACATGGTCCTTCGTAGATCTAATCAGTTTTTTTGTTTTTCTGTCATTTACGTAGACCGTTTTGAAAATTCTTCCACTCTTCGTAAGTCTATAATCAGGACTTTTTTGGTAGTTAATTCGGTGATTGTTTAGGATTCTAAACAATTTATTCGACGGTAATCTTCACCGAGGGAAACTTGATCGATTCAGACTTTCAGGTCAGCGTTTTTTCTATAAGATCCGTCTATAGCATAGAACTATTACCTGATTCAATAAAACAAAAATGGACGGCATACTACAAACACAACGGGCATGTACCTAAATAGGCTTGAACAAAACATAAAAGTCTGAAGGACGAGTTCATCAAATGAAAGGTAGGGCAGGAAATATAATTAACCACAATAGCTTCGGCAATACATATACTACAATTGGAACGATACAGAGAAGATACCCATAGCTCCTAAGGTACTGAAATTCTGTTCCAATTGCTGCTGCGCACACGTGAAGACGGTGTCAATGCAGAAAATTCCCTTTCTGCTTATCTTCCTCTCAGATAACGTATAGTCATTGTGAAACTTGTTATCTAATGTTAATATAATAAATTATAACCTGTGCTTGTAAAAATAAAAATTGTATAGGTAAAAATAAAACCCGTACTTCTGTAGGTTACACTCCGATCTGACATCATAATGTTATTATTTAGAAAGCCCTAAACATGGGGAGGATGGGATTTGGTAACTATGGCGTACTTTCAGCTAACAATTTAATAAACAACAGATACCGTAAAATTTCAATTCTAAACGTTTATTTTCTTAGGTGAATTATAATGGAGAACACTTTCTGCATTGACACCGTTTTCCCGTCTGCGAAGCAGCAACCGGAACTAAATTTCAGTACCTAATCTTTACCATGATTATTATTTACGATACTACTATTACTAACACAGGTTTTGTTGCTGTTTCTTCTTTTTGTAGATGAAGAGATCTGGCAGGAGTCATTTTCACTGATCGTCTACTGTCAGCCATTTTGTTTCTCTTGTGAAAAATATAAATGTTTATTTCTCCGCTAATAACTCAATAAAGTATTAAATAAATAAAACGAGTACACGAAACTGTTGATAATATTGTATTTTATCGGATATTTGCATTTAAAATATGGTAGATTAGTTGAATAATTTTTGTTTATGATGTTATTTTCGAGATATGCAAATGAGGCGGATGGAGAGATTTGGGGTATCGATATAATTGAATATATATAGCAGCAGATGGCTTAGTATATCTGTACTCGCTTCGGCAGTACATATACTAAAATTGGAACGATACAGAGAAGATTAGCATGGCCCCTGCGCAAGGATGACACGCAAATTCGTGAAGCGTTCCATATTTTTTGTATTTAAACTTACTTTTATCTTACTATTATTAATGATTGTGATACATATTAGGTACTGAAATTCTGTTCCAATTGCTGCTGCGCACACGTGAAGACGGTGTCAATGCAGAAAATTCCCTTTCTGCTTATCTTCCTCTCAGATAACGTATAGTCATTGTGAAACTCGTTATCTTATGTTAATATAATAAATTATAACCTGTGCTTGTAAAAATAAAAATTGTATAGGTAAAAATAAAACCCGTACTTCTGTAGGTTACACTCCGTGCTGACATCATAATGTTATTATTTAGAAAGCCCTAAACATGGGGAGGATGGGATTTGGTAACTATGGCGTACTTTCAGCTAACAATTTAATAAACAACAGATACCGTAAAATTTCAATTCTAAACGTTTATTTTCTTAGGTGAATTATAATGGAGAACACTTTCTGCATTGACACCGTTTTCCCGTCTGCGAAGCAGCAACCGGAACTAAATTTCAGTACCTAATCTTTACCATGATTATTATTTACGATACTACTATTACTAACACAGGTTTTGTTGCTGTTTCTTCTTTTTGTAGATGAAGAGATCTGGCAGGAGTCATTTTCACTGATCGTCTACTGTCAGCCATTTTGTTTCTCTTGTGAAAAATATAAATGTTTATTTCTCCGCTAATAACTCAATAAAGTATTAAATAAATAAAACGAGTACACGAAACTGTTGATAATATTGTATTTTATCGGATATTTGCATTTAAAATATGGTAGATTAGTTGAATAATTTTTGTTTATGATGTTATTTTCGAGATATGCAAATGAGGCGGATGGAGAGATTTGGGGTATCGATATAATTGAATATATATAGCAGCAGATGGCTTAGTATATCTGTACTCGCTTCGGCAGTACATATACTAAAATTGGAACGATACAGAGAAGATTAGCATGGCCCCTGCGCAAGGATGACACGCAAATTCGTGAAGCGTTCCATATTTTTTGTATTTAAACTTACTTTTATCTTACTATTATTAATGATTGTGATACATATTAGGTACTGAAATTCTGTTCCAATTGCTGCTGCGCACACGTGAAGACGGTGTCAATGCAGAAAATTCCCTTTCTGCTTATCTTCCTCTCAGATAACGTATAGTCATTGTGAAACTCGTTATCTTATGTTAATATAATAAATTATAACCTGTGCTTGTAAAAATAAAAATTGTATAGGTAAAAATAAAACCCGTACTTCTGTAGGTTACACTCCGTGCTGACATCATAATGTTATTATTTAGAAAGCCCTAAACATGGGGAGGATGGGATTTGGTAACTATGGCGTACTTTCAGCTAACAATTTAATAAACAACAGATACCGTAAAATTTCAATTCTAAACGTTTATTTTCTTAGGTGAATTATAATGGAGAACACTTTCTGCATTGACACCGTTTTCCCGTCTGCGAAGCAGCAACCGGAACTAAATTTCAGTACCTAATCTTTACCATGATTATTATTTACGATACTACTATTACTAACACAGGTTTTGTTGCTGTTTCTTCTTTTTGTAGATGAAGAGATCTGGCAGGAGTCATTTTCACTGATCGTCTACTGTCAGCCATTTTGTTTCTCTTGTGAAAAATATAAATGTTTATTTCTCCGCTAATAACTCAATAAAGTATTAAATAAATAAAACGAGTACACGAAACTGTTGATAATATTGTATTTTATCGGATATTTGCATTTAAAATATGGTAGATTAGTTTAATAATTTTTGTTTATGATGTTATTTTTGAGATATGCAAATGAGGCGGATGGAGAGATTTGGGGTATCGATATAATTGAATATATATAGCAGCAGATGGCTTAGTATATCTGTACTCGCTTCGGCAGTACATATACTAAAATTGGAACGATACAGAGAAGATTAGCATGGCCCCTGCGCAAGGATGACACGCAAATTCGTGAAGCGTTCCATATTTTTTGTATTTAAACTTACTTTTATCTTACTATTATTAATGATTGTGATACATATTAGGTACTGAAATTCTGTTCCAATTGCTGCTGCGCACACGTGAAGACGGTGTCAATGCAGAAAATTCCCTTTCTGCTTATCTTCCTCTCAGATAACGTATAGTCATTGTGAAACTCGTTATCTTATGTTAATATAATAAATTATAACCTGTGCTTGTAAAAATAAAAATTGTATAGGTAAAAATAAAACCCGTACTTCTGTAGGTTACACTCCGTGCTGACATCATAATGTTATTATTTAGAAAGCCCTAAACATGGGGAGGATGGGATTTGGTAACTATGGCGTACTTTCAGCTAACAATTTAATAAACAACAGATACCGTAAAATTTCAATTCTAAACGTTTATTTTCTTAGGTAAATTATAATGGAGAACACTTTCTGCATTGACACCGTTTTCCCGTCTGCGAAGCAGCAACCGGAACTAAATTTCAGTACCTAATCTTTACCATGATTATTATTTACGATACTACTATTACTAACACAGGTTTTGTTGCTGTTTCTTCTTTTTGTAGATGAAGAGATCTGGCAGGAGTCATTTTAACTGATCGTCTACTGTCAGCCATTTTGTTTCTCTTGTGAAAAATATAAATGTTTATTTCTCCGCTAATAACTCAATAAAGTATTAAATAAATAAAACGAGTACACGAAACTGTTGATAATATTGTATTTTATCGGATATTTGCATTTAAAATATGGTAGATTAGTTGAATAATTTTTGTTTATGATGTTATTTTCGAGATATGCAAATGAGGCGGATGGAGAGATTTGGGGTATCGATATAATTGAATATATATAGCAGCAGATGGCTTAGTATATCTGTACTCGCTTCGGCAGTACATATACTAAAATTGGAACGATACAGAGAAGATTAGCATGGCCCCTGCGCAAGGATGACACGCAAATTCGTGAAGCGTTCCATATTTTTTGTATTTAAACTTACTTTTATCTTACTATTATTAATGATTGTGATACATATTAGGTACTGAAATTCTGTTCCAATTGCTGCTGCGCACACGTGAAGACGGTGTCAATGCAGAAAATTCCCTTTCTGCTTATCTTCCTCTCAGATAACGTATAGTCATTGTGAAACTCGTTATCTTATGTTAATATAATAAATTATAACCTGTGCTTGTAAAAATAAAAATTGTATAGGTAAAAATAAAACCCGTACTTCTGTAGGTTACACTCCGTGCTGACATCATAATGTTATTATTTAGAAAGCCCTAAACATGGGGAGGATGGGATTTGGTAACTATGGCGTACTTGCAGCTAACAATTTAATAAACAACAGATACCGTAAAATTTCAATTCTAAACGTTTATTTTCTTAGGTGAATTATAATGGAGAACACTTTCTGCATTGACACCGTTTTCCCGTCTGCGAAGCAGCAACCGGAACTAAATTTCAGTACCTAATCTTTACCATGATTATTATTTACGATACTACTATTACTAACACAGGTTTTGTTGCTGTTTCTTCTTTTTGTAGATGAAGAGATCTGGCAGGAGTCATTTTCACTGATCGTCTACTGTCAGCCATTTTGTTTCTCTTGTGAAAAATATAAATGTTTATTTCTCCGCTAATAACTCAATAAAGTATTAAATAAATAAAACGAGTACACGAAACTGTTGATAATATTGTATTTTATCGGATATTTGCATTTAAAATATGGTAGATTAGTTGAATAATTTTTGTTTATGATGTTATTTTCGAGATATGCAAATGAGGCGGATGGAGAGATTTGGGGTATCGATATAATTGAATATATATAGCAGCAGATGGCTTAGTATATCTGTACTCGCTTCGGCAGTACATATACTAAAATTGGAACGATACAGAGAAGATTAGCATGGCCCCTGCGCAAGGATGACACGCAAATTCGTGAAGCGTTCCATATTTTTTGTATTTAAACTTACTTTTATCTTACTATTATTAATGATTGTGATACATATTAGGTACTGAAATTCTGTTCCAATTGCTGCTGCGCACACGTGAAGACGGTGTCAATGCAGAAAATTCCCTTTCTGCTTATCTTCCTCTCAGATAACGTATAGTCATTGTGAAACTCGTTATCTTATGTTAATATAATAAATTATAACCTGTGCTTGTAAAAATAAAAATTGTATAGGTAAAAATAAAACCCGTACTTCTGTAGGTTACACTCCGTGCTGACATCATAATGTTATTATTTAGAAAGCCCTAAACATGGGGAGGATGGGATTTGGTAACTATGGCGTACTTTCAGCTAACAATTTAATAAACAACAGATACCGTAAAATTTCAATTCTAAACGTTTATTTTCTTAGGTGAATTATAATGGAGAACACTTTCTGCATTGACACCGTTTTCCCGTCTGCGAAGCAGCAACCGGAACTAAATTTCAGTACCTAATCTTTACCATGATTATTATTTACGATACTACTATTACTAACACAGGTTTTGTTGCTGTTTCTTCTTTTTGTAGATGAAGAGATCTGGCAGGAGTCATTTTCACTGATCGTCTACTGTCAGCCATTTTGTTTCTCTTGTGAAAAATATAAATGTTTATTTCTCCGCTAATAACTCAATAAAGTATTAAATAAATAAAACGAGTACACGAAACTGTTGATAATATTGTATTTTATCGGATATTTGCATTTAAAATATGGTAGATTAGTTGAATAATTTTTGTTTATGATGTTATTTTTGAGATATGCAAATGAGGCGGATGGAGAGATTTGGGGTATCGATATAATTGAATATATATAGCAGCAGATGGCTTAGTATATCTGTACTCGCTTCGGCAGTACATATACTAAAATTGGAACGATACAGAGAAGATTAGCATGGCCCCTGCGCAAGGATGACACGCAAATTCGTGAAGCGTTCCATATTTTTTGTATTTAAACTTACTTTTATCTTACTATTATTAATGATTGTGATACATATTAGGTACTGAAATTCTGTTCCAATTGCTGCTGCGCACACGTGAAGACGGTGTCAATGCAGAAAATTCCCTTTCTGCTTATCTTCCTCTCAGATAACGTATAGTCATTGTGAAACTCGTTATCTTATGTTAATATAATAAATTATAACCTGTGCTTGTAAAAATAAAAATTGTATAGGTAAAAATAAAACCCGTACTTCTGTAGGTTACACTCCGTGCTGACATCATAATGTTATTATTTAGAAAGCCCTAAACATGGGGATTTTGGGATTTGGTAACTATGGCGTACTTTCAGCTAACAATTTAATAAACAACAGATACCGTAAAATTTCAATTCTAAACGTTTATTTTCTTAGGTGAATTATAATGGAGAACACTTTCTGCATTGACACCGTTTTCCCGTCTGCGAAGCAGCAACCGGAACTAAATTTCAGTACCTAATCTTTACCATGATTATTATTTACGATACTACTATTACTAACACAGGTTTTGTTGCTGTTTCTTCTTTTTGTAGATGAAGAGATCTGGCAGGAGTCATTTTCACTGATCGTCTACTGTCAGCCATTTTGTTTCTCTTGTGAAAAATATAAATGTTTATTTCTCCGCTAATAACTCAATAAAGTATTAAATAAATAAAACGAGTACACGAAACTGTTGATAATATTGTATTTTATCGGATATTTGCATTTAAAATATGGTAGATTAGTTGAATAATTTTTGTTTATGATGTTATTTTTGAGATATGCAAATGAGGCGGATGGAGAGATTTGGGGTATCGATATAATTGAATATATATAGCAGCAGATGGCTTAGTATATCTGTACTCGCTTCGGCAGTACATATACTAAAATTGGAACGATACAGAGAAGATTAGCATGGCCCCTGCGCAAGGATGACACGCAAATTCGTGAAGCGTTCCATATTTTTTGTATTTAAACTTACTTTTATCTTACTATTATTAATGATTGTGATACATATTAGGTACTGAAATTCTGTTCCAATTGCTGCTGCGCACACGTGAAGACGGTGTCAATGCAGAAAATTCCCTTTCTGCTTATCTTCCTCTCAGATAACGTATAGTCATTGTGAAACTCGTTATCTTATGTTAATATAATAAATTATAACCTGTGCTTGTAAAAATAAAAATTGTATAGGTAAAAATAAAACCCGTACTTCTGTAGGTTACACTCCGTGCTGACATCATAATGTTATTATTTAGAAAGCCCTAAACATGGGGAGGATGGGATTTGGTAACTATGGCGTACTTTCAGCTAACAATTTAATAAACAACAGATACCGTAAAATTTCAATTCTAAACGTTTATTTTCTTAGGTGAATTATAATGGAGAACACTTTCTGCATTGACACCGTTTTCCCGTATGCGAAGCAGCAACCGGAACTAAATTTCAGTACCTAATCTTTACCATGATTATTATTTACGATACTACTATTACTAACACAGGTTTTGTTGCTGTTTCTTCTTTTTATAGATGAAGAGATCTGGCAGGAATCATTTTCACTGATCGTCTACTGTCAGCCATTTTGTTTCTCTTGTGAAAAATATAAATGTTTATTTCTCCGCTAATAACTCAATAAAGTATTAAATAAATAAAACGAGTACACGAAACTGTTGATAATATTGTATTTTATCGGATATTTGCATTTAAAATATGGTAGATTAGTTGAATAATTTTTGTTTATGATGTTATTTTCGAGATATGCAAATGAGGCGGATGGAGAGATTTGGGGTATCGATATAATTGAATATATATAGCAGCAGATGGCTTAGTATATCTGTACTCGCTTCGGAGGTACATATACTAAAATTGGAACGATACAGAGAAGATTAGCATGGCCCCTGCGCAAGGATGACACGCAAATTCGTGAAGCGTTCCATATTTTTTTTTATTTAAACTTACTTTTATCTTACTATTATTAATGATTGTGATACATATTAGGTACTGAAATTCTGTTCCAATTGCTGCTGCGCACACGTGAAGACGGTGTCAATGCAGAAAATTCCCTTTCTGCTTATCTTCCTCTCAGATAACGTATAGTCATTGTGAAACTCGTTATCTTATGTTAATATAATAAATTATAACCTGTGCTTGTAAAAATAAAAATTGTATAGGTAAAAATAAAACCCGTACTTCTGTAGGTTACACTCCGTGCTGACATCATAATGTTATTATTTAGAAAGCCCTAAACATGGGGATTTTGGGATTTGGTAACTATGGCGTACTTTCAGCTAACAATTTAATAAACAACAGATACCGTAAAATTTCAATTCTAAACGTTTATTTTCTTAGGTGAATTATAATGGAGAACACTTTCTGCATTGACACCGTTTTCCCGTCTGCGAAGCAGCAACCGGAACTAAATTTCAGTACCTAATCTTTACCATGATTATTATTTACGATACTACTATTACTAACACAGGTTTTGTTGCTGTTTCTTCTTTTTGTAGATGAAGAGATCTGGCAGGAGTCATTTTCACTGATCGTCTACTGTCAGCCATTTTGTTTCTCTTGTGAAAAATATAAATGTTTATTTCTCCGCTAATAACTCAATAAAGTATTAAATAAATAAAACGAGTACACGAAACTGTTGATAATATTGTATTTTATCGGATATTTGCATTTAAAATATGGTAGATTAGTTGAATAATTTTTGTTTATGATGTTATTTTTGAGATATGCAAATGAGGCGGATGGAGAGATTTGGGGTATCGATATAATTGAATATATATAGCAGCAGATGGCTTAGTATATCTGTACTCGCTTCGGCAGTACATATACTAAAATTGGAACGATACAGAGAAGATTAGCATGGCCCCTGCGCAAGGATGACACGCAAATTCGTGAAGCGTTCCATATTTTTTGTATTTAAACTTACTTTTATCTTACTATTATTAATGATTGTGATACATATTAGGTACTGAAATTCTGTTCCAATTGCTGCTGCGCACACGTGAAGACGGTGTCAATGCAGAAAATTCCCTTTCTGCTTATCTTCCTCTCAGATAACGTATAGTCATTGTGAAACTCGTTATCTTATGTTAATATAATAAATTATAACCTGTGCTTGTAAAAATAAAAATTGTATAGGTAAAAATAAAACCCGTACTTCTGTAGGTTACACTCCGTGCTGACATCATAATGTTATTATTTAGAAAGCCCTAAACATGGGGAGGATGGGATTTGGTAACTATGGCGTACTTTCAGCTAACAATTTAATAAACAACAGATACCGTAAAATTTCAATTCTAAACGTTTATTTTCTTAGGTGAATTATAATGGAGAACACTTTCTGCATTGACACCGTTTTCCCGTCTGCGAAGCAGCAACCGGAACTAAATTTCAGTACCTAATCTTTACCATGATTATTATTTACGATACTACTATTACTAACACAGGTTTTGTTGCTGTTTCTTCTTTTTGTAGATGAAGAGATCTGGCAGGAGTCATTTTCACTGATCGTCTACTGTCAGCCATTTTGTTTCTCTTGTGAAAAATATAAATGTTTATTTCTCCGCTAATAACTCAATAAAGTATTAAATAAATAAAACGAGTACACGAAACTGTTGATAATATTGTATTTTATCGGATATTTGCATTTAAAATATGGTAGATTAGTTGAATAATTTTTGTTTATGATGTTATTTTCGAGATATGCAAATGAGGCGGATGGAGAGATTTGGGGTATCGATATAATTGAATATATATAGCAGCAGATGGCTTAGTATATCTGTACTCGCTTCGGCAGTACATATACTAAAATTGGAACGATACAGAGAAGATTAGCATGGCCCCTGCGCAAGGATGACACGCAAATTCGTGAAGCGTTCCATATTTTTTGTATTTAAACTTACTTTTATCTTACTATTATTAATGATTGTGATACATATTAGGTACTGAAATTCTGTTCCAATTGCTGCTGCGCACACGTGAAGACGGTGTCAATGCAGAAAATTCCCTTTCTGCTTATCTTCCTCTCAGATAACGTATAGTCATTGTGAAACTCGTTATCTTATGTTAATATAATAAATTATAACCTGTGCTTGTAAAAATAAAAATTGTATAGGTAAAAATAAAACCCGTACTTCTGTAGGTTACACTCCGTGCTGACATCATAATGTTATTATTTAGAAAGCCCTAAACATGGGGAGGATGGGATTTGGTAACTATGGCGTACTTTCAGCTAACAATTTAATAAACAACAGATACCGTAAAATTTCAATTCTAAACGTTTATTTTCTTAGGTGAATTATAATGGAGAACACTTTCTGCATTGACACCGTTTTCCCGTCTGCGAAGCAGCAACCGGAACTAAATTTCAGTACCTAATCTTTACCATGATTATTATTTACGATACTACTATTACTAACACAGGTTTTGTTGCTGTTTCTTCTTTTTGTAGATGAAGAGATCTGGCAGGAGTCATTTTCACTGATCGTCTACTGTCAGCCATTTTGTTTCTCTTGTGAAAAATATAAATGTTTATTTCTCCGCTAATAACTCAATAAAGTATTAAATAAATAAAACGAGTACACGAAACTGTTGATAATATTGTATTTTATCGGATATTTGCATTTAAAATATGGTAGATTAGTTTAATAATTTTTGTTTATGATGTTATTTTTGAGATATGCAAATGAGGCGGATGGAGAGATTTGGGGTATCGATATAATTGAATATATATAGCAGCAGATGGCTTAGTATATCTGTACTCGCTTCGGCAGTACATATACTAAAATTGGAACGATACAGAGAAGATTAGCATGGCCCCTGCGCAAGGATGACACGCAAATTCGTGAAGCGTTCCATATTTTTTGTATTTAAACTTACTTTTATCTTACTATTATTAATGATTGTGATACATATTAGGTACTGAAATTCTGTTCCAATTGCTGCTGCGCACACGTGAAGACGGTGTCAATGCAGAAAATTCCCTTTCTGCTTATCTTCCTCTCAGATAACGTATAGTCATTGTGAAACTCGTTATCTTATGTTAATATAATAAATTATAACCTGTGCTTGTAAAAATAAAAATTGTATAGGTAAAAATAAAACCCGTACTTCTGTAGGTTACACTCCGTGCTGACATCATAATGTTATTATTTAGAAAGCCCTAAACATGGGGAGGATGGGATTTGGTAACTATGGCGTACTTTCAGCTAACAATTTAATAAACAACAGATACCGTAAAATTTCAATTCTAAACGTTTATTTTCTTAGGTAAATTATAATGGAGAACACTTTCTGCATTGACACCGTTTTCCCGTCTGCGAAGCAGCAACCGGAACTAAATTTCAGTACCTAATCTTTACCATGATTATTATTTACGATACTACTATTACTAACACAGGTTTTGTTGCTGTTTCTTCTTTTTGTAGATGAAGAGATCTGGCAGGAGTCATTTTAACTGATCGTCTACTGTCAGCCATTTTGTTTCTCTTGTGAAAAATATAAATGTTTATTTCTCCGCTAATAACTCAATAAAGTATTAAATAAATAAAACGAGTACACGAAACTGTTGATAATATTGTATTTTATCGGATATTTGCATTTAAAATATGGTAGATTAGTTGAATAATTTTTGTTTATGATGTTATTTTCGAGATATGCAAATGAGGCGGATGGAGAGATTTGGGGTATCGATATAATTGAATATATATAGCAGCAGATGGCTTAGTATATCTGTACTCGCTTCGGCAGTACATATACTAAAATTGGAACGATACAGAGAAGATTAGCATGGCCCCTGCGCAAGGATGACACGCAAATTCGTGAAGCGTTCCATATTTTTTGTATTTAAACTTACTTTTATCTTACTATTATTAATGATTGTGATACATATTAGGTACTGAAATTCTGTTCCAATTGCTGCTGCGCACACGTGAAGACGGTGTCAATGCAGAAAATTCCCTTTCTGCTTATCTTCCTCTCAGATAACGTATAGTCATTGTGAAACTCGTTATCTTATGTTAATATAATAAATTATAACCTGTGCTTGTAAAAATAAAAATTGTATAGGTAAAAATAAAACCCGTACTTCTGTAGGTTACACTCCGTGCTGACATCATAATGTTATTATTTAGAAAGCCCTAAACATGGGGAGGATGGGATTTGGTAACTATGGCGTACTTGCAGCTAACAATTTAATAAACAACAGATACCGTAAAATTTCAATTCTAAACGTTTATTTTCTTAGGTGAATTATAATGGAGAACACTTTCTGCATTGACACCGTTTTCCCGTCTGCGAAGCAGCAACCGGAACTAAATTTCAGTACCTAATCTTTACCATGATTATTATTTACGATACTACTATTACTAACACAGGTTTTGTTGCTGTTTCTTCTTTTTGTAGATGAAGAGATCTGGCAGGAGTCATTTTCACTGATCGTCTACTGTCAGCCATTTTGTTTCTCTTGTGAAAAATATAAATGTTTATTTCTCCGCTAATAACTCAATAAAGTATTAAATAAATAAAACGAGTACACGAAACTGTTGATAATATTGTATTTTATCGGATATTTGCATTTAAAATATGGTAGATTAGTTGAATAATTTTTGTTTATGATGTTATTTTCGAGATATGCAAATGAGGCGGATGGAGAGATTTGGGGTATCGATATAATTGAATATATATAGCAGCAGATGGCTTAGTATATCTGTACTCGCTTCGGCAGTACATATACTAAAATTGGAACGATACAGAGAAGATTAGCATGGCCCCTGCGCAAGGATGACACGCAAATTCGTGAAGCGTTCCATATTTTTTGTATTTAAACTTACTTTTATCTTACTATTATTAATGATTGTGATACATATTAGGTACTGAAATTCTGTTCCAATTGCTGCTGCGCACACGTGAAGACGGTGTCAATGCAGAAAATTCCCTTTCTGCTTATCTTCCTCTCAGATAACGTATAGTCATTGTGAAACTCGTTATCTTATGTTAATATAATAAATTATAACCTGTGCTTGTAAAAATAAAAATTGTATAGGTAAAAATAAAACCCGTACTTCTGTAGGTTACACTCCGTGCTGACATCATAATGTTATTATTTAGAAAGCCCTAAACATGGGGAGGATGGGATTTGGTAACTATGGCGTACTTTCAGCTAACAATTTAATAAACAACAGATACCGTAAAATTTCAATTCTAAACGTTTATTTTCTTAGGTGAATTATAATGGAGAACACTTTCTGCATTGACACCGTTTTCCCGTCTGCGAAGCAGCAACCGGAACTAAATTTCAGTACCTAATCTTTACCATGATTATTATTTACGATACTACTATTACTAACACAGGTTTTGTTGCTGTTTCTTCTTTTTGTAGATGAAGAGATCTGGCAGGAGTCATTTTCACTGATCGTCTACTGTCAGCCATTTTGTTTCTCTTGTGAAAAATATAAATGTTTATTTCTCCGCTAATAACTCAATAAAGTATTAAATAAATAAAACGAGTACACGAAACTGTTGATAATATTGTATTTTATCGGATATTTGCATTTAAAATATGGTAGATTAGTTGAATAATTTTTGTTTATGATGTTATTTTTGAGATATGCAAATGAGGCGGATGGAGAGATTTGGGGTATCGATATAATTGAATATATATAGCAGCAGATGGCTTAGTATATCTGTACTCGCTTCGGCAGTACATATACTAAAATTGGAACGATACAGAGAAGATTAGCATGGCCCCTGCGCAAGGATGACACGCAAATTCGTGAAGCGTTCCATATTTTTTGTATTTAAACTTACTTTTATCTTACTATTATTAATGATTGTGATACATATTAGGTACTGAAATTCTGTTCCAATTGCTGCTGCGCACACGTGAAGACGGTGTCAATGCAGAAAATTCCCTTTCTGCTTATCTTCCTCTCAGATAACGTATAGTCATTGTGAAACTCGTTATCTTATGTTAATATAATAAATTATAACCTGTGCTTGTAAAAATAAAAATTGTATAGGTAAAAATAAAACCCGTACTTCTGTAGGTTACACTCCGTGCTGACATCATAATGTTATTATTTAGAAAGCCCTAAACATGGGGATTTTGGGATTTGGTAACTATGGCGTACTTTCAGCTAACAATTTAATAAACAACAGATACCGTAAAATTTCAATTCTAAACGTTTATTTTCTTAGGTGAATTATAATGGAGAACACTTTCTGCATTGACACCGTTTTCCCGTCTGCGAAGCAGCAACCGGAACTAAATTTCAGTACCTAATCTTTACCATGATTATTATTTACGATACTACTATTACTAACACAGGTTTTGTTGCTGTTTCTTCTTTTTGTAGATGAAGAGATCTGGCAGGAGTCATTTTCACTGATCGTCTACTGTCAGCCATTTTGTTTCTCTTGTGAAAAATATAAATGTTTATTTCTCCGCTAATAACTCAATAAAGTATTAAATAAATAAAACGAGTACACGAAACTGTTGATAATATTGTATTTTATCGGATATTTGCATTTAAAATATGGTAGATTAGTTGAATAATTTTTGTTTATGATGTTATTTTTGAGATATGCAAATGAGGCGGATGGAGAGATTTGGGGTATCGATATAATTGAATATATATAGCAGCAGATGGCTTAGTATATCTGTACTCGCTTCGGCAGTACATATACTAAAATTGGAACGATACAGAGAAGATTAGCATGGCCCCTGCGCAAGGATGACACGCAAATTCGTGAAGCGTTCCATATTTTTTGTATTTAAACTTACTTTTATCTTACTATTATTAATGATTGTGATACATATTAGGTACTGAAATTCTGTTCCAATTGCTGCTGCGCACACGTGAAGACGGTGTCAATGCAGAAAATTCCCTTTCTGCTTATCTTCCTCTCAGATAACGTATAGTCATTGTGAAACTCGTTATCTTATGTTAATATAATAAATTATAACCTGTGCTTGTAAAAATAAAAATTGTATAGGTAAAAATAAAACCCGTACTTCTGTAGGTTACACTCCGTGCTGACATCATAATGTTATTATTTAGAAAGCCCTAAACATGGGGAGGATGGGATTTGGTAACTATGGCGTACTTTCAGCTAACAATTTAATAAACAACAGATACCGTAAAATTTCAATTCTAAACGTTTATTTTCTTAGGTGAATTATAATGGAGAACACTTTCTGCATTGACACCGTTTTCCCGTATGCGAAGCAGCAACCGGAACTAAATTTCAGTACCTAATCTTTACCATGATTATTATTTACGATACTACTATTACTAACACAGGTTTTGTTGCTGTTTCTTCTTTTTATAGATGAAGAGATCTGGCAGGAATCATTTTCACTGATCGTCTACTGTCAGCCATTTTGTTTCTCTTGTGAAAAATATAAATGTTTATTTCTCCGCTAATAACTCAATAAAGTATTAAATAAATAAAACGAGTACACGAAACTGTTGATAATATTGTATTTTATCGGATATTTGCATTTAAAATATGGTAGATTAGTTGAATAATTTTTGTTTATGATGTTATTTTCGAGATATGCAAATGAGGCGGATGGAGAGATTTGGGGTATCGATATAATTGAATATATATAGCAGCAGATGGCTTAGTATATCTGTACTCGCTTCGGAGGTACATATACTAAAATTGGAACGATACAGAGAAGATTAGCATGGCCCCTGCGCAAGGATGACACGCAAATTCGTGAAGCGTTCCATATTTTTTTTTATTTAAACTTACTTTTATCTTACTATTATTAATGATTGTGATACATATTAGGTACTGAAATTCTGTTCCAATTGCTGCTGCGCACACGTGAAGACGGTGTCAATGCAGAAAATTCCCTTTCTGCTTATCTTCCTCTCAGATAACGTATAGTCATTGTGAAACTCGTTATCTTATGTTAATATAATAAATTATAACCTGTGCTTGTAAAAATAAAAATTGTATAGGTAAAAATAAAACCCGTACTTCTGTAGGTTACACTCCGTGCTGACATCATAATGTTATTATTTAGAAAGCCCTAAACATGGGGATTTTGGGATTTGGTAACTATGGCGTACTTTCAGCTAACAATTTAATAAACAACAGATACCGTAAAATTTCAATTCTAAACGTTTATTTTCTTAGGTGAATTATAATGGAGAACACTTTCTGCATTGACACCGTTTTCCCGTCTGCGAAGCAGCAACCGGAACTAAATTTCAGTACCTAATCTTTACCATGATTATTATTTACGATACTACTATTACTAACACAGGTTTTGTTGCTGTTTCTTCTTTTTGTAGATGAAGAGATCTGGCAGGAGTCATTTTCACTGATCGTCTACTGTCAGCCATTTTGTTTCTCTTGTGAAAAATATAAATGTTTATTTCTCCGCTAATAACTCAATAAAGTATTAAATAAATAAAACGAGTACACGAAACTGTTGATAATATTGTATTTTATCGGATATTTGCATTTAAAATATGGTAGATTAGTTGAATAATTTTTGTTTATGATGTTATTTTTGAGATATGCAAATGAGGCGGATGGAGAGATTTGGGGTATCGATATAATTGAATATATATAGCAGCAGATGGCTTAGTATATCTGTACTCGCTTCGGCAGTACATATACTAAAATTGGAACGATACAGAGAAGATTAGCATGGCCCCTGCGCAAGGATGACACGCAAATTCGTGAAGCGTTCCATATTTTTTTAATTTAAACTTACTTTTATCTTACTATTATTAATGATTGTGATACATATTAGGTACTGACATTCTGTTCCAATTGCTGCTGCGCACACGTGAAGACGGTGTCAATGCAGAAAATTCCCTTTCTGCTTATCTTCCTCTCAGATAACGTATAGTCATTGTGAAACTCGTTATCTTATGTTAATATAATAAATTATAACCTGTGCTTGTAAAAATAAAAATTGTATAGGTAAAAATAAAACCTGTACTTCTGTAGGTTACACTCCGTGCTGACATCATAATGTTATTATTTAGAAAGCCCTAAACATGGGGAGGATGGGATTTGGTAACTATGGCGTACTTTCAGCTAACAATTTAATAAACAACAGATACCGTAAAATTTCAATTCTAAACGTTTATTTTCTTAGGTGAATTATAATGGAGAACACTTTCTGCATTGACACCGTTTTCCCGTATGCGAAGCAGCAACCGGAACTAAATTTCAGTACCTAATCTTTACCATGATTATTATTTACGATACTACTATTACTACCACAGGTTTTGTTGCTGTTTCTTCTTTTTGTAGATGAAGAGATCTGGCAGGAGTCATTTTCACTGATCGTCTACTGTCAGCCATTTTGTTTCTCTTGTGAAAAATATAAATGTTTATTTCTCCGCTAATAACTCAATAAAGTATTAAATAAATAAAAGGAGTACACGAAACTGTTGATAATATTGTATTTTATCGGATATTTGCATTTAAAATATGGTAGATTAGTTGAATAATTTTTGTTTATGATGTTATTTTCGAGATATGCAAATGAGGCGGATGGAGAGATTTGGGGTATCGATATAATTGAATATATATAGCAGCAGATGGCTTAGTATATCTGTACTCGCTTCGGCAGTACATATACTAAAATTGGAACGATACAGAGAAGATTAGCATGGCCCCTGCGCAAGGATGACACGCATATTCGTGAAGCGTTCCATATTTTTTTTATTTAAACTTACTTTTATCTTACTATTATTAATGATTGTGATACATATTAGGTACTGAAATTCTGTTCCAATTGCTGCTGCGCACACGTGAAGACGGTGTCAATGCAGAAAATTCCCTTTCTGCTTATCTTCCTCTCAGATAACGTATAGTCATTGTGAAACTCGTTATCTTATGTTAATATAATAAATTATAACCTGTGCTTGTAAAAATAAAAATTGTATAGGTAAAAATAAAACCCGTACTTCTGTAGGTTACACTCCGTGCTGACATCATAATGTTATTATTTAGAAAGCCCTAAACATGGGGAGGATGGGATTTGGTAACTATGGCGTACTTTCAGCTAACAATTTAATAAACAACAGATACCGTAAAATTTCAATTCTAAACGTTTATTTTCTTAGGTGAATTATAATGGAGAACACTTTCTGCATTGACACCGTTTTCCCGTCTGCGAAGCAGCAACCGGAACTAAATTTCAGTACCTAATCTTTACCATGATTATTATTTACGATACTACTATTACTAACACAGGTTTTGTTGCTGTTTCTTCTTTTTGTAGATGAAGAGATCTGGCAGGAGTCATTTTCACTGATCGTCTACTGTCAGCCATTTTGTTTCTCTTGTGAAAAATATAAATGTTTATTTCTCCGCTAATAACTCAATAAAGTATTAAATAAATAAAACGAGTACACGAAACTGTTGATAATATTGTATTTTATCGGATATTTGCATTTAAAATATGGTAGATTAGTTGAATAATTTTTGTTTATGATGTTATTTTTGAGATATGCAAATGAGGCGGATGGAGAGATTTGGGGTATCGATATAATTGAATATATATAGCAGCAGATGGCTTAGTATATCTGTACTCGCTTCGGCAGTACATATACTAAAATTGGAACGATACAGAGAAGATTAGCATGGCCCCTGCGCAAGGATGACACGCAAATTCGTGAAGCGTTCCATATTTTTTGTATTTAAACTTACTTTTATCTTACTATTATTAATGATTGTGATACATATTAGGTACTGAAATTCTGTTCCAATTGCTGCTGCGCACACGTGAAGACGGTGTCAATGCAGAAAATTCCCTTTCTGCTTATCTTCCTCTCAGATAACGTATAGTCATTGTGAAACTCGTTATCTTATGTTAATATAATAAATTATAACCTGTGCTTGTAAAAATAAAAATTGTATAGGTAAAAATAAAACCCGTACTTCTGTAGGTTACACTCCGTGCTGACATCATAATGTTATTATTTAGAAAGCCCTAAACATGGGGATTTTGGGATTTGGTAACTATGGCGTACTTTCAGCTAACAATTTAATAAACAACAGATACCGTAAAATTTCAATTCTAAACGTTTATTTTCTTAGGTGAATTATAATGGAGAACACTTTCTGCATTGACACCGTTTTCCCGTCTGCGAAGCAGCAACCGGAACTAAATTTCAGTACCTAATCTTTACCATGATTATTATTTACGATACTACTATTACTAACACAGGTTTTGTTGCTGTTTCTTCTTTTTGTAGATGAAGAGATCTGGCAGGAGTCATTTTCACTGATCGTCTACTGTCAGCCATTTTGTTTCTCTTGTGAAAAATATAAATGTTTATTTCTCCGCTAATAACTCAATAAAGTATTAAATAAATAAAACGAGTACACGAAACTGTTGATAATATTGTATTTTATCGGATATTTGCATTTAAAATATGGTAGATTAGTTGAATAATTTTTGTTTATGATGTTATTTTTGAGATATGCAAATGAGGCGGATGGAGAGATTTGGGGTATCGATATAATTGAATATATATAGCAGCAGATGGCTTAGTATATCTGTACTCGCTTCGGCAGTACATATACTAAAATTGGAACGATACAGAGAAGATTAGCATGGCCCCTGCGCAAGGATGACACGCAAATTCGTGAAGCGTTCCATATTTTTTGTATTTAAACTTACTTTTATCTTACTATTATTAATGATTGTGATACATATTAGGTACTGAAATTCTGTTCCAATTGCTGCTGCGCACACGTGAAGACGGTGTCAATGCAGAAAATTCCCTTTCTGCTTATCTTCCTCTCAGATAACGTATAGTCATTGTGAAACTCGTTATCTTATGTTAATATAATAAATTATAACCTGTGCTTGTAAAAATAAAAATTGTATAGGTAAAAATAAAACCCGTACTTCTGTAGGTTACACTCCGTGCTGACATCATAATGTTATTATTTAGAAAGCCCTAAACATGGGGAGGATGGGATTTGGTAACTATGGCGTACTTTCAGCTAACAATTTAATAAACAACAGATACCGTAAAATTTCAATTCTAAACGTTTATTTTCTTAGGTGAATTATAATGGAGAACACTTTCTGCATTGACACCGTTTTCCCGTATGCGAAGCAGCAACCGGAACTAAATTTCAGTACCTAATCTTTACCATGATTATTATTTACGATACTACTATTACTAACACAGGTTTTGTTGCTGTTTCTTCTTTTTATAGATGAAGAGATCTGGCAGGAATCATTTTCACTGATCGTCTACTGTCAGCCATTTTGTTTCTCTTGTGAAAAATATAAATGTTTATTTCTCCGCTAATAACTCAATAAAGTATTAAATAAATAAAACGAGTACACGAAACTGTTGATAATATTGTATTTTATCGGATATTTGCATTTAAAATATGGTAGATTAGTTGAATAATTTTTGTTTATGATGTTATTTTCGAGATATGCAAATGAGGCGGATGGAGAGATTTGGGGTATCGATATAATTGAATATATATAGCAGCAGATAGCTTAGTATATCTGTACTCGCTTCGGAGGTACATATACTAAAATTGGAACGATACAGAGAAGATTAGCATGGCCCCTGCGCAAGGATGACACGCAAATTCGTGAAGCGTTCCATATTTTTTGTATTTAAACTTACTTTTATCTTACTATTATTAATGATTGTGATACATATTAGGTACTGAAATTCTGTTCCAATTGCTGCTGCGCACACGTGAAGACGGTGTCAATGCAGAAAATTCCCTTTCTGCTTATCTTCCTCTCAGATAACGTATAGTCATTGTGAAACTCGTTATCTTATGTTAATATAATAAATTATAACCTGTGCTTGTAAAAATAAAAATTGTATAGGTAAAAATAAAACCCGTACTTCTGTAGGTTACACTCCGTGCTGACATCATAATGTTATTATTTAGAAAGCCCTAAACATGGGGATTTTGGGATTTGGTAACTATGGCGTACTTTCAGCTAACAATTTAATAAACAACAGATACCGTAAAATTTCAATTCTAAACGTTTATTTTCTTAGGTGAATTATAATGGAGAACACTTTCTGCATTGACACCGTTTTCCCGTCTGCGAAGCAGCAACCGGAACTAAATTTCAGTACCTAATCTTTACCATGATTATTATTTACGATACTACTATTACTAACACAGGTTTTGTTGCTGTTTCTTCTTTTTGTAGATGAAGAGATCTGGCAGGAGTCATTTTCACTGATCGTCTACTGTCAGCCATTTTGGTGCTCTTGTGAAAAATATAAATGTTTATTTCTCCGCTAATAACTCAATAAAGTATTAAATAAATAAAACGAGTACACGAAACTGTTGATAATATTGTATTTTATCGGATATTTGCATTTAAAATATGGTAGATTAGTTGAATAATTTTTGTTTATGATGTTATTTTTGAGATATGCAAATGAGGCGGATGGAGAGATTTGGGGTATCGATATAATTGAATATATATAGCAGCAGATGGCTTAGTATATCTGTACTCGCTTCGGCAGTACATATACTAAAATTGGAACGATACAGAGAAGATTAGCATGGCCCCTGCGCAAGGATGACACGCAAATTCGTGAAGCGTTCCATATTTTTTTAATTTAAACTTACTTTTATCTTACTATTATTAATGATTGTGATACATATTAGGTACTGACATTCTGTTCCAATTGCTGCTGCGCACACGTGAAGACGGTGTCAATGCAGAAAATTCCCTTTCTGCTTATCTTCCTCTCAGATAACGTATAGTCATTGTGAAACTCGTTATCTTATGTTAATATAATAAATTATAACCTGTGCTTGTAAAAATAAAAATTGTATAGGTAAAAATAAAACCTGTACTTCTGTAGGTTACACTCCGTGCTGACATCATAATGTTATTATTTAGAAAGCCCTAAACATGGGGAGGATGGGATTTGGTAACTATGGCGTACTTTCAGCTAACAATTTAATAAACAACAGATACCGTAAAATTTCAATTCTAAACGTTTATTTTCTTAGGTGAATTATAATGGAGAACACTTTCTGCATTGACACCGTTTTCCCGTATGCGAAGCAGCAACCGGAACTAAATTTCAGTACCTAATCTTTACCATGATTATTATTTACGATACTACTATTACTACCACAGGTTTTGTTGCTGTTTCTTCTTTTTGTAGATGAAGAGATCTGGCAGGAGTCATTTTCACTGATCGTCTACTGTCAGCCATTTTGTTTCTCTTGTGAAAAATATAAATGTTTATTTCTCCGCTAATAACTCAATAAAGTATTAAATAAATAAAACGAGTACACGAAACTGTTGATAATATTGTATTTTATCGGATATTTGCATTTAAAATATGGTAGATTAGTTGAATAATTTTTGTTTATGATGTTATTTTCGAGATATGCAAATGAGGCGGATGGAGAGATTTGGGGTATCGATATAATTGAATATATATAGCAGCAGATGGCTTAGTATATCTGTACTCGCTTCGGCAGTACATATACTAAAATTGGAACGATACAGAGAAGATTAGCATGGCCCCTGCGCAAGGATGACACGCAAATTCGTGAAGCGTTCCATATTTTTTTAATTTAAACTTACTTTTATCTTACTATTATTAATGATTGTGATACATATTAGGTACTGAAATTCTGTTCCAATTGCTGCTGCGCACACGTGAAGACGGTGTCAATGCAGAAAATTCCCTTTCTGCTTATCTTCCTCTCAGATAACGTATAGTCATTGTGAAACTCGTTATCTTATGTTAATATAATAAATTATAACCTGTGCTTGTAAAAATAAAAATTGTATAGGTAAAAATAAAACCTGTACTTCTGTAGGTTACACTCCGTGCTGACATCATAATGTTATTATTTAGAAAGCCCTAAACATGGGGAGGATGGGATTTGGTAACTATGGCGTACTTTCAGCTAACAATTTAATAAACAACAGATACCGTAAAATTTCAATTCTAAACGTTTATTTTCTTAGGTGAATTATAATGGAGAACACTTTCTGCATTGACACCGTTTTCCCGTATGCGAAGCAGCAACCGGAACTAAATTTCAGTACCTAATCTTTACCATGATTATTATTTACGATACTACTATTACTACCACAGGTTTTGTTGCTGTTTCTTCTTTTTGTAGATGAAGAGATCTGGCAGGAGTCATTTTCACTGATCGTCTACTGTCAGCCATTTTGTTTCTCTTGTGAAAAATATAAATGTTTATTTCTCCGCTAATAACTCAATAAAGTATTAAATAAATAAAACGAGTACACGAAACTGTTGATAATATTGTATTTTATCGGATATTTGCATTTAAAATATGGTAGATTAGTTGAATAATTTTTGTTTATGATGTTATTTTCGAGATATGCAAATGAGGCGGATGGAGAGATTTGGGGTATCGATATAATTGAATATATATAGCAGCAGATGGCTTAGTATATCTGTACTCGCTTCGGCAGTACATATACTAAAATTGGAACGATACAGAGAAGATTAGCATGGCCCCTGCGCAAGGATGACACGCAAATTCGTGAAGCGTTCCATATTTTTTGTATTTAAACTTACTTTTATCTTACTATTATTAATGATTGTGATACATATTAGGTACTGAAATTCTGTTCCAATTGCTGCTGCGCACACGTGAAGACGGTGTCAATGCAGAAAATTCCCTTTCTGCTTATCTTCCTCTCAGATAACGTATAGTCATTGTGAAACTCGTTATCTTATGTTAATATAATAAATTATAACCTGTGCTTGTAAAAATAAAAATTGTATAGGTAAAAATAAAACCCGTACTTCTGTAGGTTACACTCCGTGCTGACATCATAATGTTATTATTTAGAAAGCCCTAAACATGGGGAGGATGGGATTTGGTAACTATGGCGTACTTTCAGCTAACAATTTAATAAACAACAGATACCGTAAAATTTCAATTCTAAACGTTTATTTTCTTAGGTGAATTATAATGGAGAACACTTTCTGCATTGACACCGTTTTCCCGTATGCGAAGCAGCAACCGGAACTAAATTTCAGTACCTAATCTTTACCATGATTATTATTTACGATACTACTATTACTACCACAGGTTTTGTTGCTGTTTCTTCTTTTTGTAGATGAAGAGATCTGGCAGGAGTCATTTTCACTGATCGTCTACTGTCAGCCATTTTGTTTCTCTTGTGAAAAATATAAATGTTTATTTCTCCGCTAATAACTCAATAAAGTATTAAATAAATAAAACGAGTACACGAAACTGTTGATAATATTGTATTTTATCGGATATTTGCATTTAAAATATGGTAGATTAGTTGAATAATTTTTGTTTATGATGTTATTTTCGAGATATGCAAATGAGGCGGATGGAGAGATTTGGGGTATCGATATAATTGAATATATATAGCAGCAGATGGCTTTGTATATCTGTACTCGCTTCGGCAGTACATATACTAAAATTGGAACGATACAGAGAAGATTAGCATGGCCCCTGCGCAAGGATGACACGCAAATTCGTGAAGCGTTCCATATTTTTTGTATTTAAACTTACTTTTATCTTACTATTATTAATGATTGTGATACATATTAGGTACTGAAATTCTGTTCCAATTGCTGCTGCGCACACGTGAAGACGGTGTCAATGCAGAAAATTTCCTTTCTGCTTATCTTCCTCTCAGATAACGTATAGTCATTGTGAAACTCGTTATCTTATGTTAATATAATAAATTATAACCTGTGCTTGTAAAAATAAAAATTGTATAGGTAAAAATAAAACCCGTACTTCTGTAGGTTACACTCCGTGCTGACATCATAATGTTATTATTTAGAAAGCCCTAAACATGGGGATTTTGGGATTTGGTAACTATGGCGTACTTTCAGCTAACAATTTAATAAACAACAGATACCGTAAAATTTCAATTCTAAACGTTTATTTTCTTAGGTGAATTATAATGGAGAACACTTTCTGCATTGACACCGTTTTCCCGTCTGCGAAGCAGCAACCGGAACTAAATTTCAGTACCTAATCTTTACCATGATTATTATTTACGATACTACTATTACTAACACAGGTTTTGTTGCTGTTTCTTCTTTTTGTAGATGAAGAGATCTGGCAGGAGTCATTTTCACTGATCGTCTACTGTCAGCCATTTTGTTTCTCTTGTGAAAAATATAAATGTTTATTTCTCCGCTAATAACTCAATAAAGTATTAAATAAATAAAACGAGTACACGAAACTGTTGATAATATTGTATTTTATCGGATATTTGCATTTAAAATATGGTAGATTAGTTGAATAATTTTTGTTTATGATGTTATTTTCGAGATATGCAAATGAGGCGGATGGAGAGATTTGGGGTATCGATATAATTGAATATATATAGCAGCAGATGGCTTTGTATATCTGTACTCGCTTCGGCAGTACATATACTAAAATTGGAACGATACAGAGAAGATTAGCATGGCCCCTGCGCAAGGATGACACGCAAATTCGTGAAGCGTTCCATATTTTTTGTATTTAAACTTACTTTTATCTTACTATTATTAATGATTGTGATACATATTAGGTACTGAAATTCTGTTCCAATTGCTGCTGCGCACACGTGAAGACGGTGTCAATGCAGAAAATTCCCTTTCTGCTTATCTTCCTCTCAGATAACGTATAGTCATTGTGAAACTCGTTATCTTATGTTAATATAATAAATTATAACCTGTGCTTGTAAAAATAAAAATTGTATAGGTAAAAATAAAACCCGTACTTCTGTAGGTTACACTCCGTGCTGACATCATAATGTTATTATTTAGAAAGCCCTAAACATGGGGATTTTGGGATTTGGTAACTATGGCGTACTTTCAGCTAACAATTTAATAAACAACAGATACCGTAAAATTTCAATTCTAAACGTTTATTTTCTTAGGTGAATTATAATGGAGAACACTTTCTGCATTGACACCGTTTTCCCGTATGCGAAGCAGCAACCGGAACTAAATTTCAGTACCTAATCTTTACCATGATTATTATTTACGATACTACTATTACTAACACAGGTTTTGTTGCTGTTTCTTCTTTTTGTAGATGAAGAGATCTGGCAGGAGTCATTTTCACTGATCGTCTACTGTCAGCCATTTTGTTTCTCTTGTGAAAAATATAAATGTTTATTTCTCCGCTAATAACTCAATAAAGTATTAAATAAATAAAACGAGTACACGAAACTGTTGATAATATTGTATTTTATCGGATATTTGCATTTAAAATATGGTAGATTAGTTGAATAATTTTTGTTTATGATGTTATTTTTGAGATATGCAAATGAGGCGGATGGAGAGATTTGGGGTATCGATATAATTGAATATATATAGCAGCAGATGGCTTAGTATATCTGTACTCGCTTCGGCAGTACATATACTAAAATTGGAACGATACAGAGAAGATTAGCATGGCCCCTGCGCAAGGATGACACGCAAATTCGTGAAGCGTTCCATATTTTTTGTATTTAAACTTACTTTTATCTTACTATTATTAATGATTGTGATACATATTAGGTACTGAAATTCTGTTCCAATTGCTGCTGCGCACACGTGAAGACGGTGTCAATGCAGAAAATTCCCTTTCTGCTTATCTTCCTCTCAGATAACGTATAGTCATTGTGAAACTCGTTATCTTATGTTAATATAATAAATTATAACCTGTGCTTGTAAAAATAAAAATTGTATAGGTAAAAATAAAACCCGTACTTCTGTAGGTTACACTCCGTGCTGACATCATAATGTTATTATTTAGAAAGCCCTAAACATGGGGAGGATGGGATTTGGTAACTATGGCGTACTTTCAGCTAACAATTTAATAAACAACAGATACCGTAAAATTTCAATTCTAAACGTTTATTTTCTTAGGTGAATTATAATGGAGAACACTTTCTGCATTGACACCGTTTTCCCGTCTGCGAAGCAGCAACCGGAACTAAATTTCAGTACCTAATCTTTACCATTATTATTATTTACGATACTACTATTACTAACACAGGTTTTGTTGCTGTTTCTTCTTTTTATAGATGAAGAGATCTGGCAGGAGTCATTTTCACTGATCGTCTACTGTCAGCCATTTTGTTTCTCTTGTGAAAAATATAAATGTTTATTTCTCCGCTAATAACTCAATAAAGTATTAAATAAATAAAACGAGTACACGAAACTGTTGATAATATTGTATTTTATCGGATATTTGCATTTAAAATATGGTAGATTAGTTGAATAATTTTTGTTTATGATGTTATTTTCGAGATATGCAAATGAGGCGGATGGAGAGATTTGGGGTATCGATATAATTGAATATATATAGCAGCAGATGGCTTAGTATATCTGTACTCGCTTCGGCAGTACATATACTAAAATTGGAACGATACAGAGAAGATTAGCATGGCCCCTGCGCAAGGATGACACGCAAATTCGTGAAGCGTTCCATATTTTTTTTATTTAAACTTACTTTTATCTTACTATTATTAATGATTGTGATACATATTAGGTACTGAAATTCTGTTCCAATTGCTGCTGCGCACACGTGAAGACGGTGTCAATGCAGAAAATTCCCTTTCTGCTTATCTTCCTCTCAGATAACGTATAGTCATTGTGAAACTCGTTATCTTATGTTAATATAATAAATTATAACCTGTGCTTGTAAAAATAAAAATTGTATAGGTAAAAATAAAACCCGTACTTCTGTAGGTTACACTCCGTGCTGACATCATAATGTTATTATTTAGAAAGCCCTAAACATGGGGAGGATGGGATTTGGTAACTATGGCGTACTTTCAGCTAACAATTTAATAAACAACAGATACCGTAAAATTTCAATTCTAAACGTTTATTTTCTTAGGTGAATTATAATGGAGAACACTTTCTGCATTGACACCGTTTTCCCGTATGCGAAGCAGCAACCGGAACTAAATTTCAGTACCTAATCTTTACCATTATTATTATTTACGATACTACTATTACTAACACAGGTTTTGTTGCTGTTTCTTCTTTTTATAGATGAAGAGATCTGGCAGGAGTCATTTTCACTGATCGTCTACTGTCAGCCATTTTGTTTCTCTTGTGAAAAATATAAATGTTTATTTCTCCGCTAATAACTCAATAAAGTATTAAATAAATAAAACGAGTACACGAAACTGTTGATAATATTGTATTTTATCGGATATTTGCATTTAAAATATGGTAGATTAGTTGAATAATTTTTGTTTATGATGTTATTTTCGAGATATGCAAATGAGGCGGATGGAGAGATTTGGGGTATCGATATAATTGAATATATATAGCAGCAGATGGCTTAGTATATCTGTACTCGCTTCGGCAGTACATATACTAAAATTGGAACGATACAGAGAAGATTAGCATGGCCCCTGCGCAAGGATGACACGCAAATTCGTGAAGCGTTCCATATTTTTTTAATTTAAACTTACTTTTATCTTACTATTATTAATGATTGTGATACATATTAGGTACTGAAATTCTGTTCCAATTGCTGCTGCGCACACGTGAAGACGGTGTCAATGCAGAAAATTCCCTTTCTGCTTATCTTCCTCTCAGATAACGTATAGTCATTGTGAAACTCGTTATCTTATGTTAATATAATAAATTATAACCTGTGCTTGTAAAAATAAAAATTGTATAGGTAAAAATAAAACCCGTACTTCTGTAGGTTACACTCCGTGCTGACATCATAATGTTATTATTTAGAAAGCCCTAAACATGGGGAGGATGGGATTTGGTAACTATGGCGTACTTTCAGCTAACAATTTAATAAACAACAGATACCGTAAAATTTCAATTCTAAACGTTTATTTTCTTAGGTGAATTATAATGGAGAACACTTTCTGCATTGACACCGTTTTCCCGTATGCGAAGCAGCAACCGGAACTAAATTTCAGTACCTAATCTTTACCATTATTATTATTTACGATACTACTATTACTAACACAGGTTTTGTTGCTGTTTCTTCTTTTTATAGATGAAGAGATCTGGCAGGAGTAATTTTCACTGATCGTCTACTGTCAGCCATTTTGTTTCTCTTGTGAAAAATATAAATGTTTATTTCTCCGCTAATAAGTCAATAAAGTATTAAATAAATAAAACGAGTACACGAAACTGTTGATAATATTGTATTTTATCGGATATTTGCATTTAAAATATGGTAGATTAGTTGAATAATTTTTGTTTATGATGTTATTTTCGAGATATGCAAATGAGGCGGATGGAGAGATTTGGGGTATCGATATAATTGAATATATATAGCAGCAGATGGCTTAGTATATCTGTACTCGCTTCGGCAGTACATATACTAAAATTGGAACGATACAGAGAAGATTAGCATGGCCCCTGCGCAAGGATGACACGCATATTCGTGAAGCGTTCCATATTTTTTGTATTTAAACTTACTTTTATCTTACTATTATTAATGATTGTGATACATATTAGGTACTGAAATTCTGTTCCAATTGCTGCTGCGCACACGTGAAGACGGTGTCAATGCAGAAAATTCCCTTTCTGCTTATCTTCCTCTCAGATAACGTATAGTCATTGTGAAACTCGTTATCTTATGTTAATATAATAAATTATAACCTGTGCTTGTAAAAATAAAAATTGTATAGGTAAAAATAAAACCCGTACTTCTGTAGGTTACACTCCGTGCTGACATCATAATGTTATTATTTAGAAAGCCCTAAACATGGGGATTTTGGGATTTGGTAACTATGGCGTACTTTCAGCTAACAATTTAATAAACAACAGATACCGTAAAATTTCAATTCTAAACGTTTATTTTCTTAGGTGAATTATAATGGAGAACACTTTCTGCATTGACACCGTTTTTCCGTATGCGAAGCAGCAACCGGAACTAAATTTCAGTACGTAATCTTTACCATGATTATTATTTACGATACTACTATTACTAACACAGGTTTTGTTGCTGTTTCTTCTTTTTATAGATGAAGAGATCTGGCAGGAGTCATTTTCACTGATCGTCTACTGTCAGCCATTTTGTTTCTCTTGTGAAAAATATAAATGTTTATTTCTCCGCTAATAACTTAATAAAGTATTAAATAAATAAAACGAGTACACGAAACTGTTGATAATATTGTATTTTATCGGATATTTGCATTTAAAATATGGTAGATTAGTTGAATAATTTTTGTTTATGATGTTATTTTCGAGATATGCAAATGAGGCGGATGGAGAGATTTGGGGTATCGATATAATTGAATATATATAGCAGCAGATGGCTTAGTATATCTGTACTCGCTTCGGCAGTACATATACTAAAATTGGAACGATACAGAGAAGATTAGCATGGCCCCTGCGCAAGGATGACACGCAAATTCGTGAAGCGTTCCATATTTTTTTTATTTAAACTTACTTTTATCTTACTATTATTAATGATTGTGATACATATTAGGTACTGAAATTCTGTTCCAATTGCTGCTGCGCACACGTGAAGACGGTGTCAATGCAGAAAATTCCCTTTCTGCTTATCTTCCTCTCAGATAACGTATAGTCATTGTGAAACTTGTTATCTAATGTTAATATAATAAATTATAACCTGTGCTTGTAAAAATAAAAATTGTATAGGTAAAAATAAAACCCGTACTTCTGTAGGTTACACTCCGTGCTGACATCATAATGTTATTATTTAGAAAGCCCTAAACATGGGGAGGATGGGATTTGGTAACTATGGCGTACTTTCAGCTAACAATTTAATCAACAACAGATACCGTAAAATTTCAATTCTAAACGTTTGATTTTCTTAGGTGAATTATAATGGAGAACACTTTCTGCATTGACACCGTTTTCCCGTATGCGAAGCAGCAACCGGAACTAAATTTCAGTACTTAATCTTTACCATGATTATTATTTACGATACTACTATTACTACCACAGGTTTTGTTGCTGTTTCTTCCTTTTGTGGATGAAGAGATCTGGCAGGAGTCATTTTCACTGATCGTCTACTGTCAGCCATTTTGTTTCTCTTGTGAAAAATATAAATGTTTATTTCTCCGCTAATAACTCAATAAAGTATTAAATAAATAAAAGGAGTACACGAAACTGTTGATAATATTGTATTTTATCGGATATTTGCATTTAAAATATGGTAGATTAGTTGAATAATTTTTGTTTATGATGTTATTTTCGAGATATGCAAATGAGGCGGATGGAGAGATTTGGGGTATCGATATAATTGAATATATATAGCAGCAGATGGCTTAGTATATCTGTACTCGCTTCGGCAGTACATATACTAAAATTGGAACGATACAGAGAAGATTAGCATGGCCCCTGCGCAAGGATGACACGCAAATTCGTGAAGCGTTCCATATTTTTTTAATTTAAACTTACTTTTATCTTACTATTATTAATGATTGTGATACATATTAGGTACTGAAATTCTGTTCCAATTGCTGCTGCGCACACGTGAAGACGGTGTCAATGCAGAAAATTCCCTTTCTGCTTATCTTCCTCTCAGATAACGTATAGTCATTGTGAAACTCGTTATCTTATGTTAATATAATAAATTATAACCTGTGCTTGTAAAAATAAAAATTGTATAGGTAAAAATAAAACCCGTACTTCTGTAGGTTACACTCCGTGCTGACATCATAATGTTATTATTTAGAAAGCCCTAAACATGGGGAGGATGGGATTTGGTAACTATGGCGTACTTTCAGCTAACAATTTAATAAACAACAGATACCGTAAAATTTCAATTCTAAACGTTTATTTTCTTAGGTGAATTATAATGGAGAACACTTTCTGCATTGACACCGTTTTCCCGTATGCGAAGCAGCAACCGGAACTAAATTTCAGTACCTAATCTTTACCATGATTATTATTTACGATACTACTATTACTAACACAGGTTTTGTTGCTGTTTCTTCTTTTTGTAGATGAAGAGATCTGGCAGGAGTCATTTTCACTGATCGTCTACTGTCAGCCATTTTGTTTCTCTTGTGAAAAATATAAATGTTTATTTCTCCGCTAATAACTCAATAAAGTATTAAATAAATAAAACGAGTACACGAAACTGTTGATAATATTGTATTTTATCGGATATTTGCATTTAAAATATGGTAGATTAGTTGAATAATTTTTGTTTATGATGTTATTTTCGAGATATGCAAATGAGGCGGATGGAGAGATTTGGGGTATCGATATAATTGAATATATATAGCAGCAGATGGCTTAGTATATCTGTACTCGCTTCGGCAGTACATATACTAAAATTGGAACGATACAGAGAAGATTAGCATGGCCCCTGCGCAAGGATGACACGCAAATTCGTGAAGCGTTCCATATTTTTTGTATTTAAACTTACTTTTATCTTACTATTATTAATGATTGTGATACATATTAGGTACTGAAATTCTGTTCCAATTGCTGCTGCGCACACGTGAAGACGGTGTCAATGCAGAAAATTCCCTTTCTGCTTATCTTCCTCTCAGATAACGTATAGTCATTGTGAAACTCGTTATCTTATGTTAATATAATAAATTATAACCTGTGCTTGTAAAAATAAAAATTGTATAGGTAAATATAAAACCCGTACTTCTGTAGGTTACACTCCGTGCTGACATCATAATGTTATTATTTAGAAAGCCCTAAACATGGGGATTTTGGGATTTGGTAACTATGGCGTACTTTCAGCTAACAATTTAATAAACAACAGATACCGTAAAATTTCAATTCTAAACGTTTATTTTCTTAGGTGAATTATAATGGAGAACACTTTCTGCATTGACACCGTTTTCCCGTCTGCGAAGCAGCAACCGGAACTAAATTTCAGTACCTAATCTTTACCATGATTATTATTTACGATACTACTATTACTAACACAGGTTTTGTTGCTGTTTCTTCTTTTTGTAGATGAAGAGATCTGGCAGGAGTCATTTTCACTGATCGTCTACTGTCAGCCATTTTGTTTCTCTTGTGAAAAATATAAATGTTTATTTCTCCGCTAATAACTCAATAAAGTATTAAATAAATAAAACGAGTACACGAAACTGTTGATAATATTGTATTTTATCGGATATTTGCATTTAAAATATGGTAGATTAGTTGAATAATTTTTGTTTATGATGTTATTTTTGAGATATGCAAATGAGGCGGATGGAGAGATTTGGGGTATCGATATAATTGAATATATATAGCAGCAGATGGCTTAGTATATCTGTACTCGCTTCGGCAGTACATATACTAAAATTGGAACGATACAGAGAAGATTAGCATGGCCCCTGCGCAAGGATGACACGCAAATTCGTGAAGCGTTCCATATTTTTTGTATTTAAACTTACTTTTATCTTACTATTATTAATGATTGTGATACATATTAGGTACTGAAATTCTGTTCCAATTGCTGCTGCGCACACGTGAAGACGGTGTCAATGCAGAAAATTCCCTTTCTGCTTATCTTCCTCTCAGATAACGTATAGTCATTGTGAAACTCGTTATCTTATGTTAATATAATAAATTATAACCTGTGCTTGTAAAAATAAAAATTGTATAGGTAAAAATAAAACCCGTACTTCTGTAGGTTACACTCCGTGCTGACATCATAATGTTATTATTTAGAAAGCCCTAAACATGGGGAGGATGGGATTTGGTAACTATGGCGTACTTTCAGCTAACAATTTAATAAACAACAGATACCGTAAAATTTCAATTCTAAACGTTTATTTTCTTAGGTGAATTATAATGGAGAACACTTTCTGCATTGACACCGTTTTCCCGTCTGCGAAGCAGCAACCGGAACTAAATTTCAGTACCTAATCTTTACCATTATTATTATTTACGATACTACTATTACTAACACAGGTTTTGTTGCTGTTTCTTCTTTTTGTAGATGAAGAGATCTGGCAGGAGTCATTTTCACTGATCGTCTACTGTCAGCCATTTTGTTTCTCTTGTGAAAAATATAAATGTTTATTTCTCCGCTAATAACTCAATAAAGTATTAAATAAATAAAACGAGTACACGAAACTGTTGATAATATTGTATTTTATCGGATATTTGCATTTAAAATATGGTAGATTAGTTGAATAATTTTTGTTTATGATGTTATTTTTGAGATATGCAAATGAGGCGGATGGAGAGATTTGGGGTATCGATATAATTGAATATATATAGCAGCAGATGGCTTAGTATATCTGTACTCGCTTCGGCAGTACATATACTAAAATTGGAACGATACAGAGAAGATTAGCATGGCCCCTGCGCAAGGATGACACGCAAATTCGTGAAGCGTTCCATATTTTTTGTATTTAAACTTACTTTTATCTTACTATTATTAATGATTGTGATACATATTAGGTACTGAAATTCTGTTCCAATTGCTGCTGCGCACACGTGAAGACGGTGTCAATGCAGAAAATTCCCTTTCTGCTTATCTTCCTCTCAGATAACGTATAGTCATTGTGAAACTCGTTATCTTATGTTAATATAATAAATTATAACCTGTGCTTGTAAAAATAAAAATTGTATAGGTAAAAATAAAACCCGTACTTCTGTAGGTTACACTCCGTGCTGACATCATAATGTTATTATTTAGAAAGCCCTAAACATGGGGAGGATGGGATTTGGTAACTATGGCGTACTTTCAGCTAACAATTTAATAAACAACAGATACCGTAAAATTTCAATTCTAAACGTTTATTTTCTTAGGTGAATTATAATGGAGAACACTTTCTGCATTGACACCGTTTTCCCGTCTGCGAAGCAGCAACCGGAACTAAATTTCAGTACCTAATCTTTACCATTATTATTATTTACGATACTACTATTACTAACACAGGTTTTGTTGCTGTTTCTTCTTTTTATAGATGAAGAGATCTGGCAGGAGTCATTTTCACTGATCGTCTACTGTCAGCCATTTTGTTTCTCTTGTGAAAAATATAAATGTTTATTTCTCCGCTAATAACTCAATAAAGTATTAAATAAATAAAACGAGTACACGAAACTGTTGATAATATTGTATTTTATCGGATATTTGCATTTAAAATATGGTAGATTAGTTGAATAATTTTTGTTTATGATGTTATTTTCGAGATATGCAAATGAGGCGGATGGAGAGATTTGGGGTATCGATATAATTGAATATATATAGCAGCAGATGGCTTAGTATATCTGTACTCGCTTCGGCAGTACATATACTAAAATTGGAACGATACAGAGAAGATTAGCATGGCCCCTGCGCAAGGATGACACGCAAATTCGTGAAGCGTTCCATATTTTTTTTATTTAAACTTACTTTTATCTTACTATTATTAATGATTGTGATACATATTAGGTACTGAAATTCTGTTCCAATTGCTGCTGCGCACACGTGAAGACGGTGTCAATGCAGAAAATTCCCTTTCTGCTTATCTTCCTCTCAGATAACGTATAGTCATTGTGAAACTCGTTATCTTATGTTAATATAATAAATTATAACCTGTGCTTGTAAAAATAAAAATTGTATAGGTAAAAATAAAACCCGTACTTCTGTAGGTTACACTCCGTGCTGACATCATAATGTTATTATTTAGAAAGCCCTAAACATGGGGAGGATGGGATTTGGTAACTATGGCGTACTTTCAGCTAACAATTTAATAAACAACAGATACCGTAAAATTTCAATTCTAAACGTTTATTTTCTTAGGTGAATTATAATGGAGAACACTTTCTGCATTGACACCGTTTTCCCGTATGCGAAGCAGCAACCGGAACTAAATTTCAGTACCTAATCTTTACCATTATTATTATTTACGATACTACTATTACTAACACAGGTTTTGTTGCTGTTTCTTCTTTTTATAGATGAAGAGATCTGGCAGGAGTCATTTTCACTGATCGTCTACTGTCAGCCATTTTGTTTCTCTTGTGAAAAATATAAATGTTTATTTCTCCGCTAATAAGTCAATAAAGTATTAAATAAATAAAACGAGTACACGAAACTGTTGATAATATTGTATTTTATCGGATATTTGCATTTAAAATATGGTAGATTAGTTGAATAATTTTTGTTTATGATGTTATTTTCGAGATATGCAAATGAGGCGGATGGAGAGATTTGGGGTATCGATATAATTGAATATATATAGCAGCAGATGGCTTAGTATATCTGTACTCGCTTCGGCAGTACATATACTAAAATTGGAACGATACAGAGAAGATTAGCATGGCCCCTGCGCAAGGATGACACGCATATTCGTGAAGCGTTCCATATTTTTTTAATTTAAACTTACTTTTATCTTACTATTATTAATGATTGTGATACATATTAGGTACTGAAATTCTGTTCCAATTGCTGCTGCGCACACGTGAAGACGGTGTCAATGCAGAAAATTCCCTTTCTGCTTATCTTCCTCTCAGATAACGTATAGTCATTGTGAAACTCGTTATCTTATGTTAATATAATAAATTATAACCTGTGCTTGTAAAAATAAAAATTGTATAGGTAAAAATAAAACCTGTACTTCTGTAGGTTACACTCCGTGCTGACATCATAATGTTATTATTTAGAAAGCCCTAAACATGGGGAGGATGGGATTTGGTAACTATGGCGTACTTTCAGCTAACAATTTAATAAACAACAGATACCGTAAAATTTCAATTCTAAACGTTTATTTTCTTAGGTGAATTATAATGGAGAACACTTTCTGCATTGACACCGTTTTCCCGTATGCGAAGCAGCAACCGGAACTAAATTTCAGTACCTAATCTTTACCATGATTATTATTTACGATACTACTATTACTACCACAGGTTTTGTTGCTGTTTCTTCTTTTTGTAGATGAAGAGATCTGGCAGGAGTCATTTTCACTGATCGTCTACTGTCAGCCATTTTGTTTCTCTTGTGAAAAATATAAATGTTTATTTCTCCGCTAATAACTCAATAAAGTATTAAATAAATAAAACGAGTACACGAAACTGTTGATAATATTGTATTTTATCGGATATTTGCATTTAAAATATGGTAGATTAGTTGAATAATTTTTGTTTATGATGTTATTTTCGAGATATGCAAATGAGGCGGATGGAGAGATTTGGGGTATCGATATAATTGAATATATATAGCAGCAGATGGCTTAGTATATCTGTACTCGCTTCGGCAGTACATATACTAAAATTGGAACGATACAGAGAAGATTAGCATGGCCCCTGCGCAAGGATGACACGCAAATTCGTGAAGCGTTCCATATTTTTTTTATTTAAACTTACTTTTATCTTACTATTATTAATGATTGTGATACATATTAGGTACTGAAATTCTGTTCCAATTGCTGCTGCGCACACGTGAAGACGGTGTCAATGCAGAAAATTCCCTTTCTGCTTATCTTCCTCTCAGATAACGTATAGTCATTGTGAAACTCGTTATCTTATGTTAATATAATAAATTATAACCTGTGCTTGTAAAAATAAAAATTGTATAGGTAAAAATAAAACCCGTACTTCTGTAGGTTACACTCCGTGCTGACATCATAATGTTATTATTTAGAAAGCCCTAAACATGGGGAGGATGGGATTTGGTAACTATGGCGTACTTTCAGCTAACAATTTAATAAACAACAGATACCGTAAAATTTCAATTCTAAACGTTTATTTTCTTAGGTGAATTATAATGGAGAACACTTTCTGCATTGACACCGTTTTCCCGTATGCGAAGCAGCAACCGGAACTAAATTTCAGTACCTAATCTTTACCATTATTATTATTTACGATACTACTATTACTAACACAGGTTTTGTTGCTGTTTCTTCTTTTTATAGATGAAGAGATCTGGCAGGAGTAATTTTCACTGATCGTCTACTGTCAGCCATTTTGTTTCTCTTGTGAAAAATATAAATGTTTATTTCTCCGCTAATAAGTCAATAAAGTATTAAATAAATAAAACGAGTACACGAAACTGTTGATAATATTGTATTTTATCGGATATTTGCATTTAAAATATGGTAGATTAGTTGAATAATTTTTGTTTATGATGTTATTTTCGAGATATGCAAATGAGGCGGATGGAGAGATTTGGGGTATCGATATAATTGAATATATATAGCAGCAGATGGCTTAGTATATCTGTACTCGCTTCGGCAGTACATATACTAAAATTGGAACGATACAGAGAAGATTAGCATGGCCCCTGCGCAAGGATGACACGCATATTCGTGAAGCGTTCCATATTTTTTGTATTTAAACTTACTTTTATCTTACTATTATTAATGATTGTGATACATATTAGGTACTGAAATTCTGTTCCAATTGCTGCTGCGCACACGTGAAGACGGTGTCAATGCAGAAAATTCCCTTTCTGCTTATCTTCCTCTCAGATAACGTATAGTCATTGTGAAACTCGTTATCTTATGTTAATATAATAAATTATAACCTGTGCTTGTAAAAATAAAAATTGTATAGGTAAAAATAAAACCCGTACTTCTGTAGGTTACACTCCGTGCTGACATCATAATGTTATTATTTAGAAAGCCCTAAACATGGGGATTTTGGGATTTGGTAACTATGGCGTACTTTCAGCTAACAATTTAATAAACAACAGATACCGTAAAATTTCAATTCTAAACGTTTATTTTCTTAGGTGAATTATAATGGAGAACACTTTCTGCATTGACACCGTTTTTCCGTATGCGAAGCAGCAACCGGAACTAAATTTCAGTACGTAATCTTTACCATGATTATTATTTACGATACTACTATTACTAACACAGGTTTTGTTGCTGTTTCTTCTTTTTATAGATGAAGAGATCTGGCAGGAGTCATTTTCACTGATCGTCTACTGTCAGCCATTTTGTTTCTCTTGTGAAAAATATAAATGTTTATTTCTCCGCTAATAACTTAATAAAGTATTAAATAAATAAAACGAGTACACGAAACTGTTGATAATATTGTATTTTATCGGATATTTGCATTTAAAATATGGTAGATTAGTTGAATAATTTTTGTTTATGATGTTATTTTCGAGATATGCAAATGAGGCGGATGGAGAGATTTGGGGTATCGATATAATTGAATATATATAGCAGCAGATGGCTTAGTATATCTGTACTCGCTTCGGCAGTACATATACTAAAATTGGAACGATACAGAGAAGATTAGCATGGCCCCTGCGCAAGGATGACACGCAAATTCGTGAAGCGTTCCATATTTTTTTTATTTAAACTTACTTTTATCTTACTATTATTAATGATTGTGATACATATTAGGTACTGAAATTCTGTTCCAATTGCTGCTGCGCACACGTGAAGACGGTGTCAATGCAGAAAATTCCCTTTCTGCTTATCTTCCTCTCAGATAACGTATAGTCATTGTGAAACTTGTTATCTAATGTTAATATAATAAATTATAACCTGTGCTTGTAAAAATAAAAATTGTATAGGTAAAAATAAAACCCGTACTTCTGTAGGTTACACTCCGTGCTGACATCATAATGTTATTATTTAGAAAGCCCTAAACATGGGGAGGATGGGATTTGGTAACTATGGCGTACTTTCAGCTAACAATTTAATCAACAACAGATACCGTAAAATTTCAATTCTAAACGTTTGATTTTCTTAGGTGAATTATAATGGAGAACACTTTCTGCATTGACACCGTTTTCCCGTATGCGAAGCAGCAACCGGAACTAAATTTCAGTACTTAATCTTTACCATGATTATTATTTACGATACTACTATTACTACCACAGGTTTTGTTGCTGTTTCTTCTTTTTGTGGATGAAGAGATCTGGCAGGAGTCATTTTCACTGATCGTCTACTGTCAGCCATTTTGTTTCTCTTGTGAAAAATATAAATGTTTATTTCTCCGCTAATAACTCAATAAAGTATTAAATAAATAAAAGGAGTACACGAAACTGTTGATAATATTGTATTTTATCGGATATTTGCATTTAAAATATGGTAGATTAGTTGAATAATTTTTGTTTATGATGTTATTTTCGAGATATGCAAATGAGGCGGATGGAGAGATTTGGGGTATCGATATAATTGAATATATATAGCAGCAGATGGCTTAGTATATCTGTACTCGCTTCGGCAGTACATATACTAAAATTGGAACGATACAGAGAAGATTAGCATGGCCCCTGCGCAAGGATGACACGCAAATTCGTGAAGCGTTCCATATTTTTTTTATTTAAACTTACTTTTATCTAACTATTATTAATGATTGTGATACATATTAGGTACTGAAATTCTGTTCCAATTGCTGCTGCGCACACGTGAAGACGGTGTCAATGCAGAAAATTCCCTTTCTGCTTATCTTCCTCTCAGATAACGTATAGTCATTGTGAAACTCGTTATCTTATGTTAATATAATAAATTATAACCTGTGCTTGTAAAAATAAAAATTGTATAGGTAAAAATAAAACCCGTACTTCTGTAGGTTACACTCCGTGCTGACATCATAATGTTATTATTTAGAAAGCCCTAAACATGGGGATTTTGGGATTTGGTAACTATGGCGTACTTTCAGCTAACAATTTAATAAACAACAGATACCGTAAAATTTCAATTCTAAACGTTTATTTTCTTAGGTGAATTATAATGGAGAACACTTTCTGCATTGACACCGTTTTCCCGTCTGCGAAGCAGCAACCGGAACTAAATTTCAGTACCTAATCTTTACCATGATTATTATTTACGATACTACTATTACTAACACAGGTTTTGTTGCTGTTTCTTCTTTTTGTAGATGAAGAGATCTGGCAGGAATCATTTTCACTGATCGTCTACTGTCAGCCATTTTGTTTCTCTTGTGAAAAATATAAATGTTTATTTCTCCGCTAATAACTCAATAAAGTATTAAATAAATAAAACGAGTACACGAAACTGTTGATAATATTGTATTTTATCGGATATTTGCATTTAAAATATGGTAGATTAGTTGAATAATTTTTGTTTATGATGTTATTTTCGAGATATGCAAATGAGGCGGATGGAGAGATTTGGGGTATCGATATAATTGAATATATATAGCAGCAGATGGCTTAGTATATCTGTACTCGCTTCGGCAGTACATATACTAAAATTGGAACGATACAGAGAAGATTAGCATGGCCCCTGCGCAAGGATGACACGCAAATTCGTGAAGCGTTCCATATTTTTTTTATTTAAACTTACTTTTATCTTACTATTATTAATGATTGTGATACATATTAGGTACTGAAATTCTGTTCCAATTGCTGCTGCGCACACGTGAAGACGGTGTCAATGCAGAAAATTCCCTTTCTGCTTATCTTCCTCTCAGATAACGTATAGTCATTGTGAAACTCGTTATCTTATGTTAATATAATAAATTATAACCTGTGCTTGTAAAAATAAAAATTGTATAGGTAAAAATAAAACCCGTACTTCTGTAGGTTACACTCCGTGCTGACATCATAATGTTATTATTTAGAAAGCCCTAAACATGGGGATTTTGGGATTTGGTAACTATGGCGTACTTTCAGCTAACAATTTAATAAACAACAGATACCGTAAAATTTCAATTCTAAACGTTTATTTTCTTAGGTGAATTATAATGGAGAACACTTTCTGCATTGACACCGTTTTCCCGTCTGCGAAGCAGCAACCGGAACTAAATTTCAGTACCTAATCTTTACCATGATTATTATTTACGATACTACTATTACTAACACAGGTTTTGTTGCTGTTTCTTCTTTTTGTAGATGAAGAGATCTGGCAGGAGTCATTTTCACTGATCGTCTACTGTCAGCCATTTTGTTTCTCTTGTGAAAAATATAAATGTTTATTTCTCCGCTAATAACTCAATAAAGTATTAAATAAATAAAACGAGTACACGAAACTGTTGATAATATTGTATTTTATCGGATATTTGCATTTAAAATATGGTAGATTAGTTGAATAATTTTTGTTTATGATGTTATTTTTGAGATATGCAAATGAGGCGGATGGAGAGATTTGGGGTATCGATATAATTGAATATATATAGCAGCAGATGGCTTAGTATATCTGTACTCGCTTCGGCAGTACATATACTAAAATTGGAACGATACAGAGAAGATTAGCATGGCCCCTGCGCAAGGATGACACGCAAATTCGTGAAGCGTTCCATATTTTTTGTATTTAAACTTACTTTTATCTTACTATTATTAATGATTGTGATACATATTAGGTACTGAAATTCTGTTCCAATTGCTGCTGCGCACACGTGAAGACGGTGTCAATGCAGAAAATTCCCTTTCTGCTTATCTTCCTCTCAGATAACGTATAGTCATTGTGAAACTCGTTATCTTATGTTAATATAATAAATTATAACCTGTGCTTGTAAAAATAAAAATTGTATAGGTAAAAATAAAACCCGTACTTCTGTAGGTTACACTCCGTGCTGACATCATAATGTTATTATTTAGAAAGCCCTAAACATGGGGAGGATGGGATTTGGTAACTATGGCGTACTTTCAGCTAACAATTTAATAAACAACAGATACCGTAAAATTTCAATTCTAAACGTTTATTTTCTTAGGTGAATTATAATGGAGAACACTTTCTGCATTGACACCGTTTTCCCGTCTGCGAAGCAGCAACCGGAACTAAATTTCAGTACCTAATCTTTACCATGATTATTATTTACGATACTACTATTACTAACACAGGTTTTGTTGCTGTTTCTTCTTTTTATAGATGAAGAGATCTGGCAGGGGTCATTTTCACTGATCGTCTACTGTCAGCCATTTTGTTTCTCTTGTGAAAAATATAAATGTTTATTTCTCCGCTAATAACTCAATAAAGTATTAAATAAATAAAACGAGTACACGAAACTGTTGATAATATTGTATTTTATCGGATATTTGCATTTAAAATATGGTAGATTAGTTGAATAATTTTTGTTTATGATGTTATTTTCGAGATATGCAAATGAGGCGGATGGAGAGATTTGGGGTATCGATATAATTGAATATATATAGCAGCAGATGGCTTAGTATATCTGTACTCGCTTCGGCAGTACATATACTAAAATTGGAACGATACAGAGAAGATTAGCATGGCCCCTGCGCAAGGATGACACGCAAATTCGTGAAGCGTTCCATATTTTTTGTATTTAAACTTACTTTTATCTTACTATTATTAATGATTGTGATACATATTAGGTACTGAAATTCTGTTCCAATTGCTGCTGCGCACACGTGAAGACGGTGTCAATGCAGAAAATTCCCTTTCTGCTTATCTTCCTCTCAGATAACGTATAGTCATTGTGAAACTCGTTATCTTATGTTAATATAATAAATTATAACCTGTGCTTGTAAAAATAAAAATTGTATAGGTAAAAATAAAACCCGTACTTCTGTAGGTTACACTCCGTGCTGACATCATAATGTTATTATTTAGAAAGCCCTAAACATGGGGAGGATGGGATTTGGTAACTATGGCGTACTTTCAGCTAACAATTTAATAAACAACAGATACCGTAAAATTTCAATTCTAAACGTTTATTTTCTTAGGTGAATTATAATGGAGAACACTTTCTGCATTGACACCGTTTTCCCGTCTGCGAAGCAGCAACCGGAACTAAATTTCAGTACCTAATCTTTACCATGATTATTATTTACGATACTACTATTACTAACACAGGTTTTGTTGCTGTTTCTTCTTTTTGTAGATGAAGAGATCTGGCAGGAGTCATTTTCACTGATCGTCTACTGTCAGCCATTTTGTTTCTCTTGTGAAAAATATAAATGTTTATTTCTCCGCTAATAACTCAATAAAGTATTAAATAAATAAAACGAGTACACGAAACTGTTGATAATATTGTATTTTATCGGATATTTGCATTTAAAATATGGTAGATTAGTTGAATAATTTTTGTTTATGATGTTATTTTCGAGATATGCAAATGAGGCGGATGGAGAGATTTGGGGTATCGATATAATTGAATATATATAGCAGCAGATGGCTTAGTATATCTGTACTCGCTTCGGCAGTACATATACTAAAATTGGAACGATACAGAGAAGATTAGCACGGCCCCTGCGCAAGGATGACACGCATATTCGTGAAGCGTTCCATATTTTTTGTATTTAAACTTACTTTTATCTTACTATTATTAATGATTGTGATACATATTAGGTACTGAAATTCTGTTCCAATTGCTGCTGCGCACACGTGAAGACGGTGTCAATGCAGAAAATTCCCTTTCTGCTTATCTTCCTCTCAGATAACGTATAGTCATTGTGAAACTCGTTATCTTATGTTAATATAATAAATTATAACCTGTGCTTGTAAAAATAAAAATTGTATAGGTAAAAATAAAACCCGTACTTCTGTAGGTTACACTCCGTGCTGACATCATAATGTTATTATTTAGAAAGCCCTAAACATGGGGATTTTGGGATTTGGTAACTATGGCGTACTTTCAGCTAACAATTTAATAAACAACAGATACCGTAAAATTTCAATTCTAAACGTTTATTTTCTTAGGTGAATTATAATGGAGAACACTTTCTGCATTGACACCGTTTTCCCGTATGCGAAGCAGCAACCGGAACTAAATTTCAGTACCTAATCTTTACCATGATTATTATTTACGATACTACTATTACTAACACAGGTTTTGTTGCTGTTTCTTCTTTTTGTAGATGAAGAGATCTGGCAGGAGTCATTTTCACTGATCGTCTACTGTCAGCCATTTTGTTTCTCTTGTGAAAAATATAAATGTTTATTTCTCCGCTAATAACTCAATAAAGTATTAAATAAATAAAACGAGTACACGAAACTGTTGATAATATTGTATTTTATCGGATATTTGCATTTAAAATATGGTAGATTAGTTGAATAATTTTTGTTTATGATGTTATTTTCGAGATATGCAAATGAGGCGGATGGAGAGATTTGGGGTATCGATATAATTGAATATATATAGCAGCAGATGGCTTAGTATATCTGTACTCGCTTCGGCAGTACATATACTAAAATTGGAACGATACAGAGAAGATTAGCATGGCCCCTGCGCAAGGATGACACGCAAATTCGTGAAGCGTTCCATATTTTTTTTATTTAAACTTACTTTTATCTTACTATTATTAATGATTGTGATACATATTAGGTACTGAAATTCTGTTCCAATTGCTGCTGCGCACACGTGAAGACGGTGTCAATGCAGAAAATTCCCTTTCTGCTTATCTTCCTCTCAGATAACGTATAGTCATTGTGAAACTCGTTATCTTATGTTAATATAATAAATTATAACCTGTGCTTGTAAAAATAAAAATTGTATAGGTAAAAATAAAACCCGTACTTCTGTAGGTTACACTCCGTGCTGACATCATAATGTTATTATTTAGAAAGCCCTAAACATGGGGATTTTGGGATTTGGTAACTATGGCGTACTTTCAGCTAACAATTTAATAAACAACAGATACCGTAAAATTTCAATTCTAAACGTTTATTTTCTTAGGTGAATTATAATGGAGAACACTTTCTGCATTGACACCGTTTTCCCGTCTGCGAAGCAGCAACCGGAACTAAATTTCAGTACCTAATCTTTACCATGATTATTATTTACGATACTACTATTACTAACACAGGTTTTGTTGCTGTTTCTTCTTTTTGTAGATGAAGAGATCTGGCAGGAATCATTTTCACTGATCGTCTACTGTCAGCCATTTTGTTTCTCTTGTGAAAAATATAAATGTTTATTTCTCCGCTAATAACTCAATAAAGTATTAAATAAATAAAACGAGTACACGAAACTGTTGATAATATTGTATTTTATCGGATATTTGCATTTAAAATATGGTAGATTAGTTGAATAATTTTTGTTTATGATGTTATTTTCGAGATATGCAAATGAGGCGGATGGAGAGATTTGGGGTATCGATATAATTGAATATATATAGCAGCAGATGGCTTAGTATATCTGTACTCGCTTCGGCAGTACATATACTAAAATTGGAACGATACAGAGAAGATTAGCATGGCCCCTGCGCAAGGATGACACGCAAATTCGTGAAGCGTTCCATATTTTTTTTATTTAAACTTACTTTTATCTTACTATTATTAATGATTGTGATACATATTAGGTACTGAAATTCTGTTCCAATTGCTGCTGCGCACACGTGAAGACGGTGTCAATGCAGAAAATTCCCTTTCTGCTTATCTTCCTCTCAGATAACGTATAGTCATTGTGAAACTCGTTATCTTATGTTAATATAATAAATTATAACCTGTGCTTGTAAAAATAAAAATTGTATAGGTAAAAATAAAACCCGTACTTCTGTAGGTTACACTCCGTGCTGACATCATAATGTTATTATTTAGAAAGCCCTAAACATGGGGATTTTGGGATTTGGTAACTATGGCGTACTTTCAGCTAACAATTTAATAAACAACAGATACCGTAAAATTTCAATTCTAAACGTTTATTTTCTTAGGTGAATTATAATGGAGAACACTTTCTGCATTGACACCGTTTTCCCGTCTGCGAAGCAGCAACCGGAACTAAATTTCAGTACCTAATCTTTACCATGATTATTATTTACGATACTACTATTACTAACACAGGTTTTGTTGCTGTTTCTTCTTTTTGTAGATGAAGAGATCTGGCAGGAGTCATTTTCACTGATCGTCTACTGTCAGCCATTTTGTTTCTCTTGTGAAAAATATAAATGTTTATTTCTCCGCTAATAACTCAATAAAGTATTAAATAAATAAAACGAGTACACGAAACTGTTGATAATATTGTATTTTATCGGATATTTGCATTTAAAATATGGTAGATTAGTTGAATAATTTTTGTTTATGATGTTATTTTTGAGATATGCAAATGAGGCGGATGGAGAGATTTGGGGTATCGATATAATTGAATATATATAGCAGCAGATGGCTTAGTATATCTGTACTCGCTTCGGCAGTACATATACTAAAATTGGAACGATACAGAGAAGATTAGCATGGCCCCTGCGCAAGGATGACACGCAAATTCGTGAAGCGTTCCATATTTTTTGTATTTAAACTTACTTTTATCTTACTATTATTAATGATTGTGATACATATTAGGTACTGAAATTCTGTTCCAATTGCTGCTGCGCACACGTGAAGACGGTGTCAATGCAGAAAATTCCCTTTCTGCTTATCTTCCTCTCAGATAACGTATAGTCATTGTGAAACTCGTTATCTTATGTTAATATAATAAATTATAACCTGTGCTTGTAAAAATAAAAATTGTATAGGTAAAAATAAAACCCGTACTTCTGTAGGTTACACTCCGTGCTGACATCATAATGTTATTATTTAGAAAGCCCTAAACATGGGGAGGATGGGATTTGGTAACTATGGCGTACTTTCAGCTAACAATTTAATAAACAACAGATACCGTAAAATTTCAATTCTAAACGTTTATTTTCTTAGGTGAATTATAATGGAGAACACTTTCTGCATTGACACCGTTTTCCCGTCTGCGAAGCAGCAACCGGAACTAAATTTCAGTACCTAATCTTTACCATGATTATTATTTACGATACTACTATTACTAACACAGGTTTTGTTGCTGTTTCTTCTTTTTATAGATGAAGAGATCTGGCAGGGGTCATTTTCACTGATCGTCTACTGTCAGCCATTTTGTTTCTCTTGTGAAAAATATAAATGTTTATTTCTCCGCTAATAACTCAATAAAGTATTAAATAAATAAAACGAGTACACGAAACTGTTGATAATATTGTATTTTATCGGATATTTGCATTTAAAATATGGTAGATTAGTTGAATAATTTTTGTTTATGATGTTATTTTCGAGATATGCAAATGAGGCGGATGGAGAGATTTGGGGTATCGATATAATTGAATATATATAGCAGCAGATGGCTTAGTATATCTGTACTCGCTTCGGCAGTACATATACTAAAATTGGAACGATACAGAGAAGATTAGCATGGCCCCTGCGCAAGGATGACACGCAAATTCGTGAAGCGTTCCATATTTTTTGTATTTAAACTTACTTTTATCTTACTATTATTAATGATTGTGATACATATTAGGTACTGAAATTCTGTTCCAATTGCTGCTGCGCACACGTGAAGACGGTGTCAATGCAGAAAATTCCCTTTCTGCTTATCTTCCTCTCAGATAACGTATAGTCATTGTGAAACTCGTTATCTTATGTTAATATAATAAATTATAACCTGTGCTTGTAAAAATAAAAATTGTATAGGTAAAAATAAAACCCGTACTTCTGTAGGTTACACTCCGTGCTGACATCATAATGTTATTATTTAGAAAGCCCTAAACATGGGGATTTTGGGATTTGGTAACTATGGCGTACTTTCAGCTAACAATTTAATAAACAACAGATACCGTAAAATTTCAATTCTAAACGTTTATTTTCTTAGGTGAATTATAATGGAGAACACTTTCTGCATTGACACCGTTTTCCCGTATGCGAAGCAGCAACCGGAACTAAATTTCAGTACCTAATCTTTACCATGATTATTATTTACGATACTACTATTACTAACACAGGTTTTGTTGCTGTTTCTTCTTTTTGTAGATGAAGAGATCTGGCAGGAGTCATTTTCACTGATCGTCTACTGTCAGCCATTTTGTTTCTCTTGTGAAAAATATAAATGTTTATTTCTCCGCTAATAACTCAATAAAGTATTAAATAAATAAAACGAGTACACGAAACTGTTGATAATATTGTATTTTATCGGATATTTGCATTTAAAATATGGTAGATTAGTTGAATAATTTTTGTTTATGATGTTATTTTCGAGATATGCAAATGAGGCGGATGGAGAGATTTGGGGTATCGATATAATTGAATATATATAGCAGCAGATGGCTTAGTATATCTGTACTCGCTTCGGCAGTACATATACTAAAATTGGAACGATACAGAGAAGATTAGCATGGCCCCTGCGCAAGGATGACACGCAAATTCGTGAAGCGTTCCATATTTTTTTTATTTAAACTTACTTTTATCTTACTATTATTAATGATTGTGATACATATTAGGTACTGAAATTCTGTTCCAATTGCTGCTGCGCACACGTGAAGACGGTGTCAATGCAGAAAATTCCCTTTCTGCTTATCTTCCTCTCAGATAACGTATAGTCATTGTGAAACTCGTTATCTTATGTTAATATAATAAATTATAACCTGTGCTTGTAAAAATAAAAATTGTATAGGTAAAAATAAAACCCGTACTTCTGTAGGTTACACTCCGTGCTGACATCATAATGTTATTATTTAGAAAGCCCTAAACATGGGGAGGATGGGATTTGGTAACTATGGCGTACTTTCAGCTAACAATTTAATAAACAACAGATACCGTAAAATTTCAATTCTAAACGTTTATTTTCTTAGGTGAATTATAATGGAGAACACTTTCTGCATTGACACCGTTTTCCCGTCTGCGAAGCAGCAACCGGAACTAAATTTCAGTACGTAATCTTTACCATGATTATTATTTACGATACTACTATTACTAACACAGGTTTTGTTGCTGTTTCTTCTTTTTGTAGATGAAGAGATCTGGCAGGAGTCATTTTCACTGATCGTCTACTGTCAGCCATTTTGTTTCTCTTGTGAAAAATATAAATGTTTATTTCTCCGCTAATAACTCAATAAAGTATTAAATAAATAAAACGAGTACACGAAACTGTTGATAATATTGTATTTTATCGGATATTTGCATTTAAAATATGGTAGATTAGTTGAATAATTTTTGTTTATGATGTTATTTTCGAGATATGCAAATGAGGCGGATGGAGAGATTTGGGGTATCGATATAATTGAATATATATAGCAGATGATGGCTTAGTATATCTGTACTCGCTTCGGCAGTACATATACTAAAATTGGAACGATACAGAGAAGATTAGCATGGCCCCTGCGCAAGGATGACACGCAAATTCGTGAAGCGTTCCATATTTTTTTTATTTAAACTTACTTTTATCTAACTATTATTAATGATTGTGATACATATTAGGTACTGAAATTCTGTTCCAATTGCTGCTGCGCACACGTGAAGACGGTGTCAATGCAGAAAATTCCCTTTCTGCTTATCTTCCTCTCAGATAACGTATAGTCATTGTGAAACTCGTTATCTTATGTTAATATAATAAATTATAACCTGTGCTTGTAAAAATAAAAATTGTATAGGTAAAAATAAAACCCGTACTTCTGTAGGTTACACTCCGTGCTGACATCATAATGTTATTATTTAGAAAGCCCTAAACATGGGGAGGATGGGATTTGGTAACTATGGCGTACTTTCAGATAACAATTTAATAAACAACAGATACCGTAAAATTTCAATTCTAAACGTTTATTTTCTTAGGTGAATTATAATGGAGAACACTTTCTGCATTGACACCGTTTTCCCGTATGCGAAGCAGCAACCGGAACTAAATTTCAGTACCTAATCTTTACCATGATTATTATTTACGATACTACTATTACTAACACAGGTTTTGTTGCTGTTTCTTCTTTTTGTAGATGAAGAGATCTGGCAGGAGTCATTTTCACTGATCGTCTACTGTCAGCCATTTTGTTTCTCTTGTGAAAAATATAAATGTTTATTTCTCCGCTAATAACTCAATAAAGTATTAAATAAATAAAACGAGTACACGAAACTGTTGATAATATTGTATTTTATCGGATATTTGCATTTAAAATATGGTAGATTAGTTGAATAATTTTTGTTTATGATGTTATTTTCGAGATATGCAAATGAGGCGGATGGAGAGATTTGGGGTATCGATATAATTGAATATATATAGCAGCAGATGGCTTAGTATATCTGTACTCGCTTCGGCAGTACATATACTAAAATTGGAACGATACAGAGAAGATTAGCATGGCCCCTGCGCAAGGATGACACGCAAATTCGTGAAGCGTTCCATATTTTTTTTATTTAAACTTACTTTTATCTTACTATTATTAATGATTGTGATACATATTAGGTACTGAAATTCTGTTCCAATTGCTGCTGCGCACACGTGAAGACGGTGTCAATGCAGAAAATTCCCTTTCTGCTTATCTTCCTCTCAGATAACGTATAGTCATTGTGAAACTCGTTATCTTATGTTAATATAATAAATTATAACCTGTGCTTGTAAAAATAAAAATTGTATAGGTAAAAATAAAACCCGTACTTCTGTAGGTTACACTCCGTGCTGACATCATAATGTTATTATTTAGAAAGCCCTAAACATGGGGAGGATGGGATTTGGTAACTATGGCGTACTTTCAGCTAACAATTTAATAAACAACAGATACCGTAAAATTTCAATTCTAAACGTTTATTTTCTTAGGTGAATTATAATGGAGAACACTTTCTGCATTGACACCGTTTTCCCGTCTGCGAAGCAGCAACCGGAACTAAATTTCAGTACCTAATCTTTACCATGATTATTATTTACGATACTACTATTACTAACACAGGTTTTGTTGCTGTTTCTTCTTTTTGTAGATGAAGAGATCTGGCAGGAGTCATTTTCACTGATCGTCTACTGTCAGCCATTTTGTTTCTCTTGTGAAAAATATAAATGTTTATTTCTCCGCTAATAACTCAATAAAGTATTAAATAAATAAAACGAGTACACGAAACTGTTGATAATATTGTATTTTATCGGATATTTGCATTTAAAATATGGTAGATTAGTTGAATAATTTTTGTTTATGATGTTATTTTCGAGATATGCAAATGAGGCGGATGGAGAGATTTGGGGTATCGATATAATTGAATATATATAGCAGCAGATGGCTTAGTATATCTGTACTCGCTTCGGCAGTACATATACTAAAATTGGAACGATACAGAGAAGATTAGCATGGCCCCTGCGCAAGGATGACACGCAAATTCGTGAAGCGTTCCATATTTTTTGTATTTAAACTTACTTTTATCTTACTATTATTAATGATTGTGATACATATTAGGTACTGAAATTCTGTTCCAATTGCTGCTGCGCACACGTGAAGACGGTGTCAATGCAGAAAATTCCCTTTCTGCTTATCTTCCTCTCAGATAACGTATAGTCATTGTGAAACTCGTTATCTTATGTTAATATAATAAATTATAACCTGTGCTTGTAAAAATAAAAATTGTATAGGTAAAAATAAAACCCGTACTTCTGTAGGTTACACTCCGTGCTGACATCATAATGTTATTATTTAGAAAGCCCTAAACATGGGGAGGATGGGATTTGGTAACTATGGCGTACTTTCAGCTAACAATTTAATAAACAACAGATACCGTAAAATTTCAATTCTAAACGTTTATTTTCTTAGGTGAATTATAATGGAGAACACTTTCTGCATTGACACCGTTTTCCCGTCTGCGAAGCAGCAACCGGAACTAAATTTCAGTACCTAATCTTTACCATGATTATTATTTACGATACTACTATTACTAACACAGGTTTTGTTGCTGTTTCTTCTTTTTGTAGATGAAGAGATCTGGCAGGAGTCATTTTCACTGATCGTCTACTGTCAGCCATTTTGTTTCTCTTGTGAAAAATATAAATGTTTATTTCTCCGCTAATAACTCAATAAAGTATTAAATAAATAAAACGAGTACGCGAAACTGTTGATAATATTGTATTTTATCGGATATTTGCATTTAAAATATGGTAGATTAGTTGAATAATTTTTGTTTATGATGTTATTTTCGAGATATGCAAATGAGGCGGATGGAGAGATTTGGGGTATCGATATAATTGAATATATATAGCAGCAGATGGCTTAGTATATCTGTACTCGCTTCGGCAGTACATATACTAAAATTGGAACGATACAGAGAAGATTAGCATGGCCCCTGCGCAAGGATGACACGCAAATTCGTGAAGCGTTCCATATTTTTTGTATTTAAACTTACTTTTATCTTACTATTATTAATGATTGTGATACATATTAGGTACTGAAATTCTGTTCCAATTGCTGCTGCGCACACGTGAAGACGGTGTCAATGCAGAAAATTCCCTTTCTGCTTATCTTCCTCTCAGATAACGTATAGTCATTGTGAAACTCGTTATCTTATGTTAATATAATAAATTATAACCTGTGCTTGTAAAAATAAAAATTGTATAGGTAAAAATAAAACCCGTACTTCTGTAGGTTACACTCCGTGCTGACATCATAATGTTATTATTTAGAAAGCCCTAAACATGGGGATTTTGGGATTTGGTAACTATGGCGTACTTTCAGCTAACAATTTAATAAACAACAGATACCGTAAAATTTCAATTCTAAACGTTTATTTTCTTAGGTGAATTATAATGGAGAACACTTTCTGCATTGACACCGTTTTCCCGTCTGCGAAGCAGCAACCGGAACTAAATTTCAGTACCTAATCTTTACCATGATTATTATTTACGATACTACTATTACTAACACAGGTTTTGTTGCTGTTTCTTCTTTTTGTAGATGAAGAGATCTGGCAGGAATCATTTTCACTGATCGTCTACTGTCAGCCATTTTGTTTCTCTTGTGAAAAATATAAATGTTTATTTCTCCGCTAATAACTCAATAAAGTATTAAATAAATAAAACGAGTACACGAAACTGTTGATAATATTGTATTTTATCGGATATTTGCATTTAAAATATGGTAGATTAGTTGAATAATTTTTGTTTATGATGTTATTTTCGAGATATGCAAATGAGGCGGATGGAGAGATTTGGGGTATCGATATAATTGAATATATATAGCAGCAGATGGCTTAGTATATCTGTACTCGCTTCGGCAGTACATATACTAAAATTGGAACGATACAGAGAAGATTAGCATGGCCCCTGCGCAAGGATGACACGCAAATTCGTGAAGCGTTCCATATTTTTTGTATTTAAACTTACTTTTATCTTACTATTATTAATGATTGTGATACATATTAGGTACTGAAATTCTGTTCCAATTGCTGCTGCGCACACGTGAAGACGGTGTCAATGCAGAAAATTCCCTTTCTGCTTATCTTCCTCTCAGATAACGTATAGTCATTGTGAAACTCGTTATCTTATGTTAATATAATAAATTATAACCTGTGCTTGTAAAAATAAAAATTGTATAGGTAAAAATAAAACCCGTACTTCTGTAGGTTACACTCCGTGCTGACATCATAATGTTATTATTTAGAAAGCCCTAAACATGGGGATTTTGGGATTTGGTAACTATGGCGTACTTTCAGCTAACAATTTAATAAACAACAGATACCGTAAAATTTCAATTCTAAACGTTTATTTTCTTAGGTGAATTATAATGGAGAACACTTTCTGCATTGACACCGTTTTCCCGTCTGCGAAGCAGCAACCGGAACTAAATTTCAGTACCTAATCTTTACCATGATTATTATTTACGATACTACTATTACTAACACAGGTTTTGTTGCTGTTTCTTCTTTTTGTAGATGAAGAGATCTGGCAGGAGTCATTTTCACTGATCGTCTACTGTCAGCCATTTTGTTTCTCTTGTGAAAAATATAAATGTTTATTTCTCCGCTAATAACTCAATAAAGTATTAAATAAATAAAACGAGTACACGAAACTGTTGATAATATTGTATTTTATCGGATATTTGCATTTAAAATATGGTAGATTAGTTGAATAATTTTTGTTTATGATGTTATTTTTGAGATATGCAAATGAGGCGGATGGAGAGATTTGGGGTATCGATATAATTGAATATATATAGCAGCAGATGGCTTAGTATATCTGTACTCGCTTCGGCAGTACATATACTAAAATTGGAACGATACAGAGAAGATTAGCATGGCCCCTGCGCAAGGATGACACGCAAATTCGTGAAGCGTTCCATATTTTTTGTATTTAAACTTACTTTTATCTTACTATTATTAATGATTGTGATACATATTAGGTACTGAAATTCTGTTCCAATTGCTGCTGCGCACACGTGAAGACGGTGTCAATGCAGAAAATTCCCTTTCTGCTTATCTTCCTCTCAGATAACGTATAGTCATTGTGAAACTCGTTATCTTATGTTAATATAATAAATTATAACCTGTGCTTGTAAAAATAAAAATTGTATAGGTAAAAATAAAACCCGTACTTCTGTAGGTTACACTCCGTGCTGACATCATAATGTTATTATTTAGAAAGCCCTAAACATGGGGAGGATGGGATTTGGTAACTATGGCGTACTTTCAGCTAACAATTTAATAAACAACAGATACCGTAAAATTTCAATTCTAAACGTTTATTTTCTTAGGTGAATTATAATGGAGAACACTTTCTGCATTGACACCGTTTTCCCGTCTGCGAAGCAGCAACCGGAACTAAATTTCAGTACCTAATCTTTACCATGATTATTATTTACGATACTACTATTACTAACACAGGTTTTGTTGCTGTTTCTTCTTTTTGTAGATGAAGAGATCTGGCAGGAGTCATTTTCACTGATCGTCTACTGTCAGCCATTTTGTTTCTCTTGTGAAAAATATAAATGTTTATTTCTCCGCTAATAACTCAATAAAGTATTAAATAAATAAAACGAGTACACGAAACTGTTGATAATATTGTATTTTATCGGATATTTGCATTTAAAATATGGTAGATTAGTTGAATAATTTTTGTTTATGATGTTATTTTTGAGATATGCAAATGAGGCGGATGGAGAGATTTGGGGTATCGATATAATTGAATATATATAGCAGCAGATGGCTTAGTATATCTGTACTCGCTTCGGCAGTACATATACTAAAATTGGAACGATACAGAGAAGATTAGCATGGCCCCTGCGCAAGGATGACACGCAAATTCGTGAAGCGTTCCACATTTTTTGTATTTAAACTTACTTTTATCTTACTATTATTAATGATTGTGATACATATTAGGTACTGAAATTCTGTTCCAATTGCTGCTGCGCACACGTGAAGACGGTGTCAATGCAGAAAATTCCCTTTCTGCTTATCTTCCTCTCAGATAACGTATAGTCATTGTGAAACTCGTTATCTTATGTTAATATAATAAATTATAACCTGTGCTTGTAAAAATAAAAATTGTATAGGTAAAAATAAAACCCGTACTTCTGTAGGTTACACTCCGTGCTGACATCATAATGTTATTATTTAGAAAGCCCTAAACATGGGGAGGATGGGATTTGGTAACTATGGCGTACTTTCAGCTAACAATTTAATAAACAACAGATACCGTAAAATTTCAATTCTAAACGTTTATTTTCTTAGGTGAATTATAATGGAGAACACTTTCTGCATTGACACCGTTTTCCCGTCTGCGAAGCAGCAACCGGAACTAAATTTCAGTACCTAATCTTTACCATGATTATTATTTACGATACTACTATTACTAACACAGGTTTTGTTGCTGTTTCTTCTTTTTGTAGATGAAGAGATCTGGCAGGAGTCATTTTCACTGATCGTCTACTGTCAGCCATTTTGTTTCTCTTGTGAAAAATATAAATGTTTATTTCTCCGCTAATAACTCAATAAAGTATTAAATAAATAAAACGAGTACACGAAACTGTTGATAATATTGTATTTTATCGGATATTTGCATTTAAAATATGGTAGATTAGTTGAATAATTTTTGTTTATGATGTTATTTTCGAGATATGCAAATGAGGCGGATGGAGAGATTTGGGGTATCGATATAATTGAATATATATAGCAGCAGATGGCTTAGTATATCTGTACTCGCTTCGGCAGTACATATACTAAAATTGGAACGATACAGAGAAGATTAGCATGGCCCCTGCGCAAGGATGACACGCAAATTCGTGAAGCGTTCCATATTTTTTTTATTTAAACTTACTTTTATCTAACTATTATTAATGATTGTGATACATATTAGGTACTGAAATTCTGTTCCAATTGCTGCTGCGCACACGTGAAGACGGTGTCAATGCAGAAAATTCCCTTTCTGCTTATCTTCCTCTCAGATAACGTATAGTCATTGTGAAACTCGTTATCTTATGTTAATATAATAAATTATAACCTGTGCTTGTAAAAATAAAAATTGTATAGGTAAAAATAAAACCCGTACTTCTGTAGGTTACACTCCGTGCTGACATCATAATGTTATTATTTAGAAAGCCCTAAACATGGGGAGGATGGGATTTGGTAACTATGGCGTACTTTCAGATAACAATTTAATAAACAACAGATACCGTAAAATTTCAATTCTAAACGTTTATTTTCTTAGGTGAATTATAATGGAGAACACTTTCTGCATTGACACCGTTTTCCCGTATGCGAAGCAGCAACCGGAACTAAATTTCAGTACCTAATCTTTACCATGATTATTATTTACGATACTACTATTACTAACACAGGTTTTGTTGCTGTTTCTTCTTTTTGTAGATGAAGAGATCTGGCAGGAGTCATTTTCACTGATCGTCTACTGTCAGCCATTTTGTTTCTCTTGTGAAAAATATAAATGTTTATTTCTCCGCTAATAACTCAATAAAGTATTAAATAAATAAAACGAGTACACGAAACTGTTGATAATATTGTATTTTATCGGATATTTGCATTTAAAATATGGTAGATTAGTTGAATAATTTTTGTTTATGATGTTATTTTCGAGATATGCAAATGAGGCGGATGGAGAGATTTGGGGTATCGATATAATTGAATATATATAGCAGCAGATGGCTTAGTATATCTGTACTCGCTTCGGCAGTACATATACTAAAATTGGAACGATACAGAGAAGATTAGCATGGCCCCTGCGCAAGGATGACACGCAAATTCGTGAAGCGTTCCATATTTTTTTTATTTAAACTTACTTTTATCTTACTATTATTAATGATTGTGATACATATTAGGTACTGAAATTCTGTTCCAATTGCTGCTGCGCACACGTGAAGACGGTGTCAATGCAGAAAATTCCCTTTCTGCTTATCTTCCTCTCAGATAACGTATAGTCATTGTGAAACTCGTTATCTTATGTTAATATAATAAATTATAACCTGTGCTTGTAAAAATAAAAATTGTATAGGTAAAAATAAAACCCGTACTTCTGTAGGTTACACTCCGTGCTGACATCATAATGTTATTATTTAGAAAGCCCTAAACATGGGGAGGATGGGATTTGGTAACTATGGCGTACTTTCAGCTAACAATTTAATAAACAACAGATACCGTAAAATTTCAATTCTAAACGTTTATTTTCTTAGGTGAATTATAATGGAGAACACTTTCTGCATTGACACCGTTTTCCCGTCTGCGAAGCAGCAACCGGAACTAAATTTCAGTACCTAATCTTTACCATGATTATTATTTACGATACTACTATTACTAACACAGGTTTTGTTGCTGTTTCTTCTTTTTGTAGATGAAGAGATCTGGCAGGAGTCATTTTCACTGATCGTCTACTGTCAGCCATTTTGTTTCTCTTGTGAAAAATATAAATGTTTATTTCTCCGCTAATAACTCAATAAAGTATTAAATAAATAAAACGAGTACACGAAACTGTTGATAATATTGTATTTTATCGGATATTTGCATTTAAAATATGGTAGATTAGTTGAATAATTTTTGTTTATGATGTTATTTTCGAGATATGCAAATGAGGCGGATGGAGAGATTTGGGGTATCGATATAATTGAATATATATAGCAGCAGATGGCTTAGTATATCTGTACTCGCTTCGGCAGTACATATACTAAAATTGGAACGATACAGAGAAGATTAGCATGGCCCCTGCGCAAGGATGACACGCAAATTCGTGAAGCGTTCCATATTTTTTGTATTTAAACTTACTTTTATCTTACTATTATTAATGATTGTGATACATATTAGGTACTGAAATTCTGTTCCAATTGCTGCTGCGCACACGTGAAGACGGTGTCAATGCAGAAAATTCCCTTTCTGCTTATCTTCCTCTCAGATAACGTATAGTCATTGTGAAACTCGTTATCTTATGTTAATATAATAAATTATAACCTGTGCTTGTAAAAATAAAAATTGTATAGGTAAAAATAAAACCCGTACTTCTGTAGGTTACACTCCGTGCTGACATCATAATGTTATTATTTAGAAAGCCCTAAACATGGGGAGGATGGGATTTGGTAACTATGGCGTACTTTCAGCTAACAATTTAATAAACAACAGATACCGTAAAATTTCAATTCTAAACGTTTATTTTCTTAGGTGAATTATAATGGAGAACACTTTCTGCATTGACACCGTTTTCCCGTCTGCGAAGCAGCAACCGGAACTAAATTTCAGTACCTAATCTTTACCATGATTATTATTTACGATACTACTATTACTAACACAGGTTTTGTTGCTGTTTCTTCTTTTTGTAGATGAAGAGATCTGGCAGGAGTCATTTTCACTGATCGTCTACTGTCAGCCATTTTGTTTCTCTTGTGAAAAATATAAATGTTTATTTCTCCGCTAATAACTCAATAAAGTATTAAATAAATAAAACGAGTACGCGAAACTGTTGATAATATTGTATTTTATCGGATATTTGCATTTAAAATATGGTAGATTAGTTGAATAATTTTTGTTTATGATGTTATTTTCGAGATATGCAAATGAGGCGGATGGAGAGATTTGGGGTATCGATATAATTGAATATATATAGCAGCAGATGGCTTAGTATATCTGTACTCGCTTCGGCAGTACATATACTAAAATTGGAACGATACAGAGAAGATTAGCATGGCCCCTGCGCAAGGATGACACGCAAATTCGTGAAGCGTTCCATATTTTTTGTATTTAAACTTACTTTTATCTTACTATTATTAATGATTGTGATACATATTAGGTACTGAAATTCTGTTCCAATTGCTGCTGCGCACACGTGAAGACGGTGTCAATGCAGAAAATTCCCTTTCTGCTTATCTTCCTCTCAGATAACGTATAGTCATTGTGAAACTCGTTATCTTATGTTAATATAATAAATTATAACCTGTGCTTGTAAAAATAAAAATTGTATAGGTAAAAATAAAACCCGTACTTCTGTAGGTTACACTCCGTGCTGACATCATAATGTTATTATTTAGAAAGCCCTAAACATGGGGATTTTGGGATTTGGTAACTATGGCGTACTTTCAGCTAACAATTTAATAAACAACAGATACCGTAAAATTTCAATTCTAAACGTTTATTTTCTTAGGTGAATTATAATGGAGAACACTTTCTGCATTGACACCGTTTTCCCGTCTGCGAAGCAGCAACCGGAACTAAATTTCAGTACCTAATCTTTACCATGATTATTATTTACGATACTACTATTACTAACACAGGTTTTGTTGCTGTTTCTTCTTTTTGTAGATGAAGAGATCTGGCAGGAGTCATTTTCACTGATCGTCTACTGTCAGCCATTTTGTTTCTCTTGTGAGAAATATAAATGTTTATTTCTCCGCTAATAACTCAATAAAGTATTAAATAAATAAAACGAGTACACGAAACTGTTGATAATATTGTATTTTATCGGATATTTGCATTTAAAATATGGTAGATTAGTTGAATAATTTTTGTTTATGATGTTATTTTCGAGATATGCAAATGAGGCGGATGGAGAGATTTGGGGTATCGATATAATTGAATATATATAGCAGCAGATGGCTTAGTATATCTGTACTCGCTTCGGCAGTACATATACTAAAATTGGAACGATACAGAGAAGATTAGCATGGCCCCTGCGCAAGGATGACACGCAAATTCGTGAAGCATTCCATATTTTTTTTATTTAAACTTACTTTTATCTTACTATTATTAATGATTGTGATACATATTAGGTACTGAAATTCTGTTCCAATTGCTGCTGCGCACACGTTAAGACGGTGTCAATGCAGAAAATTCCCTTTCTGCTTATCTTCCTCTCAGATAACGTATAGTCATTGTGAAACTCGTTATCTTATGTTAATATAATAAATTATAACCTGTGCTTGTAAAAATAAAAATTGTATAGGTAAAAATAAAACCCGTACTTCTGTAGGTTACACTCCGTGCTGACATCATAATGTTATTATTTAGAAAGCCCTAAACATGGGGAGGATGGGATTTGGTAACTATGGCGTACTTTCAGCTAACAATTTAATAAACAACAGATACCGTAAAATTTCAATTCTAAACGTTTATTTTCTTAGGTGAATTATAATGGAGAACACTTTCTGCATTGACACCGTTTTCCCGTCTGCGAAGCAGCAACCGGAACTAAATTTCAGTACCTAATCTTTACCATGATTATTATTTACGATACTACTATTACTAACACAGGTTTTGTTGCTGTTTCTTCTTTTTGTAGATGAAGAGATCTGGCAGGAGTCATTTTCACTGATCGTCTACTGTCAGCCATTTTGTTTCTCTTGTGAGAAATATAAATGTTTATTTCTCCGCTAATAACTCAATAAAGTATTAAATAAATAAAACGAGTACACGAAACTGTTGATAATATTGTATTTTATCGGATATTTGCATTTAAAATATGGTAGATTAGTTGAATAATTTTTGTTTATGATGTTATTTTCGAGATATGCAAATGAGGCGGATGGAGAGATTTGGGGTATCGATATAATTGAATATATATAGCAGCAGATGGCTTAGTATATCTGTACTCGCTTCGGCAGTACATATACTAAAATTGGAACGATACAGAGAAGATTAGCATGGCCCCTGCGCAAGGATGACACGCAAATTCGTGAAGCGTTCCATATTTTTTTTATTTAAACTTACTTTTATCTTACTATTATTAATGATTGTGATACATATTAGGTACTGAAATTCTGTTCCAATTGCTGCTGCGCACACGTGAAGACGGTGTCAATGCAGAAAATTCCCTTTCTGCTTATCTTCCTCTCAGATAACGTATAGTCATTGTGAAACTCGTCATCTTATGTTAATATAATAAATTATAACCTGTGCTTGTAAAAATAAAAATTGTATAGGTAAAAATAAAACCCGTACTTCTGTAGGTTACACTCCGTGCTGACATCATAATGTTATTATTTAGAAAGCCCTAAACATGGGGAGGATGGGATTTGGTAACTATGGCGTACTTTCAGCTAACAATTTAATAAACAACAGATACCGTAAAATTTCAATTCTAAACGTTTATTTTCTTAGGTGAATTATAATGGAGAACACTTTCTGCATTGACACCGTTTTCCCGTCTGCGAAGCAGCAACCGGAACTAAATTTCAGTACCTAATCTTTACCATGATTATTATTTACGATACTACTATTACTAACACAGGTTTTGTTGCTGTTTCTTCTTTTTGTAGATGAAGAGATCTGGCAGGAGTCATTTTCACTGATCGTCTACTGTCAGCCATTTTGTTTCTCTTGTGAGAAATATAAATGTTTATTTCTCCGCTAATAACTCAATAAAGTATTAAATAAATAAAACGAGTACACGAAACTGTTGATAATATTGTATTTTATCGGATATTTGCATTTAAAATATGGTAGATTAGTTGAATAATTTTTGTTTATGATGTTATTTTCGAGATATGCAAATGAGGCGGATGGAGAGATTTGGGGTATCGATATAATTGAATATATATAGCAGCAGATGGCTTAGTATATCTGTACTCGCTTCGGCAGTACATATACTAAAATTGGAACGATACAGAGAAGATTAGCATGGCCCCTGCGCAAGGATGACACGCAAATTCGTGAAGCGTTCCATATTTTTTTTATTTAAACTTACTTTTATCTTACTATTATTAATGATTGTGATACATATTAGGTACTGAAATTCTGTTCCAATTGCTGCTGCGCACACGTGAAGACGGTGTCAATGCAGAAAATTCCCTTTCTGCTTATCTTCCTCTCAGATAACGTATAGTCATTGTGAAACTCGTTATCTTATGTTAATATAATAAATTATAACCTGTGCTTGTAAAAATAAAAATTGTATAGGTAAAAATAAAACCCGTACTTCTGTAGGTTACACTCCGTGCTGACATCATAATGTTATTATTTAGAAAGCCCTAAACATGGGGAGGATGGGATTTGGTAACTATGGCGTACTTTCAGCTAACAATTTAATAAACAACAGATACCGTAAAATTTCAATTCTAAACGTTTATTTTCTTAGGTGAATTATAATGGAGAACACTTTCTGCATTGACACCGTTTTCCCGTCTGCGAAGCAGCAACCGGAACTAAATTTCAGTACCTAATCTTTACCATGATTATTATTTACGATACTACTATTACTAACACAGGTTTTGTTGCTGTTTCTTCTTTTTGTAGATGAAGAGATCTGGCAGGAGTCATTTTCACTGATCGTCTACTGTCAGCCATTTTGTTTCTCTTGTGAAAAATATAAATGTTTATTTCTCCGCTAATAACTCAATAAAGTATTAAATAAATAAAACGAGTACACGAAACTGTTGATAATATTGTATTTTATCGGATATTTGCATTTAAAATATGGTAGATTAGTTGAATAATTTTTGTTTATGATGTTATTTTCGAGATATGCAAATGAGGCGGATGGAGAGATTTGGGGTATCGATATAATTGAATATATATAGCAGCAGATGGCTTAGTATATCTGTACTCGCTTCGGCAGTACATATACTAAAATTGGAACGATACAGAGAAGATTAGCATGGCCCCTGCGCAAGGATGACACGCAAATTCGTGAAGCGTTCCATATTTTTTTTTATTTAAACTTACTTTTATCTTACTATTATTAATGATTGTGATACATATTAGGTACTGAAATTCTGTTCCAATTGCTGCTGCGCACACGTGAAGACGGTGTCAATGCAGAAAATTCCCTTTCTGCTTATCTTCCTCTCAGATAACGTATAGTCATTGTGAAACTCGTCATCTTATGTTAATATAATAAATTATAACCTGTGCTTGTAAAAATAAAAATTGTATAGGTAAAAATAAAACCCGTACTTCTGTAGGTTACACTCCGTGCTGACATCATAATGTTATTATTTAGAAAGCCCTAAACATGGGGAGGATGGGATTTGGTAACTATGGCGTACTTTCAGCTAACAATTTAATAAACAACAGATACCGTAAAATTTCAATTCTAAACGTTTATTTTCTTAGGTGAATTATAATGGAGAACACTTTCTGCATTGACACCGTTTTCCCGTCTGCGAAGCAGCAACCGGAACTAAATTTCAGTACCTAATCTTTACCATGATTATTATTTACGATACTACTATTACTAACACAGGTTTTGTTGCTGTTTCTTCTTTTTGTAGATGAAGAGATCTGGCAGGAGTCATTTTCACTGATCGTCTACTGTCAGCCATTTTGTTTCTCTTGTGAAAAATATAAATGTTTATTTCTCCGCTAATAACTCAATAAAGTATTAAATAAATAAAACGAGTACACGAAACTGTTGATAATATTGTATTTTATCGGATATTTGCATTTAAAATATGGTAGATTAGTTGAATAATTTTTGTTTATGATGTTATTTTCGAGATATGCAAATGAGGCGGATGGAGAGATTTGGGGTATCGATATAATTGAATATATATAGCAGCAGATGGCTTAGTATATCTGTACTCGCTTCGGCAGTACATATACTAAAATTGGAACGATACAGAGAAGATTAGCATGGCCCCTGCGCAAGGATGACACGCAAATTCGTGAAGCGTTCCATATTTTTTTTTATTTAAACTTACTTTTATCTTACTATTATTAATGATTTTGATACATATTAGGTACTGAAATTCTGTTCCAATTGCTGCTGCGCACACGTGAAGACGGTGTCAATGCAGAAAATTCCCTTTCTGCTTATCTTCCTCTCAGATAACGTATAGTCATTGTGAAACTCGTTATCTTATGTTAATATAATAAATTATAACCTGTGCTTGTAAAAATAAAAATTGTATAGGTAAAAATAAAACCCGTACTTCTGTAGGTTACACTCCGTGCTGACATCATAATGTTATTATTTAGAAAGCCCTAAACATGGGGAGGATGGGATTTGGTAACTATGGCGTACTTTCAGCTAACAATTTAATAAACAACAGATACCGTAAAATTTCAATTCTAAACGTTTATTTTCTTAGGTGAATTATAATGGAGAACACTTTCTGCATTGACACCGTTTTCCCGTCTGCGAAGCAGCAACCGGAACTAAATTTCAGTACCTAATCTTTACCATGATTATTATTTACGATACTACTATTACTAACACAGGTTTTGTTGCTGTTTCTTCTTTTTGTAGATGAAGAGATCTGGCAGGAGTCATTTTCACTGATCGTCTACTGTCAGCCATTTTGTTTCTCTTGTGAAAAATATAAATGTTTATTTCTCCGCTAATAACTCAATAAAGTATTAAATAAATAAAACGAGTACACGAAACTGTTGATAATATTGTATTTTATCGGATATTTGCATTTAAAATATGGTAGATTAGTTGAATAATTTTTGTTTATGATGTTATTTTCGAGATATGCAAATGAGGCGGATGGAGAGATTTGGGGTATCGATATAATTGAATATATATAGCAGCAGATGGCTTAGTATATCTGTACTCGCTTCGGCAGTACATATACTAAAATTGGAACGATACAGAGAAGATTAGCATGGCCCCTGCGCAAGGATGACACGCAAATTCGTGAAGCGTTCCATATTTTTTTTTATTTAAACTTACTTTTATCTTACTATTATTAATGATTGTGATACATATTAGGTACTGAAATTATGTTCCAATTGCTGCTGCGCACACGTGAAGACGGTGTCAATGCAGAAAATTCCCTTTCTGCTTATCTTCCTCTCAGATAACGTATAGTCATTGTGAAACTCGTTATCTTATGTTAATATAATAAATTATAACCTGTGCTTGTAAAAATAAAAATTGTATAGGTAAAAATAAAACCCGTACTTCTGTAGGTTACACTCCGTGCTGACATCATAATGTTATTATTTAGAAAGCCCTAAACATGGGGAGGATGGGATTTGGTAACTATGGCGTACTTTCAGCTAACAATTTAATAAACAACAGATACCGTAAAATTTCAATTCTAAACGTTTATTTTCTTAGGTGAATTATAATGGAGAACACTTTCTGCATTGACACCGTTTTCCCGTATGCGAAGCAGCAACCGGAACTAAATTTCAGTACCTAATCTTTACCATGATTATTATTTACGATACTACTATTACTAACACAGGTTTTGTTGCTGTTTCTTCTTTTTGTAGATGAAGAGATCTGGCAGGAGTCATTTTCACTGATCGTCTACTGTCAGCCATTTTGTTTCTCTTGTGAAAAATATAAATGTTTATTTCTCCGCTAATAACTCAATAAAGTATTAAATAAATAAAACGAGTACACGAAACTGTTGATAATATTGTATTTTATCGGATATTTGCATTTAAAATATGGTAGATTAGTTGAATAATTTTTGTTTATGATGTTATTTTCGAGATATGCAAATGAGGCGGATGGAGAGATTTGGGGTATCGATATAATTGAATATATATAGCGGCAGATGGCTTAGTATATCTGTACTCGCTTCGGCAGTACATATACTAAAATTGGAACGATACAGAGAAGATTAGCATGGCCCCTGCGCAAGGATGACACGCAAATTCGTGAAGCGTTCCATATTTTTTTTATTTAAACTTACTTTTATCTTACTATTATTAATGATTGTGATACATATTAGGTACTGAAATTCTGTTCCAATTGCTGCTGCGCACACGTTAAGACGGTGTCAATGCAGAAAATTCCCTTTCTGCTTATCTTCCTCTCAGATAACGTATAGTCATTGTGAAACTCGTTATCTTATGTTAATATAATAAATTATAACCTGTGCTTGTAAAAATAAAAATTGTATAGGTAAAAATAAAACCCGTACTTCTGTAGGTTACACTCCGTGCTGACATCATAATGTTATTATTTAGAAAGCCCTAAACATGGGGAGGATGGGATTTGGTAACTATGGCGTACTTTCAGCTAACAATTTAATAAACAACAGATACCGTAAAATTTCAATTCTAAACGTTTATTTTCTTAGGTGAATTATAATGGAGAACACTTTCTGCATTGACACCGTTTTCCCGTCTGCGAAGCAGCAACCGGAACTAAATTTCAGTACCTAATCTTTACCATGATTATTATTTACGATACTACTATTACTAACACAGGTTTTGTTGCTGTTTCTTCTTTTTGTAGATGAAGAGATCTGGCAGGAGTCATTTTCACTGATCGTCTACTGTCAGCCATTTTGTTTCTCTTGTGAAAAATATAAATGTTTATTTCTCCGCTAATAACTCAATAAAGTATTAAATAAATAAAACGAGTACACGAAACTGTTGATAATATTGTATTTTATCGGATATTTGCATTTAAAATATGGTAGATTAGTTGAATAATTTTTGTTTATGATGTTATTTTCGAGATATGCAAATGAGGCGGATGGAGAGATTTGGGGTATCGATATAATTGAATATATATAGCAGCAGATGGCTTAGTATATCTGTACTCGCTTCGGCAGTACATATACTAAAATTGGAACGATACAGAGAAGATTAGCATGGCCCCTGCGCAAGGATGACACGCAAATTCGTGAAGCGTTCCATATTTTTTTTATTTAAACTTACTTTTATCTTACTATTATTAATGATTGTGATACATATTAGGTACTGAAATTCTGTTCCAATTGCTGCTGCGCACACGTTAAGACGGTGTCAATGCAGAAAATTCCCTTTCTGCTTATCTTCCTCTCAGATAACGTATAGTCATTGTGAAACTCGTTATCTTATGTTAATATAATAAATTATAACCTATGCTTGTAAAAATAAAAATTGTATAGGTAAAAATAAAACCCGTACTTCTGTAGGTTACACTCCGTGCTGACATCATAATGTTATTATTTAGAAAGCCCTAAACATGGGGAGGATGGAATTTGGTAACTATGGCGTACTTTCAGCTAACAATTTAATAAACAACAGATACCGTAAAATTTCAATTCTAAACGTTTATTTTCTTAGGTGAATTATAATGGAGAACACTTTCTGCATTGACACCGTTTTCCCGTCTGCGAAGCAGCAACCGGAACTAAATTTCAGTACCTAATCTTTACCATGATTATTATTTACGATACTACTATTACTAACACAGGTTTTGTTGCTGTTTCTTCTTTTTGTAGATGAAGAGATCTGGCAGGAGTCATTTTCACTGATCGTCTACTGTCAGCCATTTTGTTTCTCTTGTGAAAAATATAAATGTTTATTTCTCCGCTAATAACTCAATAAAGTATTAAATAAATAAAACGAGTACACGAAACTGTTGATAATATTGTATTTTATCGGATATTTGCATTTAAAATATGGTAGATTAGTTGAATAATTTTTGTTTATGATGTTATTTTCGAGATATGCAAATGAGGCGGATGGAGAGATTTGGGGTATCGATATAATTGAATATATATAGCAGCAGATGGCTTAGTATGTCTGTACTCGCTTCGGCAGTACATATACTAAAATTGGAACGATACAGAGAAGATTAGCATGGCCCCTGCGCAAGGATGACACGCCAATTCGTGAAGCGTTCCATATTTTTTTTATTTAAACTTACTTTTATCTTACTATTATTAATGATTGTGATACATATTAGGTACTGAAATTCTGTTCCAATTGCTGCTGCGCACACGTGAAGACGGTGTCAATGCAGAAAATTCCCTTTCTGCTTATCTTCCTCTCAGATAACGTATAGTCATTGTGAAACTCGTCATCTTATGTTAATATAATAAATTATAACCTGTGCTTGTAAAAATAAAAATTGTATAGGTAAAAATAAAACCCGTACTTCTGTAGGTTACACTCCGTGCTGACATCATAATGTTATTATTTAGAAAGCCCTAAACATGGGGAGGATGGGATTTGGTAACTATGGCGTACTTTCAGCTAACAATTTAATAAACAACAGATACCGTAAAATTTCAATTCTAAACGTTTATTTTCTTAGGTGAATTATAATGGAGAACACTTTCTGCATTGACACCGTTTTCCCGTCTGCGAAGCAGCAACCGGAACTAAATTTCAGTACCTAATCTTTACCATGATTATTATTTACGATACTACTATTACTAACACAGGTTTTGTTGCTGTTTCTTCTTTTTGTAGATGAAGAGATCTGGCAGGAGTCATTTTCACTGATCGTCTACTGTCAGCCATTTTGTTTCTCTTGTGAAAAATATAAATGTTTATTTCTCCGCTAATAACTCAATAAAGTATTAAATAAATAAAACGAGTACACGAAACTGTTGATAATATTGTATTTTATCGGATATTTGCATTTAAAATATGGTAGATTAGTTGAATAATTTTTGTTTATGATGTTATTTTCGAGATATGCAAATGAGGCGGATGGAGAGATTTGGGGTATCGATATAATTGAATATATATAGCAGCAGATGGCTTAGTATATCTGTACTCGCTTCGGCAGTACATATACTAAAATTGGAACGATACAGAGAAGATTAGCATGGCCCCTGCGCAAGGATGACACGCAAATTCGTGAAGCGTTCCATATTTTTTTTTATTTAAACTTACTTTTATCTTACTATTATTAATGATTTTGATACATATTAGGTACTGAAATTCTGTTCCAATTGCTGCTGCGCACACGTGAAGACGGTGTCAATGCAGAAAATTCCCTTTCTGCTTATCTTCCTCTCAGATAACGTATAGTCATTGTGAAACTCGTTATCTTATGTTAATATAATAAATTATAACCTGTGCTTGTAAAAATAAAAATTGTATAGGTAAAAATAAAACCCGTACTTCTGTAGGTTACACTCCGTGCTGACATCATAATGTTATTATTTAGAAAGCCCTAAACATGGGGAGGATGGGATTTGGTAACTATGGCGTACTTTCAGCTAACAATTTAATAAACAACAGATACCGTAAAATTTCAATTCTAAACGTTTATTTTCTTAGGTGAATTATAATGGAGAACACTTTCTGCATTGACACCGTTTTCCCGTCTGCGAAGCAGCAACCGGAACTAAATTTCAGTACCTAATCTTTACCATGATTATTATTTACGATACTACTATTACTAACACAGGTTTTGTTGCTGTTTCTTCTTTTTGTAGATGAAGAGATCTGGCAGGAGTCATTTTCACTGATCGTCTACTGTCAGCCATTTTGTTTCTCTTGTGAAAAATATAAATGTTTATTTCTCCGCTAATAACTCAATAAAGTATTAAATAAATAAAACGAGTACACGAAACTGTTGATAATATTGTATTTTATCGGATATTTGCATTTAAAATATGGTAGATTAGTTGAATAATTTTTGTTTATGATGTTATTTTCGAGATATGCAAATGAGGCGGATGGAGAGATTTGGGGTATCGATATAATTGAATATATATAGCAGCAGATGGCTTAGTATATCTGTACTCGCTTCGGCAGTACATATACTAAAATTGGAACGATACAGAGAAGATTAGCATGGCCCCTGCGCAAGGATGACACGCAAATTCGTGAAGCGTTCCATATTTTTTTTTATTTAAACTTACTTTTATCTTACTATTATTAATGATTGTGATACATATTAGGTACTGAAATTCTGTTCCAATTGCTGCTGCGCACACGTGAAGACGGTGTCAATGCAGAAAATTCCCTTTCTGCTTATCTTCCTCTCAGATAACGTATAGTCATTGTGAAACTCGTTATCTTATGTTAATATAATAAATTATAACCTGTGCTTGTAAAAATAAAAATTGTATAGGTAAAAATAAAACCCGTACTTCTGTAGGTTACACTCCGTGCTGACATCATAATGTTATTATTTAGAAAGCCCTAAACATGGGGAGGATGGGATTTGGTAACTATGGCGTACTTTCAGCTAACAATTTAATAAACAACAGATACCGTAAAATTTCAATTCTAAACGTTTATTTTCTTAGGTGAATTATAATGGAGAACACTTTCTGCATTGACACCGTTTTCCCGTCTGCGAAGCAGCAACCGGAACTAAATTTCAGTACCTAATCTTTACCATGATTATTATTTACGATACTACTATTACTAACACAGGTTTTGTTGCTGTTTCTTCTTTTTGTAGATGAAGAGATCTGGCAGGAGTCATTTTCACTGATCGTCTACTGTCAGCCATTTTGTTTCTCTTGTGAAAAATATAAATGTTTATTTCTCCGCTAATAACTCAATAAAGTATTAAATAAATAAAACGAGTACACGAAACTGTTGATAATATTGTATTTTATCGGATATTTGCATTTAAAATATGGTAGATTAGTTGAATAATTTTTGTTTATGATGTTATTTTCGAGATATGCAAATGAGGCGGATGGAGAGATTTGGGGTATCGATATAATTGAATATATATAGCAGCAGATGGCTTAGTATATCTGTACTCGCTTCGGCAGTACATATACTAAAATTGGAACGATACAGAGAAGATTAGCATGGCCCCTGCGCAAGGATGACACGCAAATTCGTGAAGCGTTCCATATTTTTTTTATTTAAACTTACTTTTATCTTACTATTATTAATGATTGTGATACATATTAGGTACTGAAATTCTGTTCCAATTGCTGCTGCGCACACGTTAAGACGGTGTCAATGCAGAAAATTCCCTTTCTGCTTATCTTCCTCTCAGATAACGTATAGTCATTGTGAAACTCGTTATCTTATGTTAATATAATAAATTATAACCTGTGCTTGTAAAAATAAAAATTGTATAGGTAAAAATAAAACCCGTACTTCTGTAGGTTACACTCCGTGCTGACATCATAATGTTATTATTTAGAAAGCCCTAAACATGGGGAGGATGGGATTTGGTAACTATGGCGTACTTTCAGCTAACAATTTAATAAACAACAGATACCGTAAAATTTCAATTCTAAACGTTTATTTTCTTAGGTGAATTATAATGGAGAACACTTTCTGCATTGACACCGTTTTCCCGTATGCGAAGCAGCAACCGGAACTAAATTTCAGTACCTAATCTTTACCATGATTATTATTTACGATACTACTATTACTAACACAGGTTTTGTTGCTGTTTCTTCTTTTTGTAGATGAAGAGATCTGGCAGGAGTCATTTTCACTGATCGTCTACTGTCAGCCATTTTGTTTCTCTTGTGAAAAATATAAATGTTTATTTCTCCGCTAATAACTCAATAAAGTATTAAATAAATAAAACGAGTACACGAAACTGTTGATAATATTGTATTTTATCGGATATTTGCATTTAAAATATGGTAGATTAGTTGAATAATTTTTGTTTATGATGTTATTTTCGAGATATGCAAATGAGGCGGATGGAGAGATTTGGGGTATCGATATAATTGAATATATATAGCGGCAGATGGCTTAGTATATCTGTACTCGCTTCGGCAGTACATATACTAAAATTGGAACGATACAGAGAAGATTAGCATGGCCCCTGCGCAAGGATGACACGCAAATTCGTGAAGCGTTCCATATTTTTTTTATTTAAACTTACTTTTATCTTACTATTATTAATGATTGTGATACATATTAGGTACTGAAATTCTGTTCCAATTGCTGCTGCGCACACGTTAAGACGGTGTCAATGCAGAAAATTCCCTTTCTGCTTATCTTCCTCTCAGATAACGTATAGTCATTGTGAAACTCGTTATCTTATGTTAATATAATAAATTATAACCTGTGCTTGTAAAAATAAAAATTGTATAGGTAAAAATAAAACCCGTACTTCTGTAGGTTACACTCCGTGCTGACATCATAATGTTATTATTTAGAAAGCCCTAAACATGGGGAGGATGGGATTTGGTAACTATGGCGTACTTTCAGCTAACAATTTAATAAACAACAGATACCGTAAAATTTCAATTCTAAACGTTTATTTTCTTAGGTGAATTATAATGGAGAACACTTTCTGCATTGACACCGTTTTCCCGTCTGCGAAGCAGCAACCGGAACTAAATTTCAGTACCTAATCTTTACCATGATTATTATTTACGATACTACTATTACTAACACAGGTTTTGTTGCTGTTTCTTCTTTTTGTAGATGAAGAGATCTGGCAGGAGTCATTTTCACTGATCGTCTACTGTCAGCCATTTTGTTTCTCTTGTGAAAAATATAAATGTTTATTTCTCCGCTAATAACTCAATAAAGTATTAAATAAATAAAACGAGTACACGAAACTGTTGATAATATTGTATTTTATCGGATATTTGCATTTAAAATATGGTAGATTAGTTGAATAATTTTTGTTTATGATGTTATTTTCGAGATATGCAAATGAGGCGGATGGAGAGATTTGGGGTATCGATATAATTGAATATATATAGCAGCAGATGGCTTAGTATATCTGTACTCGCTTCGGCAGTACATATACTAAAATTGGAACGATACAGAGAAGATTAGCATGGCCCCTGCGCAAGGATGACACGCAAATTCGTGAAGCGTTCCATATTTTTTTTATTTAAACTTACTTTTATCTTACTATTATTAATGATTGTGATACATATTAGGTACTGAAATTCTGTTCCAATTGCTGCTGCGCACACGTTAAGACGGTGTCAATGCAGAAAATTCCCTTTCTGCTTATCTTCCTCTCAGATAACGTATAGTCATTGTGAAACTCGTTATCTTATGTTAATATAATAAATTATAACCTATGCTTGTAAAAATAAAAATTGTATAGGTAAAAATAAAACCCGTACTTCTGTAGGTTACACTCCGTGCTGACATCATAATGTTATTATTTAGAAAGCCCTAAACATGGGGAGGATGGGATTTGGTAACTATGGCGTACTTTCAGCTAACAATTTAATAAACAACAGATACCGTAAAATTTCAATTCTAAACGTTTATTTTCTTAGGTGAATTATAATGGAGAACACTTTCTGCATTGACACCGTTTTCCCGTCTGCGAAGCAGCAACCGGAACTAAATTTCAGTACCTAATCTTTACCATGATTATTATTTACGATACTACTATTACTAACACAGGTTTTGTTGCTGTTTCTTCTTTTTGTAGATGAAGAGATCTGGCAGGAGTCATTTTCACTGATCGTCTACTGTCAGCCATTTTGTTTCTCTTGTGAAAAATATAAATGTTTATTTCTCCGCTAATAACTCAATAAAGTATTAAATAAATAAAACGAGTACACGAAACTGTTGATAATATTGTATTTTATCGGATATTTGCATTTAAAATATGGTAGATTAGTTGAATAATTTTTGTTTATGATGTTATTTTCGAGATATGCAAATGAGGCGGATGGAGAGATTTGGGGTATCGATATAATTGAATATATATAGCAGCAGATGGCTTAGTATATCTGTACTCGCTTCGACAGTACATATACTAAAATTGGAACGATACAGAGAAGATTAGCATGGCCCCTGCGCAAGGATGACACGCAAATTCGTGAAGCGTTCCATATTTTTTTTTATTTAAACTTACTTTTATCTTACTATTATTAATGATTGTGATACATATTAGGTACTGAAATTCTGTTCCAATTGCTGCTGCGCACACGTGAAGACGGTGTCAATGCAGAAAATTCCCTTTCTGCTTATCTTCCTCTCAGATAACGTATAGTCATTGTGAAACTCGTTATCTTATGTTAATATAATAAATTATAACCTGTGCTTGTAAAAATAAAAATTGTATAGGTAAAAATAAAACCCGTACTTCTGTAGGTTACACTCCGTGCTGACATCATAATGTTATTATTTAGAAAGCCCTAAACATGGGGAGGATGGGATTTGGTAACTATGGCGTACTTTCAGCTAACAATTTAATAAACAACAGATACCGTAAAATTTCAATTCTAAACGTTTATTTTCTTAGGTGAATTATAATGGAGAACACTTTCTGCATTGACACCGTTTTCCCGTATGCGAAGCAGCAACCGGAACTAAATTTCAGTACCTAATCTTTACCATGATTATTATTTACGATACTACTATTACTAACACAGGTTTTGTTGCTGTTTCTTCTTTTTGTAGATGAAGAGATCTGGCAGGAGTCATTTTCACTGATCGTCTACTGTCAGCCATTTTGTTTCTCTTGTGAAAAATATAAATGTTTATTTCTCCGCTAATAACTCAATAAAGTATTAAATAAATAAAACGAGTACACGAAACTGTTGATAATATTGTATTTTATCGGATATTTGCATTTAAAATATGGTAGATTAGTTGAATAATTTTTGTTTATGATGTTATTTTCGAGATATGCAAATGAGGCGGATGGAGAGATTTGGGGTATCGATATAATTGAATATATATAGCGGCAGATGGCTTAGTATATCTGTACTCGCTTCGGCAGTACATATACTAAAATTGGAACGATACAGAGAAGATTAGCATGGCCCCTGCGCAAGGATGACACGCAAATTCGTGAAGCGTTCCATATTTTTTTTATTTAAACTTACTTTTATCTTACTATTATTAATGATTGTGATACATATTAGGTACTGAAATTCTGTTCCAATTGCTGCTGCGCACACGTTAAGACGGTGTCAATGCAGAAAATTCCCTTTCTGCTTATCTTCCTCTCAGATAACGTATAGTCATTGTGAAACTCGTTATCTTATGTTAATATAATAAATTATAACCTGTGCTTGTAAAAATAAAAATTGTATAGGTAAAAATAAAACCCGTACTTCTGTAGGTTACACTCCGTGCTGACATCATAATGTTATTATTTAGAAAGCCCTAAACATGGGGAGGATGGGATTTGGTAACTATGGCGTACTTTCAGCTAACAATTTAATAAACAACAGATACCGTAAAATTTCAATTCTAAACGTTTATTTTCTTAGGTGAATTATAATGGAGAACACTTTCTGCATTGACACCGTTTTCCCGTCTGCGAAGCAGCAACCGGAACTAAATTTCAGTACCTAATCTTTACCATGATTATTATTTACGATACTACTATTACTAACACAGGTTTTGTTGCTGTTTCTTCTTTTTGTAGATGAAGAGATCTGGCAGGAGTCATTTTCACTGATCGTCTACTGTCAGCCATTTTGTTTCTCTTGTGAAAAATATAAATGTTTATTTCTCCGCTAATAACTCAATAAAGTATTAAATAAATAAAACGAGTACACGAAACTGTTGATAATATTGTATTTTATCGGATATTTGCATTTAAAATATGGTAGATTAGTTGAATAATTTTTGTTTATGATGTTATTTTCGAGATATGCAAATGAGGCGGATGGAGAGATTTGGGGTATCGATATAATTGAATATATATAGCAGCAGATGGCTTAGTATATCTGTACTCGCTTCGGCAGTACATATACTAAAATTGGAACGATGCAGAGAAGATTAGCATGGCCCCTGCGCAAGGATGACACGCAAATTCGTGAAGCGTTCCATATTTTTTTTTATTTAAACTTACTTTTATCTTACTATTATTAATGATTGTGATACATATTAGGTACTGAAATTCTGTTCCAATTGCTGCTGCGCACACGTGAAGACGGTGTCAATGCAGAAAATTCCCTTTCTGCTTATCTTCCTCTCAGATAACGTATAGTCATTGTGAAACTCGTTATCTTATGTTAATATAATAAATTATAACCTGTGCTTGTAAAAATAAAAATTGTATAGGTAAAAATAAAACCCGTACTTCTGTAGGTTACACTCCGTGCTGACATCATAATGTTATTATTTAGAAAGCCCTAAACATGGGGAGGATGGGATTTGGTAACTATGGCGTACTTTCAGCTAACAATTTAATAAACAACAGATACCGTAAAATTTCAATTCTAAACGTTTATTTTCTTAGGTGAATTATAATGGAGAACACTTTCTGCATTGACACCGTTTTCCCGTATGCGAAGCAGCAACCGGAACTAAATTTCAGTACCTAATCTTTACCATGATTATTATTTACGATACTACTATTACTAACACAGGTTTTGTTGCTGTTTCTTCTTTTTGTAGATGAAGAGATCTGGCAGGAGTCATTTTCACTGATCGTCTACTGTCAGCCATTTTGTTTCTCTTGTGAAAAATATAAATGTTTATTTCTCCGCTAATAACTCAATAAAGTATTAAATAAATAAAACGAGTACACGAAACTGTTGATAATATTGTATTTTATCGGATATTTGCATTTAAAATATGGTAGATTAGTTGAATAATTTTTGTTTATGATGTTATTTTCGAGATATGCAAATGAGGCGGATGGAGAGATTTGGGGTATCGATATAATTGAATATATATAGCGGCAGATGGCTTAGTATATCTGTACTCGCTTCGGCAGTACATATACTAAAATTGGAACGATACAGAGAAGATTAGCATGGCCCCTGCGCAAGGATGACACGCAAATTCGTGAAGCGTTCCATATTTTTTTTTATTTAAACTTACTTTTATCTTACTATTATTAATGATTGTGATACATATTAGGTACTGAAATTCTGTTCCAATTGCTGCTGCGCACACGTGAAGACGGTGTCAATGCAGAAAATTCCCTTTCTGCTTATCTTCCTCTCAGATAACGTATAGTCATTGTGAAACTCGTTATCTTATGTTAATATAATAAATTATAACCTGTGCTTGTAAAAATAAAAATTGTATAGGTAAAAATAAAACCCGTACTTCTGTAGGTTACACTCCGTGCTGACATCATAATGTTATTATTTAGAAAGCCCTAAACATGGGGAGGATGGGATTTGGTAACTATGGCGTACTTTCAGCTAACAATTTAATAAACAACAGATACCGTAAAATTTCAATTCTAAACGTTTATTTTCTTAGGTGAATTATAATGGAGAACACTTTCTGCATTGACACCGTTTTCCCGTATGCGAAGCAGCAACCGGAACTAAATTTCAGTACCTAATCTTTACCATGATTATTATTTACGATACTACTATTACTAACACAGGTTTTGTTGCTGTTTCTTCTTTTTGTAGATGAAGAGATCTGGCAGGAGTCATTTTCACTGATCGTCTACTGTCAGCCATTTTGTTTCTCTTGTGAAAAATATAAATGTTTATTTCTCCGCTAATAACTCAATAAAGTATTAAATAAATAAAACGAGTACACGAAACTGTTGATAATATTGTATTTTATCGGATATTTGCATTTAAAATATGGTAGATTAGTTGAATAATTTTTGTTTATGATGTTATTTTCGAGATATGCAAATGAGGCGGATGGAGAGATTTGGGGTATCGATATAATTGAATATATATAGCGGCAGATGGCTTAGTATATCTGTACTCGCTTCGGCAGTACATATACTAAAATTGGAACGATACAGAGAAGATTAGCATGGCCCCTGCGCAAGGATGACACGCAAATTCGTGAAGCGTTCCATATTTTTTTTATTTAAACTTACTTTTATCTTACTATTATTAATGATTGTGATACATATTAGGTACTGAAATTCTGTTCCAATTGCTGCTGCGCACACGTTAAGACGGTGTCAATGCAGAAAATTCCCTTTCTGCTTATCTTCCTCTCAGATAACGTATAGTCATTGTGAAACTCGTTATCTTATGTTAATATAATAAATTATAACCTGTGCTTGTAAAAATAAAAATTGTATAGGTAAAAATAAAACCCGTACTTCTGTAGGTTACACTCCGTGCTGACATCATAATGTTATTATTTAGAAAGCCCTAAACATGGGGAGGATGGGATTTGGTAACTATGGCGTACTTTCAGCTAACAATTTAATAAACAACAGATACCGTAAAATTTCAATTCTAAACGTTTATTTTCTTAGGTGAATTATAATGGAGAACACTTTCTGCATTGACACCGTTTTCCCGTCTGCGAAGCAGCAACCGGAACTAAATTTCAGTACCTAATCTTTACCATGATTATTATTTACGATACTACTATTACTAACACAGGTTTTGTTGCTGTTTCTTCTTTTTGTAGATGAAGAGATCTGGCAGGAGTCATTTTCACTGATCGTCTACTGTCAGCCATTTTGTTTCTCTTGTGAAAAATATAAATGTTTATTTCTCCGCTAATAACTCAATAAAGTATTAAATAAATAAAACGAGTACACGAAACTGTTGATAATATTGTATTTTATCGGATATTTGCATTTAAAATATGGTAGATTAGTTGAATAATTTTTGTTTATGATGTTATTTTCGAGATATGCAAATGAGGCGGATGGAGAGATTTGGGGTATCGATATAATTGAATATATATAGCAGCAGATGGCTTAGTATATCTGTACTCGCTTCGGCAGTACATATACTAAAATTGGAACGATACAGAGAAGATTAGCATGGCCCCTGCGCAAGGATGACACGCAAATTCGTGAAGCGTTCCATATTTTTTTTTATTTAAACTTACTTTTATCTTACTATTATTAATGATTGTGATACATATTAGGTACTGAAATTCTGTTCCAATTGCTGCTGCGCACACGTGAAGACGGTGTCAATGCAGAAAATTCCCTTTCTGCTTATCTTCCTCTCAGATAACGTATAGTCATTGTGAAACTCGTTATCTTATGTTAATATAATAAATTATAACCTGTGCTTGTAAAAATAAAAATTGTATAGGTAAAAATAAAACCCGTACTTCTGTAGGTTACACTCCGTGCTGACATCATAATGTTATTATTTAGAAAGCCCTAAACATGGGGAGGATGGGATTTGGTAACTATGGCGTACTTTCAGCTAACAATTTAATAAACAACAGATACCGTAAAATTTCAATTCTAAACGTTTATTTTCTTAGGTGAATTATAATGGAGAACACTTTCTGCATTGACACCGTTTTCCCGTATGCGAAGCAGCAACCGGAACTAAATTTCAGTACCTAATCTTTACCATGATTATTATTTACGATACTACTATTACTAACACAGGTTTTGTTGCTGTTTCTTCTTTTTGTAGATGAAGAGATCTGGCAGGAGTCATTTTCACTGATCGTCTACTGTCAGCCATTTTGTTTCTCTTGTGAAAAATATAAATGTTTATTTCTCCGCTAATAACTCAATAAAGTATTAAATAAATAAAACGAGTACACGAAACTGTTGATAATATTGTATTTTATCGGATATTTGCATTTAAAATATGGTAGATTAGTTGAATAATTTTTGTTTATGATGTTATTTTCGAGATATGCAAATGAGGCGGATGGAGAGATTTGGGGTATCGATATAATTGAATATATATAGCGGCAGATGGCTTAGTATATCTGTACTCGCTTCGGCAGTACATATACTAAAATTGGAACGATACAGAGAAGATTAGCATGGCCCCTGCGCAAGGATGACACGCAAATTCGTGAAGCGTTCCATATTTTTTTTATTTAAACTTACTTTTATCTTACTATTATTAATGATTGTGATACATATTAGGTACTGAAATTCTGTTCCAATTGCTGCTGCGCACACGTTAAGACGGTGTCAATGCAGAAAATTCCCTTTCTGCTTATCTTCCTCTCAGATAACGTATAGTCATTGTGAAACTCGTTATCTTATGTTAATATAATAAATTATAACCTGTGCTTGTAAAAATAAAAATTGTATAGGTAAAAATAAAACCCGTACTTCTGTAGGTTACACTCCGTGCTGACATCATAATGTTATTATTTAGAAAGCCCTAAACATGGGGAGGATGGGATTTGGTAACTATGGCGTACTTTCAGCTAACAATTTAATAAACAACAGATACCGTAAAATTTCAATTCTAAACGTTTATTTTCTTAGGTGAATTATAATGGAGAACACTTTCTGCATTGACACCGTTTTCCCGTCTGCGAAGCAGCAACCGGAACTAAATTTCAGTACCTAATCTTTACCATGATTATTATTTACGATACTACTATTACTAACACAGGTTTTGTTGCTGTTTCTTCTTTTTGTAGATGAAGAGATCTGGCAGGAGTCATTTTCACTGATCGTCTACTGTCAGCCATTTTGTTTCTCTTGTGAAAAATATAAATGTTTATTTCTCCGCTAATAACTCAATAAAGTATTAAATAAATAAAACGAGTACACGAAACTGTTGATAATATTGTATTTTATCGGATATTTGCATTTAAAATATGGTAGATTAGTTGAATAATTTTTGTTTATGATGTTATTTTCGAGATATGCAAATGAGGCGGATGGAGAGATTTGGGGTATCGATATAATTGAATATATATAGCAGCAGATGGCTTAGTATATCTGTACTCGCTTCGGCAGTACATATACTAAAATTGGAACGATACAGAGAAGATTAGCATGGCCCCTGCGCAAGGATGACACGCAAATTCGTGAAGCGTTCCATATTTTTTTTATTTAAACTTACTTTTATCTTACTATTATTAATGATTGTGATACATATTAGGTACTGAAATTCTGTTCCAATTGCTGCTGCGCACACGTTAAGACGGTGTCAATGCAGAAAATTCCCTTTCTGCTTATCTTCCTCTCAGATAACGTATAGTCATTGTGAAACTCGTTATCTTATGTTAATATAATAAATTATAACCTATGCTTGTAAAAATAAAAATTGTATAGGTAAAAATAAAACCCGTACTTCTGTAGGTTACACTCCGTGCTGACATCATAATGTTATTATTTAGAAAGCCCTAAACATGGGGAGGATGGGATTTGGTAACTATGGCGTACTTTCAGCTAACAATTTAATAAACAACAGATACCGTAAAATTTCAATTCTAAACGTTTATTTTCTTAGGTGAATTATAATGGAGAACACTTTCTGCATTGACACCGTTTTCCCGTATGCGAAGCAGCAACCGGAACTAAATTTCAGTACCTAATCTTTACCATGATTATTATTTACGATACTACTATTACTAACACAGGTTTTGTTGCTGTTTCTTCTTTTTGTAGATGAAGAGATCTGGCAGGAGTCATTTTCACTGATCGTCTACTGTCAGCCATTTTGTTTCTCTTGTGAAAAATATAAATGTTTATTTCTCCGCTAATAACTCAATAAAGTATTAAATAAATAAAACGAGTACACGAAACTGTTGATAATATTGTATTTTATCGGATATTTGCATTTAAAATATGGTAGATTAGTTGAATAATTTTTGTTTATGATGTTATTTTCGAGATATGCAAATGAGGCGGATGGAGAGATTTGGGGTATCGATATAATTGAATATATATAGCGGCAGATGGCTTAGTATATCTGTACTCGCTTCGGCAGTACATATACTAAAATTGGAACGATACAGAGAAGATTAGCATGGCCCCTGCGCAAGGATGACACGCAAATTCGTGAAGCGTTCCATATTTTTTTTTATTTAAACTTACTTTTATCTTACTATTATTAATGATTGTGATACATATTAGGTACTGAAATTCTGTTCCAATTGCTGCTGCGCACACGTGAAGACGGTGTCAATGCAGAAAATTCCCTTTCTGCTTATCTTCCTCTCAGATAACGTATAGTCATTGTGAAACTCGTTATCTTATGTTAATATAATAAATTATAACCTGTGCTTGTAAAAATAAAAATTGTATAGGTAAAAATAAAACCCGTACTTCTGTAGGTTACACTCCGTGCTGACATCATAATGTTATTATTTAGAAAGCCCTAAACATGGGGAGGATGGGATTTGGTAACTATGGCGTACTTTCAGCTAACAATTTAATAAACAACAGATACCGTAAAATTTCAATTCTAAACGTTTATTTTCTTAGGTGAATTATAATGGAGAACACTTTCTGCATTGACACCGTTTTCCCGTATGCGAAGCAGCAACCGGAACTAAATTTCAGTACCTAATCTTTACCATGATTATTATTTACGATACTACTATTACTAACACAGGTTTTGTTGCTGTTTCTTCTTTTTGTAGATGAAGAGATCTGGCAGGAGTCATTTTCACTGATCGTCTACTGTCAGCCATTTTGTTTCTCTTGTGAAAAATATAAATGTTTATTTCTCCGCTAATAACTCAATAAAGTATTAAATAAATAAAACGAGTACACGAAACTGTTGATAATATTGTATTTTATCGGATATTTGCATTTAAAATATGGTAGATTAGTTGAATAATTTTTGTTTATGATGTTATTTTCGAGATATGCAAATGAGGCGGATGGAGAGATTTGGGGTATCGATATAATTGAATATATATAGCGGCAGATGGCTTAGTATATCTGTACTCGCTTCGGCAGTACATATACTAAAATTGGAACGATACAGAGAAGATTAGCATGGCCCCTGCGCAAGGATGACACGCAAATTCGTGAAGCGTTCCATATTTTTTTTATTTAAACTTACTTTTATCTTACTATTATTAATGATTGTGATACATATTAGGTACTGAAATTCTGTTCCAATTGCTGCTGCGCACACGTTAAGACGGTGTCAATGCAGAAAATTCCCTTTCTGCTTATCTTCCTCTCAGATAACGTATAGTCATTGTGAAACTCGTTATCTTATGTTAATATAATAAATTATAACCTGTGCTTGTAAAAATAAAAATTGTATAGGTAAAAATAAAACCCGTACTTCTGTAGGTTACACTCCGTGCTGACATCATAATGTTATTATTTAGAAAGCCCTAAACATGGGGAGGATGGGATTTGGTAACTATGGCGTACTTTCAGCTAACAATTTAATAAACAACAGATACCGTAAAATTTCAATTCTAAACGTTTATTTTCTTAGGTGAATTATAATGGAGAACACTTTCTGCATTGACACCGTTTTCCCGTCTGCGAAGCAGCAACCGGAACTAAATTTCAGTACCTAATCTTTACCATGATTATTATTTACGATACTACTATTACTAACACAGGTTTTGTTGCTGTTTCTTCTTTTTGTAGATGAAGAGATCTGGCAGGAGTCATTTTCACTGATCGTCTACTGTCAGCCATTTTGTTTCTCTTGTGAAAAATATAAATGTTTATTTCTCCGCTAATAACTCAATAAAGTATTAAATAAATAAAACGAGTACACGAAACTGTTGATAATATTGTATTTTATCGGATATTTGCATTTAAAATATGGTAGATTAGTTGAATAATTTTTGTTTATGATGTTATTTTCGAGATATGCAAATGAGGCGGATGGAGAGATTTGGGGTATCGATATAATTGAATATATATAGCAGCAGATGGCTTAGTATATCTGTACTCGCTTCGGCAGTACATATACTAAAATTGGAACGATACAGAGAAGATTAGCATGGCCCCTGCGCAAGGATGACACGCAAATTCGTGAAGCGTTCCATATTTTTTTTTATTTAAACTTACTTTTATCTTACTATTATTAATGATTGTGATACATATTAGGTACTGAAATTCTGTTCCAATTGCTGCTGCGCACACGTGAAGACGGTGTCAATGCAGAAAATTCCCTTTCTGCTTATCTTCCTCTCAGATAACGTATAGTCATTGTGAAACTCGTTATCTTATGTTAATATAATAAATTATAACCTGTGCTTGTAAAAATAAAAATTGTATAGGTAAAAATAAAACCCGTACTTCTGTAGGTTACACTCCGTGCTGACATCATAATGTTATTATTTAGAAAGCCCTAAACATGGGGAGGATGGGATTTGGTAACTATGGCGTACTTTCAGCTAACAATTTAATAAACAACAGATACCGTAAAATTTCAATTCTAAACGTTTATTTTCTTAGGTGAATTATAATGGAGAACACTTTCTGCATTGACACCGTTTTCCCGTATGCGAAGCAGCAACCGGAACTAAATTTCAGTACCTAATCTTTACCATGATTATTATTTACGATACTACTATTACTAACACAGGTTTTGTTGCTGTTTCTTCTTTTTGTAGATGAAGAGATCTGGCAGGAGTCATTTTCACTGATCGTCTACTGTCAGCCATTTTGTTTCTCTTGTGAAAAATATAAATGTTTATTTCTCCGCTAATAACTCAATAAAGTATTAAATAAATAAAACGAGTACACGAAACTGTTGATAATATTGTATTTTATCGGATATTTGCATTTAAAATATGGTAGATTAGTTGAATAATTTTTGTTTATGATGTTATTTTCGAGATATGCAAATGAGGCGGATGGAGAGATTTGGGGTATCGATATAATTGAATATATATAGCGGCAGATGGCTTAGTATATCTGTACTCGCTTCGGCAGTACATATACTAAAATTGGAACGATACAGAGAAGATTAGCATGGCCCCTGCGCAAGGATGACACGCAAATTCGTGAAGCGTTCCATATTTTTTTTATTTAAACTTACTTTTATCTTACTATTATTAATGATTGTGATACATATTAGGTACTGAAATTCTGTTCCAATTGCTGCTGCGCACACGTTAAGACGGTGTCAATGCAGAAAATTCCCTTTCTGCTTATCTTCCTCTCAGATAACGTATAGTCATTGTGAAACTCGTTATCTTATGTTAATATAATAAATTATAACCTGTGCTTGTAAAAATAAAAATTGTATAGGTAAAAATAAAACCCGTACTTCTGTAGGTTACACTCCGTGCTGACATCATAATGTTATTATTTAGAAAGCCCTAAACATGGGGAGGATGGGATTTGGTAACTATGGCGTACTTTCAGCTAACAATTTAATAAACAACAGATACCGTAAAATTTCAATTCTAAACGTTTATTTTCTTAGGTGAATTATAATGGAGAACACTTTCTGCATTGACACCGTTTTCCCGTCTGCGAAGCAGCAACCGGAACTAAATTTCAGTACCTAATCTTTACCATGATTATTATTTACGATACTACTATTACTAACACAGGTTTTGTTGCTGTTTCTTCTTTTTGTAGATGAAGAGATCTGGCAGGAGTCATTTTCACTGATCGTCTACTGTCAGCCATTTTGTTTCTCTTGTGAAAAATATAAATGTTTATTTCTCCGCTAATAACTCAATAAAGTATTAAATAAATAAAACGAGTACACGAAACTGTTGATAATATTGTATTTTATCGGATATTTGCATTTAAAATATGGTAGATTAGTTGAATAATTTTTGTTTATGATGTTATTTTCGAGATATGCAAATGAGGCGGATGGAGAGATTTGGGGTATCGATATAATTGAATATATATAGCAGCAGATGGCTTAGTATATCTGTACTCGCTTCGGCAGTACATATACTAAAATTGGAACGATACAGAGAAGATTAGCATGGCCCCTGCGCAAGGATGACACGCAAATTCGTGAAGCGTTCCATATTTTTTTTATTTAAACTTACTTTTATCTTACTATTATTAATGATTGTGATACATATTAGGTACTGAAATTCTGTTCCAATTGCTGCTGCGCACACGTTAAGACGGTGTCAATGCAGAAAATTCCCTTTCTGCTTATCTTCCTCTCAGATAACGTATAGTCATTGTGAAACTCGTTATCTTATGTTAATATAATAAATTATAACCTATGCTTGTAAAAATAAAAATTGTATAGGTAAAAATAAAACCCGTACTTCTGTAGGTTACACTCCGTGCTGACATCATAATGTTATTATTTAGAAAGCCCTAAACATGGGGAGGATGGGATTTGGTAACTATGGCGTACTTTCAGCTAACAATTTAATAAACAACAGATACCGTAAAATTTCAATTCTAAACGTTTATTTTCTTAGGTGAATTATAATGGAGAACACTTTCTGCATTGACACCGTTTTCCCGTATGCGAAGCAGCAACCGGAACTAAATTTCAGTACCTAATCTTTACCATGATTATTATTTACGATACTACTATTACTAACACAGGTTTTGTTGCTGTTTCTTCTTTTTGTAGATGAAGAGATCTGGCAGGAGTCATTTTCACTGATCGTCTACTGTCAGCCATTTTGTTTCTCTTGTGAAAAATATAAATGTTTATTTCTCCGCTAATAACTCAATAAAGTATTAAATAAATAAAACGAGTACACGAAACTGTTGATAATATTGTATTTTATCGGATATTTGCATTTAAAATATGGTAGATTAGTTGAATAATTTTTGTTTATGATGTTATTTTCGAGATATGCAAATGAGGCGGATGGAGAGATTTGGGGTATCGATATAATTGAATATATATAGCGGCAGATGGCTTAGTATATCTGTACTCGCTTCGGCAGTACATATACTAAAATTGGAACGATACAGAGAAGATTAGCATGGCCCCTGCGCAAGGATGACACGCAAATTCGTGAAGCGTTCCATATTTTTTTTTATTTAAACTTACTTTTATCTTACTATTATTAATGATTGTGATACATATTAGGTACTGAAATTCTGTTCCAATTGCTGCTGCGCACACGTGAAGACGGTGTCAATGCAGAAAATTCCCTTTCTGCTTATCTTCCTCTCAGATAACGTATAGTCATTGTGAAACTCGTTATCTTATGTTAATATAATAAATTATAACCTGTGCTTGTAAAAATAAAAATTGTATAGGTAAAAATAAAACCCGTACTTCTGTAGGTTACACTCCGTGCTGACATCATAATGTTATTATTTAGAAAGCCCTAAACATGGGGAGGATGGGATTTGGTAACTATGGCGTACTTTCAGCTAACAATTTAATAAACAACAGATACCGTAAAATTTCAATTCTAAACGTTTATTTTCTTAGGTGAATTATAATGGAGAACACTTTCTGCATTGACACCGTTTTCCCGTATGCGAAGCAGCAACCGGAACTAAATTTCAGTACCTAATCTTTACCATGATTATTATTTACGATACTACTATTACTAACACAGGTTTTGTTGCTGTTTCTTCTTTTTGTAGATGAAGAGATCTGGCAGGAGTCATTTTCACTGATCGTCTACTGTCAGCCATTTTGTTTCTCTTGTGAAAAATATAAATGTTTATTTCTCCGCTAATAACTCAATAAAGTATTAAATAAATAAAACGAGTACACGAAACTGTTGATAATATTGTATTTTATCGGATATTTGCATTTAAAATATGGTAGATTAGTTGAATAATTTTTGTTTATGATGTTATTTTCGAGATATGCAAATGAGGCGGATGGAGAGATTTGGGGTATCGATATAATTGAATATATATAGCGGCAGATGGCTTAGTATATCTGTACTCGCTTCGGCAGTACATATACTAAAATTGGAACGATACAGAGAAGATTAGCATGGCCCCTGCGCAAGGATGACACGCAAATTCGTGAAGCGTTCCATATTTTTTTTATTTAAACTTACTTTTATCTTACTATTATTAATGATTGTGATACATATTAGGTACTGAAATTCTGTTCCAATTGCTGCTGCGCACACGTTAAGACGGTGTCAATGCAGAAAATTCCCTTTCTGCTTATCTTCCTCTCAGATAACGTATAGTCATTGTGAAACTCGTTATCTTATGTTAATATAATAAATTATAACCTGTGCTTGTAAAAATAAAAATTGTATAGGTAAAAATAAAACCCGTACTTCTGTAGGTTACACTCCGTGCTGACATCATAATGTTATTATTTAGAAAGCCCTAAACATGGGGAGGATGGGATTTGGTAACTATGGCGTACTTTCAGCTAACAATTTAATAAACAACAGATACCGTAAAATTTCAATTCTAAACGTTTATTTTCTTAGGTGAATTATAATGGAGAACACTTTCTGCATTGACACCGTTTTCCCGTCTGCGAAGCAGCAACCGGAACTAAATTTCAGTACCTAATCTTTACCATGATTATTATTTACGATACTACTATTACTAACACAGGTTTTGTTGCTGTTTCTTCTTTTTGTAGATGAAGAGATCTGGCAGGAGTCATTTTCACTGATCGTCTACTGTCAGCCATTTTGTTTCTCTTGTGAAAAATATAAATGTTTATTTCTCCGCTAATAACTCAATAAAGTATTAAATAAATAAAACGAGTACACGAAACTGTTGATAATATTGTATTTTATCGGATATTTGCATTTAAAATATGGTAGATTAGTTGAATAATTTTTGTTTATGATGTTATTTTCGAGATATGCAAATGAGGCGGATGGAGAGATTTGGGGTATCGATATAATTGAATATATATAGCAGCAGATGGCTTAGTATATCTGTACTCGCTTCGGCAGTACATATACTAACATTGGAACGATACAGAGAAGATTAGCATGGCCCCTGCGCAAGGATGACACGCAAATTCGTGAAGCGTTCCATATTTTTTTTTATTTAAACTTACTTTTATCTTACTATTATTAATGATTGTGATACATATTAGGTACTGAAATTCTGTTCCAATTGCTGCTGCGCACACGTGAAGACGGTGTCAATGCAGAAAATTCCCTTTCTGCTTATCTTCCTCTCAGATAACGTATAGTCATTGTGAAACTCGTTATCTTATGTTAATATAATAAATTATAACCTGTGCTTGTAAAAATAAAAATTGTATAGGTAAAAATAAAACCCGTACTTCTGTAGGTTACACTCCGTGCTGACATCATAATGTTATTATTTAGAAAGCCCTAAACATGGGGAGGATGGGATTTGGTAACTATGGCGTACTTTCAGCTAACAATTTAATAAACAACAGATACCGTAAAATTTCAATTCTAAACGTTTATTTTCTTAGGTGAATTATAATGGAGAACACTTTCTGCATTGACACCGTTTTCCCGTATGCGAAGCAGCAACCGGAACTAAATTTCAGTACCTAATCTTTACCATGATTATTATTTACGATACTACTATTACTAACACAGGTTTTGTTGCTGTTTCTTCTTTTTGTAGATGAAGAGATCTGGCAGGAGTCATTTTCACTGATCGTCTACTGTCAGCCATTTTGTTTCTCTTGTGAAAAATATAAATGTTTATTTCTCCGCTAATAACTCAATAAAGTATTAAATAAATAAAACGAGTACACGAAACTGTTGATAATATTGTATTTTATCGGATATTTGCATTTAAAATATGGTAGATTAGTTGAATAATTTTTGTTTATGATGTTATTTTCGAGATATGCAAATGAGGCGGATGGAGAGATTTGGGGTATCGATATAATTGAATATATATAGCGGCAGATGGCTTAGTATATCTGTACTCGCTTCGGCAGTACATATACTAAAATTGGAACGATACAGAGAAGATTAGCATGGCCCCTGCGCAAGGATGACACGCAAATTCGTGAAGCGTTCCATATTTTTTTTATTTAAACTTACTTTTATCTTACTATTATTAATGATTGTGATACATATTAGGTACTGAAATTCTGTTCCAATTGCTGCTGCGCACACGTTAAGACGGTGTCAATGCAGAAAATTCCCTTTCTGCTTATCTTCCTCTCAGATAACGTATAGTCATTGTGAAACTCGTTATCTTATGTTAATATAATAAATTATAACCTGTGCTTGTAAAAATAAAAATTGTATAGGTAAAAATAAAACCCGTACTTCTGTAGGTTACACTCCGTGCTGACATCATAATGTTATTATTTAGAAAGCCCTAAACATGGGGAGGATGGGATTTGGTAACTATGGCGTACTTTCAGCTAACAATTTAATAAACAACAGATACCGTAAAATTTCAATTCTAAACGTTTATTTTCTTAGGTGAATTATAATGGAGAACACTTTCTGCATTGACACCGTTTTCCCGTCTGCGAAGCAGCAACCGGAACTAAATTTCAGTACCTAATCTTTACCATGATTATTATTTACGATACTACTATTACTAACACAGGTTTTGTTGCTGTTTCTTCTTTTTGTAGATGAAGAGATCTGGCAGGAGTCATTTTCACTGATCGTCTACTGTCAGCCATTTTGTTTCTCTTGTGAAAAATATAAATGTTTATTTCTCCGCTAATAACTCAATAAAGTATTAAATAAATAAAACGAGTACACGAAACTGTTGATAATATTGTATTTTATCGGATATTTGCATTTAAAATATGGTAGATTAGTTGAATAATTTTTGTTTATGATGTTATTTTCGAGATATGCAAATGAGGCGGATGGAGAGATTTGGGGTATCGATATAATTGAATATATATAGCAGCAGATGGCTTAGTATATCTGTACTCGCTTCGGCAGTACATATACTAAAATTGGAACGATACAGAGAAGATTAGCATGGCCCCTGCGCAAGGATGACACGCAAATTCGTGAAGCGTTCCATATTTTTTTTATTTAAACTTACTTTTATCTTACTATTATTAATGATTGTGATACATATTAGGTACTGAAATTCTGTTCCAATTGCTGCTGCGCACACGTTAAGACGGTGTCAATGCAGAAAATTCCCTTTCTGCTTATCTTCCTCTCAGATAACGTATAGTCATTGTGAAACTCGTTATCTTATGTTAATATAATAAATTATAACCTATGCTTGTAAAAATAAAAATTGTATAGGTAAAAATAAAACCCGTACTTCTGTAGGTTACACTCCGTGCTGACATCATAATGTTATTATTTAGAAAGCCCTAAACATGGGGAGGATGGGATTTGGTAACTATGGCGTACTTTCAGCTAACAATTTAATAAACAACAGATACCGTAAAATTTCAATTCTAAACGTTTATTTTCTTAGGTGAATTATAATGGAGAACACTTTCTGCATTGACACCGTTTTCCCGTATGCGAAGCAGCAACCGGAACTAAATTTCAGTACCTAATCTTTACCATGATTATTATTTACGATACTACTATTACTAACACAGGTTTTGTTGCTGTTTCTTCTTTTTGTAGATGAAGAGATCTGGCAGGAGTCATTTTCACTGATCGTCTACTGTCAGCCATTTTGTTTCTCTTGTGAAAAATATAAATGTTTATTTCTCCGCTAATAACTCAATAAAGTATTAAATAAATAAAACGAGTACACGAAACTGTTGATAATATTGTATTTTATCGGATATTTGCATTTAAAATATGGTAGATTAGTTGAATAATTTTTGTTTATGATGTTATTTTCGAGATATGCAAATGAGGCGGATGGAGAGATTTGGGGTATCGATATAATTGAATATATATAGCAGCAGATGGCTTAGTATATCTGTACTCGCTTCGGCAGTACATATACTAAAATTGGAACGATACAGAGAAGATTAGCATGGCCCCTGCGCAAGGATGACACGCAAATTCGTGAAGCGTTCCATATTTTTTTTTATTTAAACTTACTTTTATCTTACTATTATTAATGATTGTGATACATATTAGGTACTGAAATTCTGTTCCAATTGCTGCTGCGCACACGTGAAGACGGTGTCAATGCAGAAAATTCCCTTTCTGCTTATCTTCCTCTCAGATAACGTATAGTCATTGTGAAACTCGTTATCTTATGTTAATATAATAAATTATAACCTGTGCTTGTAAAAATAAAAATTGTATAGGTAAAAATAAAACCCGTACTTCTGTAGGTTACACTCCGTGCTGACATCATAATGTTATTATTTAGAAAGCCCTAAACATGGGGAGGATGGGATTTGGTAACTATGGCGTACTTTCAGCTAACAATTTAATAAACAACAGATACCGTAAAATTTCAATTCTAAACGTTTATTTTCTTAGGTGAATTATAATGGAGAACACTTTCTGCATTGACACCGTTTTCCCGTATGCGAAGCAGCAACCGGAACTAAATTTCAGTACCTAATCTTTACCATGATTATTATTTACGATACTACTATTACTAACACAGGTTTTGTTGCTGTTTCTTCTTTTTGTAGATGAAGAGATCTGGCAGGAGTCATTTTCACTGATCGTCTACTGTCAGCCATTTTGTTTCTCTTGTGAAAAATATAAATGTTTATTTCTCCGCTAATAACTCAATAAAGTATTAAATAAATAAAACGAGTACACGAAACTGTTGATAATATTGTATTTTATCGGATATTTGCATTTAAAATATGGTAGATTAGTTGAATAATTTTTGTTTATGATGTTATTTTCGAGATATGCAAATGAGGCGGATGGAGAGATTTGGGGTATCGATATAATTGAATATATATAGCGGCAGATGGCTTAGTATATCTGTACTCGCTTCGGCAGTACATATACTAAAATTGGAACGATACAGAGAAGATTAGCATGGCCCCTGCGCAAGGATGACACGCAAATTCGTGAAGCGTTCCATATTTTTTTTATTTAAACTTACTTTTATCTTACTATTATTAATGATTGTGATACATATTAGGTACTGAAATTCTGTTCCAATTGCTGCTGCGCACACGTTAAGACGGTGTCAATGCAGAAAATTCCCTTTCTGCTTATCTTCCTCTCAGATAACGTATAGTCATTGTGAAACTCGTTATCTTATGTTAATATAATAAATTATAACCTGTGCTTGTAAAAATAAAAATTGTATAGGTAAAAATAAAACCCGTACTTCTGTAGGTTACACTCCGTGCTGACATCATAATGTTATTATTTAGAAAGCCCTAAACATGGGGAGGATGGGATTTGGTAACTATGGCGTACTTTCAGCTAACAATTTAATAAACAACAGATACCGTAAAATTTCAATTCTAAACGTTTATTTTCTTAGGTGAATTATAATGGAGAACACTTTCTGCATTGACACCGTTTTCCCGTCTGCGAAGCAGCAACCGGAACTAAATTTCAGTACCTAATCTTTACCATGATTATTATTTACGATACTACTATTACTAACACAGGTTTTGTTGCTGTTTCTTCTTTTTGTAGATGAAGAGATCTGGCAGGAGTCATTTTCACTGATCGTCTACTGTCAGCCATTTTGTTTCTCTTGTGAAAAATATAAATGTTTATTTCTCCGCTAATAACTCAATAAAGTATTAAATAAATAAAACGAGTACACGAAACTGTTGATAATATTGTATTTTATCGGATATTTGCATTTAAAATATGGTAGATTAGTTGAATAATTTTTGTTTATGATGTTATTTTCGAGATATGCAAATGAGGCGGATGGAGAGATTTGGGGTATCGATATAATTGAATATATATAGCAGCAGATGGCTTAGTATATCTGTACTCGCTTCGGCAGTACATATACTAAAATTGGAACGATACAGAGAAGATTAGCATGGCCCCTGCGCAAGGATGACACGCAAATTCGTGAAGCGTTCCATATTTTTTTTATTTAAACTTACTTTTATCTTACTATTATTAATGATTGTGATACATATTAGGTACTGAAATTCTGTTCCAATTGCTGCTGCGCACACGTTAAGACGGTGTCAATGCAGAAAATTCCCTTTCTGCTTATCTTCCTCTCAGATAACGTATAGTCATTGTGAAACTCGTTATCTTATGTTAATATAATAAATTATAACCTATGCTTGTAAAAATAAAAATTGTATAGGTAAAAATAAAACCCGTACTTCTGTAGGTTACACTCCGTGCTGACATCATAATGTTATTATTTAGAAAGCCCTAAACATGGGGAGGATGGGATTTGGTAACTATGGCGTACTTTCAGCTAACAATTTAATAAACAACAGATACCGTAAAATTTCAATTCTAAACGTTTATTTTCTTAGGTGAATTATAATGGAGAACACTTTCTGCATTGACACCGTTTTCCCGTATGCGAAGCAGCAACCGGAACTAAATTTCAGTACCTAATCTTTACCATGATTATTATTTACGATACTACTATTACTAACACAGGTTTTGTTGCTGTTTCTTCTTTTTGTAGATGAAGAGATCTGGCAGGAGTCATTTTCACTGATCGTCTACTGTCAGCCATTTTGTTTCTCTTGTGAAAAATATAAATGTTTATTTCTCCGCTAATAACTCAATAAAGTATTAAATAAATAAAACGAGTACACGAAACTGTTGATAATATTGTATTTTATCGGATATTTGCATTTAAAATATGGTAGATTAGTTGAATAATTTTTGTTTATGATGTTATTTTCGAGATATGCAAATGAGGCGGATGGAGAGATTTGGGGTATCGATATAATTGAATATATATAGCAGCAGATGGCTTAGTATATCTGTACTCGCTTCGGCAGTACATATACTAAAATTGGAACGATACAGAGAAGATTAGCATGGCCCCTGCGCAAGGATGACACGCAAATTCGTGAAGCGTTCCATATTTTTTTTTATTTAAACTTACTTTTATCTTACTATTATTAATGATTGTGATACATATTAGGTACTGAAATTCTGTTCCAATTGCTGCTGCGCACACGTGAAGACGGTGTCAATGCAGAAAATTCCCTTTCTGCTTATCTTCCTCTCAGATAACGTATAGTCATTGTGAAACTCGTTATCTTATGTTAATATAATAAATTATAACCTGTGCTTGTAAAAATAAAAATTGTATAGGTAAAAATAAAACCCGTACTTCTGTAGGTTACACTCCGTGCTGACATCATAATGTTATTATTTAGAAAGCCCTAAACATGGGGAGGATGGGATTTGGTAACTATGGCGTACTTTCAGCTAACAATTTAATAAACAACAGATACCGTAAAATTTCAATTCTAAACGTTTATTTTCTTAGGTGAATTATAATGGAGAACACTTTCTGCATTGACACCGTTTTCCCGTCTGCGAAGCAGCAACCGGAACTAAATTTCAGTACCTAATCTTTACCATGATTATTATTTACGATACTACTATTACTAACACAGGTTTTGTTGCTGTTTCTTCTTTTTGTAGATGAAGAGATCTGGCAGGAGTCATTTTCACTGATCGTCTACTGTCAGCCATTTTGTTTCTCTTGTGAAAAATATAAATGTTTATTTCTCCGCTAATAACTCAATAAAGTATTAAATAAATAAAACGAGTACACGAAACTGTTGATAATATTGTATTTTATCGGATATTTGCATTTAAAATATGGTAGATTAGTTGAATAATTTTTGTTTATGATGTTATTTTCGAGATATGCAAATGAGGCGGATGGAGAGATTTGGGGTATCGATATAATTGAATATATATAGCAGCAGATGGCTTAGTATATCTGTACTCGCTTCGGCAGTACATATACTAAAATTGGAACGATACAGAGAAGATTAGCATGGCCCCTGCGCAAGGATGACACGCAAATTCGTGAAGCGTTCCATATTTTTTTTTATTTAAACTTACTTTTATCTTACTATTATTAATGATTTTGATACATATTAGGTACTGAAATTCTGTTCGAATTGCTGCTGCGCACACGTGAAGACGGTGTCAATGCAGAAAATTCCCTTTCTGCTTATCTTCCTCTCAGATAACGTATAGTAATTGTGAAACTCGTCATCTTATGTTAATATAATAAATTATAACCTGTGCTTGTAAAAATAAAAATTGTATAGGTAAAAATAAAACCCGTACTTCTGTAGGTTACACTCCGTGCTGACATCATAATGTTATTATTTAGAAAGCCCTAAACATGGGGAGGATGGGATTTGGTAACTATGGCGTACTTTCAGCTAACAATTTAATAAACAACAGATACCGTAAAATTTCAATTCTAAACGTTTATTTTCTTAGGTGAATTATAATGGAGAACACTTTCTGCATTGACACCGTTTTCCCGTCTGCGAAGCAGCAACCGGAACTAAATTTCAGTACCTAATCTTTACCATGATTATTATTTACGATACTACTATTACTAACACAGGTTTTGTTGCTGTTTCTTCTTTTTGTAGATGAAGAGATCTGGCAGGAGTCATTTTCACTGATCGTCTACTGTCAGCCATTTTGTTTCTCTTGTGAAAAATATAAATGTTTATTTCTCCGCTAATAACTCAATAAAGTATTAAATAAATAAAACGAGTACACGAAACTGTTGATAATATTGTATTTTATCGGATATTTGCATTTAAAATATGGTAGATTAGTTGAATAATTTTTGTTTATGATGTTATTTTCGAGATATGCAAATGAGGCGGATGGAGAGATTTGGGGTATCGATATAATTGAATATATATAGCAGCAGATGGCTTAGTATATCTGTACTCGCTTCGGCAGTACATATACTAAAATTGGAACGATACAGAGAAGATTAGCATGGCCCCTGCGCAAGGATGACACGCAAATTCGTGAAGCGTTCCATATTTTTTTTAATTAAAACTTGCTTTTATCTTACTATTATTAATGATTGTGATACATATTAGGTACTGAAATTCTGTTCCAATTGCTGCTGCGCACACGTGAAGACGGTGTCAATGCAGAAAATTCCCTTTCTGCTTATCTTCCTCTCAGATAACGTATAGTCATTGTGAAACTCGTTATCTTATGTTAATATAATAAATTATAACCTGTGCTTGTAAAAATAAAAATTGTATAGGTAAAAATAAAACCCGTACTTCTGTAGGTTACACTCCGTGCTGACATCATAATGTTATTATTTAGAAAGCCCTAAACATGGGGAGGATGGGATTTGGTAACTATGGCGTACTTTCAGCTAACAATTTAATAAACAACAGATACCGTAAAATTTCAATTCTAAACGTTTATTTTCTTAGGTGAATTATAATGGAGAACACTTTCTGCATTGACACCGTTTTCCCGTCTGCGAAGCAGCAACCGGAACTAAATTTCAGTACCTAATCTTTACCATGATTATTATTTACGATACTACTATTACTAACACAGGTTTTGTTGCTGTTTCTTCTTTTTGTAGATGAAGAGATCTGGCAGGAGTCATTTTCACTGATCGTCTACTGTCAGCCATTTTGTTTCTCTTGTGAAAAATATAAATGTTTATTTCTCCGCTAATAACTCAATAAAGTATTAAATAAATAAAACGAGTACACGAAACTGTTGATAATATTGTATTTTATCGGATATTTGCATTTAAAATATGGTAGATTAGTTGAATAATTTTTGTTTATGATGTTATTTTCGAGATATGCAAATGAGGCGGATGGAGAGATTTGGGGTATCGATATAATTGAATATATATAGCAGCAGATGGCTTAGTATATCTGTACTCGCTTCGGCAGTACATATACTAAAATTGGAACTATACAGAGAAGATTAGCATGGCCCCTGCGCAAGGATGACACGCAAATTCGTGAAGCGTTCCATATTTTTTTTATTTAAACTTACTTTTATCTTACTATTATTAATGATTGTGATACATATTAGGTACTGAAATTCTGTTCCAATTGCTGCTGCGCACACGTGAAGACGGTGTCAATGCAGAAAATTCCCTTTCTGCTTATCTTCCTCTCAGATAACGTATAGTCATTGTGAAACTCGTTATCTTATGTTAATATAATAAATTATAACCTGTGCTTGTAAAAATAAAAATTGTATAGGTAAAAATAAAACCCGTACTTCTGTAGGTTACACTCCGTGCTGACATCATAATGTTATTATTTAGAAAGCCCTAAACATGGGGAGGATGGGATTTGGTAACTATGGCGTACTTTCAGCTAACAATTTAATAAACAACAGATACCGTAAAATTTCAATTCTAAACGTTTATTTTCTTAGGTGAATTATAATAGAGAACACTTTCTGCATTGACACCGTTTTCCCGTCTGCGAAGCAGCAACCGGAACTAAATTTCAGTACCTAATCTTTACCATGATTATTATTTACGATACTACTATTACTACCACAGGTTTTGTTGCTGTTTCTTCTTTTTGTAGATGAAGAGATCTGGCAGGAGTCATTTTCACTGATCGTCTACTGTCAGCCATTTTGTTTCTCTTGTGAAAAATATAAATGTTTATTTCTCCGCTAATAACTCAATAAAGTATTAAATAAATAAAACGAGTACACGAAACTGTTGATAATATTGTATTTTATCGGATATTTGCATTTAAAATATGGTAGATTAGTTGAATAATTTTTGTTTATGATGTTATTTTCGAGATATGCAAATGAGGCGGATGGAGAGATTTGGGGTATCGATATAATTGAATATATATAGCAGCAGATGGCTTAGTATATCTGTACTCGCTTCGGCAGTACATATACTAAAATTGGAACGATACAGAGAAGATTAGCATGGCCCCTGCGCAAGGATGACACGCAAATTCGTGAAGCGTTCCATATTTTTTTTTTATTTAAACTTACTTTTATCTTACTATTATTAATGATTTTGATACATATTAGGTACTGAAATTCTGTTCCAATTGCTGCTGCGCACACGTGAAGACGGTGTCAATGCAGAAAATTCCCTTTCTGCTTATCTTCCTCTCAGATAACGTATAGTCATTGTGAAACTCGTTATCTTATGTTAATATAATAAATTATAACCTGTGCTTGTAAAAATAAAAATTGTATAGGTAAAAATAAAACCCGTACTTCTGTAGGTTACACTCCGTGCTGACATCATAATGTTATTATTTAGAAAGCCCTAAACATGGGGAGGATGGGATTTGGTAACTATGGCGTACTTTCAGCTAACAATTTAATAAACAACAGATACCGTAAAATTTCAATTCTAAACGTTTATTTTCTTAGGTGAATTATAATGGAGAACACTTTCTGCATTGACACCGTTTTCCCGTCTGCGAAGCAGCAACCGGAACTAAATTTCAGTACCTAATCTTTACCATGATTATTATTTACGATACTACTATTACTAACACAGGTTTTGTTGCTGTTTCTTCTTTTTGTAGATGAAGAGATCTGGCAGGAGTCATTTTCACTGATCGTCTACTGTCAGCCATTTTGTTTCTCTTGTGAAAAATATAAATGTTTATTTCTCCGCTAATAACTCAATAAAGTATTAAATAAATAAAACGAGTACACGAAACTGTTGATAATATTGTATTTTATCGGATATTTGCATTTAAAATATGGTAGATTAGTTGAATAATTTTTGTTTATGATGTTATTTTCGAGATATGCAAATGAGGCGGATGGAGAGATTTGGGGTATCGATATAATTGAATATATATAGCAGCAGATGGCCTAGTATATCTGTACTCGCTTCGGCAGTACATATACTAAAATTGGAACGATACAGAGAAGATTAGCATGGCCCCTGCGCAAGGATGACACGCAAATTCGTGAAGCGTTCCATATGTTTTTTTTATTTAAACTTACTTTTATCTTACTATTATTAATGATTGTGATACATATTAGGTACTGAAATTCTGTTCCAATTGCTGCTGCGCACACGTGAAGACGGTGTCAATGCAGAAAATTCCCTTTCTGCTTATCTTCCTCTCAGATAACGTATAGTCATTGTGAAACTCGTTATCTTATGTTAATATAATAAATTATAACCTGTGCTTGTAAAAATAAAAATTGTATAGGTAAAAATAAAACCCGTACTTCTGTAGGTTACACTCCGTGCTGACATCATAATGTTATTATTTAGAAAGCCCTAAACATGGGGAGGATGGGATTTGGTAACTATGGCGTACTTTCAGCTAACAATTTAATAAACAACAGATACCATAAAATTTCAATTCTAAACGTTTATTTTCTTAGGTGAATTATAATGGAGAACACTTTCTGCATTGACACCGTTTTCCCGTCTGCGAAGCAGCAACCGGAACTAAATTTCAGTACCTAATCTTTACCATGATTATTATTTACGATACTACTATTACTAACACAGGTTTTGTTGCTGTTTCTTCTTTTTGTAGATGAAGAGATCTGGCAGGAGTCATTTTCACTGATCGTCTACTGTCAGCCATTTTGTTTCTCTTGTGAAAAATATAAATGTTTATTTCTCCGCTAATAACTCAATAAAGTATTAAATAAATAAAACGAGTACACGAAACTGTTGATAATATTGTATTTTATCGGATATTTGCATTTAAAATATGGTAGATTAGTTGAATAATTTTTGTTTATGATGTTATTTTCGAGATATGCAAATGAGGCGGATGGAGAGATTTGGGGTATCGATATAATTGAATATATATAGCAGCAGATGGCTTAGTATATCTGTACTCGCTTCGGCAGTACATATACTAAAATTGGAACGATACAGAGAAGATTAGCATGGCCCCTGCGCAAGGATGACACGCAAATTCGTGAAGCGTTCCATATTTTTTTTTATTTAAACTTGCTTTTATCTTACTATTATTAATGATTGTGATACATATTAGGTACTGAAATTCTGTTCCAATTGCTGCTGCGCACACGTGAAGACGGTGTCAATGCAGAAAATTCCCTTTCTGCTTATCTTCCTCTCAGATAACGTATAGTCATTGTGAAACTCGTTATCTTATGTTAATATAATAAATTATAACCTGTGCTTGTAAAAATAAAAATTGTATAGGTAAAAATAAAACCCGTACTTCTGTAGGTTACACTCCGTGCTGACATCATAATGTTATTATTTAGAAAGCCCTAAACATGGGGAGGATGGGATTTGGTAACTATGGCGTACTTTCAGCTAACAATTTAATAAACAACAGATACCGTAAAATTTCAATTCTAAACGTTTATTTTCTTAGGTGAATTATAATGGAGAACACTTTCTGCATTGACACCGTTTTCCCGTCTGCGAAGCAGCAACCGGAACTAAATTTCAGTACCTAATCTTTACCATGATTATTATTTACGATACTACTATTACTAACACAGGTTTTGTTGCTGTTTCTTCTTTTTGTAGATGAAGAGATCTGGCAGGAGTCATTTTCACTGATCGTCTACTGTCAGCCATTTTGTTTCTCTTGTGAAAAATATAAATGTTTATTTCTCCGCTAATAACTCAATAAAGTATTAAATAAATAAAACGAGTACACGAAACTGTTGATAATATTGTATTTTATCGGATATTTGCATTTAAAATATGGTAGATTAGTTGAATAATTTTTGTTTATGATGTTATTTTCGAGATATGCAAATGAGGCGGATGGAGAGATTTGGGGTATCGATATAATTGAATATATATAGCAGCAGATGGCTTAGTATATCTGTACTCGCTTCGGCAGTACATATACTAAAATTGGAACGATACAGAGAAGATTAGCATGGCCCCTGCGCAAGGATGACACGCAAATTCGTGAAGCGTTCCATATTTTTTTTAATTTAAACTTGCTTTTATCTTACTATTATTAATGATTGTGATACATATTAGGTACTGAAATTCTGTTCCAATTGCTGCTGCGCACACGTGAAGACGGTGTCAATGCAGAAAATTCCCTTTCTGCTTATCTTCCTCTCAGATAACGTATAGTCATTGTGAAACTCGTTATCTTATGTTAATATAATAAATTATAACCTGTGCTTGTAAAAATAAAAATTGTATAGGTAAAAATAAAACCCGTACTTCTGTAGGTTACACTCCGTGCTGACATCATAATGTTATTATTTAGAAAGCCCTAAACATGGGGAGGATGGGATTTGGTAACTATGGCGTACTTTCAGCTAACAATTTAATAAACAACAGATACCGTAAAATTTCAATTCTAAACGTTTATTTTCTTAGGTGAATTATAATGGAGAACACTTTCTGCATTGACACCGTTTTTCCGTCTGCGAAGCAGCAACCGGAACTAAATTTCAGTACCTAATCTTTACCATGATTATTATTTACGATACTACTATTACTAACACAGGTTTTGTTGCTGTTTCTTCTTTTTGTAGATGAAGAGATCTGGCAGGAGTCATTTTCACTGATCGTCTACTGTCAGCCATTTTGTTTCTCTTGTGAAAAATATAAATGTTTATTTCTCCGCTAATAACTCAATAAAGTATTAAATAAATAAAACGAGTACACGAAACTGTTGATAATATTGTATTTTATCGGATATTTGCATTTAAAATATGGTAGATTAGTTGAATAATTTTTGTTTATGATGTTATTTTCGAGATATGCAAATGAGGCGGATGGAGAGATTTGGGGTATCGATATAATTGAATATATATAGCAGCAGATGGCTTAGTATATCTGTACTCGCTTCGGCAGTACATATACTAAAATTGGAACGATACAGAGAAGATTAGCATGGCCCCTGCGCAAGGATGACACGCAAATTCGTGAAGCGTTCCATATTTTTTTTTATTTAAACTTACTTTTATCTTACTATTATTAATGATTGTGATACATATTAGGTACTGAAATTCTGTTCCAATTGCTGCTGCGCACACGTGAAGACGGTGTCAATGCAGAAAATTCCCTTTCTGCTTATCTTCCTCTCAGATAACGTATAGTCATTGTGAAACTCGTTATCTTATGTTAATATAATAAATTATAACCTGTGCTTGTAAAAATAAAAATTGTATAGGTAAAAATAAAACCCGTACTTCTGTAGGTTACACTCCGTGCTGACATCATAATGTTATTATTTAGAAAGCCCTAAACATGGGGAGGATGGGATTTGGTAACTATGTGGGGGATGCTAACGCATTCTATTCCTCTTAAATATGGTAGAAAAACGAGCAAGAAAACGTCAACATTCCACACAAATGAAGGAGAAACAAGATATTCAATATTCAAACATTTACATTAACAAAAACAATTTATTTTTGCAATTTTACACATAAAATTATATTCCATGTTTTGCGAAGGTCTTTTAACGTCTTTTGAATAAATGTCTCTTTGACGGCTTGAAAGAAATAAGTGTCCTTTCGTTATTTAAAGCAATGTCTCTTTAAATAAGTTTTGTATGGAGAAAAAAGAACGCACGTGTGTGTGTGTGTGCGTGTGTGTGCGTGTGTGCGCGTGTAATTGAAAAAAAGGAGAAAGAAAATGTCAATCTTACTGTGAGTGTCCAGCAGTCAGAAAAAAAGGAGGGAGAAGGAAAGATTCTCCGTGACAGGTAGTCGTCGCATCTCTTGCGAGTGGCCGATGGAGCGAAACAATTCTCCCTGTCGTGTCTGAAGAAATCTGGAGCAAAGAGACCGGATCTGTCTCAAACGACGTTTATATATGTCCTAATCAGCAGGGGCAGTGACCGGAAACATATGATCCCTATTTTGGCGTTTTCTGCAGGGTGTTGAAAAAACGCCTGTCGACTGCTGTTGAAAGGTGAATTCCATAAAACCCCCCTCAGATTTAAAAATATTGAAAGGAAAAAAATTTTTTTTCAATATGTAACATATTGTTTTAAGTTGGCAGGCCAATTTACTCTCCTGCCGGATTTTGTCCTTAGCTTCGGTGTAGGTGGTGTGCTGCTTATTGTAGTATCTTGTTCGCACACGTCAGTGTCTTGTGAAAGTGTGAGGTGTTCCGACACGCTATTTTTCGATAGGTCCAAATATGCTGGTTTTAACCTGTCTATGGCAACCGTATCTTGTTTTCCATTTTTCATAATAGTGAAATACTTTGATTTCCTCTCGACTACTTTGAAAGGTCCTGAATATGTAGCACAAAGAGGTTTTTTTACTGCATCTATGCGTACAAAAACATATTCGCAGTTGTTGAGGTCTTTTGGGATGTAAATTTCTTTTGTCTGGGTCCTTGTAGGTGTAAAAACCAAATCATTCATCCTTTGCTTAAAATTTTGAACAAAGTTTGTAGTCGGTTGAAAATGACTTGTTTTTTCACAAAATTGGCCAGGCAATGTCAGTGTGGTCCCAAAAACCATTTCGGATGATGTGCACCCTAAATCTTGTTTCAACACATTTCTGATGGACAACAAAACCAAAGGGATGTTTTCTAACCATGTTCTGGAATCGTTATTTGCTGTCAGAGCTGCTTTCAGTTGTCTATGGAAACGCTCGACCATTCCGTTCGCACAAGGATGATAAGCCGTAGTGGTTATGTGTTTCACTCCCAAAAGTTTTGTGAACTCTTCGAAAAGTGTTGATTGAAATTGTGCGCCGCGATCTGTTGTTATTACGGATGGACAACCAAAATTAGCTATCCAATCCTGCAATATTGCTTTCGCGACGGAATGTGCGGATGTATCACGCAAAGGAGTTACGACAGGCCATCTGGTAAATCTGTCGATTATTGTCAGTAGATATTGGTGGCCCTTTGCTTCTGGTAGTGGTCCAACTATATCGATGTGCAAGTTGGTGAATCTACCATCTGGGTGAATAAATTGTCCAGGAGGAGATTTTGTATGTCTGCCTACCTTGCTAGTTTGGCATTTTAAACATACTTTAGTCCAATCAGTTATGTCTCTATGCATTTTAGGCCATACAAAACGATCACTAATTAATTTTTTTGTAGCTCGTCTGCCTGGGTGTGACAAGTTGTGAAAATGTTGGAAAACTTTTTGTCTTAGTGAAGGTGGTATGTATGGTCTGGAATAGCCTGTGCTCGTGTCGCATAGAAATGTTTCTGATCCGAAAGGGACTGGTTGTGCCTTTAATTTTAAGGAAGTGTTCTTTTTTACTTCGTCTAATGTCACATCATTTCGCTGTTCTACTGCGATTAGATCGAAGTTGAGTGTTTCCGAATTTATGGCATGAATAGTGGAACGTGACAAAGTATCTGCTACAATGTTATCTGTACCCTTGATGTATTGGATATCCGATGTAAATTGGGCTATATAGTCCAGTTGTCGGGTATCTCGTGGTGTATATCTTTCCATGCTTGTGTGTAAGGCGTATGTGAGGGGTTTGTGATCTGTGAAAACTGTAAAGTCTCGACCCTCGAGAAGATGCCGAAAATGTTTGATCGAGAGATAGATCGCAAGTAATTCCCTGGAGAAAGCGCTGTATTTTTGCTGTGCGTTATTCAATTTCACAGAAAAGAAAGAAATTGGTCTTTCTGTACCGTTTTGAAGCTGGTGTAGAACTGATCCAATCGAATCTGAAGAAGCGTCCGTAGTCAGTGTGAGTAGTGAATTATCCTCATCACGGATGTAGGAAAGCTTTGTGAAATCTGCTAGTGCTTTCTTCGAGTTTTTAAATGCGATCAATGCTTCCCCTTCTACTGCAATTGTTGCATTTTTCTTTTTTTGTTTGCGCAGTAAATTTGTGAGTGGGGTTAATATCTTTGCGCAACCTGGAATAAATCTGCGGTAATAATTGATAAGACCGAGGTATCTTCTCAGTTGTCGTAATGTTGTTGGTTGTGGAAACTGCTGTATCGCTCCCACCTTTTCTGGTATGGGCGCAATACCTTGCTCATCGACTACATGACCCAAGAATGTCAGTTGAGGAACTGTAAAAACACATTTGTTCACGTTGATTTTTAAACCAAAATGTGCCAGTCTCTCAAAAACTTGTTCTATGTGTTCGTGATGTTCCTGCATACTTCGGCTACCGATGAGAACATCATCGATGTATGCAAAAGCAAATGGTAATCCTCTCAAAACTTCGTCGATTAGTCTCTGGAAACTTTGAGCTGCGTTACGTAATCCAAAAGGCATTCTTGTGAATTCGTATAGGCCGAAAGGAGTAGTGATTGCTGTTTTTTTATGTCGTCTTCCGCCACTGGAATCTGATAGTATGCTTTGACCAAATCAAGTTTGGTAAAAAGTTTAGTTCCTTGCAGACCTATGGCAAAATCGTGGATGTGTGGAATAGGATATCTGTCAGGAACTGTTTTAGCATTGAGGTGTCGAAAATCTCCACAAGGCCGCCAAGCCCCTGAATCTGGTTTTGGTACCATGTGTAGTGGCGAAGAGTATGGGCTACTTGATGGGCGGATGATTCCTAACTTTAGCATGTGTTGAAATTCGTCCTTTGCTATTTTGCACTTATCCGGGCGTAGTCTGCGTGGAGATGCATGAGTTGGTGGTCCGGTAGTCTTAATGTGGTGTTTAGCAGAATGGCGAATTTCATCCGTGTGCTTCAAAGGAGTCATTATGGATGGAAATTTTTTAAACAATTCCTGTAAATCACTGTTAGTTGGTAAAGTACAGCTGATTCCTGTCGATTTGTACACTGATGTTATTCCTTTCATCGACAACTGTGTTTCGTTGTAGATGAGACAGTGTGTATACATGTTTACCGATAGACGAAAATGAGATAAAAAGTCTGCCCCGAGAATGGGTGTTTTTACTTGGGCTCGTGTAAAAATCCATGAAAAAGGTCGTCGCAGTCCCAAATTTAATGTTAGTGATGTCTCACCGAAAGTTTGGATTTTTGATCCGTTTGCTGCTTGCAACGTGTATTCTGATGGTGTAGACTTGCTGTTGGGTTCTGGTGGTATTACACTTATTTGTGCACCCGTGTCGACTAAAAAATGATATCCGGTATTTCTATCCCGGATGTAAAATAGACGACTAATTTGTTTGATTCCAGCAGTTAATGTCGTCTTTAATCGCTGCTGGAACGTCCGTTTCCCGCCTGAGTCTGGTCAGCATTGAAATTGCATGGTTTTATGCATTTTCTCGCCTTTTTTCCAAAATTGAGATGATACCAGCAGGTATCGTGCGTTTGTCCCCATCTGGAGGAGGAATTTGACCGGTTCCGGCGATTCCTATGTGGAGAATAGGAATTGTCTCTGAAACGTCTCCGAGGTCGGTAAAATTGTTCTTGGTTGTTAAGGAGACTCTGGACCTTGAGTGTTAATTCTGACATGTTTTTTTCAAGCCTGGCTACAATGTCAGGTGTGTCTGTTTTTAGTGTCGGCACTGAAGACGCATACACGTTCTTTTCTGGGTTGTTACTTTCGTGTATTTTGTCAGCTACTTCTGCAAGTTTCTCCAAATTTAAATCGTCCGGTAGTGATGCCAAAATTTGTGTAGTGTGGGCCTGGAGCTTGTCTGTCCATAACATTTTTAGAACCGTGTCGGACATTGTATTTGATCCCAACAATGTGCGCATTTTTCTCAAAAGTTGAGATGGTTTCATGTCTCCTAAATTTAGGTTGTTGAAAAGGTCATGGAGTCGCCTTTCGTTCGATTTGCCTGTTCGTCTTATTATGGCATCCTTCAAAATGTCGTATGGCTTTTCCAGCGGCATGTGGTCTAAAAGGTCTACAACTTCTGTAGCTACGTCTGCTGGTAGTTTTTCTACCACGTACACGTATTTTGAATTTTGTGAAGTTATCTTTTTCGCCGTAAAAATTGCATTCAGCTGAGAAAACCACGTTTGTACGTTTGTAGGGTTGTATGTTGGCAAATTCACAGTCAGTGTACATTCTGTAGGGTCGCTAAAAGCCATTGCTGTTTGAATACTGGAATCCTATTAAATAAATGTTCAACGGGGTCACCAAATTGTGGGGGATGCTAACGCATTCTATTCCTCTTAAATATGGTAGAAAAACGAGCAAGAAAACGTCAACATTCCACACAAATGAAGGAGAAACAAGATATTCAATATTCAAACATTTACATTAACAAAAACAATTTATTTTTGCAATTTTACACATAAAATTATATTCCATGTTTTGCGAAGGTCTTTTAACGTCTTTTGAATAAATGTCTCTTTGACGGCTTGAAAGAAATAAGTGTCCTTTCGTTATTTAAAGCAATGTCTCTTTAAATAAGTTTTGTATGGAGAAAAAAGAACGCACGTGTGTGTGTGTGTGCGTGTGTGCGCGTGTAATTGAAAAAAAGGAGAAAGAAAATGTCAATCTTACTGTGAGTGTCCAGCAGTCAGAAAAAAAGGAGGGAGAAGGAAAGATTCTCCGTGACAGGTAGTCGTCGCATCTCTTGCGAGTGGCCGATGGAGCGAAACAATTCTCCCTGTCGTGTCTGAAGAAATCTGGAGCAAAGAGACCGGATCTGTCTCAAACGACGTTTATATATGTCCTAATCAGCAGGGGCAGTGACCGGAAACATATGATCCCTATTTTGGCGTTTTCTGCAGGGTGTTGAAAAAACGCCTGTCGACTGCTGTTGAAAGGTGAATTCCATAACTATGGCGTACTTTCAGCTAACAATTTAATAAACAACAGATACCGTAAAATTTCAATTCTAAACGTTTATTTTCTTAGGTGAATTATAATGGAGAACACTTTCTGCATTGACACCGTTTTCCCGTCTGCGAAGCAGCAACCGGAACTAAATTTCAGTACCTAATCTTTACCATGATTATTATTTACGATACTACTATTACTAACACAGGTTTTGTTGCTGTTTCTTCTTTTTGTAGATGAAGAGATCTGGCAGGAGTCATTTTCACTGATCGTCTACTGTCAGCCATTTTGTTTCTCTTGTGAAAAATATAAATGTTTATTTCTCCGCTAATAACTCAATAAAGTATTAAATAAATAAAACGAGTACACGAAACTGTTGATAATATTGTATTTTATCGGATATTTGCATTTAAAATATGGTAGATTAGTTGAATAATTTTTGTTTATGATGTTATTTTCGAGATATGCAAATGAGGCGGATGGAGAGATTTGGGGTATCGACATAATTGAATATATATATAGCAGCAGATGGCTTAGTATATCTGTACTCGCTTCGGCAGTACATATACTAAAATTGGAACGATACAGAGAAGATTAGCATGGCCCCTGCGCAAGGATGACACGCAAATTCGTGAAGCGTTCCATATTTTTTTTATTTAAACTTACTTTTATCTTACTATTATAAATGATTGTGATACATATTAGGTACTGAAATTCTGTTCCAATTGCTGCTGCGCACACGTGAAGACGGTGTCAATGCAGAAAATTCCCTTTCTGCTTATCTTCCTCTCAGATAACGTATAGTCATTGTGAAACTCGTTAATATTATTTATGGTCTCGTGGCTTTTGGCTAAGATCAAAGTGTTGTATCTGTTCTCGACATCTCAGCGATATTTGACACTTGACTAAAGCCTGAAGTAAATACTCTCACTTGAAATTAAATTCGAAATATGTTTTTAAACTCTATAATTTCTTTTATAAAATCGCCTCATCTTATTTCATTTATAATTGTAATGATAGTACTATCGATAAAACGATTGCGTATGTAGAAGAAAATTTGACAATACAAAGTCGAAATGTATATTACAGAATATTAAGTGATTAAAAACTTAAAAATAAATAAATATGCAAATGAGAAAAATCGAAATTTGTTTGAGTGAGTTTGAGATGCTATATTTTGAGTATTTCAATATATTCTGATATCATTAGAATTAAATAATCTTAACGTTTTTTGATGTATCCTAACTATATTAGTTAGGATAGATGGAAAAACTTTCGCATTTATTCATTTAGATATATATATATATATATACATATACATATATTAATATATACACGCGATAAAATCTTAATAATACACTATTAAAGCTTGAAACTTGAATATTTTATACTAATTGAGATTTTTATGTTTCAACTATCAAAATATCTATTATTCGGATTATTCGGACTACTGTTCTCATCGTAATCGTTATTTGTTATGATCGCAACGTTTCGGCCAATGTAACCTTCGACCTTCTTCAGATGTGTATTTCGAACTCGGTAATGTTTAAAAATGTCGTTTCATTGTTTCATGACCTTTATTGAAACCAATTGAAAACATTTTTTTTATATGTTGTTGTTTTTTTTTGTTTCTTAATCATGTCCTGTCGGATTCATCACCGTTTCGTATATTCCTCTTTCCGTGTGACTACAAACTTTCAACTAACATTGAAAAAGTTGTTTTCCTTTAATAAAACGACTTATATTATATTTTAGATATATTATTGCATAAGCGAGAGAGAGAGAGAGAAAGAGAGAGAGAGAGAGAGAGAGAGAGAGGGAGAGGGAGAGAGAGAGAGAGAGAGAGGGGAGAGTGGGAGAGAGATTTCAATATTAATTATTTTTAAACGTTTCAAAAGAGAGTGGGGCTTAAAAATCTTTTGGCTAAGATCAGAGTGTAGTATCTGTTCTGCCGGTCTGAAGTATTGTTCTGTGCAGTTATATGTGTTCTCGCCCTTGGCCGTCTCACACTTTTCAGAAGGTTTTTTGTTATATTGCTAATCGCCTGAGGTGCCCCTACCGAGCAATGCCGAACTGGCTGCGCAGGCGTTTGTTGTAGGTCAGAGTGCTCTTCCTCTAGGGTGCTGGCAGTTCAATCCAACTTTCCCGACCTCGTGTCAAATCTACCCGCTGTGGGAAGGATATAAATAAATTAAAAAAAAAATACCCAAAACTCCAAACGTTTTAATTTTAATTTAAGGTTTTGTGGTCACATGGAAAGATAAATATACGCAAACTTTTAGGAACCCGAACGAACATGTTTCTTTTTTACTATAACAAGGCAATACAAATGTTTTCCTCATTTTCATTTCAAAACAAAATAAAAATAAACTGAAAATCTTTGCAAGCATAAAATCGAAATAAGATATCTCCCTTACTTGGTCAGTATAAGTTATCTCCCTTACTTTGTCAGTATAAGTTATCTCCCTTACGTTGTAAGTATAAGTTATCTCCCTTACTTTGTCAGTATTAGTTATTACCCCTACTTTGTCAGTATAGGTTATCTCCCTTGCTTTGTCAGCATTCTTCTTTGCGTATCTTAAACAACATTATCTAAAATACGGCCCTCATTTTCAAGAGTATATGTTCATGCATATGTTAATTTTGTATGATTGAATCTATAAATAACTCCGCATATCTGTTTCTTTCTTTGTATTCAAGCTACTTATTTTGTTTTAAATAACATCGAGGGTGAATTATCTCTAGGAATTTAATACGCCTCTTAAATTGCTAATCCCTCCTATGCAGTATTTATTTTCAAATCAAGCAATGCCTCTCAGTGTTTCAAGAAAACTTATTTTAAGAATATGACATATTATCAGTTAGAAATGTGACGTAGTTTTAGTTATGGACACCAGTTTACTATTATAATAAAATAGTTTAATAAAAATATAATTTTAAGTATTTTACCCGAAAAATAAATTTATTAAAAAACTTTAACTTGTTATGACAATTTCTATGCGTTTTTTTGCAGCTGTGAATAATTTATTCAAAAGAGATCGTATAACCTTGTTCAATAGATATCTATGTTGCTCTTTTATGGGCCATGGAAGGTTCGGCATTTTTAACGTTTAAAATATCACTTTATTCAACGAGTATTGATTTACTCCTCTCCAGGAGTTAGGCACAAGGCCAGTTTTATCTTACTCCCACAAGTAAGATGTGACCCAAGGTCGGGTCGGGAAAGTGGGGGTTGAAAAGCCAGCGCTCGAGAGGTGAGCACTCTGGCCATTAAAAATTGCCTGGGCAGCCCCGTTGGCTTTTTTACTCCTCTCCAGGAGTTAGGCACAAGGCCAGTTTTTATCTTACTCCCACAAGTAAGATGTGACACAAGGTCGGGTCGAGAAAGTGGGGTTTAAAAATTCCCTGGCAGCCCCGTCGGCATTCCCCGGCAGGGGCGCCTCAGACAGTAAGCAATAAACTTACTCCTCCCCAAAGAGGGGAGGCAAAGCCTGGGAGGGTGGACCTCCTAGAACTGCACAGAACAGACCCATAGACCGGCGTAAATCAAGCCTCGAAGGCCAAGACAATACCAGTCTATGGGGTGCAGTATCCATCGGAACAGATACTACACTTTGATCTTAGCCAAAGGCCAAGAATGAGTATTTTATTTACTCCGCTACAGGAGTTAGGCACAAGGCCAGTTTTATCTTACTCCCACAAGTAAAATGTGACCCAAGCTCGGGTCGGGAAAGTGGGGTTTGACCAGCCAGCGCCCGAGAAGGTGAGCACTCTGGCCATTAAAAATTGCCTGAGCAGCTCCGTCGGCATTCCCCGGTAGGGGCGCCTCAGGCAGTAAGCAATAAACTTACTCCTCCCCAAAGAGAGGAGGCGAAGCCTGGGAGGGTGGGCCTCCTAGAACTGCACAGGACAGACCCATAGACCGGCGGAATCAAGCCCCGAAGGGCAAGACAATACCGGTCTATAGGGTGCAGTATCCATCGGAACAGATACTACACTTTGATCTTAGCCAAAGGCCAAGAATGAGTATTTTATTTACTCCTCTCCAGGAGTTAGGCACAAGGCCAGTTTTATCCTACTCCCACAAGTAAGATGTGACCCAAGGTCGGGTCGGAAAGTGGGGGTTGAAAAGCCAGCGCTCGAGAATTTTAGCACTCTGGCCATTTAAAAATTGCCTGGGCAGCCCCGTCGGCATTCCCTGGTAGGGGCGCCTCAGACAGTAAGCAATAAACTTACTCCTCCCCAAAGAGGGGAGGCAAAGCCTGGGAGGGTGGACCTCCTAGAACTGCACAGGACAATCCCATAGACCGGCGTAAATCAAGACCCGAAGGACAAGACAATACAAGTCTATGGGGTGCCTAGCAAAAGTGCCAGGTAAGAATGAGTATTGATTTATTCAACGAGTAGGTAGGTAAGTTAGTTCCTAGAAATCTGACAGCTATGTCATAAAAACACATATTTGAAAAGTTACTCAAGGGAAGTAACCCGTTAAATTTCTAAAGAGTTTCTTCCCTTTGGAAGTCTTTAACATTAAACATTTTTACGTCACATTGAGTATTTAAATACATTTTTATTGAAGAAAAATAAAAAAAATAATTACGATTGTAAAAATATATTTTTTACACTTGAATGAGTTCTATCAAAGACAGATTAAGTTACAGCGGTAAAACAAAACAAAACACAATTCCCGCGGATTTACATAGTAGTATGCCGTGAAAACCTATGAGACAAACATCCACAGTAAAGGCAACTTTAATCGAGTGAAAGTGAAGGGTTATTGCCACTTTATTTAATTTTCCAAATAAGTATTCTTAATTGTATGACATTCATTGTTACAAGGGCTATTTATGTTAATCTTATATTATTATGTTCAATGGTTTTGAAACATATAAGTGTGTATACTATATATATATATACAGTGGCGTAGCTAGACCTTTTGCCACCCGGGGCGGTAGTAAAATTTGCCGCCCCCCCCCCCCGGCATTTGGGTGCCCGGAAAATTCGTCCATGGATAATTCGCCCATGGATAATTCGTCCATGGAAAATTTTTTGCTGGGTAGGAAAACTGGTCCATTATTATTAAGTTAACATTATTCTTAATTTTCATACCTTGCGAAAATTAGTTCTACGGTATCTAATTTTCCTAAATTCAATTAAATTAAAATCAAAATATGAAAACTGATTTTTAATATTTTTTATTCATTTGAGATTTTATCTGTTTTCCTTTTGTTTTAAGTAGATGGTGGGGGTTGCCCGGGGTGATTTTGTCCGATTCCCCAGCTAGCAATTGTAAAGTTTACAAGGAGTTATAAAAAGTATGCTACAAAAACAAACGTTTGGACAGTAATAAAATTAATGAATTCAAACTTTCGCATCTAATGTTATTTCCTCTTTGATGTCGGTGTATATACACCCAAATATCCAACTTTCTTTTCGCACCTATTCGATAAAAATTTATATGAAAGTTCCCCTTTAAGTATGAAATCTTTCTGAGGTCATTTTGTTTTTTTGGTGCTTGGCCGAAGCCTAGGCTTGGCCCTATCCTGTTAGGTCAGCCGGTCACTGAGTATATCTCCAGAAATAATTAATGGCGCGAAAAATCTGTTTGTAAATTTTCAACCGACTTGATGCCTTGCGACAGTTCTCTCACAAAAAATAAATTTATAGCCTTATTTGCCATTCATAAATACATTTGTTTAAAATATATTAAAACTATTTTTAAAAGAGTTGAAACGTTATTAACAACAACAAATTTCTGAAAACCGAGCGATTACACACACGGATTTAAAAAAGCACCGATACAAGACGTTTTTTCTCTTCGGAGGGCTCGCCCTCTTAATAATAACATTATGAAGACAAAGAAAAGAAAACTACATCGGACTATTCTCTCCTTGATACATCCATGTTATTTGGCGAAAATTCGGACTTTAACAACAACGACAAAAAAGTAAATAAAAATGATTTTATCATTTCATAACATTTTCAGGTTTTCAAATGTTCTCATTTAAATTTATTATTATATAAAATTATAGTATAAAATTTCATATTTTTTGTTAACTTTTGTTTTTTTTAATTTTTTTCTCTACTTTCTATTTTTACCCTCTCAAAATGCCGCCCCTCAGGTGTGCCGCCCGGGGCGGCCCGCCCCCCTCGCCCCCCCCTAGCTACGCCAGTGTATATATATATATATATATATATATATATATATATAATGGACGGCGGCACCGGTGGGGGGGGAGCAGGGGGGGGCTCAAGCCCCCCCCCCTTTTACTTGGTCCCCCAACTTAACGGTCATCAATAATGAAGTTATATATGCATGTGTTTAACCGCCCCCCCCTCGACTTTTTAGGAGAGCTCCCCCTACTTTAATAACTGTGCCGTCGGTCCTGTATATATATATATATATATATATATATATATATATATATATATATATTATTTATATATGTATATATCTATCTATATATATACCCACCTCTCTCTCGCTCTCACTCTCACTCTCTCTCTCACTCTCTCTCTCTCTCTCTCTCTCTCTCTCTCTATATATATATATATATATATATATATATATATATACATACACAATATTTTATTAAATAGTTATTAATTTATTTTAAGTACAGACGCCAGCGTTTCAAGCTTTTGCTTATCATCAGTGTAGAAAGTGACAATTTCAGATAGATTTTAATATATACATATATATATATATATATATATATATATATATATATATATATATACATATATATACACATAGATATATTCATATACATATATATATATATATATATACATATATATATATACATATATATATATATATATATATATATTGATAGTGATATATAGATATAGATGTATATCTATATATGTATATATCTATATGCTCATCTCTCTCTGTCTTTCTCTACATATACATATCTCTTTCTCTGTATATAAATCTCTCATAAATATATACATATACATATATATATATATATTTTTATCTTTATATACACATAATAATATTTATTTCATTAATATTAACACCTAGTGTTTTTCGCTTATGCAGTCATCGGTGTAGGAGATGCCAATTTAAACCCAGTCACAAAGTACACCCCGGACTTTGCAGTCCGACATTTTTCCACTCGGCCATTAAGAATTATCATATAAAAGGAGAGACAATTAAGATCTCTATTAGGTCGAGGTAGCGGACAAACACAGAAAGCTAGTCAAATAATGTTCAACTACAGACGTAGGAACATTGCATTACGCCAAGGGTGACAGTTTATTATAACTCTCTTAAAGAGGCTCAAATCCTAGTTTTTAAGAGGGCTTATAACCGGTATCGTCCGGGCCTTTGGGTCTGGATTTACGCCGGTCTATTGGGGGTTGTCGGTCCTGTGCAGTTCTAGAAGGTGCACCCTCCCAGGCTTTGCCTCCCCTCTTTAGGGAGGAGTAAGTTTATTGCTTACTGTCTGAGGCGCCCCTACCGGGGAATGCCGACGGGGCTGCCCAGGCAATTTTTAAATGGCCAGAGTGCTCAAATTCTCGAGCGCTGGTCCTTTCCCACTTTCCCGACATTGTGTCACATCTTACTTTGTGGAAGGAAGATAAATAGAAAGGGGGCTTATAACAATCTTTGAATGAATAAATATTAATTTTTTAAAACCTAGATATACTTATGTTTCTTGTATCCGCAGATTACTATTCAACACTTTATCCGCTGCGCCACGCATCAACATTAAAGTATTTTTTGCGTTATATTTCTCTTGTCATCGTTACGATTATGTCACCCCCTTTTATTTCTATATTCCTGATAAAGCGAAATCTCAATAAGAACTTAAAAGTAAACATTCGTAACAATTATTCTGAATCACAGTATATAACTTCCGGTGCTCCCTTTTTTCGACATTAGGGCCTTTGTTGTTTTTAATATTCATAACTGATTTATCTAATGATACGAATAAAAAAATGAACTATTTGATTATGATGTTAAACTATTTGTTAATACGTAGTTCATTGAAATAACACAGAATAATCTAAATGAGTTGTCGTATTGACAAGATAATACAATTTATAATTCATCCTAGAAAATATAAAGTGCAACCTATTAGATCTAGTAAATGTAGAGTCCAATATACAGGGTGACTGGAAAGTAACTCCCTATTATTAAGTGCTGGTAATTTATTACTGAAATATAATTTTTACAAGAAATGAATATGATAAGAAAGTGTATTCAAAATTCCATATGGGTGCCAGCAATCGCTACTATCTTATAAAGCCGACTGAAAACCGCATCAACTGATTTCACAAGAAATGTTGTTTCCTTTGTTCTTTTGTTACTAATGAGTTAACACTTATCAAGGCTAAACACCCACTCGACGATTAGGGTCAACAAGATTGAGAGATGAATGGTGATGAATACTATTGAAAACAGCAGCCGACCCAGAAAACACCATTTCCCCCCATTGTCTTAAACATGGCTCGTGGAATGTGAGGACTAAAGGAGAAAATAACGCATAATTCATAACCTTTGACCCCTTGTAAGGATTATATTCGAGTAATAACTTACAAGTATAGAGTGTTACTTTCCAATCACCCTGTATATTAAAGGACAGACATTTTTAAAAAGTTAATGAAGAATGCGATTTGGGAGTTGGTTATGATTCATTCATTCATTCATTCATTCATTCATTCATTTCGTCTATAAAGACATCGTGTACTTACAGGAGGGACCACGTGAACGTTGCTAACATCCTAAGTAAATGTGTTGCTGTATTCGAACATGAAACACCCAGGTTGTCAGTATGCGTCGTTAACCACTGAGCTACCGTCACCTCACGTTGGTTTTGATGACACGTTTGAAGCTAACAATCATATTGTGTCTACTGTCTTAAGGGTAAATCGAATTATTGGATGAATGGTTGGAAATCTTATTTTAAAATAGCCAAAAATGTATTTTAAAGAATTTAGGTGCTTCTGTATTATTGGGGACGGATTAAATTTTAATTTTTAATATACAAGTGTCAGTTGAAAGGAGGAGATAATTCAAACTGTTTGTTTTTTTGTTGTAACCATAATCCATAAGGAACATACAGAGAATGAGTAAAAACTAAATTTAAAAACGGGTACTTATGTAGTTTACAGACCGAACTGAAATAATAACGTTATAATTTAGAAATATTACGAGGTGAGGGTGTTGATTAACTATTCTGTACTTTCACCTAACGATTTAATACCTAGAATTGGTAATCAATCGCCACCATGTTAAGAATAGCTTTCTAAATTATAACGTAATAACTCTAATGCAATCCCTAACCATGACTCTAACGCCGTTAAATCGATTTTAGCTGGTGTCCTAATCTGGAGAAACATCAAAATGAGATGTGATTTTAATGAAATTTAATAGAATTTGTTATTATTGAACATTTTTACCTCGATAGTTATTGTCATAGCAATAGAGTAATCTATGTTGGTACAGGTTGCAAAATCAGGTTAATAATAACCGCAAAATCGTAGAACATTTTTAGATATAATTAGATGAAGTCATAAATAGTGTTAACAAACGAATAGGGAGGATTATCCCGAATTATAATTATTTAACATAATTTTATATTGAGACTAGAAGGGCTACCCGGCGTTGCCTGTGGCAAAATTGTAAACTTCTATCTCTCTGCCCTGTTTTCCCTCTCTCTCTCCTCACACCTTCTTTCTTCTCCGCCCAGCCCATTCTTCTTTCTGGGCATACACTTTTTATAAATTATTCGAGTCGACGTAAGGGAAATAACTTTTTGAAAAAATCACAATTACTTCCCTTTTGGTAGTACACGAAATTACAAAAACATCAACATCCGCTCTGACAAGATCAGCGGCAAGTAAAGCTCAAAGAATGGATAACTCTTTCTAAATTGAAGATATTATTCATTCCGAGCAACGCTGATCAAGAATATACAAACTTTGTGGATGTTTAGTTGGTAGATTTTGAATTTTAGCTAGACATACCCAGCCAGACACCTCCCTTTTTATATTGAGATTATATGAATAGTGTAACTCTTCTGTATAATGTTTTTATAGAAAATTAAGAAAAATAGTTAAAAAGGAAAACATTTACATATTAACTTGATTAAATTTTCGGCGATATAACGCCTTCTGCAGAAGTTAATTCATTAAGGGAAATTGCCAGAAATAAATAATATTTTAACAGCATGTTCTATTTAATCCGATAAAATGTTCATACAGATCTGACGGTGCGATATTTTGAAACATCTACAAATGGCGTTACTAACGGTCATTTTTACAAGTTTCCGAAAATCTTTCTTAAATAATAATTTGTCTGTATTTGTAGCGTATACATTTCTGGTTGTTTTCGGTCGAGTTTATTTGTTGGTTTGTCACTATGTTTGGTTGTGTGTGTACAGCCGAGCGTCAACATCGCTTGACCAAACGTCACCGAACTTGGTCAAAATAACCTAATTGATTTAATTCTGGGATATCTAGGTCAAAGGTGAAGCTTAAGGTCACTGAAGGTTACCGAAAAAGTGAAAGTCATACTTTTGGCAATAACGTCGGTTCTATTCATCGAAGAGACTCGCTACGTGGTCCATATTGTAGCCAATGTAATTCAGCATCTGCTGTGACATTGACCTTGACCCTTGAAAAAATATGAAGAAGTAAGGCCTAGCTGCCAGGCCGAGATATGTAGTCAAACGACTGACTTAGTTCTTGTTGTTAAATGTAAAAGAGCGATTATCTTGAATCGACGCTTTCTAACACGAATAAATCAAACGGTGACCCAAGTTTCAGTCCAAGGAAAAAAAGGGAAAGAATTATGAAAGAATTACCTGAATTATGAAAAGATTAACTGAATTGTGAAAGAATTCACTGAATTATGAAAGAATTAACAGAAAAAAATGTCACTAAAAAATTAACCGGCTTGGAAAGAAAGAGAAAAGTTTCCCAAAATTCGTTTGTTTTATTGTTTTCAGTCACCACCCTCCCAGGCAGTGACATTGATTGATAATCACTAAGTAGACGATCTCCTACGAGGAATATACAATGTTAATATTTGATTTAAAGTCGCGCTGAGCCATGTGTTCATTGGAAACAAAATATCAAGAGACAGATATACGTTTAAATTCCATTAAATAAAAAACGAAATTGTTATTTTGTTAAGCTGAGGGCGAGTCATGGAGGCTTCCTTGGTTTAAACAACCTTTATTTGAAGTCATTTCGTATTTGCACTTTTTTATTCAAACATGAGTGGTCCTTGCCGAGGAGGGCGTGTCAGAAGGTGCACAAGATATATATATATATAAATATATATATATATATATATATATATATATATATATATAGGATAAATATATATATATATATATATTAAATATATATATATATATATATATATAGAATTATAAAAAGAAAAACTATACACACATTAAGGTTGTACACATAATAACTTATTTCTGAGGAGACCTAATTAAAGGGGTCGAAATAAGTTATTATGTGTACAACCTTAATGTGTGTATAGTTTTTCTTTTTATAATTCTGTTTTGCTCTGTTTAAATTACATTGAGCTCTGTTATTCAGATTCTCTACACAAAATTGAAATCTACACACTATATATATATATATATATATATATATATATAGGATAAATATATATAGGATAAATATATATATATATATATATATATATATATATATATATATATATATATATATAAGTTAAGTTGATATAATGTGTCCGAATTTTTTAGATGAGGATTGATAATTTCTATTATTTGGATTATTAGGATTACTATTCTCATCTTTAGTGTTAATCATCGGCCGATGTAACCCCCGACCGTCGTCAGGTGTACCTTGTCGGGAATCTTCTTGTCGAACACCTACTGTACAGAATTTCGAACGAGACCCTATCTTTAATCCACGTAGCATGCTCTCGTTCCGCCAACCATGACCGATTAGAAGTCTTTAGTAATTCGCTATTGTATTCTTAGTATCGCCCGCACCGAGGATTGAACCTTAAGAGTGTCACTTAGAACTGGATTTTACTTAGTACTTCATCCGTTACGCCCGAGTCCTTGCGAACAATTCTAGTATGACTTTTGTGAGTCTTAAACCTATTCTTGTTTTTCGATGTGCAATCTAACTACTTATCACTATAGACCACTACTTATTATTAAATAGTACTATATATATATATATATATATATATATATATATATATATATATATATATATATATATATATATATATACATTTTATTAAATAAATATGAAATTACTTTAACCTACATACGTCGGTGTTTCAAGCTCTTGCTATCATCAGTGTAGGAAGTGATAATTTCAGATGGTCGTTGGGCACGAACCCAGTACAGACTCAGCCTCAACTTTGCAAGCTAGCATATATATATATATATATATATATATATATATATATATATATATATATATAGTATAATTTTTTATTTTATTTATACACACATTTTTGGTTACATATGTGCATATATGTTTCAGTTGTACTCTTCATAAAGAGTCAACCTCTTCAGACCAAAACGAAAAATTGAAGTGAGATCAGAAATTCTTTCTTCTTTTAGTATATTTTCTAGGTGTGAATGTATTTACAATTCCAAGCTCAAGCTTAGTATCAACTTTTGTTTTTCACTCGTTGAAATTTTCAATTCGTTTCTATTTCTCTATTTAAAAAAAAAAAATTATTTGGCCTGACTCGCCTTTATTACAATTTCTTATCTTTTCCCCCTTTCTTTTATCTTTTCTCACATCCTTGAAATAATATTTTTTATCAACTCTGTTGATCTTAGTTCCTAGTCGGATTCAACACATAAAGTCACAACTGTTCTACATACATTCTAATGTATCAATATTTCACCATATATACACGCACACACATATAAAATTATCACATATACATATCAACACGTATATCTGCATATAAGAAGTACATACTTATACATACACACATACATATACACACATCCACAAAAATATCTATATACATACACATACACACATACATAAATACACATATATACATACAGATTCACATACGGCGTGAATAATTCTTTTCTACACTGACGATTCCTGTAAGGATGAAACGCATACGTACGTACATAAATATTTATAATTATTTATAATTATTTGTCGGCCCCAAATGTAAGCTGGGCTCTGTAGTGAGTAGTATTCACGCAGCTGTCATCGTGGTTTCAGTGCAATGTTTCTTTCAATAGTAGAACTCTTTACGACAGCGGCCTTTCAATATGATTAATCTCTCGATGATTTACAGAGTTGTTGACAACGGCCGTGTGGGCTGAGACGTTGGAATTTGAGTTTTAAATATTACGCGGGTTCCGAAGTTCGAGCCTGGCGACCGGTGTGAATAATTCTTCTCAACACTGACGATTCCCGTGAAGATGAAATGTATACGTATGTAGATAAAAATAAATATTTATAATTATATATCTAAATTATATATCTTAATGAATAAATGCGAAAGTTGTTCTTATTTATCACTACTATATTATCATCAAAACGGGATGATGTTATCTAAATCAATAATACCTTAATATTCTTTCAAATACGGTATATATCGGACTATAGAAACACATATAGACATTCAAATATCTGTCTAATTTGCATAACTTCTTTTTATAACCGTCTATAATTAATTATGGTTTGATGTTATACATTTATGATTATATTATTTTTGTCCCTGTGTATCTACAATAGTTTTAATTAAAAAAATGAATAAATTAGGGAAAACATACTTAAAATATCAAGGGAGATAATTTACATGAAACTAAGCTCTCAGCTAGCTAGAAAGATATACAGAGTTAACAGAAAAGGGGAGGCGATTGGGTTCTCTCTCTCTCTCTCTCTCTCTCTCTCTCTCTCTCTCTCTCTCTCTCTCTTTCAAGACTACAAAAAACAAAATTGGCGTCGTCATCACTATCTGTCTCTCTTCTCTCTCACTTCCAATTAATATTTCTCTTCCCTTTTCTAGCGACGATAGATTTTTTAAATTGTTTTTGAACTACATGATTTATATACGAAATAAAAGAGCAAAAATATATAAATATAAAGTCTGAAATAAAAACATCTTTTACTTAAAATACACGCCAATAAAATTGGACTTTCTGTTTAAATTGTAAGCTAAAGTTTTCTTTCACTTCTTAATAAATTTCTCGACTCCCCCAATATAAAATAAATTAAAAAAACAGGCATGCTGAATTTTTTAATTAATCCCTACTCTTTAGGAAAAGGGGTATTTTTCATTTCATTTGGCGTTAATTCCTATTTCAGTCACGTAAATTATTTAAAGTGAAATAAGTTTCGGCATTACTTATAGTGAACTTATGTTTTTTAACTTAAACCATGTTTTAGTAAAAAACAAACAAAAGTAAACATTAAAAACCCTACGTTATATCAATTTTCATCGTACACGTGAAACACCAAAATACAAATTAGATCGAAAAAATATACTCTACATCTAAACAAGCCAAGTAAGAGGCTAGCTAAGGAAGAACGATTACTCACGGTTGTAAACATGTATTTCTTAATTAAAAAAATAATGAAAAGAAGTTATCGTTCTTCCTTAGCTTGCATACTTCTCTTTATTTATAAAGATAGCGACTATATTTTTCAGCCCACTTTACATTTCGGCATTTTACGTGTACAATAAAACTTGGCATATCATACTCGCAGGCATTACCTTCTTCTTTTATGGGGTGATACTCCCAGCTATTACCTTATCTATCTTGAACGGGTTATTTCCGATTAAGCATAAGCACATCTTTTTTGTGTGTGTGTGGGAGAGTGGTGCTCCAACGCTTTACGTTTCAATTTGGTGGTTTGTGTAGTATATTTTCGTTCCTCATAATACATTCCGCCCGGGCATTACCATCTCTTTTTTCAGGGGGGGGGGTATAATATATGTTCATTTCTCACAATATCATTTTTCCAGGATGACTTTCTCCCTGTTTTAGGGGGCCAGGGTGGTTTACTATCTATTCTGTTTCATGATACCATCCTCCCAAACATTTACTCCTCTTTTAGGGGAGGGGGTAGTGTTCGTTCGTCATAATTTAATCCTCTTAGTCATTACCTCTTCCTGTGAGAGGGGGGGGGCGGCAATGTATGCAGTTTGTTCATTATGATATCATGCTCCGGACCTTGCAAAAATATGCGACCGGAGGGAGCATATATTTGCTAGTATATATATATATATATATATATATATATATATATATATATATATATATATATATATATATATATATATAATTTCGGAAATACTCATCCAACGTAATGGAAAATGAAAACAGGAAAACCGAAAATTGTTTATATATTGATACACGTTTCGTCTTTATTTCACGACTTTCTCAAGATGACTGATTTGAAGAAAAACATAGAATACATGTTTGAAAATACGTGGTGCGTCTATGACGTGAGGATAATGTTTTTCTTCTTTTTTAAACGAAACATAGACGTTTGACCACCACATATTTTGAATTCTATGACATGAAAAGAATGCTTTTGTCCTCTTTTTTGAACAAAACATAGACGTTTAAATTCAAAATATGTGGTGCGTTTATTAAGTGGAACAAATGTTTGTGTACTAATATCGATATTATGTACAATGTTTTGTTCGGAATATGGTGTACAATAGCTGACTTTGATCAGATTCAAGTTCTGTTCGGTTAGTTTAAGTTTTGATTAAAAATGATACTTTTGGAAGCCGTTGAATTGTTGACTTGTGTCAGATTTATGATGGGTGCTAATTCAAGAAGTTTTCGGCGAGATTTATTTTAAATGAATTTAATGAGTCTAGGTTGTTTAAAGTTTAAAGCATGATCATGTTGTAATGCATGAAATAATAGTGCATTTGTGGAATTTCTTCAAATCAGTAATCTTGAGAAAGTCTTGAGATAAAGACGAAATCTTGATCAATATGTACACACTTGTCAGTGTTTCTTTTTTTCCTTTTCCATCGCGCTCTCTCTCTCTCTTTCTCTCTCTCTCTCTCTCTCTCTCTCTCTCTCTCTCTATATATATATATATATGTATATATATCTTTCTCTCTCTATGTTTATATATATATATATATATATATATATATATATATATATATATATATATATATATTTAGGCAGCATCTTCTCTTGCAGGCAAATATTGTTGAATATAAGAGACAACTCATGTCTAGATATCTTTTGGAAGATCCTTTCAATAGTTCGAATCAGGATCTTAGTTTCGTGACAAAGTTTTATAAATTAAATGAAATATGGATACTTCTCTCTGTTAAATAATTTCTTTATCTATATGGTTTGTTCTTGGCTTATTTTCTTTAATCATGTCTATACTTACATATTAATCTGGTATGTAGCCTTAAACGATCCTTCATACACGCCTCCCTATATATATATATATATATATATATATATATATACGAATCAGTGGCGATTTGTGTTCGGGGTTCGCGCCTACCGACCGTTGAGAATTAGTCCCTAGACTGAAGATTGCGTTAGCATGAAACATCGATGTCTCTAGGTATTTAAATAATTAATATTCATTTATAAAAATATTATTGTTTATCAGCCCCCTCCCACAAAGGCTGGGCACTTTCGAGTATATTTGATAACAAGCAGTACAAATAGCTATATGCACGATCCGAACGACGTTTCGTAGATCACTCTAACTGCCTGGTAAATAGCCGCCGATTTTCGCTATTTACAGTTAAAGTTCCTCTGTATTTACTAACTAATTGGCGATGGCCGTTTGGATATGATCCCCGACTACGAATCAGTGGCGATTTGTGTTCGGGATTCGCGCCTACCGACCGTTGAGAATTAGTTCCTAGACTGAAGATTGCATTAGCATGAAACATCGATGTCTCTAGGTATTTAAATAATTAATATTTATTTATAAAAATATTATTGTATATATATATATATACATACATAGTGCATACATAGTACATATATATATATATATATATATATATATATATATATATATATATATACATATATATATATATATATATATATATATATATATATATATATATATATATATATATATATATATAATGTATATGTTTTGACAATGTGCTAACATACCGGCTCATTTGTTTTTACTTAAAATAGGCCACTTAAAATAGACATATAATTCATAAATTGCTGAAGCACTTTAGGGCCGTTTCATCGTTTGCGATAATCACGTGATCTCATATTCCGTTTAACAGACAATACATTGACACGCTTCTTTGGACCGATGACAATTTGTTATAAGATGAAAAACATTAAAAACTGATCGAAGATCAATTAAAATAAGAGGAAACAGCTTTTAACTATAAAAATCGATAAAAATTAGCCCATTTTCCAATTTGTGTCTATTCAAATGATAAATGCATATATTAAGTATTTATATATTTATGAATAAATTTGTATAAACATTTTATTAATTCAGAATTAATTGTATCGATTTGTTCCTAAATCACTATTTCTTTTTGAAACAGATTACTCGATGCGATTGGATATGGCACATGAAACAATATTGTAATCTCGTTTAGATTAACATCGGGAATAAACACAAATCAGTAAAAGAACTGTTTTTATAAAACGCCCGCCACTTGAAATGGAGTGGACGATGAAAAATACATAAGATTGTCTTATAAATGAATTAAACAAATGAAAAACATTCGAGGTATATCTCCGCTTACCCCTTCTCTTTGGCCACTACATCCATTTCCAACCAATACCCTAACAGAACCTCTTTACCCTTTTACTTCTACCTGTCACTCCTCACCACACCGCCCTTAATCGTCCCCTGCTTGTCTTCTTCAAAATCTATTCTGGACGCCCCCCTACCACTTTTATTTTATTTTTTAATCTCCTGCTCATTCTTTTTGATTAACATTTTTATTTATCAACTTACATGTGAGTGAAGAACTGTAAAACAAACCTTTCTCATAAGCCCATGAAGAACTTCTATAAATAGATTTCGCTACGCCGCTAGTATCCTAAGCTTTCTCATGCCGTAACGTTGTCCAACTGGACGGATTGTGTGGGCCATATACTGGCAACCGCCCATCCACAACTGCTAAGAGATTTCTTCTCTTAATAGAATCTGTGTCATCTCCACATATGAAAACACGATGTTCATACAATTTTGGCTGCAATTATTCATTCTTAAAACAGGTTCGGATTTTACCTTACTTCGAATCTGTGTTTACGAACATTTCTGGTACCCTCAACGGTGTACTTTTGCCTATATCTTCTACATTTTGTTATTACGCTTTGAATTCTTTTTATTTTTATACCTTTTCAAATATTAACATTCTGGTAATTTCTCCTTTACCTACGTATCTGTCTCATCTCCTCGAAGAATAAGACATCATCTATGAAAAGCCATGGTTGAAGGAAGAAATAATACAATAATTCCCTTGTATACACCTTTGTTTTGAACAATTGATGACTTAATAGACATTGTATTTTACACAATTTGTATTCTCATCATATACTTGCTTATATAATTGCTCTATCTCATATATCGAGCATGGACTTTTAATAATAAGCTATACCTAAAATGTATATTTCATATCTTTATGTTCCTATTCCTATTCCTATATATATATATATATATATATATATATATATATATATATATATATATATATATATATATATATATATATATATATATAAATAAACATAGTTTGAGTATCCGACAATTGTTTCAGAACCTTCTCGGCTCTTCCTCAGGGATATACTGATTAGCAAAGATTATACCCGCTCATACACAATCATGAGAAAGAAAAAAAAGAAAAAACAAGCAGACAAATTACATTTCAAAACTTTTCAGACGAGAAACCCCTTTCCACAAGATGACAACTTCGACACCTACCTATATACGCATAAGAAATTCGGTCATGCTCAAACTTTTGGCATGAACGACTAGACTCGACCGTCTCCTCTTCTTTAACTACCCTCACACACACCGAGACACACTCACACATACACACACCGACGCTTATACGTACACATTTATATACTCACAAACACACATACACACTTATATATAGATGTAAAATTAAAAACATATATATATACACACACATACACCTATATATATATATTTATACATATATATATATATATATATATATATATATATATATGGAGCGTACTTGTAGTTGCATGTGCCTCCTACTCTTACTCTTTGCTTAGCCACCAGATAGCCCACTAGCTGAGCGAAAAGGGAGCCGAGTGAGTAAGTCTCCCCTGCTGGTATATAGCCTATCCCCAGACAAGACTCTAGTCTGACCCCCCCCCCGTGGTACACTATGGTAACTGGGCGCCTTGCAGCCCCAGGCTAATAGACTAGAGATCTCGGAGTAGGTTAGAACCCCAGAGGTGCAGTTTGCAGGGCTTGCTGGCATGCAGATATGTCCCGGCGCTCACCAATCTAACCCCCTGCCACTTGGTAGTGGTCTGTATCTATATATATATATAGACATATATATATATATATATATATATATATATATATATATATATATATATATATGGTGCCTGGTTATGAAAATTTTCAGGATAGTGTCTGGGGGCGCGTTAATACCACTGGGCAAGATACCTCCCTTAGTCTTTGTTAAGACAGGTATCTAGGAGATGGAAAACTTTGATGTTAAACCTGAGGTCTTTTCTTGCTTAATCTGTGGCGATTTTTCTGCACCGACTTGGGTTTATGAAGACGTCCAAAAAGTGTGGATAGTATTTACACAGGCTTTCACCACTATAAACAAATCTTTTGTGTGGGTTTCTTGACAACTGAAGTTTATACCAAAGTCCTGCACACAAAAAAGTCCAGAGGCGATAGGGTAAGGCGACGGGAACAGGTAAAGGATATTACTGGAAGTTCTTAGCTCGATCTCTACCCTTGTGGTACCGGTGGGTGATGGACGTTCTGCCCAAACATTTGAGCAATTGTGCAGTCCGTGTCCTTTATCGGTGACAAAGCATCCCTGTTTAGGGATAGCACTGCTTTTCCGATGCTGGGAAGGGGGCAATAAAAGGAGCCCTCAACATATGCTTGCTCATCATTACCCTTGGTAGCCAAATGCAGCTGTCTGGGTATCCAACATGCAGTCTCAATAACAGAAGAAGTAAACACTTTCATTTTGGATCATGGAATGTCCTTACTCTACTTGACAATGATACTCAGCCAAAACGTAGGACGGGTCTTGTCGCACTTGAGCTTAAAAGGTTTGACATCGATATTGTCGCCCTTAGTGAAACTCGCCTGGCTGGAAATTCACAACTGACAGAAGAAAAGGGTGGTTATACCCTTTTCTGGAGTGGCAAAGGCCCAGAGGAGCCTCGACATTCTGGAGTAGGATTTGCTATTCAGTCCAATCTTGCAAAGTCATTGCCGACCCTTCCAAAGGTGTTTTCGGATCGCTTAATGGCATTAACCCTTAATCTTTAATGTGATACCCGTGCTATTTTAATTAGTTGTTATGCTCCCACGTTGAACAGACCAGATCAGGAGAAAATCGATTTTTACCAGCAACTAAGAGAGATTATCACTAATGTTCGACACAAGGACAAACTTGTTCTTTTGGGTGATTTTAATGCACGTGTGGGTGTGGATAGTACATCATGGCGTGGTGTTCTGGGTTATCATGGCGTTGGTCGTATGAATGGGAATGGTCTTCGTTTGTTGTCTCTTTGTGGAGAGCTTAATCTGTGCATTACCAACACTGTATTCCAACAGAAAAAAAACTCCCACAAGACTACATGGATGCACCCTTGTTCTAGGGATTGGCACTTGATTGACTACATCATCACCAAGAGACATGACCTTGGGGACTTTCGTATCACTCGTTCGTTCCATACAAGTTGCTATCTTTCAGATCATGCCTTGCCTCGAAGTAAAACGTCTTTTCGTTTACAGCATAGACGAGTGAAACGCCTCTCTGTCCCTAAACAGATAAACATTCTACCATTAAAGAATACCGTTCAGCGAGCAGCACTGTCGGCCCGCCTTGAGCGCTAATTGGATTCTGTTGAGATAACCGATGATATCGAATCTTCCTGGAAATCCTTGCGGGACGTAATTCACACATCTGCATTGGACGTTTTGGGGTTACCTGTCCGTAAGTATCAGGACTGGTTCGATGACCAGAATGCTGAGGCACAGGAGTTGAGCAATGAAATGCATAAGGCTCATAAAACCTGGATTGATGATAAGAACTCAACACTAAAGAGGAAATTGTATAAAGAATGCAAAAGTAAAGTCCAGAAAGCATTACGGCAGATGAAAGAGGCATGGTGGTCCTCACATGCCAAATTAATGCAAGAAGCATTTGGCAGAAAAGACTTGAAAGTCTTTTATGAAGGTATTAAGAAGGTTTTTGGACCGCACGAATCTGGCGTTTCTCCCGTATCTGGAAATGATGGCACACTGATAAATGATAGAGCGGATATATTGAATCGCTGGAAGGAGCACTTCGGAGCGGTCCTAAACAATACTTCCACAACTGATGAAGAAATACTTTCATCTATCACTAAACGACCTTAGATTCATGAACTCTTCTTCCTTCCAGCAATACATGAAGTTTTCGTTGCTATTAGGCAAATGTCATCAGGCAAAAGGTCAGGGAAAGACACCTTACCTCCTGGGGTGTTTAAGTACGGTGGCCAGAAACTAGTGAAGAAGCTGCACAGTCTCTTTGTGAAGATCTGGCAAGGTGGAAATGTTCCTCAGGATTTCAAAGATGCATTAATTCAACACTTGTATAAGAATAAAGGCAATAGAAACATCTGTGACAACCATCTCACTTTTGTCAATTGCAGGGAAGGTCTTGGCAAGGCTTTTTCTCAACAGAATAATTAAACACCTTGTTGATGATATCTATCCCGAATCTCAGTGCGGTTTCCGGAGTCATACCAATACAATCAGTTACATAACCTATTATGTATAATAATAACCCCCAAAATAATCTGAAAATTATATCTATAATACTAACATTAATATCTATACTTTCCAACATTTTAATTAATAGTGGTTTTGATTAACCTATCTTTATTTTCCTTAAGAAAGATGTATTGTTGTTATTAATTATATATTCAAGATCTCTACATCAATTTATCCTATGATTAAATTAGTTAACTTAATCCTAATTATCATTGTTAATTATGCTACATTAATTACGCGATCCTTTATCATTTGTAATAATTTAATGTTATGTTTAAATAAATAATGATCTTAATTTCTAATCTTTTTTACATTTTTTATTTATTATTTATTTATTTATTTCATTTATTCAGTTATTTTTATTGTTTATTTCTATTTATTTATTTATTTTTAGTTTTTCATTTAAACACAGAAAACAGGTAGGGTTATATAGTGTAGGTATTGGTGCCTTTTTTAAAATACTCCATTTCACTACAGGAACTATGCCATTTCTTTTTAGGGATAAAATATATCTAGATAATGAAGTGCCTTTTCTATCAGTATCTATGTTGTTAAATAAGCATTTATGGTTTCTATACCTATCCTTAAAATCAGTACTAGTAACCCCTATGTAGACTTTTTAAAATTAGGATCATTCTCTGGGACAACCGTACTTAGATATACTACATTTTTCATTAAACATTTTTATTGTAACGGGCACTCACTTTTATTTCTACAATTACATTCATTATCCTGTATGCTACTTACGTTGTTTGTATCATTATCCTTTATTATTTGTCTATTGTTACCTTTGATTATTTTTCTAAATTATTAGTGCAACTATAACAAAGTTTAATATATGACGCAAAATTGATAAATATATATATATATACATATATATATATATATATATAAGTGTGTGTGTGTATGTGTGAATATATATATGTATATATATGTGTATATATATATATATATATATATATGGGTGTATGGGGATGTGTGGATACATATATGTATATATGTTTTTATTTTTACATCAATATACAAGTGTACATGTGTGTTTGTGAGTATATAAATGTGTACGTATAAGCGTGGATGTGTGTGTGTGTGTGTGTGTGAATGTGTCGCGGTGTGTGTGCATGTGGGTAAGGAAAGGGGAAACGGATATGTCTAGTGTCTCCTGCCAAAAGTTTGAGCAAAATAGATAAATATATTCATAATTGTGTGTGTTTGTATGTGTGTGTGTATATATATATATATATATATATACATATATATATATATATATATATATATATATATATATATATATATATATATGTGTGTGTGTATGGGTGTTTATATATATATGTATATATGTTTTTAATTTTACACGTATATATAAGTGTGTATGTGTTTTTGTGAGTATATAAATGTGTACGTATAAGCGTGTGTGTGTATGTGTGAGGTGTCTCAGTGTGTGTGTTCGTGTGGTTAGGGAAGAGGAGACGGTCGAGTCTAGTCGTACATGCCAAAAGTTTGAACATGACCGAATATCTTATGCATAGATAGGTAGGTGTCAGAGTTGTCATCTTGTGGAAAGGGGTTTCTCGTCTGAAAAGTTTTGAAATGAAATTTGTCTGGTTACTTTTTCCTTTTTTTTCTTTCTTATGATTGTGTATTGGCGGGTATAGTCTTTGCTAATCAGTCTATCCCTGAGGAAGAGCCGAGAAGGTTCTGAAACAATTGTCGGATACTAACACTATGTTTATTTTAATATAAAATCTCTAATATATATTGAGCACTTTTAAAAAGTAATGGTTTTGTTCATTTAGTTAATATTTGAACTTAATTAATTATATATATATATATATATATATATGTATATATATATATAATTTGGATTATTCAGACTACTGTTTTAATCTTGAGTGTTACGATCACAACCTTCTTTCAGGTGTATCTGTTCAAAACTCGGGTTATTTCTGTCGAACTAATGAATTTGGCTGACGGAACGAAAGCATGCTAGCCCCGTGGATTTAATAAAGTGTTCCATTCGAAATTCCGTCTAGATTCACGAGTTCGATAGATATATTCCAGAGTTCGAAAAGATACACTTAAAGGCGGCCGGAGGTTACAGCGGCAGAAACGTTGTGATTATAATACTACAGATTAGAACAGTAGTCCGAATAATCCAAATTATACAAATTATCAATCCTCATCTAAAAAATTCAGAAACACACACACACACACACACACATATATATATAACTGTATATAAATATTATTTTAAATTCAATATATATATATTATGTTAAATATATATATATACAAGTTATTTTATATATATATATATATATATAAACTAGCAACGCCCTATGTTTCGCGTTGCCCTGGAGAAATGTAAAATAATAATTTAATTAAAAATATAAGAATTAGAGTATAACTGTAATGAAAACATTAAAGAACCTATTTAACTGTAAGTAATTTAGGTGGGTGATATATTATCTGTTAAATAAGTATCAAACAAAATTTAAGAAATTAGTTTACTGCTAACTGCCTAAAAGTCGGCGCTCATTTTTTGTTAAATCTCTATAGAGTCACGATCACTCTATAATAAAAAGTTAACATTATTTAAAAGATTTCTTATTTTTCGGATATTTTTCCGGCTGTTTACATGTAATCGACCAACATAAATAGAATCTGATTTTTGAACTTGGGTGCTGGGGATGTTAAACTGGTATAAAACGTTTGTAGAAACTTCTTATATATTTGTAAACAACAAAATAATTCCTAGAAAAAAACTTGTTTTCGCTTCGTCGTAAGTTTATACCTACATATTTGCGACCTATTGGTGTTAATAAAAAATATATAACAATATAATTCTTAGAAACAAATATATTTGTAAACACCATAATAATTCTTTGAAACCAGCTTGTTTTCGCTTAGAGTATCAATTCTGAAAAGTAAAGGAAAATCAGAAAAAAAACTCATTTAGCTGTAAGTAATTTAGGTGATTTCAATAGAATTTGTGAAATAAGTATTTACTGTTTTAAATCAAGCAAAATAGATTTCTCTACTAGAGAATGGTAGTTTGCTTGAAGCAGTGCTGGAAATTTTAATAAATGTATTAAGAAGGCTGGAGACAATGCAGAGTGGCGGATAGATGAGAAGCTGGACAGAACGAAAGTAATAAATCGAAGGAGAGGACTTACGATTTATTTCTTCCCTTCGACTTATTACTTTTGTTCTTTCCAGCTTTTCATCAATCCGGCACTCTGCATTGCCTCCAGCCTTCTTAATACATTTATTAGATTTCTCTACGTTTATGATGACTAGGCTTCCTCCTCTATAGTTTTAACATGAATACATCCTATTTCAATTACCTGAATTACTTCCAGCGAAATTCGTTCGGCTTCCAAATAGCGCGAGATCTATTCTAATACTATTCGTACTAATAAAACCCACTGCACAAGAAATGAAAACATCAGTGTGACCCAAAAAGTATTCGTGAAGCTTACCTTACCGGTTTACATGTAATCGGTTCCAACGATCCAAATAAATTTTGAAAAACACCAAAATGTAGTTTGTCTTCTAGAAAAAGTATACATTGCGTACGTGAAATGTGCAGACAGAACGGTAGACAACATTTACTGCTTAAAACTGACTAATAGTGAATGTTCTTTGTTTAATATCAAGAATATTAGAAGAAAAAAAAACTGTAGTTAGAAATAATCGGAAAAGCTTACCGACGCAGACGTCTAAACACTTAGCTAATATTTGTTGTTTTCATGAATGCGAATGTGAAGCGTTCGTTAAGTATTCTGGAAAAACCGGTGTTTGTTTAATTTTTATTCCATGAAAAATTAGCACTCGGTGAATCTGATGGCGGTAAAAGTAGATTAATAGTAGCGAGTAAAAATGGATGCCACCTTCTTTCTAGAAGGTAGATTAGGGAGAGTTCGGTAATGCAAAGAATATATAATTAATATTTAAAGAATAAAAAATGAAAGCATGATTTCTAGAAACACGCACGTGGGCTTAGGCTAATTGGATTGCGGAACTTATTAGCATATGAAAGTTTTAGTTATTATCGTATTATCTTTTAATACCCACGGGAAAATCGACTTTACTTTGTCATATAGATATACAGCTGTGTTATTTATTGAGCAGTATTATATTAACACAGTAGAGACTTCTCCGTTTTTTTACCTAGTGGATACAAAATTAACTTGGATTATGATATATATATATATATATATATATATATATATATATATATATATATATATATATATATATATATATAATGTTTATGTTCGTCATAGGAATTATTCCTCCGAAATTTTACTGCGTTTATACGATAATGCTCAATTAGAATTAGAGCTATATATTTAGTATAAATATCTATTGATACGCACATTTTGACTTTATATCTGCAGGTATGTTTTGACTATATACTTATTTTGGCTTATTTTCGTCAGACCGAGGTTTTAAAATAAAATCCCCTATCCACAAGAAAAAAAATTATATACATGAAAAAAAGTTTTTACTAGATACCTTTTCCCTTACAGGGTCAACGGTAAGGATGAAGTCGCGCGTTATAACAGAGTAAAAATCTAACAGCAAATAACACAAAAATAGAATAAAGAAGCAGAAAAGGTGAACAAAAATCAAAAGGGAAAGTCACTACATTATAGTCCATTGAAATGCTTTTAGAGAACCTGACTACGGGCAATGTTCAATGAAAGCGAATCGATCCAATAACACCGAACGGAGGCCCGAGTGAAAATATCAAGGTATATTGGCGACTTTTAAAAAGGAGACACGGAAAAGCCACTCTTTTATTTTGATCGATAATCAATCAGCGATAAAATAAAACTGACACATTTTATTGCTTTTTAACGTTCAGGTGTTTTCGGTCCAATCAAAGGCCTTGCACGCCAATCCGGTCGACTGGCACGAATACATAGCTACATTGCGAGAAGATTCCGCCCCTCCCACACTTTTACGCAGATGGACATTATGTATATATTAGAGGAGATCGACTTGGTAACAACCACACGGCTGGACAAGTTCGGATAGTTGGCATGTAATATAGGAATGATTCACATAAAGTATTTTATTTCAAACTTTTACCGCAAATCCGGTCAACTGGCACGCATACATTGGCACGGATAATATTCACTCTCCACCTTGGACCAATATAAGTATATATATATATATATTCATATATATATACATATATATATATATATATATATATAAATATAAATAAATATATATACTTATATATATATATATAAAAATATTTATATATATATATATATATATATAAATATATGTATTTATATATATATGCATATATATATAAATATATATATATAAATATATAAATATTTATATTTATATAAACATATATATATATAAAGTTATATAAATATATATATTTATATAAATATATATATATATATATTTATATATATATGTATATATATAAAGTTATATATATAATATATATATATACACATATTTACAAATATATATATAATCATATATGTGTTGGATAACCACTGAAATTAAACGTCACGAGAAGCAAAGGGGGGGGGAGAGAGCTTATTTATTACTACAGGCAGAAATCCTTCCGACTGAGGCAGTTCTCCAAAACCACCTCAACAGTTCGCTATTACATCCTCTCCGGCCGAAAATAACGCGAAATGTTCACGAGAGGATTAATAGTGATTTCAATCTTTTTTCTTAATACTTCTGATGATACAATTTTCATAGAGATTCTCATAGTCATTCCTTAAGCAACATGTTTCTCAGTAATTTTAACACATTTTGGAGAGTCATTTTTCAACAGGGACCTTAAACACACTTTTCTTAAGAGTCATTTAAACAGATTTCTAAACACCTTTTTCAAGAGTCCAAAAGTCACTTTGAAACACAGTTTCCAGATATTTTACATTATAAGAAAGTTACCTTTGTAGTTCTCGTCCGTCGCTGGCCCTCATCTTGTTACTGGCTGTGATCGCCGCGCGGCACCTGTTTTTGTGGGCAAACTCTATCTTTAAGCGGAGGACAAAGACACTCGAAGTCGGATTTTCTGAGAGATTTCTTTTGTTCTTTTTATTTCATGCTTTCATTCGAGTGGAGGGGTTTCCATCATTGGTTCTTCATTCACATCTTCTTAAGTTCGTACTGTGTGGGACGTTAGACGCTGTTAGTTTTTCTTAGTAGCTTTGGCCCATATCTCTTCGATTCACACCCGAACTCTTGCGTTCGAGAGCTACCTCATCTGCATGCGCTCGCCACAAGCTTCCATGGTGGTCTGTTTTAGATACAGCCCTTATCGCGAGCGATTACATTCTTGGGAAAACTTCGCTCGCTTTTCCGAAACGACGTTGTCGCTTCGAGCTCCCATAGCGGACTGATTCTAAAAAGCTAAGTTCTTGTTCTCCGTGGTGACGTAATCATCATTCCCACGCACGAGATGGGGACAAAAACGACTCACTCTGATCTCTGACTCAAAGGTCACGTCAGGTGTCTAAATTTATTATGACTATTCTTGGATCAAACTCTTCTCTGAACTCACTTCTGAGTCCAGAAACAAAACCTATTTTTCAATAACAAAATTAGCTATTTGATACTAGTTAACCTACTGTGCCTTGCATAATGGGGCCCTACAGTACTGTAACACTTGTATATATATATATATTTATATATATATATGTAAACATATATATATATATATATATATATATATATATAAATATTTATATAAACATATATTTATATCTCTCTATATAAAATAATTATATAAATATATATATTTATATAAATATATATATTTATATATATATATGTATATTTATATATAAACATATATATATAACATATATATATACATATATTTATAAATATATATATATACATATACGCTGCTATTTAAAAAAGAAGTCTCGCAGAAAATTCACTCGTTTAGATATGAAAATAAATTAATTTAGTTAATCTTAGATATTAATATTTAGATTTAATTAATTAATTTATTTATTTAAGAAAATGTATTTATTATTTATTTTTCGTTTTTTTTACATGTTTTTTACATATTCAATATTTATGTTTAGTGTTGCAATTGTAAATATAGGTTTGGATCAACAGGTAGGTTATAATTAAAAGGGATAATTCGGGTGGTTAAGAAATCAGCTCAAAGATGACAGGAGTTATTGATGGTTAAAGGGGGATAATTGAGTATAATTAATTAATGCATAGTCAAATAGAATTTGTCTATCTAAAGCCTTCATCTATTCCATCATGTTCAAGGACATAGAGTGTGGGAACAGAAGGTTGTTAAAAGAGAAAGGAAGGGGGAAGTGTTTATATAGTATTAAACACATCATTTAATTACAAGGTTATTTAATATATTATTGCATAGTGAACGAAACTAATTAAGTGTAAGTATACTATATGGGAATTAAGTCTAAATGTTCTAAGTGTGAGTGGCTTAGCCCATGAATAGGAGGTTGTAGGAGTTATGGGAAAGAGTACCGACAAGAAAGTTGTATAAGGAAATATACGTAGAAGATGGGTGTCAGTTAAAAATAATAATAACATTAATAATAAAAATAAATATATGAAAGACAAATTGTATTTTGGCCGATACAATTTGCGTTGTATATATTTATTTTTATTATTAATTTTGTTATTAATTTTGTTTATTATTATTATATTTTTATCTTTATGTTTTCAAAGTAAAGTTTTATTTACTCGCTGTATATCCACTGCGATAATGATCCTCTGACGAGAATAATTTTCTTTGAAAACCCATGGGTTAAGAACTTGCAATTACTTTGCTTGAACTTTGAATTGTAATAAAATTTGATTCACACTTGGTTTTATTCTTTCATTTTATCTAATGCTATATATATATATATATATATATATATATATATATATATATATATATATATATGTATCGAGCCAGATAGCGAGAGAGAGAGAGAGAGAGAGAGTGTGTGTGTGTGTGTGTGTGTGAGAGAGAGAGAGAGAGAGAGAGAGAGAGAGAGAGAGAGAGAGATATGTATATTTATATGTATATAGGTGTACCCAGTCAACGGAAAATCATAATCGCATAAGTGGGAGAAATAAGTATAATAATAGTGAATAAAAGACCGAGAATGAATAAAACCAAAAACAAACTTGCAACTTACAATTTCGTGCATAATTTATTGGACGATTATAAAAGTAAAATAAAGTAATTCCCAATTTCAGTTTTGTTTTTGTTTTTGGGAATAGTCTGTGGGAATACATCTATATATATATAAAATAGAAACTCTGTGTGTGTATGTGTCCACCTGATCTTTGTGTCTTATGTCCACCCAAACCGTTGATCAGAATTGTTTGAAAATTCGGATGTTGACTACTGCCCTATCAGTGAAGGTCATAGGCTATATAAGAACTATATCACTTCAACGCTGGGGGTCCACGGGGGGGGGGGGGCACAATCCCCTCCACTAAAATCTGTTTCCCTTAGATTGAGATGAAATTTAAACCATAGATAAATGACCAAATATGATTTCTATTCCCAAAGTTTCAGCAAATTTTGATGATATCAAGATGGTCCCCGAGGGCACAAGCCCATCCACTAAAAAACTATTTTTCTTTATAGAGATATAGTATACTGGCAGGTATGAGAGTTTTTTCTAGCCCGGTCGAGGGAGCTCACCTTATTTGCAGCACATTCCTCCTGATTAAATCGATTTATACCTCATGTTGTTTCGAATGTTACTTTCTTCATCACAAGTAGTCCACATTTTTCCATTCCTTATTTCCTGACCCAACTTTTTAGTTGTTATCATTGTTACGTGTTCGTTTATTAAACATGTACTTTTAATCAAAGTCACTTACTTCAAATGCTCGCGTAGTCTTATCTCTTTTTGTATACTGACGCGCAGGCCTGTCCCCGACATCGTCACAGTCATCATCATCATCGTCATCGTAGCCGTGTCTGTAACCAAGTACTTTCCATGCACAGAAATGAAAAAAGGCGAGATCGATAGAGAATTTAAACTTGGTCTTTATTTTGGAGAGAAATTCTCGTCATACGAATAAAAGTCACGCATTAACATTAAATAAAAAGAGGCCGAGATTGTTCTTCTTAACTTAATTACTTAGATTTTTTTGTTTATTTTTAACATAGTTAACCCCAAACAAGACAGACCGCCACTATAGACGTAAAGGGCTACTGAGAAAAAGGGTGACAGTTTTTTGGGGGGCGGGTCAACCTAAATTGGGAGCTGTGCAGCGAGATGTCTGTTTACATTAGTTTTAAATTTCTGCATGTCAGTACCGCCAGGAAAACAGGGAGCAGGGAGGCAGTTCCAGAGTCCAGCAGCACGAGGAAAGAAGCTTTTGAAGTAGAAAGCTCTTCGGCATCTGGGGACTTCCACAGTGAATTGATGGGATTTGACAGATTGTCGGGTTGGTCTAGTGAATTTACGTCGTGGGAGCACCGAAGTAGCAAGTTCATCAGAGCACAATCCATTGAAGTACTTGTAAAATAGGCATAAGGAAGCAACATTGTGGCGATGGGACAGAGGCTGGAGCTTGTTGGATTGTGAAGGAACTTATAAAGTTGGCGACTCTTTTTTGGACCTTGTCTAAGAGGGAGAGACTAGTGGATGATGCTCCAGCCCATATTTGGCAACAATACTCCATGCATAAGCTGATGGTGGCGTTGTAGAGATATAGGATAATGTCAGATGTGAGAAGTTTTCTAGCACGGTAGAGGGACCTCACCTTCTTTGCAGCATCCCTGGCAATGTATTCAATGTATGTATTCCAATTCATGTTATCTGTGAAAGTTAGTTCGAGGAGTTTGAATGATGCACTCTCAAGTAGGGTATTATTTGCCATGACAATCGGTGGTTGAAGAGGTGTCTTGTAGTTATTGAAGGAAAGTAGCTTTGTCTTTGCGGCATTAAAAGTTACTATTCATTTGTGACCCCAATCCACTACAGACTGGAGGTAATTTTCTAAGGATTCGGCCATTGTCTCAGATATGTGTGCGTCGGTTTTGCCCACATGACGAGAGTAGAGCATGGTGTCATCAGCAAATATTCCTATTTCAGTCTCAATGACATCAGGGGGTCATTTATGAAAATCAGGAACAGTAGAGGTCAAAAGATAGATCTCTGGAGTACACCAGCATTTATGTAATGTTGTTTAGATGAACGGCCATCTTTTTTTTGTTAGGAAGGATTTAATTATATTAAATATTTGTCCAGTAATACCATATGAGTGCAGTTTTAAAAGGTCCGTCATGTCAGACCTTGTCAAAGGCCGTAGATATATCAAACGGTACCGCCCTTGCTTCACCTGCCTTATCCAGTATGATATAAACGTTCAGAGATGACTGTTAGGATATCTGCGGTAGATCGTGCTTTTCTAAATCCGTATTGGTGATCAAAAAGAATTTTAGCATTAACTAGGTGCCGGACTATCGCTAGATTGATTAATTATGCAAAGATTTTAGCAAAGATTGGGAGTAAACTGATTTGGCGGTTGTTCAGAAGATCGGTTCTATCTCCAATATTCTTGAAGACTGGTACCACAGAGGCAATTTTCCAACTATCAGGAAAACAAGATTCAGCAAGGCATTTGTTGTATAGTTTGGAGAGGACAAGTGTCAGCTCAGCAGAGCATTTATTTATTACTATTACTGGTATAAGATAAGGCCCATAGGCTTTGGAGGTGTCAAGGTTTTTTATGATGTCTCTGACCTGAGATGGGGTGATGACCAGGTCCTCGAGTGTGGCTTCAGTCCGCAATGGGAATTTAGGGAGGGGGTTGTTTGCTAAGTTCAAAGTGGAGTTTGAGGCGAAACGCTGAGCAAGTAGTTCAGCCTCATCAGTTGCAGTGCAAACAACATCGTTGTGATTGATAACGGGGGAATTGTCGATTGCCATTGTTCATCACACTATTGTAGATTTTCCAGAAATCACGAGTACCTAGTTTCTGTGACTGAATGCGCTTTTTGGTTATCTTTGTATACCTTCTCTTTACTTCATCTATCACTACTTTGCAATTATTTCTTGTCTCTATAAATTTCTGTCTATTTGCAGTTGACTTATGGCGTCCGAATTCTCGGAATGCCTTCTGCCTCTCAGCAATGGCAGCTGCACATTCTGAAATGAACCATTGAGGAGGGTGGGGCTTGCTGAAGAATTTTCGCTTGAAGCCATAAGCATCAATGCCTGCTTTGACCCATTCGGTTCGCTCATTTGAACACAGCGAGTGAGCAGATTTCACCCCACGGGGCGCCGCTGGTGTGATCCCTGAGAGATTCAAAATCAGCCTGCTCATAGTTTCTCGACGTTTTGAACAACGGCTCTTCAGCCTTTGGACGAGTTTTTAAGGTGATAAATAACATTACCACAACGTGATCAGAGTTTCCGAGCGGGCTATGGGCATTCGCCACACAAGCCCCGAGAAGTGTGGCTTGTTGGTCCGCACAACCAGGAAAGCGGGTCGGAAAAGTGACAGTCTGTGAGAGGTCGTGAGCTTAGAAATTAAACGTAGAATGCCCAGCTGCATCAGTAACGCTGGAGAATACCAACCAGTCACGGTGGTGTGCATTAAAATCTCCAACTACATGTATTTGGGCATTCGAGTCGAGTGAGAGTGCTCTATCTAAGCTTTCAGAGACAGAGTCAAGCAGGGTACAGCCCTGCGTCGAAGAGGAACGGAATAAGTAATATAAGTAACTAACTCTGTGATGTAAGGTCAATCTAAAGCACATGTAGGCTTGGCCATCTGATTCTAACCTAAGTTCTCTAGTCAATGGGAGGGTGTTCCGAACATAAACTCATAGCCCGTGCACATGTTTGTCAGAGTCCTTACGGAAGAGTGGAAAGTAATCAGTTATGTCAAAGTGGTGAGAAGAGATTGAGGATAGAAGGTTAGTTTCACTTAGTGATAGGATATCCGGGGAGTTTGTCAGGAGAAAAGTTTCTACATCGTTAATGTTGGTTCTAAGTCCCCGGATATTTGTGAATTGGAGCCTCAAGGGCGGAGGCGAAGATGTGTTTTGTTGGGTGTCTGATTTAAGTTTTTTTATTTTGTAAATCCATGTTTATTTTGAGATAGAGTGGGGATGGCAAAGTGGGTGCTTGTTTGATGCCAATAAGCTCACACAACCAGTCAATTAGTCGTGACTTAGTCCATGAGAGTTGTGGCCTCGGGAAAGCCTACCAGGGATAACTGAAGGGTCCTTTTCCATGCGCGACATCGCACATACAGTTACCCATGATATTATACAACTGTTGATGGAGCAGCCGCTCTTAGCGTTACTTAAGAGTTAGGGCTCCTAACTACCAGTCGAAAACAGCAGCCAGACAAGCTCTCTCACCTATACCCTAAACCTGTCAGAACAAGAGTGACCCAGACTAGTCATGTAAGACTTAGTCACGAAAAACCTTCCTTAAGTTTCACATATATAGAGAAAGAGAGACGGCGTTCATTGACCTAGTCAGGAAACAATGCCAAGCACTAAGTGTCTTCAGAGGCGTCCCAGGGCTTGTATCTCTACGCCTGGCTAATAGACAGAGAAGGAGTGCGAAGGCCGGGCGATAGGCAGAGCCCATCTAATCCTTAAGCAATTATAGGTTTGCAAACCGGATACTTTGTTCAAGATTCCAGGTTTAGGAAGGTTGTCGGTCAAGACTAAGGATGCCTCCTTCCCCAACGGTTTGCTACCAATACGTAAGTGGTTAGTAGCAAGGTTTTATTATCAGAAGTTTTCTTCTCTTAGATGGATGAACTGACAAGGCCTACGGGCACAACACTGCGAGAGAGGATAGCCTGCGCCCGTGTACTAGTCGGGTATGGCCGAGCTCGCGCAGGTAAAAAAAAAAACAAAATAAAAAAAACAAACATTTTTTTCCATCCACATATATATATATATATATATATATATATATATATATATATATATATATATATATATATATATATATAGAGAGAGAGAGAGAGAGAGAGAGAGAGAAAGAATACGTTCACTACACTTATCAGAGGGAACAGAAATTTGAAGATATGTTTCCCTCTCACAAGTTAGTACAGATAAAAGATAGACAGTCATTAGGGTCGCAACTGAAAAAAACTAGTTACGGCTACGGAGAAAATAGGGTAAATTGAAACTCCAAATTAAATTAGAAAAACACAAGGTAAATACAAGTAAATTCATGAGTGGAATAATTTTCTTAGTTTATTTTTCGACTGTAAATGATTTGGTTTACATTTCTGGACAATTTGAAACTGATAGAAGTAAGACCGACTATTTTGGAACAAAAACACATTTTGTTTCAAGGAAGAGCAAGAAAAAAGAAAAATGTTTTCACATTTTCCGTTTTCATGATGGTGATAGTGATGATGTGAAAAGGGGGAAAACGATGACAGACAAGTATAGAGGGGTAGCAAAACCCTTGTTTCTAATCATGACAAAAATCTATGGTCTGATGAGAGCAATCTATTCAAGAAAATGTTGTTCCTGTGCTTTTTAGAAAAGGATAAAACAGAGGAGGAAGTAGAGGGGAAGGTATTGTTGCAATGATGGCGGTGGTAATGGAATCAGTAGTGGCATAAATAAAAGGTGAGGGGTAGCGGTGGCAGCAAAACAAAAAGAAAAGAAAAGAAAAACAACTGCTGTTGGTAGAAAAGAGTGCACAAAGAATCACCCTTACACTCGTTCGCTTCCAGACTGCATTTTGGTGGTAGTTTGCATCAGCTTCCGAGGCGTCAACACTGGAATTCCCCTTCCCAAATGCCGTCAACGCCTTTATAACGTCTTACAGGAGAAGATTGAGGTGGGGATACAAGTGGCGCCATCAACTTTTTTTAGAAATTAAATTCCCATTTTTCTTTTTTTAAAAATCACATTCCAAATTCGAGTCTGATCGCCACCGCTTTCAAAAACCACCTTTCTTTCTATCACACATTATCATGACGTCACTCTTCAAGGAGACACTGAATTGTCATAACACATTTAAGTCTGGCCTTTCCTTGAACTCCCAAATTGAATCTAACCCACAGTTTATGCTTGTTTACATTTTAGTCCAGAGAGCGTACTTGTTTTTCAGATGTTCGTGTTAAGTTAACTTGCACTGGTTCACTTAGATACTAAATCTATACTAGCTGATGTAATCGTTCTTACAATACGTCCATCTATTATTCCTTTTTTAAAATTATCTGTCTGCACACCTTCATAATTGTTTTCCTTTGTTTCTGTGAATATGTATCCTGCCTTGTATCTCATAATGATGTTGGTAAGTCGAGATGTACAACGAAAAATGGATAGGAATAGTGAGTCTCCCTGGAAAAGATAACTCTTCATCCTTGTCTCTGCTAGATGTTATCATTCCGCTATTAATTCAAGTCTTCACATTTACATTTCTTTCTCTATGTTGACCATTTTTCCAGAAATTGTATGATGACTTTCATAAATGTTCTTATTATTGTTTACTCTTATCATTGTCTATTATTATTATTATTATTATTATTATTATTATTATTATTATTATTATTATTATTATTATTATTATTATTATTATTATTATTATTATTATTGTTATTATTATTATTATTATTATTATGGTTGTGTTTTTGTATGATTAATTTTATGAGTGTCGTTATTGTTGTTGTCTCTTTGTTTGTCTGTGTACCTTATGTCCTGATTATTGCTGAACTATCGGAAAAAAAGGTTGAATAGTTTATTAGTTTCTATCCGACAATGACGTGACGACAGGAATGCGAGACTTCGAAAGAAAAAAAGAGTAAAGATAGATTTCAAAAAGAGAAAACGTACATGAGATGAAAGCGAAAACAGCCCGCAGTTACGGAGACGTTTTGTAATGTTGATAAAGGATTCAGATTTGGTAAAGCAAGAAAGACTTCTTAAAACGAAACTACAAATAATAATAATAATAATAATAATAATAATAATAATAATAATAATAATAATAATAATAATAATAATAATAATAATAATAATAATAATAATAATAATAATAATAATAAATCCAAAATGTAAAAATAATACCATCACATGAACCCTAGGGAACTCCAACTGCAAGTAATTTCGGTGCTCCTCTATATTAGGACCCGGGTTAACTTTGACCCCGTCGTTAGGGTCAAGGCCAGGTGTGGGTTAGTGTTAGCGTTAGAGTTAGGGTTGGGGTCAAAGTTAGCTCGGGTTCTAATCTGAGTAAATACCGTAATTTCATAAACAGTCCTTCCCCCAAAACACAATGTGATGGCGCCAACCTCGACTAATACCACAAAAATAATCATGAAGGGTCAAAGAGTATGGAAACACCAAGGAGGGAAAGCCCTAACCAGACATCCACTGGAATGGTGCAGGGAGAACTGGAATCTTTAGGAGGCTTATTTCCAGTCACCCCGAGAGAAAACCAATAATTGTTGCCAACAAGAAATCAATGGTAAGCAACTGTTGCGATACAGCAAAATTATGTGCAATGGTAATTGAAAGAGGTGGAGAGTGCTAGAAATCTGAGGAGACTTGTTTTCACTCAGATTTCGGGAAACACGACCGATCATTGTCAGTGAGCAATCACTTATTATCACCTATGTGATGACTTCAAGTGAGTAATTATTATTATTATTATTATTATTATTATTATTATTATTATTATTATTATTATTATTATTATTATTATTATTATTATTATTATTTATACTCACTAGGAGTTCTCACACAGATCATCGTCAGTGATTGCTCACCGACAACAACCAGTGGTATTTCCGAGAGTCTGAATGACCACAAACCTCCCCAGATTTCCAGTATTCTTCACCTCTTTTTGATAACGATGCGGTATCGAAACAGCCTCTTACCATTGATTTCTCGCTGGTAAGAACCATTGGTCTTCTCTAAGATTTGTGTGGCAATAAGCCACCCCAAGGTCCCAGCATTCTCCGATCTTTTCCAGTGGAGGTCTGGTTTGTACTGTCATTCCTCGGTCTTCTCATCCTCCTCGACCCTCTACAAATATGTTGTCTGGTGTCAACCTAGGCCGGCACCATTAAAAAAAAAATAATTTAAAAAAAAATATATATATTTTTAATTAAACAATTTTTTTGATTTCTTAATTTTTTTTTAAATTTTGATTTTTCATTTTTTAGGCGGGGTGGGGAGAGAAGGGGGATCTTATGCTGTTTCTTGTCATTTCTGTTCCTTGGTTCATTTTTGTGTGGTGATAGCTGAGGCCGGTGTAATTTATTAGGGGGGATTATTAAGTGATGTGTCTTGCAGTTTCTGTTCCTTGGTTCGTGTTGTGGTGTTCTTCGTGTGTTTTTTTCCCTATTGTAAATTGCTTGTGACCCTTTGTGTCTTATACGGGTTGGTTTCCGCATTCGAGGATTTTTATTAAGATTGCCGTCTTTTGTATGGTTTCGATGGTCCCTTTGATTCCAATTTCTCCCAGTCTTTTCTCCAGTTTTTTTTAGATTGTTCCTAATGCTCCTACAATTATTGGTATTATACGAACTTTCTTCATGTTCCATATTCCTTTCAGTTCTCTAGCTAATTTTGTATATTTGCTTCGTTTTTTCCGTGTCTTTGATCTTCATTCTGTGGTCTGCTGGAAAGGCAGAATTCTACGATTTTACAAGATTTTTCGTTCTTGTCGATTATAATAACATCAGGTCTCCTTGCTTGTATGAGTTTATCTGTTTGTATATCCATATCCCCGAGAATTTTGTGTTTTTTGTTTTCCAGTACTGTTTCTGGTTTATTTTTGTATCATTTGTCTGCGTATTTGAAATTCCATTGTTTTCACAGTTCCCAGTGTATTACTTTTCCAACACAGTCATGTCTGTTCTTGTATTCTTTTTGGGTTAGTTTGCTACATTCACTTATTATATGATTTACTGTTTCGTCTCTTTGTCCATACATTCTGCATTTACTGTTTTCCTGGGTTTTATCTATTTTAGCTTTAATGTAGTTTGTCCTAATCGCATTGTTCTGTGCAGTCATAAGTAAAAATTCCATTCTCTGTTCAAGTTTCCTTTTCTTATCTATTTTCGTTGGTTTCTTCTCTTGTGAATCTTATGAAGCGTTCATGTAGTTGTGTTTCTTCCCACTTTTCTGTTCTTGTCTGTTTGTGTCCAGTTTCGATGCTTCCTGCGTTGTTCGTTGAGACGGTATCAATTGCTGCGGTGATCAGCCTTTCTGTGTTCTGGTTTATATATCTCTCTAGCTCTTTTTTAGTGTCTTCCATACAGTCTTCTATACTTACCAGTCCTTTCCACCCTTCGGTTCTCTTTACGTAGAGTTTGTCTGCATCGTCTTTTGGATGTAGTGCGTTTAGCATGTCCTATAATTTTCTAATCCTCTGGTCAAGGTGCCTGAGTTCTTCTTTAGTACAGCTTATGAATGGTCCAGAATATCTTAGTGATACTGCCCAGGTATTTATTCATTCGATTAGATTTCTGTTATATAATTTCGTTTCTAAAAGCTTACTTGTTCTTCTCAGGTATTCTGTTCCAATCTTCTCTTTCATTTCTGTTAATTTGATTGTGTCTACTCCCAAATATTTATAGCTCTCTTGTTCACTTAGCGCCCTTATCTGCTCTTGGTTGGGTAGTTCCATGTGCTTAGTCGTCTCCAGATTTCCGTTTTTAATCTTTCGCAATGCACACTTTTTTTAATTCCGAATTCAATTAGAATGTGCTGGCTGAAGATTCTGGTCGTATTTATCAGCTTTTCCAGTTCCTTTTTGCAAATAGCTTCAGGTCGTCCATGTACATGAGATATTTTATTCTTTGTTCTCTGCCTGTGAACTTGTATCCGGCATCACATTTCCCCAGTATGTAGTTGAGTGGCCTAATGGCTATGATAAACAGTAGTGCTGATATGGAGTCTCCTTAGAAAATGCCTCTCTGTATTCTTATCTCCGTCAACTGTTGTCCTCCAACTGTTAGTTCTAATCTCCATGTTTCCATTGCTTTCTTGATGAGATTAATAATCCTGTCGGGTATCTTGTACATTTTCAAGCATTCAATTATCCATGCTTGAGAGATTCTGTTGTAGGTTTTCTTGCCATAGATATGTTCTTTTTCTTGCCATAGATATGTTCTTTTTCTTGCTTTTAACTTCGTTCAGGATTTTTGATCTATATTTAACAGATCATGCTTCCATCTTTTCCCTTTCTAACATCCTTTTTGTTCCTCAGGAAGTATCCCACGACTGTCCAGGGAATGGTAAATTTGCTCTCTCAGTTGTGTCGTAAAAAAATTCTACATTGTTGATAAACAGGTTATTGGTCTGTCATTGCTTGGTGTCGTTCCCTTTCTGGGCGTCTTTTTCTATGAGCGTGTAGGTCCACTAGTTTTTATTGTGAAAGGGGTGAACTTCGTTCGAGTTAAGTGCACTTCGGAATGACATCTATATTTGGACTAATAGATTCGTTTCTCAGAGTGAGTAATCCCGATATAGTCAAAACAGACTGATGAAACCTGGCGACTTCAAAAGATGAGGTTCAATAAAGGTCAGACCAGCTCTGGTTATGATCTGTATGACAGGACAAAGGACTGTGACGTCACTTGTTGTTGTCGAAAGCGGGAATTGAAAGATGAGTTCGCCATGGAAGTCGAGGCAGAAGGACGTGCAAACAACCAGCTCGAGGCGACAGAAATTGTCCAAAGATGTAGACGAATAATTTAAGACTGCGTCTCTAAAAATGAGACAGAAATCGACATCTCGCCCCATCTAGAAGAAGATAAAAATTAGCCGTAAGAAAAGAAAAAACAGAAGCAACATTAAAAGACCACTCTCTCCCGACCGAGTAAAAGAAGATTCTGACCAATAAATCGTTCACGACTCTCTGAAATTATCGTCTAAGTCCTTTCTTTCCCGTGGGGAGAGTTTTTAGTTTCAGGTGACCGATGCTCCAATTGAGGCGTATCAGTACAAAGGCAAGTTGGCATTGCCAACCATTTTATTTTTGTTCCTTTTTGCAAACAAATCTCCATTGTCTTCATCAAATTCTATTAAAATTCTATTAAGGTACAATACAAAATAAAGAATCTATTCAAGTTAACATTCCTCAGTGATCCCTTAGTGACTTATTCGCTACTATGCATATATATATATATATATATATATATATATATATATATATATATATATATATATATATATTAATTTTAAGTAAATAATATTAAATTATTGTTGCCTACATACGCCAGCGTTTCAAGCTTTCGCTCTTATCAGACGGTCGCACATTTCTAACTCCTCCCACGAAATCAACTTCGACTCCATAAGCAAGCGCCATAACCATTAGGATACGAGACATTACCACATCCAAGAAGGGAATTTAAGTTATATTAATGCAAATGGCGGCATATCTAGAAAGACTGACTAAAGATTCTACAAACGTTGTCGTAATATACCTTCTTGCTACGTGTCAGTCTATTTTTAACTTCCCCGAACAGGGCTCAACTTTAATCTTATTAAAGGGGCTTATAATTATATTAATTTTAAGTAAATAATATTAAATTATTTTTACCTACATACGCCAGCGTTTCAAGCTTTCGCTCTCATCAGTGAGTACAATGAAATGGTAGGATAAATTTCAGAGGAAACATTATTTTAATCAATGAAACGGGCGGGTAGAAAAAGAGAAAATTGCTAAAATTTTATTTCAGGGGTTATCGTCTGACCCTCAAAGAGGAAACGTCAGAATGATAAATTAAAATCAAAGAAAATCGAATGAGATATGAGAGGAAAATTGAAAGAGGAAAAACAGTAAATCTCTCAACGTTATGGGTAATTTGAATCATTGAAGATCTCCAACTGATGTTTCAAAATATTTTGTCTACACAGGCTAGGTCGATACTTGTTAATAACTAAAGTCTCAATAATATTGAGATGCTAGTTCGACATGGCACTGCGGAAAACAGAAATCCATGCATCGGAATACTGGTCAGAACAACTATTTGTACCAACCAGATGATTACCGATGGCAGATTCATGTATACATATATAATTTCCTCTCGTTTTTATACTTGTTCAATTTTTTCACCCCCCCCCAATGTCTCAAACGTCTGCATTCCTTGCCGTTATATATATATATATATATATATATATATATATATATATATATATATATATATATAAATGTTAAGAGGTACACAATTTACAAATACATTCAAACAAAATTTACGGAAAGGCCCTTTCAAATATCATCTCACCAGAAGAACATCGATAGTTTTAAATGAATGGGAAATGTTATCGACCAAAAAAAGAGCACAAGGGAGAATTTGAATGTGTCAGGTAATTGACGAAACTGAATATATTAATTTAATTATATATTCGTTAAAAAACGATTAAAAGGGTAAAATGAGGAGAAAAACGGTAGTGGGGGAGAGGTTACCCCAAAATATTTAACGTTTTTGTGATTTTTTTCTGCCGGCATAAGGAAGCTTTACGAATGACAATAGAGACGGATTCCCATATTTAAAAATAGTTTTGGGAATCTGGTCTATACAAGACCTAAACACACTATTTTATAGTTTTTGGCAGAGGAAGAATTTTTAACCTGATGCCAACCAATAGCAGAGTCTAAAGTCGAGTAGGAATAGAGACACAAGGATCTTGCCCTTGCCTGTCGGATAAATTATACAATTTTAAAAATCTTTATAAGTGCCATAGAATTATGAAAAATTTATTATATGCCACTAATAAAAATAAATTATTTAATGATTCATTGTAATCAAAAATAATAATTACGACATGGTATTTGAATTTAATATGATGAAAACGAATTCTATACTCTTACCGGAGAGCTTCGCCACATGGTTTATAACGAGACTTCCATCCAGTGAAGGTAGTTATTCCGTTATGTGAACACATGTGCGGATAAGCAGGTTATACTGCAGCACTTGCTAAAGGCATCTATAGGACTATTTATTCGTTTTCCCCCAACATACAACGCCTGTTATTCCCAAATGGTCACCCATTTAGTACTGGCCAGGCTAAACATCGCTGATCTAAGGAGAATCAGTGTGTTAACGTTATTATGCCGTATATAAATTTAACAACTATTTTGTAAAATTTAATGATGCCTTTACATATATCCCAGATAATACATTAGCATGCCTGACGGTTGAACATTTAAGTTAATTTTTATCAAAATCTGCCAAACTGTGTGAATACGTTTTAAAAATAATCCGTAGTTCATAGATGTATCTACTGAAGAAAATATATTTCAGATCTTTAAATATGACTATACGCTTTTGTAAAATTCGTTTCAACAGTAGAGGAATCTTGCCAGAAACTAAATAAGAATTGTTTTTTTTTTCATCTAGACGCGCATTAAAGAAATCCAGCCCCATTTTCGTATTCTAAGATTAAAATGGAGACTGTTTATATTTAGTATACATCTCTTAAACAGTTCCAACACGAAAGCACGTGCATCCGATTCGTATGCCATTTTCGTGACTTTATTAAATAGCATTGCATTACTTATTGTTCAAATTTCATCTTTTCTACATTACGAATATGTAGCAAGATCAAATGTTGGGTCAAAAATAGAAAATTCCACGTATCATCAGATAAGCAAAAAAAATGAAACTTTCCATTTAGGTTTAAGTTAGAAGTAATGCTGGCGTGTACAAGTAATTGCATCATGGGAGGAAGTACGTGGCAGAAATGATAGCGAGTTAAGGCTGCTTAGTAGTTTGATATCGAAGCGAGTGACCGCTGTTTTCGCGGTCTCCGCCATCCTACGAATATTAGAAGGAAAAGATATAGTTCGTCTAGATGAAATTACTGTAAAGATTACTGAAAAAAAAAACAGATGCCAGAGTAAGTAATGGAGTTATTTATTGTTCTTTCTAATTGCTTCTACAATTTCAGTGAAAAAGTGAAAAAAAGCGAAGAAACGAATAACATCTCTACGACTGCTACTGTCGCTTAGCGTCGATTATAACGTTTTTATCCACAAGGCCAGCCAGCTGTTCTAAATGGGGATTGAAGTACACTCAACGAAATATTACTAGTCGCTTACTCCCATGGTAATGCTGTCAATAGAATACAAACCTGTGCGCGCATTACCCATTGGATTTTGAATGTAACCCCGTGATGCAATGTGATCAGTAAACTGATCACTATTACAAACAATTTGTGGAACTCTTCTTAAGACGTTGTCATTCAACAAGAAATCTCATCGTCTCTATTTACTCCCCCCCCCCTCCTTCGAGGGAAGCGTTGGGCACAAGGTTAGTTTTAATGTGGAGAATATCCAGTTCTCTATAAAAGAGGCATTCTGGATTGTAACAAAAATAAAAATTGCCTCAATCTACAAGGATTTCTCTTTCACAGACCGAAGACAGAAATGATGAAGTGTAGTATTAGAACAGACCATACACTTTCCTCCTAGACAAATGACGTGTACCAACAAGACTCAAACTGTCGTCATCATAATCTGTGCATATCAAAGTATCAGTTACCAGTGTGTAACACATATGGTCACATATCTAACATATTCATATCACAGTTCGGGGGGCATTTAATACCGATACACAATGCACAGCAAGGGCATATGCGTTATATATATCATTCATGTAATCTTATACGGACTTGAATGTGTCAACTGGACTATAAAATTACGTCAGAAAGTAGAAACTTTCAAAAGCCACATCATGCGCTTCATTAGAGATCATAAACTATCTGATCACATCAGTATCGCAGAGTTGCGAAAACTCACCGGCATCCCATTAATATCATCTGTCATCAAATGTAAAGTCTTGTAGATTGTTTGGTCACGTTAAGCGTTCCAGTGTATGGCTATGTAAAATATGCGTTGAAGGAATAATACAAGGAATCTGACCAAAAGGTAGACAAAAGAAAAGATGGATAGTCAACGTTTGTTAATGGACTCACATGGACATCAACCAAGCGAACCCCTGACCTAAGATTGTAGGGCTTGAAGAACATTCAGCCATGTTAGTGCGTATTTTGCAGCTAGCATAGAAAACGTTTAATTAATAACACAATTCATATCTGTCGACGATTAATTGTATCATATTTTTGTAATACCTATCAGAAATTTCCTCAAAATTTTAGGAAAATGATTTCCAAGTTCGTAATAAAACATGCTGTAAAGAGAAAGTTTTAACAGGATGCGGCTCGTATTCTGAGGTTAAGATTTTCATTTCATGGTACCCAAGTGAAATATGTTTTGCTGCCAGCAACACCGTCTCGAACGAAAAAAACTTGTTCTCACTAAATCTCACTCTCAACTAAATGCCCTCGACGCTAGAGATGTTTTAGGTTTTAAACTGTCGAACAAGCCGAACCATCCACCTCATATAAAGGTACACATCATTTGTAACCCTTAGGTCGACAGTTCAAATCAGTCTCACCGCATCTCACTTCCGATTTTGTATTGTTTACATCGAGGAAATCGGCTTTGCTCATAACATCCTGTTATATTCGATTATATTTGAACTCTGGATAATTAATGATACAATTCCTATTTAGTTTCATCCCCACGAGGGCAGAGTTAGACAAGAGGTCAGTTTTTAATGTGGTTAAAATTTAGCTCTCTAAAATGGTCATTCTGGACAAGGAAAACATACCTCAGTCTACATTTCTCCTTCACTTACCGAAGACTGAAAATACGAAGTATATTATCAAAACAGATACTACACTTTGATCCTGGCGAAAATCTTCAAGTCTATTACTTGTATATTATGCCATAGCGTTCTTTGTTTTACGTATTTGAATATGAAATCGACTCTATTTGGTTATATTAAAATAGTTAAAGTGTCAGGTTGAATCGGAGTTGATAAAATGTCAAGTAAATTATGGACCGATGTCTTTAACAGATGCGGTGGTATAGGCGCAGAAGTGGAAGAGACACGGAGTTGGAAGACAACGCTCATCTATTTGGATAACAATCTTGTCATGAGGTTCATGTCGAGGCAAGTTGTTCACCTTGTGAAGTCTGTGGCGTTTGCAATTCTGCCAGAACTATTACATTTCCTGATTGGAGCTTGCATCTGCTGGGCGAGCGTAGCTGAGGAGTGAAACGACGGAGGTGCGGGGCGTCGTTGATAGATAGTGAAAAGTTATTTAAAACTGTATGGTATATATAAGACTTTGAGTTATTAAGTAAATCTAGACAGATGAAGAAAGGACAGGCGGGAGGGGGGAGAAAAAGAATAACAAAAGAGAGAGATGGGAAGATAAAGAATAAGTTAAAGAAAGAGAAGGTGGAAAGATAAATAATATAAGCACTAATAGAATTGCGGATAAAGTAATACGAAAAAATAAATGAGAAATATCAAGTATGAAATATAGACAATGCTGGTTTGCTTGACGTATTTGTATTTTCCCATCTGTATGCATATTATAATACGAAAGCTGAATTTATCAATGTTTGTTTCTTAAGGCTATATTTTAGTAAAAAAAAAATACATGCTAACATATGTATTGCTATTGGGATTGAGTTATGTTTAAAAGACCCATTTAACTTCTTCTAATTAGTTGTAATTAAGAATTCATACAATAAGGAACCAATGTCTTACCCAGTGACTGTCTATTACTCTCGCTGTTTCTCAGTGTATGTTGTGTACCCTCCCGGTCTTATTTTCTACAGTTTCTATCACTCTCGCCCCGTGTCCGTCTATTTATTAACAGTCTTGGAAATAAAACTAACTATAAAACACAACATTGAAATAGTTCAGAATAAACAATAGGAAATATCCTACATGCAGACTATGTAACGACTATGGAGCAGCGCCATCTTGGGATGTTATTCGTGAGCATCTTCTTGCGTTACTGTAAATGCCAATTCAGGATTGGAACGGTTTACTACAGCCTTGATATACAAATGCTGTTGAATGTTGTGTTACTTCGGCTGGTTGTTTTGCCTGTTGGCTCGCTTTTCTCTTAGCTCTCTTCGCAGCGTTTTTACCGTGGAGGTTTTTCTCACTCATGATCATTCTCTGGCGTATCTGTTTCTTCCAGGCAGGTCTGTGAGCTGCAGAGGCTTCCCATGAATTGCTGTCCATTGAGCAAGCCTTCATATCTTGCTTGCAGACATCCTTACAACGGAGATGAGGATATCCTTTTTTTTAAAAACCTTTTTTAAAGGCAAGCTCGCTGTAGAGAAGGTATTAAGGGATGCGCCTATAATCTTTCCTGCGCAGATGACCTAGCCAGCGAAGACGTCGCTAACGTAGTAGGTAGTAAATGAATGGGACGCCTGCTCTTTGCATTAGTTTGATAAAGGTTGATGGAGTAAACCCAAACAGAAAATCTTGAGTGTAGCCCCACAGGCAGGCAAGAGCTGTACTCAGTTCTAAAAGGAACATCACTGCAGTTATTAATACGATTTAGCCTATAGTGGGAGAAAGAAGAGAGATAAAAGAGACAAAGATATAGTGAACGGAAATCAATTAATTTTGTATTTTGTATTAAAACATTTCAAGATTGAATTATGCTTGCAAAAAACACATCCATTTTAATTGTTCACATTAGCTGCAACTTTTAATTAACCCACTATGTAGTCGATCTCTGACTAAGCTTCGATCTATCATCTCTATCCTCTCCCAATTCACGTTGTTTGACGCGTCGCCTTAATTTTATAGGTCGTCTATAATTCTCGCTTCCGCCACCATCTCTTTCTGTTTATTAATAGTCAAATGTAATAAAGAAAAGACAGAATAGAGAAAGCGAGACATAGTGATCAAAAATAGGCTAATTTTTATTTTGTCTTTTCATTTTTTAAATATGTAACTGGCTTTACAAACTCAGATCTTCCTAATCAAAATAATCGTACTGAAACTCAATGGGTGACTCATCAGTTCGCATGTTTTTCTAGTAGTTACATATATGCTCCTATTTGTTATGTATTTAGATAGTAATCGTTTATTTAAACATGTATTAACACAACACACATGGACTGGTGGTTCAATATATTAATCATTTTAAAAATATGATTCTACTCTCATTTTTAAGGGATTAAAATGGAAGTAAATAAACAGAAAATATTTACTGGTTTAAAAATGCCAAAATAAAGCATTTCTTTTAAATCGTTCAACACACATAAGGCTTTCATATATATTTTTTCTTTTGAAATTTTTGTTACGTACATAAAAGTAATCCATAGCCACGTGTTTCTGGCTAGCAACCGTCATAAGTATGGCTAACTTAGAAAAAAGATCGAACCCACAACTACACTGCCTGTAGTCTGAAGTTTACCCTCTGGACTCTGGACTACGACGCCTTGCATGGGAATATGTACGATTTTTATCGCCGAAATATTAAGTTATGTATTTGTCATTGCTTTTACTTGCAATGTTTGTATTTTTTTCACTTCTTAAGCGGTTAAGAGTCATCCATAATATCGCATTAAGTCGCCCTTAACAGGACGTATATATATATATATATATATATATATATATATATATATATATATATATATATATATATATATATATATATATATATATATATATATATATATATGCTGACTGTTTACAAGTCGGCCATGTTTTATTCTAGCACTCAACCTCGTTCTAGTATGAGATCAGAGTAAAGAGGTTGATATTGAGTTATATTTCCGTCAAAAAACCCCCACAAAATAAACTCCGCGGTTCAAAGAAAAAAATTATTGAGGTAAAAATATATAATATAAACTAAACCAATCTAATCTAAACAAAAAAATATAAGAAGATAACATGGAAAAAAAAACACCCCAAAAACAAAGGGATTGACAAAATCTATTTCTAACATATATTCGTACGTATAATATATATATATATATATATATATACAATTATTTTTTATAAATAAATATATATTTACCATCCACACACGTGTTTAATGTTCACTAACAACCATCAGTGTGGCTTGAACAGTTAACCCAAATACACCAAATCAAACACTCTTAACCACTCGGCCAATGTAACAATCATAATTAAAGGTGAGAGAAATTAACCTTTTTATTAAATGTATGAACAGACTTAGAAAATGTTCGATCAGCCAAGGGAAGGAACTCAAAATATTACTCAATTATAAACTTTCAATATTTCTTTCAAAGGGCTTTACTTGAACGGATCTTTAATAAATTATATATATATATATATATATATATATATATATATATATATATATATATATATATATATATATATATATATATATATCTAGGCAGCATCTTCACTTGCGGGCAAGTATTGTTGAATATAAGAGACGACTCATGTCTAGATATCCTTTGGTAGATTCTTTCAATAGTCCGAATTACGATCTTAGTTTCGGAGGGGAATTGGCTGATGAATTTTCCATAATTTGCATATGTCTTCCAAGTACTTTCGGACCCATTTGGGTTCATCCTCAGGGGGAATGAGGTTAATCAGGTCTATACCATGTGTAATATTTATAGAAGGTCTTTGGTGGGAATTATGTACTAAGTACGAAACTATATTTGGAGCTATAAACATTTTAGAATATTATTACTGATATTAAAGTTAATTCTATTAATTAGTTTTTTTTTGTTTTTATATATAGGGCTTCTAATATATGGAGTTTTTGTTTGTTAGTACTAAATTCGAAGATCCTAATTCGGACAATTGAAAGGATCTACCAAAGGATATCTAGACACGTGTTGTCTCTCATATTCAACAATATACATATATATATATATATATATATATATATATATATATATATATATATATATATATATATATATATATATATATAGAGAGAGAGAGAGAGAGAGAGAGAGAGAGAGAGAGAGGGAGAAATTTTAAAAAATTAATTAATTTATAAAACAATTTATTGTATACAGATATTTATAATTAATTTATATATATATATATATATAAATGTGTGTGTGTTAGTGCCCGTACCTGTGCGTTTGTGTATCACTTATAATAAGTGAGTATCTTGCCAGAGCGCGAAGTGCTGTCCAAGAGACAAACACAGGAGAGGAATGGAAATGTTCATGAATGACCAACTAATCAATCCTCTTTGTCGAAATCTATTTTCTCACTCGAGTAAATGGCTATTAACTACATTCGTGAAATTCATCGAACTGTCGTCGCTGTTGTAGTTATCTACGTCAACCCCACCCCCCCTGTGAAGGAGGAGGAGAGGGGGCAGGATCTTTTAATCTGAAGCCGTTTCGTGTATCGTGTCGTCTCTGGAGATGAAAACTGATGGATCCGGACTATCGCCAAAAGCATCATCAGTCCAGCCCCTCGCTGCGAATCATCTGCTCATTCTCCGTGACAAGCAACTCCAGAAACTGAAATTTTACAAGGGAGCTGCAGGATACTAATGTGCACAGTGCCAGATAGCGCGTCGATCGTAAAGAGATGCGTAATGAGGACGTATCAAGATAGGCTGAGACTTTGAACATTCTCTGCAATTAATGAGATTGGTCAAGCGGTTAAAGCAGTTGCGAGCTCCTCATTGCCCATCGAGAGGTGCTGTTTAATTTAGTTAATGCCTTACACATATACCTTTCGTAACTAACATATTTCTTCGTTATCAGTCGAATGTAATTACAAATCATTCGCGCTAAAATATATACACTTTGCGTCAGAAGTTTGCGCTTACAATGAATATACGAATATTCTTTAATGATATGCGAACACGTATGGTCATCATGTAGTATAATTAACCGGCGTGAAATGGTAAGAAAAACAACTAGTAACTTTTACCTGATGTTCTTATGTATTATAGATTAATAAGTAACGATGGGGGACTGAGCGAACAATTATAACAGCAATTATACTTATATATATATATATATATATATATATATATATATATATATATAATATTAAATTATATTTTAAAAATATTTTACCTACGTACGACGTCGTTTCGAGCTTACGGCTCTTATCAGCGCAGGGAAATAAAAATCTCAGACGGTCACAGGGTGCGAAACTTGTTCACAGAGACACTTTGAATCTGTAAGCGTTCACTTAGTCGTAGAGGCAACGAGAGATTGCCACGCGATTACGGAGAAATTAAGTGATATTTACACTGAAAGTGGCGAATATAAATATCTAGACATAAAATAGAACTCAACCACGATATATATATATATATATATATATATATATATATATATATATATATATATATATATGTATATATGTGTGTGTGTGTGTGTTTGTGTGCTTGTGTATGTGTGTAGTAAAATTAACACGCATTAAATAAATTAACAATAAAAATCGTACAAATTAAAATATATGCATTTTATTTACAAACATCAGAAGATATTAAAGATTTAAAAGTTCATACAACTAGAGTTAAATCTAGAATATTTCGGTTAAATAAACTCAGCAAGTGGCAGACTCTTGCTGATTGTGTGTATTATTCTCACACGAACTTCTTTAAGTAGTGCTTATTTGACGCGACGAGTGTGTATGTTGTTCAAGCAGTTGAACGTCATTGTATGTTACTCTGGTGACTAGAGATTAAATGCTGGAGTTTTGCTTCTACATTCTACAGTGTGAGAAAAAAACTCCCAGTCGTTTGGCGCCACATATTCAACAGGTTATTTTTATACTCTTCGTTGAAATATTTGTAGCTCTTACTATTTACAGCAATATATATATATATATATATATATATATATACATATATATATATATATATGCACACCTTTTGTTGAATATGAAAGACAACTTATGTCTGGATATCCTTGTGTACATCCTTTCCATTTGTCGAATCAGGGTCTTTGTTTCGGTGGGGAATTGGCTCATGAAACTGTCATAACTGTAGGTGTCCAGAATACTGTAGGCCCATTAGGGTCAATCTTCAGGGGGATCAGGTAAATACCATGGTGTTAATTCTAATATTAAAAGGTAGTTTTGGCGGGAATTATGTTATTAATACGAAACTAAAAACATTTTAGAATTACATCACTCGTGTTAAAATTAATTCTGTTAAGGTTGTTTTTTTGGTTTTGATGTATAAGGCTTCTAATCTATATTTTTGTTTGCAATTGATATGTTCTAATATTGTTTGGTTTTCTACTAAGAGTTTTCGAAATTGAAAGCGGGGACAGGAATGTTTATTAGTAAGGTGATGACCTATAGCGCTGGTAGAGGACACATGCATTATTAAATACTTGGGACATCTACAATTTTGGCAGTTTCATCAACCAATTCTCAACCGAAACAAAAACCCTGATTCGGCAAATGGAAAGAACCCGCACAATGATACCCAGACTTAAGTTGTTTGTTATATTCAACAAAACTTGTATTAAAGAGAAAATGCTGCATATATATATATATATATATATATATATATATATATATATATATATATATATATATATATATATTGATGCTTCACTGAAAATATTCAATAAAGTCCAGAACAAAGTCAATAAAAACAAGCTCGACGAGCTCCGATTATAGGATACATAGCATTTATACGTATATTTGGAGAGTTTACCAAGATATTTTTTTCTTTTTCTTCTAAAAATTCATAATGAAAACATATTTAATTTTATTATTTATTTATTTTGTAAAGCTATAGTTCCTTATACGTGTTTCGCTACCTAGCCAGCGTCGTGCCACAGAGTTCACCATGGGAGATAAAACCTAAGATATTGATCTCAGTATCTGACAATACCCTACAGGATTTGACCCAGTTGAAATCACTTAAAGCAGTGAAGAAAAGAAAACAAGTTCAAAAGACAGCTCAAACAACCCGGTAATATGCGCCAATTCTGGAGCGATGGAGGTTATTCCGGCTTTGTATTGTGCACGGTTTGATTTGGTTTGATTTTTCGGGGGGGGGGGAGTTATATTGAGGTTAACTTAAGTATATGTATTCCGCCGGATTTAGTGGATTCCCCCTTTTTTCCTTTTTTTCCATTTTTGGATTGAACCGGACTTGATTCTTGTAGGGGCACATCAGAGCTACCACATATTGGTAAACTCTCCATATATATATATATATATATATATATATATATATATATATATATATATATATATATATATATATATATATAGCAATAATAAGGAGAATATTTTTTAAATATTTTGAAAACCTGGACAACGTAAATTATTTGCTTTTTAAAATAAATTATTTATTTACTTTAAAAACTTTTTTTAAAACTTGAGTACTTTCGATGATAAATATCTTTGTAAGAAGTATACGCATATTTTTTCCTCTCTTCTTTTTTCGTACAATCCTACCCGACTGAGACATATTTATCGCAGTCAAGTTGAAATGCGTCTTGATGTTATATATATATATATATATATATATATATATATATATATCCTTTTCTATTTTTAAAAATTTAGAACCGATTTTGTACAACATATGAATTCCCCCTTTCTGTTACTTTTAAGATTCCCTGAACACACACATACACGCACACACACATCTCTCTCTCTCTCTCTCTCTCTCTCTCTCTCTCTCTCTCTCTCTCTCTCTATATATATATATATATATATATATATATATATATATAAATGATGAGTATAACAATTGTGTAAAATACAATATCTATGAAGTCATCAATTGTTACAAAACAAGAAGAAATGTTATTATTTCTTTCTTCTTTAAACCATGGGTTTTCAAAGAATGGTATCTGATCATCAGAAAAGAGTAGACAGATAAGTTGGTAAAAGAGAAATTACCAGAATGTCAATATTTGAAAAGATATAAAAATAAAGACAATATAAAGTGTAATAAGAAAATGTAGAAAATATTGGCAAAAGTTCACCGTTGAAGGTTCGAAAATAGTTTGTAGAAGCAGATTCGAGGTGAAATAAAACCCGGTCCTATTTTTTGAAGAATATTTGCATATTTACATGATATATAATTTGTTTATTTCAGTATTATGCAACTTTGAGTGATTGGGCTTTCATATCAAGGGTTTCGTGGATTGTATCAAATTAGTGGTAACGAGCTTATTTCAAAACGCATATTATCACTTCATCAGGTGAAATACAATTGAATTTCAATTGCGAGGTCTTTGCAGACTGCTTTTTTATTTACTTTTCATTGTATTATTACAAACCCCCTAGAAATGATGCTGTATGAGTTTTAATATAAACAATGGAGAAGGGAGACTACTCTTAATTTGAAATTACTCTCTTTATATATAAGTAAGCTTTATATCATTTCTTTTCACACCGCGATTGGCTAATCTTATTTATGGCTTCCTTGCGTTAGTGATGAATGCAACCTTTTGTAAATAGTCTTGTTTATATACAATTTCATTATAGAGTTAATAATTGCATCATTAAGAATAAATGTGTTATGCAAACTATACTATGTGTATTATTAAAAATACTAAACGTATGCTTGTAAATAACACGCAAACGATGTAGGAGAATTTAATACAGCAATTTGTTATTATCTAAGATGGAATAACGCTGCCGTATGTTGGAAGGGGCGGCACAAAGTATCTTTTCCTGCCTTCAGAGAGTACAAAATCGACTTTGAAATCGAGTGGGGATAATCTCTTCTCTTCTCTACAAACTCTTTCTCAAAGAAGATACATTGTTAGTCTCTCTCTACTCTATCGTTATTTCCATGGAAGGTGTTCCGCTGAGCTATACTATTTGGTTCCCCCATTGTATGACATTCACAACAAGAATTCGTCTTTCCTTTCTCCCTCCATGTGCATTGGAACATACAAAAGTTCTAGTTCTACATATATATATATATATATATATATATATATATATATATATATATATATATATATATATATATATATATATATATATATATATTAGAGGTGAAAGATGAGAATAAAGAATTGTAAAGATACAATATTTATTAAAACATCAAAACTTCAGAGCAAGGAGCCTCATATCCTTAATCCATGGATTTTCAAAGATAAACTCTTCTCATCAGAGGATTTTTTTTATATATACCGAACTCTAACAGACAAACATCTTCCGAACCCTACGAAACGAACAATTCCAGCACCAAACTTATTACTAATGCACATACAAGATAAAATGACAGTTACTTATTACCATCGGACCATCAGCATCTTACAAAAATATTTGGATTCCCAAACAATTTAAGTATTGTTTTCCTTTTCAAACATTCATTTCCAAATAACAGCTGTTTTTATTTTATTTTTATTTTGTCCTGACGTGTTTTCAGATATCATCCACCCTGACTTTACGCTCTCACCTCAACATAAGACTCTTTACCTTTTGGCCCTTATTTTTGTTCTTTTTTTCTATTTTGTTTTACTTTATATAAAATTTAAATGTTGCCGATAATATTTACAACTACATTATCGGCTTTCCCTATCCTCTGATGAGAAGAGTTTATCTTTGAAAATCCATGGATTAAGGATATGAGGCTCCTTGCTCTGAAGTTTTGATGTTTTAATAAATATTATATCTTTACAATTCTTTCTTCTCATCTTTCACCTCTAAAATTAATTGCTCTATTCAATATATTGAGCTTTACATGATCACGATAGATTATTATTATTAAACGATAATTTAATTATCGTTATTTAATTCAACATTTAAATATATATATATACATATATATATATATATATATATATATATATATATATATATATAGAGAGAGAGAGAGAGAGATAGAGAGAGAGAGATAGAGAGAGATGCTTTGCAAGGGATGAAGGACATTATTGTGGCACTGCTTCCATGATAATTAAACTTGTGCGCCTTCAAATCTAATATCAATAATTTCTTGTCGTAACATCCTTATCATATCTTATCAAACATAGTTTATACTATCGATTAATGTTAATATTCCGATAGTGTTCCTCATCTTCCAGCTGATAATCATTCCGTTTCATAAACCATTATCCTCAAGTGGCTCTTGAGCTTGATAAGTCGTTATCTAATAGTAAAAAAAATACGTCAGATCTCATACAAAGATTCGAATAAAGACAAATATCGATTTTTTTAGGAGATCATTTCTTAGCATCTCGAGAAATCTGAAAGTGGGTCTTACTAAAAAAATGTAATGTTTAATACATATATTGCAGTATAAAAACAACTCATTTATTGTATTTATTTTAATTATTAGTCATTACTGCTTGCCTTTATCGTGCGGAAATAGTCCCTCGATAATGATCTGGAAACGTTTGGCTTCAAGGCAGCAGCATGATACTAATGTGGCGGTGCAAGATCTGAGATAGCGAGACAGTCATAAACAGATGTGTAATTAAGATGTATCCAGATGGGCCGATACTTTCAGCGATTAATGGGATTGACTGAGCGGTTAACGCAGTTACGAGATGCCGACGGCCCGTTGGGAGTTGGTGTTTAATTTAGGTAATAGCTACCAATTTAAAATATACATTTGGTAGCTAAAATATTTCTCGGTTATCAGTCGAATACAATTATACAATATTCATGTATGCATATTACTATACAGTTTCAATGATTAGTTCTTATTGCAATCCATAATTGCTGTGCTACATATTTCCAGGCAAGGCGTCATTGTCCGGTGGTATAACGCCAGATAATAGACATCAATATCGAAGGTTCGATCCTTGTCCTAGTTAGCCATTTTGATGACGGCTGTGAGCCAGAAACATATGGCCTTGGATTACTTTTGTTTACGTATACAATTAATATATATATATATATATATATATATATATATATATATATATATAATTATTTTTATTTACACTGACATGTACAAAATCTGCGACACTGGCATGTCGATGTTATCGATCAACAGCTATTACAAACTGAGATCTCATCAAGCAGAGTTAGAATCCAATCTTAACCCTAGACCGGTTAAAATTCTTTATATTACTACCCTGTGGTATTTTACCTGGATTATATATATATATATATATATATATATATATATATATATATATATATATATATTGTCTGTGTGTATTTAGGCAGCATTTTCTCATTTATGCAAACATTGTTTAAAATAACAGAATTCGTCTGTTTAATCATACCTTTTTTATTTTTTCGATTATTCTGATAGTCTTTTTTGTAGTAAAATCAAAAAAATAATAAATGTTCCATAGGTTTCACAATTTTCACGAACGTTTTCAATTTTTCGTCGAATCATCCTCAGGTGTGAAAAGCAAATGAACATAAAAGCTGGAGCAGGAAGAGAATTTAGAAAAAGACGGTGGAGAAACGCGCATAGAACGTTTTACGCATTGTTTCAGAAAGTCGTTGGCAGATTTAAAATCAGCAACCCTAAATGGCATCACCGAACAACATCGCATTACGTTAAGCATTTTAAAATTTAACCACTGGTTTTATGTGATGTTGTTGATTTTAGGTTGTTGTATTTTTATGTAGATAGCTTCGAGTATTTTTAATTTTTTAAAATTAGTTTCGAATATATAATTCTAGTGTTATTAACGAGAATTTGTCTTAGCTCAGAGGGAGGGCAGTTATGTTGGTAAATTGTGTTAGAGATTACAAGATGCATAGTGAGGCGGCGAAATAAAAATACTCGAATCTATCTATATAAACACAACATTCCAATGCATTATTTATTATAATTAAAAAAGCAACAAATAACAAGACCCCAAAGCATCAATGACCAGGTTCAGCTTGAGTCACCTAGACTTTGAGTTGGTGGAAATATTAGTAACACTTGCTAATTGAGTTTAACCAATAATCATTATGAAATCACAAGGATGAAATTCATTAGTGAACTTGCTTTGAATTTATTACTTATCCGCTGAAAAAAATTGATTCAAACGTCCCTTCGTAATTTGCATGAAAGCAATAATAAGAAATTCTAACTAACTTCATTATCATAATTCAGAATAAATGAACATATCATAATTCAATTTATTTTAAACTTATTTTTATTTAATTGTTTAAGATAAAATTTGATTATGTTCAAAAGGTAAAAGCCCAAAGTTAATCTATAAAAAACTATTTCTACGTGTCAAAAAACTTTTACAATGAAAAATGTTCTCACAATGGCTAAAAACACATAAATTCAGTAACATTTGAAATTTCAAGAATTTTTTTGTAAATCTTTTGGAATATAAATATTACTTTTTCGGAACTTTTTCAAAGATCTAAAAATATAGAATTAAAAAAATATATGTACATTTGACTAAAAAGTAAATAATTATCCAAAAATGTCTGTGCGATCAAAAAATGTCCGAGCGATCAGAATAGCAGCAATGAGTTCCCCGACAGAAAACTATGTAGGGAATATCATAATTGCTATAATATTTCATTTAATTAATTTCATCTAGTATTTTAAATTTTATCTAGAAGGTATGGACTTTTAATATAACATTATTAGAAAACCATCGATCAGATGTTTTTTGAATGATTTTTCTTAAATTATTTATAGTTTTATTAGAATAAATATAAACAGTTTATTAAAAAGGTACTTTTACAGTAATAATTGGTCTTAATAAGATTTAATTTCCTTATCTGATTTAAAAATTATGTTAACGGTCTTTAAATATCGGCGAATATGTTTCAGTTTTACGTTTTTATTTTGTTTAAATCAAAACATCTTAACTTTAATTGTGAAAATTACATTTTATTTTCCAAAGTGAAACTGGAAACTGAATGAATGTCTGTAAGTAACACTTCGATAACGTTGCATAGTGGATAGTGTGTGCGGGGAACATCGCGTGTGTTTAATTATTTATTATACTTTTGCCTTACCATACATTTGAAATTAATTGTTAGTAAACTTTAGAGCACTTTTGAAAATTTTCCAATTTTTTTGTTTTCAATATTAAAAAAATTAATTTCTTACGCTGTTGAGTACACATTCATGCGTAAACGACAGGTTAATTATAATTTTGAACTTATTAAAACAAAATTTTTTCAGCTCAAATATTTAACAACATCATTTGTGGTGTCACACAATCAACAAAAACATTTTCGCGCCTGCCACTCTAATATTAAAGAACCATAAATATTCTAAAATATTTATTTAAAACATTTTTTTGGGGTGGGGGTCCCCCTTTATACAAGTATATCCTCCTCAAGTATTTATTTCTAAATATCTTTCGAGGGGGTGGCTTTTAATACATGAAGATTTGCTAAGAATTTTAAAGCACCTTTAAATGGCATTCTATTTGACAGTTTAAATACTTCCTAATTTCTTTCACATGTCGAACACGAAGTAATACATTCATTATATCAATTATTAACAAAATATTATTAGAAAATTCAAATCTCTAAAAAGCGGAACTCTGGATTGTAACAAAAATGAAAATTGCCTAAGTCTAGAAAAATTTCTCCTTCAGTGACCAAGGACAGAAACGATAAAGTGAAGTATCAGAACAGATACTATACTTTTCAATATTTATTTGCACAAAAATACAAAATTATACAAAAATTGATACTATATTTTGCTCTTAGCCAAAAAGCCCAAGAAAGTAGGTAGCCGTTCTAGTTTATTTTTTGGGGGTTGCCAAGTGGATTTAAGGTTATTTACCGAGTTAAGTGATTTCTTTCGGGTGACTGTTTCCACATGGACTTAGGGTTAATGGTAAGATACATGGATGTTTTATTCCCCCACCCTACAATAAACAACACAATTTATATCCCTTTGCAAGAGAATATAGTTATATACTCTTAAAACGTTGTCCCGATAGCGATCGGCAAATGGGTGATCATTTTATGTAAAATTCATATGCAAAACTCTAAATTCTGAAATAATTGTTTTTCTTTCCCAACACGTAATCGCCTAAAAAGGATAATCTCATTTAAGTTTAGGGGAAGAAGTCTGAGGATATCTATCTACAAATTTATCAACTATTATTTATATATAACATGTTCAAATATCCTTTAAAGTCTTCCAGTACGATATAAACATTAATATCTTTACCGTAGAAAGTATTATTTATTTAGCGCAATAATTATATAAATATCTTTAAAATTTTCCACAAAAAGCATATATAAAAAGCCCACCGTTTCAATTTCATAGGGAACATGTTTGTTTTCACCGCTAAGAAAACAATACAAAATAAATAGAAAAAAGATGCACATATTTTGGGGTTAACATCTTCAACATACCCAAGAGTATACATTCTCAGTATAGCCACTTTTTCTTCATTTTCTTCATTAATAAAGAGCGTGTTAAATTTGGCATTTTTTTGGCTTTCTTTTATCTTAAAATGTGTGGCTTCAGTTTTGAGTTTGGCCTTTTTTGGCAATTTATCCTGAAAAAATTAGCTTCAAAACTCAATTATCACTTTTTAAAAATGTTTCTACTAAAAGTTACACAACAACTCTGTTTCAATGACACCAATATTTTTAATACTAACACATTCAGAATCAGCACATTGAGTTCTTTCGTTCTATCTTTCCATCCTTAAATCATATTTATAATTTAAAAAGTTATGTCGAGATAAATTGCATGATGAGCGTTACTCAATTGACATTTTTGACAATTTAAGCTGCTCAACCCTTCCATATATTAAACTCCTTTCGAGATTTCTATATCTTTAGATTCCTTTTCTGTTTGCTACATGTTGAATATAAAAATAAATATTTGTTTTAAATAAAGATAGTTATGGTTATTCATAGTCAGTAGGGGGCGTTATCCAACACGCTGATTACCACACATATTTAAAATAACTTATTTTCTACTGGACGAAATTCTAATTTCTTTATGTTCAAAAAATGCTTAGGACCAGTCAATTCTAGTGAAACAAACGCATCAAGTTTGGATGACAACTGAATTAATGACAAGCACAAGGATTGGTCACGATTGGGTAAATGTTGACTCTAAGCATATCATTCACACACTGCCGTGTGTGAATGATATACAGATGTGTAAAATAGTTTTTGCATAAACGTTCTGTTCATTATATTTACCAACCTTTTCACAGTAAAAGCTCGATGATTGTAAACATATAACCACAGTGTATATATATATATATATATATATATATATATATATATATATATATATATATATATATATATATATATATATATATATATATAAATAAACAAGATGGTGTTACATTCTCATGACACAGATTTTATTCACCTTACCAATCATAATATATATATATATATATATATATATATATATATATATATATATATATATATATATATATATATATATAATTGGAAAGGGGATATTACCGAGGACAAACAGACTGTACGGAAGACTGTACTGATGTTAGATGAAGAACAATGGATGACAATTGAATATACAGACTCGTTCGATGTTGCAATGGGATCACTGGGCTCTGCTGAAATGTTCAACCTGGTGGGTTTGCTGATTTTGCATAAACTCACAGAAAATAATACGATTTACATTAACGATATAGGACTGTACAGGGACGATGGGCTAGCTATAGTTAGAAGTACGAATAGCCCCAAAGCTGAAAGAATGAACAAAATATACATGCAGTTATAAAAGACTTAGGACTTGAGGTAAAAATCGCGACCGGGATTAAGATCACAAACTTCTTAGATGGGAATTATAAACCTTATATGAAAGATAATAACGACCCATTATATGTTAACCCAAAATAAAATCACCCACCTAGCGTAATAAAACACATCCCAATATCGATTAGCCACAAAATAAGCAACATATTTTACAATGAAGAAATCTTCAACAATAATAGAAATACACACAACAACGCATTAAGAAATAGCGGGTACACCAATACCAACATTGAATACCAAGATAGAAAGTATAGAAGCTCAAGAAGAAGAAACAGGCATCGAAACATAATCTAGTATACACCCCCATTTGATCTGCTAGTTAAATCTAATAAGTCACCGCTTATCAATGATCAAAAGCCACTCGAGAATAAAGGTTAATGAGTTTGTCAGGTGGACGGTGAGACAACACCGTGAGGATTGGAACCGATAGTTGTAAACTAAGCAACATTTTATTATTTAAGAAAACGGCTCAACAATAGCTTTATTTACTGACGTTGAAAACAAAACAAATTGTCCCCTCTGATATAAGACAGATTTTAGTTTATAATACGGAAATGTTTTCTGAAACTAATTTAAAAATAATGCTCTAATCTATCTTTATTAAAACCATACAACCTACAATAAATAACATTACGTATGGAACCAGTAACAACATATTCAAATGCTTAACCTAAATACAACTTATTCTGTGACGTTAATTATGGCGTCCTGGAATATAAATTGTAAACGTTCTTCTGGAATTTCATCGGTTTGTTCTTTTGACGTCTGACGGCTTCATATACTCGTTCTCGGCTGCGTTTTAGAAATTCTCCTCTTTTTCTTCTCTCTTTCTCTCTCTTTCTCTCTCTCTCTCTCTCTCTATATATATATATATATATATATACATATATATATATATATATATATATATATATATATATATATATATATATATATACATATATATATATATAGAGAGAGAGACAGACAGATAGACAGAGTATCTGCCTGACTCCTCGAGGATTTCCTACAACGTTATGGAAAAACAACAACGACGACGCACCCACACACACCCACATACACACACACACGCAATATATATATATATATATATATATATATATATATATATATATATATATATATATATATATACACGGCATAATCACATTGACTTATTTCCGTTAGATCACCGCAGTTAAGCAACGTTGAGCCTGGTCAGTACTAAACGGGTGATCATTTGAGAACACAAGGTGCTGTATTTGGCCTGGAGAGGATATTGCCACTACCAGGTTCTAACATGCCCACAAAAAAGTTAGGACAAATAAAGTATCTGCCTGACACCCTGAGGACATCCACGGACGTTATGGGAAACCAACAACAGCAACACACAAATATATATATATATATATATATATATATATATATATATATATATATATATATATATAACTTCTTTGTAAAATGGTAGGAAAAATCCCAGCAGAGTGCTCGATTAATTAAGAATTAAAGTTAAAAATTAAGAGCATAATATTTATTTATTCTGGTACAGAAAAATTAGTACAACATTCGTACCGTCGGTTTCAAGCACGGAAGGTCTTACCCATCCGGCTCTCTTCAGCTAAGAGAGCCGGATGGGTAAGACCTTCCGTGCTTGAAACCGACGGTACGAATGTTGTACTAATTTTTCTGTACCAGAATAAATATATATATATATATATATATATATATATATATATATGATTGCTGAAAAATAGTGTCGAGCACTGACTATTTCTCACTGAGTTATGAAAACATAGTAAGATTTAATATCTCAAGCAATGTCTGTGCTTGAAGCTTATTTAAGTGAAGCACGGCTTTGTATATAACCAACCTATATTCTAAGCGACTGCAATGCAGGCCTAAGAAAGAAGAGCAAGTCTACATCATTGGAAGCAACGGTCGCTGCAAGTATTATATATGTATAACTATTACATGTTTCAGAGCTTTTCTAGCAGCCGAACAAGAAATATTTTAAAGCATAGTTATTCTTGCCAAGAAAATTCTTTGATTGAAAAAACACTATCTGCTTATTAAGAATCTAAATTATTATTTACAACTAGAGGTCGCCCAATGCCCTTATTTTCGAAAATTACGTAGATTATAGAAAAATAAATCTGTTTAATATTGTAATTTAATATGTTCACGTTTATTTGAAAAGAAAAAAAAACAGATCAAATTCTTATGACCGGATTCGAACTCGGAACCTCGGTTTTTAAGTAGGGCGGTCTAACCTTTTGAGACACCGAGTCAAATATAATTAGCCACGCTTAGAGTTCGTTGTTCGTTTTCTCCCTCTTTATTTTCTCACTTGATCTATGTTTTCGTTCCCTTCCTCTCTATTTAAAATCGAATGTTGGTCAGTGGATTATAAGAAAGAGAGGAGAATTGCGAGTAATAGCAAAGAAAAACAAGCAAAGAGATTGTTACGCGAGTAATGGATAGTGACCGGCGATTACAATATCGATTTTTAAAAAAAATAAGTCTAATTCTAGATTATTGTTTTTTAAAATTATTTTTTTAGCTCTATCTCAATGATTCTGTGAGTTATACTATCCCATAAATGATAAAAGAGGTCATAACGTTTTAAGCGTCCCAAATTGTCTTTTCAATATCTGCTTATTTGCTTGATCTAAAGTACTCACCTCCCTTGCATTTGACCCCCTATCTACACAAGCGCCAACTATGTGTTCCGTTAGTAATTTACGGCAAATATTGACCCTGGTTGTTAAAACAAAAATGTGATTTTCATTCGATTTCATTTATTTTAATATTTAATCCTGCCTAATATTTTACTTATTGATCATAACTAAATGGATCAAGAACATTTTGTGCCTTCTCACTTTAACTTACTCAGAACGGGAATTATTCAAAATTCACCGTTTCGTTGGTTATTATTTCCCCTCTCTTCCCTTGTTGATAAGTTGTTGCTTAATATTCGACGAGAGAGAATAAGAGAGAGAGAAGGAGAAAAGAAAAGAGAGAAAGATATATATATATATATATATATATATATATATATATATATATATATATATATAGAGAGAGAGAGAGAGGGTCTGGTTTATGTATACAATATCGTCAGGCAGTACTTGTTCTCGTGAGACTATCGGTTAGCGCGCCGTGTTTAGTGACAGACGTAATGCGTTCAATCCTCAGCTAGGGCATTTGTTTACTCTGATTCTGTCCCAAAATCAAGGTAGGCGCGAGAGCGCTCTACCCCTTAATAGACTTCACGAATGGCCTATGCTGGACATCTCATTTCTTTGATCAATCATAACTCAGAAACCAATAAACCAAATTAGTTAAAACTTTGCACAACATTTTTATTTGATAGGTTCTATAAGTGTGTAGAATTTCAGCATCATTAGTCAAGGCAACGCAGAGATACAGAAAGTTCAATCATAAAATAATGTTATCTGTATGTACGTACGTACGTACGTACGTACGTATGTGCCATCCTGTATCTCATAAACTATTTGATGGATTCAACTGATTTTTGGCAGAGATAGACGTTCTAGGGTTTAGTTGATGGATTTTAATTTCAGTTTACCATATACCTTAGTTTTCCAGAAAATTCCAAAAAACCTTAAAAATGACCAGTATTCATACACTTTATTCTATATCTTATCGACTATTTGATGGATTCAGTTGATTTTTGGCAAAGATAGAGGTTCTAGTGTCTAGTTGATGCCATTTTAATTTTAGTTTACCATATACCTTGATTAGTCAAACTACCAACTACATCAGTTATGAGAAGGCTTTGTATTGAGGCATAGCCTTTACAAAAATAGTCACATTCCATGAAAAATTGCAGTATACTGAAATCATATGCCCTTTAATAGGGTTAATATGAAAATCCATATACACTAAATGTACAAAAGCAAAGCAATTCCCAAATTTTTACACTTTTATTGTCATTAAGGGTATGCGAGCACAACAGGGCTATGTATTTTACTGGTAGGAATTTTTCTTCAGCGCACCTCACACACTTCATCCACTCATGCATAGAGATTTATACTGTAGTGACGTGATAATGAAATTGTTTGGTTAATACGTAGCCATACCCTTAACAATAAAAGTGTAAAAGTTTGGGAATCTCCTTGCGTTTGTACATTTAGTGTATATGAATTTTCATCTTAACCTTATTATGGGCATATGATTTCAGTATACCGGCTTTTTTCATGGAATTAACTTAGATATTTCATTACACTGTTAAGCATATGTTTTGGTTTTATTGTAATTTACGGAATTCAAGATCCCCAGCTAGACCGGATACCTTTACCAGTTTAATATATTCGTGAATGTAAATACGCTATTGATTTTCAAAAAAAAAAAACCCTCTATACCTCTGGGATTGAACCATTGCAGGATCTTATTAACTTTTGGAAATTTAACTTCCCGCGCAGGAAGTATGCACCACAGCGCCTTTAGAATTCTAAAAGTTTTTAAAACTCCATCTTTTTTTAAATAAAATCTCTTCAAATAATGTTATTAATAATTAAAATAATAATACTATAGATAACACGATTGCATGTATAAGAGAAAATTTGGCAATACAAATAAGAAATGTATTGATTTATTAGAAACTTAAAAATAAATAAATATGCAAATGAGCAACATCGATATTTGTTTGAAAGATATGGAGATTCCTATATATATGATATTTGAAAATATTCTTGTATCATTAGAATAAAATAAACCTAGTCAGTTTTGATGTTAATATAGGTAGAATATATATGAAAAAACTACTTTCGCATTTATTCATTTATATATATATATATATATATATATATATATATATATATATATATATACACACATATATATGCTGTTTAAATCTACTTGTGATAGTTATTTGTTCCATATCGTATGCAATTTTATACGAGATCTATTAGGAGGCCATTGCCGCCTCCGATATGCGCTGTTTCTTTGAGGCGTCTCATTCTCCATCGGTCTTCTCTGTCTTATAACATGTGATTTGTTGCAGAAAATTATAAGGAGATTTTCAACATACTGAAAAGTTATAATGACTAAAATAGATGACGAATAACACTCTAGAAAACTGGAATAATGAAACATAAACATAAAAACACATATAGACAAACATAATAGAAATACTTAGTTTAACGATAATGAGAAAGAGAAGGGGAAGGAGATGAGAAAGGAAAAGAAAATGAAGAATAAAAAGGAAAAAACTAAGAAGGAAATGATCACTAGTACGACGAAACAAACTTAGTTTAAACAAAGTTAGTTTTGTTTCCTTAATATTCTGATTCTCCAGAATAGAAGACATCACACCAGGAAACGCATAAGTATTGGAATTCCGTATTGTTTCCCATTTAAGCTAAACCGACACGCGAAAATATCGGCTTCTAGGAGAATTCAAGAGAAAAAGAAATAACAAAGAAATGTACCATTGAACTTGTAAATGTGTAATATGAGTCTTGAGAAACTCAAAGCAGGACTGCAAAATAAGAACTTCATACATTCAATGATTCCATTTAAATCTGATGTGTGATGGAGTCTCGGTAATATGAGAGGCGCTAATTTCTTATAAGCCGTACAAAGCATGCTGGATGCATATTAACGTTTTGAAGCTAACATAAGTATCAAAATGCGCTTCTTGAATAACCATCTCAACCGGTTTCCTGCCAACTCTGTCAATATAAGTGACGAACAAGGTGAACGCTTTTCACCAAGATTTTAAGGAAATGGAAACCAGATATCAACTAAAAATAGGATGCTCGAATGATGGCAGACTATTTCTTAAGCATGAAACACGACAACTTAGATGCAAACTATTGACGCCAGTCACGAAACAGTAATCCCTACCAAAACATTCCCGTTCTTTTATAGAATAAAACCATGACCTCTACAGCAAATGTTGCAATAACTAAACCAAATACCAATATTTTTGTTTTCTTGTGTTTGCATATTTCTCATGTGTTGTTAAAAGAAAAGATCGTTGCGTTCGTCTATTTTGAGTTTATTTAATGTATCATTATGGTACAGAAAAGCTTTTATTGCCAGAAAAAAAACGCCGTTTCAAATTCTATTTCCTTGTCTAATTGTTGTCCCTTTTCAAAGTTGCATGACTTAAACAAATCACATATGTTCATCGTATGCTTCATGGACGACTAAATATATTCAGGTAATAAAGTATGTTAAAATATGGTGAAATAGTACTTAGTCGATGTAAAACAGTCATTTAATAAGTTATTATTGCTATTAAACTTTTTTAAATTTCAATTTATCGACATTAAGCTTCATCATAATTTCAATTCTTTCGCAAAATTTACCATTTTTAGAGAATTTTGGCAAAAAATGAAATTTTAAAAGCAGAAGAAAATTGGCGTGATGGGGCATAATGGTTGTTATTTTTAGAATCAGCATAATTCAATTGATCAAAAATAATCTCAAACAGAAACCAGCGAAAGACACACACATATTATTATTTTAGTTGTCATTTTCCCGTTTCGGTTACAAATGACCTTCTTCAGGTGCAAGTTTTTAGAACTTAGAAATTCTTATGGTGATCGTGGCACCCTATACGGAATTTTGAACTAAATTCTTTATTTAATCAACAATGGTAGATAGTTCTCGTTCCGTCACCCATGACCGGGTAGAAGTGTTAATTTATTACTCTTTGTTATTATTGTTATTCCTCTAGCGTGGATTTAAGCTTTAACATCTAGAAGACTATCACTTAGAACTGATTGTTAATCATCGCATTTCTCAGTTGTCATTCGAGTCCAAGTCGATTCACACATTCGTAGAAACACTGTGAAAACATCACCAATCTGAGAATAGTAGCCGGAATAATGCTAAATATCTTTGAACAATCCGAAACCTAGCAAGTAAAAGAAGAGTATTTTTTTACTATCGACAATAAAAAAGAGAAATTTGATAAAAGCACAAAAAATTGAAATGATAAAAGATACATCATAATCATCATAAGAAGAAGAAGAAGAAAGGGAGGAAGCAGAAGAAGAAGAAGAAGATGAAGAAGAAGAAAAAGAAAAAGAAGAAGAAAAAAGAACACTAACACGAGGACGACAAAGAAGAAGAAAATTAAAAGCGGGCCAAGAAGAAAAGAGAAGTAGAGGAAGACGAAGAAGACGAAAAAAATACGTGGAAAAAGAAGAAATAAAAAGTGGATGAACACAAATGGAGAAGAAGAAGAAGAAGAACAACAACAACAAGATGAATAATCTATCTATATAAAACTGAATGTCTGTATGTTCGTGTGTTTGTGTGTTTGTATGTGTGTGTCTTATAGAAAAAATGTTAGAGAATATAGATACAATATAAAAGTGTATTCTTATGTAAAATTCACAGAGTAAGTTGATGGGCGTATTCCCGAATCTATAAAGCCACCCCATAGGGGTCCATGGGGCAGATTTAATAAGTGTGGGTCCTTTTCAGTTATTTTTCATTATATTTTTTAGTAATTTTAAATTGCTAAGTCATATTGTAATTTAATTACGTAATAATTTGAAATAGCTTTTAATTTTATTTAAAGTTTCTTAGCGTCAATTCTATTTACATGGGGGGGGGGGTAAGAAACTGCGCCAATATCCGCCACTAGCCGCCACTGCCAGCCACTCTGTACGTACACAAATACATGCACATTTTATAATATCTTATATAAGAAAAGAATTCAATGTTGTCCTGCAAATAATACCTCAAGTTCATAAAACAATTTATGGTTCGGTCCCCCTCTTTCGGTTCAGTCCCTCTCTTTGGGTTCTGTCCTTCTCTTTGGGTCCGGTCTCCCTCTTTCTGTTCGGTCCCTCTCTTTCGGTTTAGGCACCCTCTTTCGGTTCGGTCTTCCTCTTTCGGTTCGGTCCCTCTCTTTGGGTTCGGTCCCCCTAATTCGGTTCGGTCCCCCACTTTCGGTTCTGTCCCCATGTTGGGGTTACACCCCCTAATTCGGTTCGATTCCCCTAATTCGATTCGGTCCCCCTCTTTTGGTTCGGTCCCTCTCTTTGGGTTTGGTCCCTCTCTTTCAGTTCGGTCACCCTCTTTCAGTTTGGTCCACCTCTTTCAGTTTGAATTCGGTCTCCCTCTTTCCGTTCGGTCCCTCTCTTTTGGTTCGGTCCTCCTCTTTAGGTTCGGTCCCCCTCTTTCGGTTCGGTCCCTCTCTTTAAGTTCGGTCCGCCTAATTCGGTTCGGTCCCCCTCTTTCGGTTCGGTCCTCCACTTTCTGTTCGGTCCCTCTCTTTGGGTCGGTCCTTCTCTTTGGGTTCAGTCTCCCTCTTTCCGTTCGATCCCTCTCTTTCGGCTCGGTCCCCCTCTTTGGGTTCGGTCTCCCCTCTTTCGTTTCCGTCCCTCTCTTTGGGTTCGGTCCCCCTAATTCGGTTCGGCCCCCATCGTTCGGTTCCGTCCTCTACTTTCGGTTCGGTCCCTCTCTTTGGGTTCGGTCCTTCTCTTTGGGTTGCGTCTTTCACTTTCATTTCGGTCCCTCTCTTTCCGTTCGGTCCCTCTAATTCGGCTCGGTCCCCCTCTTTCAATTCGGTCCCCCTCTTTCGGGTCAGACCCTCTCTTTGGGTTCTGTCCTTCTCTTTGGGTCCGGTCTCCCTCTTTCTGTTCGGTCCCTCTCTTTCTGTTCGGTCCCTCTCTTTGGGATCGGTCCTGCTAATTCGGTTCGGTCCCCCTCTTTGGGTTCGGTCCCTCTCTTTCGGTTCAGTCCCTCTCTTTGGGGTCAGTCGCCCTAATTCGGTTCGGTCCCCCACTTTCGATTCGGTCCCTCGCTTTGAGTTCGGTCCCTCTCTTTCCATTCGGTTCCTCTCTTTCCGTTCTGTCCTAATTTGGTTCGGTCCCTCTCTTTCCGTTCGGTCCCCCTCTTTCGGTTCAGTCCCTCGCTTTGTGTCCGGTCCCTCTCTTTGGGTTCGGTCCCCCCTAATTCGGTTCGGTCCCCGTTTTTGGTTCGGTCCCTCTCCTGGGGTTCGGTCCCCCTCTTTCGGTTCAGTCCCTCTCTTTCGGTTCGGTTCATCTCTTTCGATTCGGCCTCTCTCTTTTTGGGTTCGGTCCCCCTAATTCGGTTCGGTCCCACTCTTTGGGATCGGTCCCCCTAATTCGGTTCGGTCTCCTAATTCAGTTCGGTCCCCCTCTTCGGTTTGGTCCCTCTCTTTGGGTTCGGGCCCCCTAATTCAGTTCGGTCCCCCTTTTTCGGTCCGGTTCCCCTAATTAGGTTCAGTCCCTCTCTTTGGGTTCGGTCCCCCTTTTTCGGTTCGGTCTCCCCTCATTCGGTTCGGTCCCTCTCTTTGGGTTCGGTTCCGCTCTTTCGGTTCGGTCGTTCCCTTTCGTTTCCTCCTTCCTTCTCTCTCTCTCGTTTCGTTTCCTTCTCATTCTCTCTCGTTCCTTCTCTCCCTCTCTCTCTTTTCCCTCCCTCTTTCTCTCTACCTCTCTCGTTCCCTCCTTCACTCTTCCTTCCTTCTCTCTCTCGTTCCAACCTTCACTCTCTCGTTCCCTCCTTCTCTCTCTCTCGTTCCCTCCTTCTCTCTCTCTCTCGTTCCCTCCTTCTCTCTCCCTATTTTTCGGTTCTCCTCCATCTTTCGGCTCTCTCCCCCCCTCTCCCTCCTTCCCCCTCTCTATCTCTCCTGTTCTCTCTCTCGTCCCCCTCTCTCTCTGCTCTCCCCTCCTTCTCTCTTTCTAGCTATCTGTCTGTTTCTCTCTCTCTTTCTCTCTTTCTCTCTCTCTCTAATAAACCCTTTCTCTGGATTGGCTCTATTTTCTAAAGGATGCATTATTGCTATAAGGGATATTTTATGTCTATTTTATAATGATCTATTTATTTTGCTTATATGCTGATTATATTTGACCACTGATGGATAAATGTGAAAGCAACATGTTGGGAAGTTCATGCATCCTTTCTCTAGTTGTGAAACTGTGTGTCCTGATTATGACAGTTGGCTGCTGATAGAATCTACATAATGTCGTGTGATCACAATGTCTGGATCTGCTTGTAGCGTGTCTCCGTGCGAAAAATAAGCACAGGCTCTTTTCATATCACTATGCTAAATGCATCACAGCAAGTTAAACATGTGTCCGCTTCATCAGAGTACAGCGGCGTGCAACTGAAGTATTAGTAGCAAAGGAGGGAGGGAAGGAGAGAGAGAGAGAGAGAGAGAGAAAGAGAGAGAGAGAGAGAGAGAGAGAGAGAGAGAGAGAGAGAGAGAAACCTTCGCTGCTGTGTTTGGTCAGTGGCTGACAATAAGAAGTGGACATAATACCTCAAGTTCATTAAACAATTTTTTTTAATGAAATTTATTTGTTAGAGAATAGCCAAGGAAGGATGATGAAATTTATTTGTTAGATAATAGCCAAGGAAGAACGATAACTCACGTTTAAAAACACAATTTAGGTTTTTAAAACAAGGTTAGAGAATATACATAACATATAAAAGTGTATTCTTATGTAAAATTCACAGAGTAAGATGATAAGAGTATTCCCGAATCTATAAATCCACCCCTTAGGGGTCCATCGGGCACATATATATATATATATATATATATATATATATATATATATATATATATATGACACAGGCATGGTACTTGTGCAGTATATGACCCAGACATGTTACTTGTGCACTATATGAACCGGGGCATGGCACTTGTGCAGTATATGACCCGGACATGGTACTTATGCAGTATATGACCCGGGGACTGGCACCTGTGCATTATATGACCCAGACATTGTACTTGTGCAGTATATGACCCAGACATGGTACTTGTGATTTACATGACCCGGGGCATGGCACTTGTGCAGTATATAAACCAGGCATGGTACTTGTGCATTATATGACCCAGGCATGGTACTTGTGCAGTATATGACCCGTGGCATAGCACTTGTGCAGTATATAACCTAGGCATGGTATTTGTGCAGTATATGACCCGGGGACTGATACTTGTGCATTATATGACCCAGGCATGGCACTTGTTTTTTTGTTTTTTTTCTTCCAATTTTTTTTATTTCAACATTTTTTTTCTCTTCTGCTTATTATGATCATCAAAAGGAGGGTGAATGTCTATGTTTGTATGTTTTTTATCGTCCCGGGCAACGCTGGGTAGCCCTGCTAATAATAATAATAATAATAATAATAATAATAATAATAATAATAATAATAATAATAAGACATGGAAAAAAGAAAAAGAAGTAGAAGTGGATACAGAAGGAAGAACAAGAAGTGGAGGAAGAAGAAGAACACATGGAAAAAAGCAGTAGAAGTAGATGAAGAAAAAGAAAAAGAGAATTTGAGGAAAAAAGAAGAAAGAAGAAGAAGAAGAAGAGGAAGAAAAAGAAGAAGAAAACTAGAGGAAGAAGAAACTACAAAGCAACACAAATGAAACGTGGAGTTTAAAAACCTACATTTCGTTCGCTAAATGTTAAACATACTAGCAAAGAGGCAAGAAAAAAAAAGACTTCGATTTTGTTCGGTCGGCAACGAGTGATATCTTCCTCTTTGATACAACCTCTTCCGGTCTCGAGGCATTTTGGGATGTTATTTTCTTTTTTCTTTTTATTTCCCGTTCGCTGTTTATCTACTCGAGCCCGCCAGAATTATTTGCATACACATAATTTGCATTCGATACACCTTTCAAGACGAGCACGTAAAAGCAACAAAAAACAATTTAAATAAATAAAAAAAACAAGTACAAAAAGAAAATAACGAAAGGCATCGAAATTCTGATGATATAAAGATAAATACGGAGGAGAAGTATAAATATATACGTTTATACATTGTCTCCTGACGATTCCTGCATATACTCACGAATGCACACACACTCACACACACACACATATATATATATATATATATATATATATATATATATATATATATATATATATATATATATATATATATATAGCACATGTATTATATTTGCGTTGTGATGGGATACAGAACTCCCCTAAGTCACTAAATAAGTGAACTAGTCTGGACAATAAATACGACTACGAACACTAGTATTGGGGCATTCGATTGTATTCTGTTAAATCCTATTTAATTACCTGTAGTTACTATTGTATGTACAAGATATATACGTTGAAATAAACCGTACAATTTTAAGACCTTTACACTCTGGATTATTTAGTTATTCATAACTACTTACCAATTTATATCAATTTGTTTTTATACATGTTACTCCAATGATACTCGAGTGTTTATAAAGAGTGCTCAATAACAAGTTGAGATGTTTTTACTTTAAACAGCATTTCATTTTTTCTAAAGGTCTGCGGAAGTTGACTCTCGAAAGAGGGGACAACTGAAACATGTATGCACATATGTAACCGAAAATGTTTGTATAAATAAAAAAATATACTATATATATATATATATATATATTAATATAGTGACGTATACTATGATACTTGGTAGTTTGTGATAAATGTATTATGAATATCTCAATGAGAGACACCTCGGCTATATGAGGCAATTTTAACAATTTTAATAGTTTAATTTTTTTCATTTACGTATATAAATTTCGGAATGATCATCTGATAAAATAAAAACTAATTTACTAGCGTACAGTCTCCATCAAGTGTTCCCGTAATTACTTCTTTGTGAAATAATGCTAAGCGGTGTTTTGAGTTTTGTGGGAGGACTTAATGGTAAGCAGGAATATAGTTTGCTACTCTCTCTTTGGTTTACTTAGGTGGAAGAGGCTTACAGCGGAGACGAATAATAATGTTTTTGGTTTAGGTTGTAAAAATAAGTTAAAGTTCCAGGAAACACGATCGACGGTAGTAGTCGAGTGAAGTGATCTGTTTCGATGCGTTTGATGCAGTATTTTTATTGTCTATTCTAACTTATTTTGGATGGGAAAACAACTCTATTTTATATATATATTGACTTACATGAGTGATTTTCCACTGGAAGACTTGAGACTATAAGTTTTTTTTATATATATATATTTAAAAAAAAATTTTTTTTTTATATAGTTTTAATGGTTGAGAAACTTCCGAGACTATATATATATATATATATATATATATATATATATATATATATATATATATATATATATATATATATATATATATACAGTTAAGGGCGACTAATGATGCACTTTTCTGCATTGATCTGTATCACTTTGGAAGTGAACAATTATAATAGAATCATAACAAAGTAACAACCACTACAATCACTAATAAAGACAATTACATAAAATACATTAAATATTTAGGCGATAAAAAACCGTACACATTTCCAGGAAAGGCGTCATAGTTCGGAGCTAAAACGCAGGACTATTGACATCACCATCGAATGTTCGATCCTTGTCTAAGTTAGCCATGCTGATGACGGCTGTGAGCCAGAAACACGTGTTCATGGATTAGTTTTATGTATATATAAAATTAATAAAACTATATATATTAACAAAAATACGTCCTATAAAGTTGAAGGGCCACTAATAATGCATTCCTCTGCATTGATCTGTGTCACTTAGGCAGTGGATAATTTTAACAAAAGCGTAGCAAAGTTACAAACGCTACAACTGCCCAGATTATCAAGTGTGGCTTCGGTCCGCAATGGCAATTTGGGGAGGGGGTGGTTTTTTGAGTCCAAGGTGGAGTTAGAAACGCTGGGCAAGTAGTTCAGCCTTATCAGTTGCCGTGCAAACGACATCATTGTGGTTTGATAGTGGGGGAATCGTAGATTGGCCATTATTCACTACACTATTGTAGATTTTCCAAAAATCACGAGTACCTAGTTTCTGTGACTGAATGCATTTTTTTGTTAACTCATTATACCTTCTCTTCGTTTTGAATATCACGGCCTTGCAACTATTTATTGACTCTATAAACTTATGTCTATTAGTAGCTGACTTATGGCGGCCGAATTTACGGAATGCTCGTTGCCTCTCAGCAATGGCAGCTGCACATTCCGAGGTGAACCATTGAGGAGAGTGGGGCTTGCTAAAGAATTTTCGCATGGGGACATAGGCTTCAATGCCTGCTTTGACCCATTCAGTTAATTCTTTTTCACACTGGTAGACAGGGAGGAGAAGGTTTCCCTCCATGGGGCGTCACTGATGTGATCTCTGATTGACTCAAAATCAGCCTGCTTGTAGTATCTCGTTATTTTGAGCAACGGTTCATCAGCTTTTGGACGACTTTTTAGGGTGATATGTATCATTAGCACAATGTGATCAGCATTCCCGAGTGGGCTATGAGCTTTCGTCACACATGCCTCGGGCATTGAGGTTAAGAAAAGGTCTAGAAGTGAGGCTTGCTGGTCTACTCGATCGGGGATGCGGGTCGGAAAATCGACAGTCTGAGCTAAGGAGAAATTATACGTAGAGTTGCCGGCTGCGTCAGTAAGGCTGGAGAATCCCAACCAGTTGCGGTGGTGGGCATTAAAATCCCCAAATACATGTATCTGGGCATTCGAGTCAATTAAGAGGGCTCTATCTATGCTTTCAGAGACATAGTTTAGCAGAGTACAGTCCTGGGTGGACGGAGAACGGTATAAGAAATATAAGTAACTGACGCTGTGATGTAAAGTCAATCTAAAGCACATGTAATCTTGGTCATCTGGTTCTAACCTATGTTCTCTAGTCAGGGGGAGGGTGTTCCGAACATAAACCCCTAACCCGTGCATATGTTTGTCAGAGTCTTTACGGTAGAGTGGGAGGTAGTCAGTCATGTCAAAGTGGTGAGAGGAGATTGAGGATTGAAGGTTAGTTTCACTTAGGGCTAGGATATCCGGGGAGTTTATCAGGAGAAAACTTTCTACGTCGTTTATGTTTGTTCTAAGTCCTCGGATATTTGTGAATGCGAGCCTCAAGGGCGGAGGCGAATATGTTTTTTGTTAGGTGTCTGGTTTAGATTTGCTTTTATTTTTTTGTAATGACATGTTTGTTTTGATTATAGAGTGGGTTGGCCAAGATGGATCCTTGTTTTGTGCCAATAAGCTCACACAACCAGTCCATTAGTCACGGCCTGGTCCATGGGGGTTGTGACCTCGGGAAAGCCCACCGGAGATAATTGCAGGGTCCCTTTCCATGCGCGACATGGCACATACAACTACCCACGGTATTATGCAACTGATGATGGAGCAGCGGTTATTGGCGCTACCCAAGAGTTTGGACTCCTTGCTGTCAGTCGGAAACAGTAGCCAGACAAGCTGTCTTACCTGTACCATCAACCTGTCGGAACAAGAGAGACCCAGACTGATCATGTAAGACTTAGTGACGAAAAAACTTTCCCCAAGTTGCATAAATAGAGAGAAAGAGAACGGCGTTCATTGTCCTAGTAAGGAAACAAGGCTAGGCACTGGGTGTTTTGAGACGTTGAAGCGCTGGTACCTCTGCGCCTGGCTAATAGACAAAGCAGGAGTGCAAGGGCCAGCGAGAGGCAGAACCTATCTACTCCTTAAGCAATTGTAGGTTTGCAAACCGGATATTTTGTTCGAGATTCAAACTCTAGTAAGGTTGTCGATCAGGACTAAGGAGCCCTCCCTCCCCAACGGTTTACTGCCACGGCGTAAGTAGTTGGCAGAAAGGTTTTATTGTCAGAGATTTCCTTCTCTTAGATAGATAGCCTTACACGGTCTTACGGGTCCAACACTCCGAGAGGGGTATAAAAAAAAACTTCCATATACAATGTATATATATATATATATATATATATATATATATATATATATATATATATATATATATATATATATATATAAATATATATATATATAAATATATACATATATATATATATATATATAAATATATATATATATGTATATATATAAATATATACATATATATATATATATATATATATATATATATATATATATATATATATATATATATATATATATATATATATATGTACATATGTAGATAGAATAAAGAAGAAACAGAAAGTTGAAGATAGGTTTCCCTCTCGGAAGTAAGTACAAATAAGAGAAAGAAGAGAAAGAAGAGAAAGAGGAGAAAGACAGCCAAAACTTCGGGCCGGCGTGGGATTTCAAGAATTTCTTCAGTGGGAAATAGACAGGCCATGATACAGTATATATCAATAATTAAACACATTGAAGTCAAACACAGAAATAAAAACATTCATATAAGACACATTAAAATTCGGAGAATATTAGCAAGAAAAAAAGGACAAAATAAAGATTTTTTATCAAGGCAAGGGAGCAAAAACCCGGAGGAAAAGATTATTTAACTCATGAAAATAACAGTAAATTAAGTAATTATCTTTCTTTTTTATTTTAAAATAACACCCATAGCTTCAGTTGAAATTTTGGTTTCGAATTCCCGGTCGGTGGCAGATATAAAATATGTCTTAGCTACAGTCTGATATTTTGTCAAGAGAGTAAATTACGTTCCACACAATAGAATTTTAGTGTACCCGTATATATTATACACGTCGGCTTATATCGGATCATAATTAGAATGCTTACTAATGGACTGAGAAACCGGGGTTCAATCGTCGATGAAGTTTTAACAAACACTTATTGCTTCATTGTTCTGAGGAAATAGCATCAAAGACAATCTGGCAAAATGCACCGAAAATACTTGTTTTTGCAACAGTTAGCATAGACTTTGGTTAGAAATTTCTAACGAATAACGGTTGTCATAAGATATACCGACTAGAAGATGGTCGTCTTCAAGTCTAATTTAAACAAATAGTGTCGAACTGCCCTTTTGAATACTCAAGTCGTCTTAACTAATCTTCTGACCATTCCACTACTGTTTCTAATACTCTCATTGCGACGATAATCATTCAACTAACTATCTTTTTAACCCTTTCCTCGAGTGGGTCTGCGCCTTGATAAACGGTTAGCATCAGTACAAAATCCTATAGAAACAAAACGAATAAAATCGAACTATAATCAAAAATTTAAAAATATAACATCTAATAATCACCCATATGCTGGTTTTATACTCATCTGTAACGGTGATATCAGTTTAAAATTTTGAAAACAAAACGAATAGCATCGGGAGGATTACAGACTGTTTAACTATTACTCATGGGAAAGCATTTACATTTTTTGTCATACAATTTACTTGATGGATCAGTTATTATTGTATACATTTCTATGTATCTTCATCCGGGAAGTGTTACAAGTCCAGCCTCACAATATTCAGTCGTATTGGTACTGCCTGACGACCATCGTTAATTACGGAATACAATTAAGGGCAAGCGAGATATAACTCAGGCTTAAAAAAAGTGTTAGACAACTTTGAAAATTGTATTTAAAAAAAAAAGAAAGAAACACGATCCGATTCATCCTCAAACTGAACTTTATTCAATATTATTTTTTAAAAACAAAACAAAAATTGATTAACAAATAATAGTTTAGGTGCGTGTTGTTGGTACATTCAAGTCAATAAATATCAGGTTGTTTCATGGATTTTAAAGACTAAAATTCGTTCATTATTTTGATTGGTAACAATTTGAAAACAATTCTCATTACATATTTATTAAAACAAAACATACAAAGTCAAGTACTGTCACTTATAAATGTTTAAATTACACTATCAACATATTTGTTGTGTACAGATATTATTGATTACGATGAATGTAATTACATTTGTTCGTATTCAGTTGCCTCCCCACGAGGTCGCAGTTGGAAATAAGGTCGTTTTTATGTGGGAAAATCCAGCTCTTTAAAAGGGGCACTCTTGATTGGAACACACATTTAAATTGCCTCAGTTTATAAGAGTTTGATATTCACTGATCGAAGATAAAGTTTAGTATCAGAACATATACTACACTTTAAATTGTTTATTTGCAAAAAATATAAAAATGCAATTTAAATGTCAAATCAATTAAACACAAGGACATCAAAAATGTTGGGATGGAGATGTTGTTGGTAATCTTCTGTCTACAATTTTTTGTCTATCTCAATATTAATTAGAATAATTACAGTCATCAAAATATCACATTTACTCTCGGGGTCCAACCTATCTAAAATATCCTTAATGTGTTGAAAATTTAAAATTTATTTTTGAATATATATATATATAAAAGCAAGCAACTGGTTAGTAACACCCTATTGTTTCATTTCTAAAGAATAGACTGATCACTGTTTTCAGGTTTGTTTAGAACTAAAAAAACATGTAGATCTCTAAATGTGAATAAAAAGAAGTACGCATGGAGTTTTGGAGTAGATTGTGCCCTTAATTTTATCCTACCCAAAAGGCTAAGGAACTGTAATTATGAATTTAAAAAAAACTCTAATTAAACCAACAAATTAAAGAAACAAACGATTAGCAACTAAAAAAAAACGCTAAATAATATAAAACTGATTAAATGATGCATTTTATAAGTGTTATACAAATGTAAAACTATTTAAAACATAATTTTACCATTTAACTTAGTTTAACTTGTATTTCTTGTCCTCAAATAAAATACTTTTTAAAGTGTTCAGAATGTAACGTAAATTTAATGTTTTAATCCTTGTCTTTTTTCTAGCACGAAACATATTTGAACTGTTCTAGATATTTTTTTACACACATAAACTTTTGGACACAAAAATAAACTTAGAACGTTCTTTTTATACAAAAAGGAAAACGTTTTAATGGAATTTTTAGTCGATATTATTTCATGACAGTCAATGTGTTAGCATAAAAGTTCAATTTTATATAGGTTCAAAAGTAAATTAAAATCTTGTATCAAGACAAAAACGTTTTATGTTATGCAGACTAATGTAAAAACATTTCAGATTTCAGGAAAAGCAAGTATATGTTTTTATTTAAAATGTTTCTATAAAAAAAGATTTGTCAACCATTTTTAATTTTAGTTTATGAGTTTATTTTTATAGTTTTCCATTCAGATTACTTTTTTGATTCTTAGCCTTTTGGCTAAGAACAAAGTGTAGTATCTATTCCGATGGATACTACACCCCATAGACTGTATGAGATAGTTTTTAATTCTGAATATGACTTCGTTTGGTTTACAAGTCATTTTTCATTTAGATGTGAAACACTAACTTGGTCAGTTTTCATGATAAATCAATAAATCGTGGATTTTAACTTGTTTTCAGTGTCAATCTTTCGCATGAAAAGGGTTACCAGTGATGCCAAATAAACCCTTTTATCATATCTAGGTGTACCTGCAGTTTCTGCAGATCGTAGCATTGACCCAATACTTTTATTTAAGAGTTTTCTCGTGGTCTCACAGATGGGTGATCTAAGGCTGGATCATCCCATATCCTATGAACTTTATCTCTACCCGATGTCTTTGTTTGAAGGAACGTGCATCTGATGTCAAGCAGACACACCACATCTGGCAGCAGCTCTCACAAATTATGTTGAAACAAAATTGGACAGTGCTGTGACATAAACCGTTCCAGTCACAGAGCACAATGTACTAGACGGAGGATCTCTTCTCCACCGTCTGAAATGGAAGGAGGGAAGTACCTATAGCTCGATTGCAAATGATTATGTCTCATTTACTGTATAACAGTATGGGAGAGCAACTGTCATGTTTGATGGTTATGAAGTTTCACCAAGGATAAATGACTGTACTCATCAGTGGCGAAGTCGAAAGCTGAATGCAAGAAAGGTGAACATTACCGAGGTAACACAATTTGCTGGGAAAAAAAGGAGGATTTCTTGTCAAATGTGGAAAACAACCAGGCGCTGATCCAGACGATCATGGAACGAATCCGGCAGAAAGGCTGTGACGTTATTCAAGCGGAAGGCGATGCCGATGTTGAGATTGCAAAGGCATCCATCAAAATGTCTGCTTTCAAATCAACCACCCTCATCAGAGAAGACACACACCTTCTCTTGCTCTTCCGTGCATATGTTTCTAAACGTACTACATTTTATTTAAGGCGAAATCCTACATCTACAATATCAAGGTTCTCAAGCAGGTGCTTGGCGAAGCAGTTTGTAATAATCTGTTGTTCCTGCATGCCTTTACGGGATGCGATTCGGTGTCTAGAGTATTCAGAATAGGACACACAGGGTATCAACAAATCGTCAAAAGAGAAAAGACAATGACAGACTGTTCAAAAGCATTTTCTCTATCAAAGCAAAGCCAGGATGTTGTGGAAACCAATGATCGTAAGCCAATAGTAGCTTTGTTCAATGCGAATAGACAAAAACTTCCTGGCATCTATTAGATATGCTATCAGTAATTTGTATTACTGAAGCGTAGTATAAGAAACACAAGGCAAACAAAAGATGAAAGGAAAATAATTCCTTATCGTAATCTCAGTTGTGCAGTACTTCAATTTGTTATTGACTTTTATTCCATTTATTGAGAACAATATAGATAATGCCATTAAGAAACAATAATTAAACGTATTTTGTGCATCTATTTTATTCAAGGACCGGTTTTAATTTGAGTAAATTATCTTTTGGTGTAACACCGGAATAATGGCAGTCTTCGCAATTTATGTAATCTTTAACTCATTTTCCTGAAAATGTTTGGAAGAAAAGTAATTTTTGTTTATGATAATTTGCAACTTTCAAAATGCAACGTCTGTTATAGTTCCAAAATCGACCGACATTATCCACACATTTATCGATGTTATCATCTACTAAGTACATAGGGTTTTCTAAATGTTTCCCCTGCATGCTAACTCGATATCTATGCTTTGACTCTTAATTAGAATAAAAAATTATGGATTACTCCTTGCACATAAATAAATGCTTTCGTTAAATTAAAAACGTTAGAACACAAATGCGAGATTTTATATTTACTTACACTGCAAAATGAGACATCATATTTTTTTGGCAATTTACATAGTGAATATTCGTGAATTAGAGCCTTTTCATATTTGTCACTATCAAAACGAATCTTATCTTGCTAATTGAGCATTATGGTCAATTTTACTTCTCGAGATTAGCATATATAATATCTATCTATCTATCTATCTATCTATCTATCTATCTATCTATTAATATATATATATATATATATATATATATATATATATATATATATATATATATATACACATATATATAGGAAATGAAAAAGAAAAAAAGACAAAGAGATATTTTTTGTATATATTCATCAACGTTTCTTCTTTATTGTAAGACTTCCTTAGGATGATAATTTGAAGAAATATGTCATGCAAGTACATCGAAATTTTGGGTTGACATGATGGAGTGATAAAGGAAAAGTAGTAGTGAGTGCTGGAGGAGAGTCCAGGCTGCGAGAAGTCAATGGTGCCGAAGAATGAAATGAATATGGAAAGCTTTGAGTAGGTACCATTAAGGCAGTAGTGAAATAGGGAGGGGTGAAAGTATTAGTGAATTTGCCTCAGGATGGGAGAGATGAAAAAAGAGGGGCTGAGATTTTTGTCGTGGTGAGTTGTGGTATGGATTTTGAGAGGCTGGGGAAAGAGGAGGGAAGGGGGAAACTCTGTGTGTTTAGCATGCAGGTGGTATCATAGTTTTAGAAAAAGATTTGAAGAAATGAAGATAAATTAAAAATGGATGGGGTTGGGTAAGAGTATGAAGGAAATAGTCAAACGGGTGGGAGAGGTGAGAGGGGAGAGGGAAGTTTTTGTTGTGATCAGGTGTTAAAATTATTTTTTGAGGCTGGAGGGAGGGAGGAAGGAGTATTGACCAGGTGTCTATGTCAGGAATGTGTGAGTATAAGTGTGTTTGAAAGAATGTGTAGAAGTGTGTGGTGAGCATGAGAAGAAATAAAAATGATTTTAATTTTGGGGAGTGATAAGTAAAATGTGGTTTAGTTCAGGATGTGTTGATGGTTTGAGAGTAAATTGAAAGCAAAAGGGGTTTAAATATTTAAATATTTGTAAAGATGTGTTAATTGTGTTAATTTCTAAGGCTGTTATTTGTGGTTAAGTAGTTTTGATTCATGAGTATGTGAATGAATATATATCAGTACGTGAGTGTGTATGCGGGATGTTGTATGCAAGTGAGAACGATATATATATATATATATATATATATATATATAGAAAGAGAGAAAGAGACAGACAGACAGAGCGATTAAAATAAAAATAGTTTGAGTTTCCGACAACTGTTTCAGAACCTCCTCGGTTTCTCTTCACGGATATACGGAGGAGCAAAGATTATATTAACAAATACATAATTAAAAAAATAAAAAACAAACAAACAAATTACATTTAAAATTATCTTGACGACACAACCCTTTGCGTAAGATGACATCCTAACGTTTACCTCTTCGAGGCTGCACGACACTTATGAAAGTCGGTCAAATTAAACTATAGGCAGGACAGGCCCGAAGCGGCTACTTTCCCATTACTTTAAGACATGCACACACACCCATACATACCCCCCCCCACACACATACACCCACCCACGATTATACACATACACACACTTATATATATATATATATATATATATATATATATATATATATATATAATTACTAACCAAGTATATAAATATAATTACCAACCAAGTTGAAAATAACAACATCTAATTTTAATAAATTGCTAAATATATGTCAAAACATTTTTTAAACTATTAATTGCAACGATACTCTACTAAAAAGTAAGTTGATCTAAAGATAATATTATTGTATTTATTTTAAAATTTAGAAACCAAGTTTCTACTACCGGCTAGTTATTATTCTAATCTCGGTTATTATGATAAACTACTTAATACTTTGCTATTCATAATAATTTTGGGTTATGTTTTAAGGAATTTTAATTAGTACTAATAATATGGTCAACTCGCTAGTTATTTTCCATTGTCTCGGGGTCCATTCTGTCGCTCTATATGCCCATCTGTTGTCTGTACATCTCAATAGGTGACCTGCCCATCTATGTTTAGTTATTCGCCTGTTTTACCATTCGTGTATATATATACACACACACACACACACACACACACACACACATATATATATATATATATATATATATATATATATATATAAGAACGTATCTGTGTTACTTGCCCATGGCGATGTCTGATGGCTTACATGCATTTGGGCTTCAAATTACAGTTGCAAACACTCACCTGTTTTAAGCCGCTACGAAAAGCAATGGTACAGCGAAACAGCATTCTATGGGTAAACAAATATTAATATAGAGTAAAACAGTCCGTGTGATTAAACATGTTCAGTATTTCAAGTTTAAATTCGAATCCCGATCGCTAGTATATTAGTCAGCATTCTTAATCTAAGGCTTCCTTTTTACACTACGAAACAAAAATATCACAATGTTATTGCTCCGGAGAACTCTATTTAATTACAAAGAATAATGCTTTTACGATAAGGGGAAACCGTTATTTCTTACGTTCAAATAACTCATCCCACAGTATATATATATATATATATATATATATATATATATATATATATATATATATATATATATATGTGTGTATGTGTGTGTGTGTGTGTAAAGGAGTAAGGCTACAAACATCTGTAAAATTATTTTTCAACATTTATCTATTATTCTGTTATTTTATCATTTTATCATTTTATATAACACGTTTCAAGCGTGGTCCGCTCTCATCAGATATGTAAATCCATTTGAAGAAATATCTATCGATTTGAAAGAGTGTTGTTTCATTTGAGGAAATGTGTTAAACAATAACACATTTCCTCAAAGAAGAAACGCTAGATCACGCTTTCTTTCTAATACTGTGAACTTCGGTGGTTGTGGGGGTATGTCAATGACGTGACGGTTCGTATCAATTTCGAGCAACCTCTGCCGCTAAACCTATCCTATATACTCGACAAAGTCGGACCGTTCTGGGACGAGGACAGACAGATTGGTGGTTCTCGCATCCTGCCGAAAATGGAGGACGTCACGTCTGAGAGATGAAAAATGTGTTTAATGTTGCGATGATCAGGAACTGATCGCGTTCTTAAAGCATCAGATGAAAGTCAAGATCAGATGTGATAGAAAAATATTACATTCCTCGTGTTGGAAAAAATAGTAGATACAAGTAGCGACCTTGCGTGTACTAAAATGAGTCAAGTGTAAGTACGTGTGTTCGGCTCGAGCATGGCGCGTGCGGTTTCTGTTCCTGTTATAACCAAGTCTTTCGGATAAGTTTAGCCTCTTAGCTAATCGAGTTAATGAGCTACACCCACTCCTAGTAATAGAAATCCTCCAAGGTGCCCACTCCCCACTTTCAATTTTTTTGTCCTTGGCCTTCCCTTAATTGTTTTTATTTTGGAAGGACACCACTCACTCTTCAACCCCATCCCCCTTTTTTCTTTTCTCTCCCATTTAGATCGCACTCCCATTGAGAAAACTGCCTGCTTGATTTCGGTTCTTAACAAACCGGAAAACCATGGGCGATCTATTTTTATGTAATGCTAGGGAGGGTGTTACTAACCGGTTCTTTTTCCCACTATCCGTTATAATCCAATGTATTTCTGTATATATAACCATATTTATGAAAAATAAAAATTTCAAACACTTAGGGACATTTTAAGTATTACGGGCCATAGAGTAAATGTGGTTTTTGGTGACTGAGATGATTCTTATTAAGAGTAGGTTAGACATGTTTTATTACTTTAGACCAAGGATGACCAACGACACTCATATTTTTATGACATTGTGTCTAATTTGTGTTGAATGTACACCTTTATATTTCTGCAATAAATAATTCAAAGTGTAGTATCTGCGCACAGCGTCCCAGCGACATCTGACGTTTTACTATCGACGAAAACATTGCGTAGATATAAGAAATACAATGCAAAATTACAACTATGATTACAGAATATTAATTTATTAGAAACTGTTTATAAACTAAATATGCAAGTTAAGAAGACGAAACGATAGTTGTATTTTGTGTCTGCTATATATACGGTATTAGAAAGTCTTATGCTGTATCATTGAATTAAATAGGCACAACTTGTTTTGACATTAATATAGTTATAAAAAATGGAAAAACACTTTTCCGTGCATTCATTTGTATAAATAAATGCGATACTTATATATATATATATATATATATATATATATATATATATATATATATATATATATATATATACATGCACATGAAGAGTTCATTAATTTGTGTCCCTTCATGAAATATATTCCGTGTTTATAACAAGCTATATGTTGATATTATTTATTTATGTTAGTTGTTTGTTTAAGCGTGTTTTTTTTCAGGTGGCTTTACTTTGAAAATATGTTTATAATCCACAGTGTGAGTTGGAGTACATGTACGCACATTACCTACACATACTAATGCCGTAAAATACCCCCTAACGTTTCAACGAACTTGTGGCAATCCTATATATATATATATATATATATATATATATATATATATATATATATATAAAATTAAATATTACATTTTTCATTTTCCAATTCTGTTTTTGTTAATCATTGTTTTTTGGTCGGGTCTTACTTCATATTTCTACTTCATCACGTTTTTTCTATACATACGTCGGACCAGGAAGTTATGGTCTGCAACACCCCTACCATCAGCTCGTACGAACCCTTAATTGGAAATTATAAGATTCAACACCGAGTAAGTCTCCCGAACTTTATGTGTGATTTTGCTTTTTCCATGGTTTTATTATTAATTTGCATACACCCTGAATAGGCTATTCACTGTGATATATTCCATTGATAGCAAGAAAATTTCCAGCCTGGACAACTTTTTCATTTTGATTGTGGACTACCAATCACCACCTGGATTGTTTTAATCGACTGCTTTGACATTTTTCTTCAAATTGTTTTAAACTTTAAACTTTATGACTTGGATGATCTATATAAGTTAAACAGAAAAGTGCGCTTTTGGCCGATATATTTGATGTTTTATATGTATCTTTATGTTATTGTTATATGTATATTTATGTATTTTTTAATATATTTTTATATATTTTCAAAGCTTAATTTTTATTACCTGCAGTAATGTCATTGCGGTAATGGTCCTCGGAGGAGAACATTTTCTTGGAAAACTCATGAGTTAAGGACGCAGTATCACTTCTTGTTTTTAAACCTTAATAAAATGTGATTAATTTCTCATTTTATTATGTCATTCAATTAATATTATTGCTCTATACACGATATTGAGCTTTGTTTTTTATCCTGATAGTCTGCTGGCTGAAGATATCATTTATATATTTAAAGTATTATCTTATTCTCTCGCTCCCCCTCTCTATCTATATATATATATATAATATTAAATTATATTTTTAATATTTTACCTACGTACGTCGTTTCAAGCTTACGGCTCTCATCAGCGAAGGAAAATAACAATCTCAGACGGTAACAGGGCACGAACCCGGTTCACCGAGATACCTTGAATCTCTAGACGTCCGCTTAGACCCACAGGAGAATGTAACGTGATATCGGAGAAATTAAGTTATATTTAACATTGACAGCAGCGAATGTACACATTATGACATTCAATACAACTCGACGACAGAGTCGGAGTATTGCACCGGGGCTTCAGGTGAATGTCTATTTTCAATCTTTCCAACAGTCTCTTACTTTAATTTTACGTAAAGGAGCTTCTAATAATATTAAATTATATAAATATTATATATATATATATATATATATATATATATATATATATATATATATATATATATATACATATATATATATATATTCATATACATATATATATATATATATATATATATATATATATATCACTTATTTTGTAAAATAGTAAGAAAAATTCCAGCAGAGTGCTCAATTAATTGAAAAAATAAAAATTAACAGCGTAATATTCATTTATTATTCGGTACAGAAAATCAGTACACCATCAGTACCATTGGTTTCAAACTCAGAAGGTCTTAAGTTCCCGGATGTATGTATATATATATATATATATATATATATATATATATATATATATATATATATATATATATATATATATACATATATATATATATACATACACACACATATATATATATATATATATATATATATATATATATATATATATATAATAAATATTTGTTATTGTTTATTATCTATGTACGTATACGTTTCGTCCTTTTTCAATCGGGACTCATCAGCATAGAGATATGACTATTCACTACCGGTCATGCGACTCGAAACCCCGGACCTCAAGTATTTTTCAACTCCAGTCCGACGTCGCTAATCGCTGGGCCAATTGTAAACAGCGAATAAACTATGATAATTCTAACACTTTAACGGCGGCTTTGACGTCGAGGCATTCTACTTCTATTAAGGGAAGGAATGATGCATTATAAGCAAGTGACGTCATGCTGTGTTAATACTACCAATTACAGTGCTCTACTTTCAAGGAGCGACAAATAATAAATATTTGTTATTGTTTATTATCTATGTACGTATACGTTTCGTCCTTTTTTAATCGGGACTCATCAGCATAGAGATATGACAATTCAATACCGCGACTCGAAACCCCGGACCTCAAGTATTTTTCAACTCCAGTCCGACGTCGCTAATCGCTGGGCCAATTGTAAACAGCGAATTAACCAAGATAATTTTAACACTTTAACTTTATATATATATATATATATATATATATATATATATATATTTAAGATGATTTAATGGATCAGAACATTCCAATTGTTCAAAGAATTAGAACAACAAGTCTAGTATGGCGTACGGTCGTTTCCAAAACATTCTGGAAATACTTTAATTTTAATTTTTTGAATTTTCAAATTAAAAATTTTTTTTTTACAAAGCCACTCCAGAACGTCGCTTCATCAGCGCCTTTAGTAGCACATCTTACAGAAAATTCAAGGAAAAAAATTACAAGTTCGTCGTAGGGGAACATCTATTGACAGGAGGAGATGCAGGGACAAATACTAGAAAAAGTAATAAGTTACAAATATAAAATAAAACTATAAAGATAAATCGATAATAATAATGATAAAAAGACATTATAAACATTATCCAAATTATAAAGATAAAATGAAAATCAAAATAAAAATAAAATAAGGAATAAAATAAAGTAAGATATAATGTAAAATATAAAAATAATAATAGAGTATATAAAGGAAAAGAAAGGATTAGAGATAAAAATAAAAAATAATATATACAATGAAAAAGAAAGAAAAAACTATAAAAAAATAATAATATAAAAAATTATAGAATTATAAATAAACAAAAAACAAAAATATATAACAAATTAAAATAAAAGGAAGTATAGTAGGGTAAAATAAAATAAAGTAAAAAGATAATAAAACAATAAATAATAAAAATAAAAATAAAAAATAAAATATAGAAAAATGAAAAAAAATAAAAAAAATAAAAAAAAAAAAAAAAAAATAAAAAAAAAATAAAAACATAAAAAATAAAAACATAACAAATAAAATATAAAAAAATATAATAAGAAATAAGAAATAAAATTAAGTATAATACTAGAAATATAGGGAAATAAAAATATATATGTATATATATATGTATATATATATATAAAGAATATATATATATATATATATTTATATATATATATATACGTGCAGGTATACATATATATCATGATAATGGCAAGCAACTACAGATTCACCGTTGTTTTTTTTAAAGCAAAGTACGTTAAAATAAACACACATCTTTAATCGATTTGGATGAAATGCGTAGAAAATATGGACAGAATAAACAACACAAAATAATTTTTTAAATATTTATCAACAAAGATGAGTTTTCTACTTGTCATTTTAAACGTTAGTTTTGGAATTTTTGTCATTTTAAACGTTAGTTTTGGAATTTTTTACATTTTATGTTTGTACAATTTAAAGAAAACCGAATCTTCCAAAATGCCCCTTTCTTTCCGGAATGGATCTGGATGGAAGTAGTGCAACGCGCCAGAAATAAAATGAAGGATTGGGTCGACAGAGATAAGAACGGAATTTTGTTCGTTTTCCTTTTTCTTTTTTTTTGGGGGGGGGGGGGCGTTTAAGTTTTGGGTTAGGGGGCGTTTACGAAAAGGCGGTAACTTTGCATTTGATTTGTCAACTATTTGGTTTTTTTTTGTCTTTAAGCCCTTTCACCTGTCGAAATAATTGATCAGATGGTGAACGTCGCGGAGACAAGTATTTCGGTGATTTCAACCTAACAACATCGCCCCTATAATTTCTGAAAAGTCCGGGGTCCTTTTTTTTTTCTCAGAAAATGTCTTTGTCAGAGTGTCCGCCCAGATATTTAGCTATGTTTAGCGTAGAGGGCAAAAGGCGTCGAGAAGAGAGGTGGGCGGTCATATACACGCGCGTGCACACACCCGCATACACTTAAGTACAATTGACAGAAATCCACACGCATAATCGCGGAGAGTGCAATGCACATACGCTCACAACTACACAAACATACACGTATGTGCGCTCACATACACACATACACACATACACTGATTGAGGCATTGACTCCTACATATGCGCGAACACTTGCGCGATCATAAACATACACGTAGACGTACAACGAATACACACATACACAACAACACATCAGAAATGCAAAAATGGACGGATTGAATTAAACCAAAGGTCCCGATCAAGTTTTCGCTTACTTCATCATTCTTTCATAGACTTGCACATTATACTATGGACAGATATATATTTCGACCGCCCCATATATATATATATATATATATATATATATATATATATATATATATATATATATATGAATAATATATATAATAATACTTAGAAAAATTGATAATAAAATAAAGTAATAAGAAATATAGTAATCAAAGAAAATGATAATAATATTAATAATAATAATAATAATAATAATAAGAATGATAATAATTCGAAACAGGAAAATTAGTATCTATATACATGTGGACAGACACACACACACGCACATATATATATATATACATATATATATATATAAATACATATACATATACATAGTACATGTGTTATATTTGTGCCTATAGATGTTTATCCATTGAAACTCTAGTGTTTATAATAGAATATATATATATATATATATATATATATATATATATATATATATATATATATATATATATATATATATATACATAATGTTTATAATAGAATATATATATAGATACAAGAAAAATAAAGTGGTTTTGTAAGATAATGAAGAGTGGCAAAAATGAATCGTGGACGAGTTCATTGTAGGTGAGACGTCGAAAAATAAATAAAGGCGACTTGATAACTGTTAAAATGGAGATGGTTCCGCAGTGCAAAGGGGACTTGAACAACGACGGTTTCAAAAACGCGAAGAGCCGAAACGCTTGGTGATCGGAGTATCGATGTACCGCAAGAATGCGAGTTTACCGATATATATGGCACCGATGAAGCTTTATTGGCTATGGTACCCAAGCCCGTCTTGCTGTTAGACTTTTGTGTCCGCTGACTAAAAATGCGGCTGATACGCAAGTTGGTACAGTGAAGGAATCCCCTGACTCGTACTTCACCAAAGTGCTTGTAGAACAATTGCTTCAGTTCTACGCTCGGATAGACAATGCAGAGCAAATTGTTTTTCAATCGGATGTATATACGAACGAGTTTCTAGCGTAAACCAAGTCTGGGACCTCAGCAAGAAAAACACTTTCATGAGATAAAAGTATGTCAAAAGATTGTTTAATATGTGTGCGTAGCCAGTGTAAACCATCCGGTAATGGCAAATAAAGAAAACCAAAGTTTTTTCATATACGTTCTGTTCTTTGTCATTCTTGTTGGACCTTACCGGGTACCCTGAAAGAACGGGTAATGCAACACTTTGATATAGACGACACATGATTTATTTTTATATTTTCATATATAATTTTCTTTTGTATATTTGCACATAGAAAATATAAAGACAAAACAAAACAATGACAAATTAAATAAAATTCAACAGGAATGTAGAAGAAAACAGAAAACTAGTGACCTCTTATACATAGATTAAAAAAACCCTTAAAAGGAGTCCATTAAAAAAGCACTCATTAAGCGGTTGGACGTTAATAATTATCGGAGAATATTATCATAAGATTATTAAAGTATTGTTTCAATATATCACTGCTATTTCAAAGTGAAAGTCATCGAACAGGAGAGTGACCAATAAGAAAATCCATGGAACTTAAAAATTCGGTTAATTAAATAAACCGTAAAAAATAATCTCCCCCACTAAAACAACACTACTCATTGAATTCAAAAATATAAGACAAGTCCTAATTAAAAACGAATTCAATAATTATATCCTCGATAAACAAATAAAATTAATGATTCAAAACTTAAAACATACCACTACAAATAATAATAATACCAAACATCACATCTCAAACTATATTTACATCTACTATAGTAATCAAATGCAACCCAACTTTTAATTAGAAGAAAAAGCCATAACAAATATTGTATACAGATAATATTACCAATTGACAATAATAATAATGAAAATTAGACTCATTACTTACTGTGAAAAATTTAAGACCTAAAATGTTATTATAAAAATAACTCTCCCAGACCCTTTTAGAAACACTAGAAAGAACCAATGTTATTTATAATTAAAATGCCTATGAGAGAATGTAACTCCCATAATAATAATAATAATGTTTATAGATACATTAGTTTTGCAACCACTACCCTATTCCGCCGCCTCACCATATATCTGGTAAACTTTAGCTCAATTAACCAACATCTACAAAATCATAACTGGCTACCTACGATTTGAGCCAAATTCAAGTTAATAACACTAAAATACTACATTTCGAAACCAATTGAAAATAAATTAAAAACACTGGAAGCTACTTTCATTAAACTCAACAACCTACAATTACTAACCTTACGTATGAAACCAGTAACAGCATTTTAAAATGCTTAATGTAATAACATTTTATTCTGTGACGCTAATTCTGGCGTCGTAAAATAAGTTTTTTTTACATATTTCCTGGAACAGTGTGAAAACGTTCCCCTGACTTCATGTGCCCGTTTAAATTCTCTTCTTTTTCTCAGCTGTTTTGTTCATGAGTTTTTATCACCTGATGATGATTCGAGGAAGAAGTGAAAACGTTCGTGATACATATGGAACATACATTATTCTTTTATTTTAACACAAGAAATATCATTATGAAAATAAAAAAAATAAAAATGCATAATTAAGCAAAATAAGTCTGTTATTTTTAACAATGTTTAAATGAAAATATTTCTGCATAAATACACAATATATATATATATATATATATATATATATATATATATATATATATATATATATATATATATATATGTGTGTGTGTGTTTGTGTATAAAACATCAATGTGAAAAATATATATTTATTAACGTTTCGTCTTTAATAGAAGACATTCTCAAGCTGATTGGTTTGAAGAAATATAATCCAAGCACAATATTTGAAAATATATCATGTGTTCGACCCTTACACTAGCAAAGTTTTTCTTTAATGTTGTTCTTAAATGAATATTAAGATCTCAACTCACAATATTCAATCAATCAGTTTTATTGGCAAAGTAAATAACAAATGAATTAAGCCATGTTAACACACAGTTCGACGATATTGCATCTATATACCGCCTGAATGTTTGTTCAAGGAGACTTTAAACCTATATATGGTAGGAATCATTACGACCTCCTCTGGTAGTCTCTTCTAGGGAGCAGATACACGGACAATGAATTCTGTTTTTCTCCAGTTGAGACGAAAGCGACGATGGTACATATTTTGCAGATTTTTAACGGATATCAAGCGGATTCGTTACAGATATAAGAATCCGGGCGACGCCGAGTAGGCTGCTTGTGTTCGTATAAATTAATCAAATCATTTAAGTGACATGTTATTTATAAGCATGGGTATATATGCACTCTATATTTCATAACAAAAAAACCCTTATATTTGTAATAGAGACATGTATTAAAATATAACATTAAAATATTAATACAAACACAATTGTGCCTTTTCCACACTTGTACATATGGATACAAGCAGCGATCGATCCAACAGTGGACACTACTAATTGCCTCCAATCATATGCACGGATCCCCTCATCAATATCCGCAGTCCCAGTTAACATTTAATACAATTTATCACCTATTGATTGCGTTCCGGAATGCTATTCAAGCAATTATCACCATATTATTCCAACATTAGTCACGTCCCCTTCTTCAAACAAGGACATTAGCAGATTCCCCTCGTCATAACACGGTGATACACCCATTAGCAGGTTCATTAACGCAAATGTTGTTACCGCTTTTCCTATCGGTATGATTGTTCGATGGATCTTGCTCGTGTTGGCAATTCACACCGCTTAAACACACCTTCCGGTTGCGTCCGCCACACATTTACAGTGCTTCAGCCTCGTCACACGCGACGTGTCTGGAATGGGTTTGGATGGAACTCGCGCCGGTGTCGTCGTTTTTGTTTCGATACAAAACGGGCGACCAGACTTTGACAGCCAAATCGTACTGCAATAGTGTGTTACAAATGAAAGCCCAAACGAACTTTGAGCAGCGCGAAATGGTGGTTATGGTTGTGTTGGGTGGTAGCGGTGTTGTCAAAAGCCCAGTTCTGCGGGCTGGTCGCAGACTGGCTGGAAACGCTGTTCATAATTTCATCATTTCCAGCTGAAGAACGAATACTTCGCGGGCAAACAGATCCGAGAACCAACCGGGCGCCTTTCGTGTCACATTGCGCAAAGTGAGAGGCGCACAAAAGGACCACGTGACTTGCTCACGCCCAGCAGAAATACTAATTCATTCAATGGTAACTTATTATTCATCTTACATGTTTGGAAAAAGTTCACCAAGTAACTTTGCGTAAATTTGGATTAACACACTTTTCTCCCTACTAATATATATATATATATATATATATATATATATATATATATATATATATATATATATATATATATATATATATATATATATATAAGGTGAGTCAATGAAAAATAGTTAGACCTGTAAATAGAAAAAGATCAATATCTTCAGTTGTTCAGAACAAAGAGCATTTAGTAAATAAAAATATTTCTTCTTCTTCTCTTTCAATTGCATTCCTTAAGCACGGCTTTTCAAAGATAAAAATCTTATCATCAGAGGGAGTAGTGATTGATAAGTTGACAGATAAGAACAGTCAATATTCAACATTTGGAAAAAGTTTTTGTTTAAAAAAGTTCTTTTTAAAAAGTTTTTAAAAGTTCAAACGGGTATGTTTCAATGTAAATGAAAGTCACCAAATACGGAGATCCAAGTTGTATGGGGTTAAAATGTAATTGGTAAATCCAGAAGAATCTGCATGAAAATCCAACGGCGAAGATTCCACCCAAGCCATTAGTCCGTAGAGGGGAGATCAGACAAAATTAGCCATATTAAGAAAACGCATTTCTTCCTGTATTCAAGTAAACAGATCCAAAGGCAAAAAGCAACGAACCAAACTCAATGAAATATGGTAATCCGAATTGTTGTAAAGTGTGAAACTTACTTGGAATTGTGGGATATGTAGGGGAAGGTATGAGAAAGAAAAAAGTGGAAATAGCAAAGGAGGTGGGGGTTAGGAACCGAAAAGACAGAAGGAAAAAGGAGGAAAAGACAAAAAACAAAGAACAAAAAACAAAAAGAAAAAGAAAAAAACAGAAGAAAAGAAGAGAAAAAAAAAAAGGAAAAAGTGAGGGAAAAAGCAAGAGAGAATGAGGAGGGTGGTGGCGCCAATCCTATGAGTGGGGAATGGGGTTAATGATGTTTAGGCAAAAGAGGGAAAACAAATAAAATCTAGGGTGGTCAAATTAAGAAATGCTATAACTTCTGGTCGATACTGGGAAAGTGAATTCCCGTGGGGTTTAAAGTTTAGATTAAATGCAGATAAGCTTCAGAGGTTATACCTTGAGGTAGATTTTGCTAAGATGAATAGACTTATTGGCGGGGCAAAAACGGAAAATGGCTGTGAAGATGGTTAGATAAAAAAATAAAAAAATCTTGGGTGGGGAGATGGGGTCGGGAGGGTTTCTTATCTGTCAATTTATCAATCTCTACTTCCTCTGATGATAAGATTTTAATCTTTGAAAAGCCGTGCTTAAGGAATGCAATTGAAAGAGAAGAATAAATATTTTTATTTACTAAATGCTCCTTGTTCTGAACAACTGAAGATATTGATCTGTTTCCATTTACAGGTCTAACTATTTTTCATTGACTCACCTTATTTTTGCTCTATCAAGTATATTGAGCTTTCCTCATCTCACAATAGGTCTAATTCTCTAAAAGTTATCTTTTAGTTATAAACCTTCATACACATATATATATATATATATATATATATATATATATATATATGCACAAAGAGGGAGAGTCATGCACAGACAGACTGTTTCGCTATACAACATTTCTTCAGCTAGACTAGCCTCTCTCCTTAGGCCGGGATCGAACATTCAACCGCCTAGTCGGTAGTCGGTAGTCGGTAGCTCTAAACACTAGGCCCTACGAGAGGCGCCCAGGCAGCATACTTTCATTTAAGCAAACATTATTAAACATGTACTTTTCGTGCAAAAAACAAACAAACGAATCTTTTATTAGTATCACGAAAACTTTCGATTCCTCATTGAATCATCTTCAGGTAACAATAACAAAATGAACTAAAAGCTGGAGCAAAGAAGAGAATTAAAAAAAAACAGTCGAGAACCTCATGTTGAGTCGTTAGACGTCACACCAACACACCGGTGTAATTTCAGAAGAACGTTTACAATTTAAATTTCGGTACGCCAGAATTAGCGTCACAGTTTAAATTGTATTTACGTTAAACATGTTAAAATGTTACTCATTTTATGCTTAATGTATTTATTGTGGGTTGTTGGGTTTTAATGAAAATAGCTTCAATTACTCTCAACTTTACAAAAATCAGTTTCAGAATGTTCATTTGGTTATGATCACTTGAAGATGATTTGACAAAGAATTGAAAGTACTAGTGATACTTATGGAACATTAATTAATTTTGTTTGATTTTGACACAAAAAATCCTTCTTAAAAAAATTCAAAAATAAAAATGGTAACAGAGAAAGTCTGTTCTGTGTAACGGAGTTGGTATCGGAATCGGAAAACTTTAGCCAAATTTCCGATTCCAAAAGGAGTTGTTTAAATTTGTTTTGTTTTTTTTTGTTTAAAATTTAATTTTCCATTGTCAAATTACCGACAAAACCTGTGTAATGCGTGAATATATGTTTGCAAAAGTAAAAATACACTTGTGGGGGAATACATTACACTAATAAATCTTTCTAACTGTTTTTTCTCAAATATTTGCCCGATAATTGATTAAAAATAGTGAGGCAAATAAGATGTATTTTTGTTTTAAAACAAAACCGATTTGCAATAGTTCGTCGTAAGTTGACAAAATGCTGTTTGTATTTCGTTCATAAATTATTGAATATAGTCGACCAGGACATTTTTATTAAAAAAGAATTAAAAAAAAAGACTAATAAGTAATTTATTTAAAAAATGAAAATTCTGCAAAAACAAAAAAAAAGACAAAAAAGACAGAAAACTGTTCCATATTTTCTTTCTTTTCTCATTGAAGAAATTATACCGCTTTGATGTCCATTTCTAAAAAAAAACAACTTCTAGATATAGGGTAGCATCCAAAATGCTTTCTAGTCCGGAAATCACCAGTACGAATCGCTAATCAACGCAAAATTATCACTCTTTCTCTCTCTCTTTCTCTCTCTCTCTCTCTCTCTCTCTCTCTCTCTATATATATATATATATATATATATATATATATATATATATATATATATATTAGTATGAAAATATATTTATGGCAATTAAGCTACGCAAAGCCGTCCGGGGTTTATCCCCGTATGGACTCATCCGGCTAAGGGCATAGAATTTGTGCTACTGATTGTTTAGTCTAACAAGCTAACCAATCAGATTCGTAGTTATTCTATCCCAGGAATTAATGTTTTTATTAGTCAATAGCTGAGCTTCTTTTCAAAGGTCGGTTAACCGTTACTTGACATCTTTTTATTTTGTTTTATTTTATATGGGGGTGAGGTGACGCCTTAGTTTCGTGAATGTGTCGAATTAACATGCGACCCTATTTTAACCGGTGCGTGCTTGATATAGTTTTATTTCTATTTATTCTGTTATTCGTTTCTATTTTAGTTTTGTTTTTATGTATTTTATTTTATTTTTCTTATGTATCGTTACACTAAAATACACTTTATTTTGTGTATAGTATTTTTTTCACTTCTACAGTTTAATAGGTTTGGGTGATCTCTAATGTTTATAATTTCAAACTTCTCATTCCAACATAATCAACACGAGTCGTCTAAATCTATATATATACTGGCCAATCGTACTTTTTAAACTCGATTATTAGCGATCGTCCGCCTTCTTTCAGTTATCAGTAATAGTGCTATTAACCTGTAGAGGTAAAATAACAAACAACTATATACACAAAATGAACTTTACTTTAGGATAACAATATGTTATAATAATTAAATAAATAAATGAAAAACTAAACTAAACTAAACTAACACCTAATATAGCGATGGATAACAAAATAAATAGAAATAAAACTATTCCAAACACTCACGTGTAAAAATAAGGCCCCTAGTTAATTAGACATATTCACAGAACAATCGATACTACGTATTTGATGCACTTAACCTGACGATTCAATACGAGGATGGAATGCGGAGGCTCTCCTGCAGCTTAATTGTCATAAATATATGTTTATTACTTACTATCTATCTGTACTTACATATTGAGCACTGTTGAAGTAAATACTGAATATCGATAATATATATATATATATATATATATATATATATACACACATATATATATATATATATATATATATATATATATATATATATATATATATATATATATATATATATATATATATATATATATAAACCAAAAGTAAACTTTTAGTAAATAGGACCTATAGTGAAAAGATTAAGCTCAATATACGAGATAGAGCAATGATAAAGATAGAAGAAATAAGAGTGATAAACATGTTCGAATGTCCAAATTTATTTCAAATTTCGATTGTTTAATGCAAGGTGTATTCTGTAATAAACCAGTGTTTATTATTCTTTCCTTACGCCAAGGCTTTTCAAAGATCGAAATCTTATCATCAGAGGAGAAATACAGATAGATAAGTTGGCTGTAGAAAAAGCCAAAGCTCAAATATTTAAAATATATTAAAAATATTAAAAATGGGGTGAAAAAAGTTCGTGTAAAAAGGATATGTGGTTTGTCCAGATGGTAATTGTCCGTTATATATATATATATATATATATATATATATATATATATATATATAATATCTCCTTATAATATTATATGTCGATACATGAAATACTATATATAGAGAGATAGAGAGAAAGGGACGCCCGTTTGGATATAGGAGTGAACTGGGGGTTTAGGATGGCAAACTTGGAACGTCAACGGACCGTGAGCTATATTTGACCAACACGAACTTTGACCGGATTTGAATCTCCTCTTTTTTTTAAATACTTTCTCTTTTTAATAACATCCGGTTTTCTGTTGGTGATATTTGCAATGCGGGATTCTCAATTTTCTCTTTTTATCTTTATTCAGTTTTTGAAGAAGTTTTGTAGCATTTGCATTAATTGACGTAAGACTGTAATATTGTCTATGTAATTTTATAAATGCTTTACTTGGTATTGAGCTCTTTCGAAAATATTGGTGTTATGTTTATTTTATTAACATATTTGAACTTGATCGACTATATATATATATATATATATATACAAATAAATTTTACGTTATATATGTATATATATATATATATATATATATATATATATATATATATATATATATATATATATTAGTATTTCATGTATCCACATAACATTTTATAAGGAGATATAATTTTTTATGTATCAATTTTCAGCATTTACTTCAACAGTGGTCGATACGTAAGTAGAGCTAGGTAGCCTGAAGATTACCCCCGGGGATGAAAGGCGGGAGCCTCTGGGTAGCTTAATTGCCATAAATATATTTTAACAGCTTACTATATATATATATATATATATATATATATATATATATATATATATATATATATATATATATACGAGTTTAAATGTCCATTGGGAGACTGTGTCTCCGACAACCAACAAAAACACGTATATATCGGCTCGACCACCACGACTCTGTCCAGGAGGTTGACCATGCATCTATCCGATAATAGTGCTATAGCTAGACACCTTACTAATGAACATTCCTGTCCCCGCTCGCAAATCCGAAAACTTCTCGTAGACAATACTAAAATCCTAGAACATAATACTAATACACAAAAACTCCACATACTAGAAGCTTTACTCATTAAAACTAAAAAACCTGCTATTAACAAGATTAATTTTAACACTAGTACTAATATACTTAAATGCTTATAATACCTAATAAACATAGTTAAATTTTCCCGCCATAATCTCATCTCATCTCAATATCTCATCTCATCTCATCTCATCTCAATCTCAATATATATAAGGCAAAAATCTGTGATATGTATGTAACGCTAAGGCTTTTAAAATACTAAACAAACACCTCCGAATTAGGTATTATTTTAACCGGCATAACCTCGAGACAATAATATCGAAAAATTTAAAAAAAAATCATTTTTAAGGGGTCAAATAGCCATTTTTTCGTTTAATGTGATCACGATTTTTAATGTTATCTTGTGCACATGACGTCACATAGATAGGTACATGACGTCATATTGATAGGTTCGGATATTATTTTATGCTATCGTCACGTTATTATTGCTTTTTTTTGCATTTTTCTTCGGACTATTGCCCTGATAAAAGGGAGGGGAATAAGCGAGAGTTATTTTAGTATAGCTCTAGAGGCCTCCTTGTATTTGGCGATTGAAAATGAGGAAAAATATCATGATGGGATTGAAAATAATGAAGAATACCATGAGAGGATTGAAAATGATGAAGAATACCATGTGAGGAGGGGATTAAAAATGCTGAAGAATATGATGAAGGGATTGAAAATGATGAATAATAGGGTGAGAAGATTGAAAATGATGAAGAATATCATGACTGGATTGAAAATGATAAAGAATATCATGAGGGGATTGTAAATGATAAAGAATACCATGAGAGGATTGAAAATGATGAAGAATATCATGAAAGGATTGAAAATGATGAAGAATATCGTGATAGGATTGAAAATGATGAAGAATATCATGAGAGGATTGAAAATGATGAAGAATAAAATGATGGGATTGAAAATGATGAAGAATATCATGAACGGGTTGACAATGATGAAGAATATCGTGAGAGGATTGAAAATGATGACGAATATCATGAGGGGATTGAAAATGATGCAGAATATCATGAGAGGATTGAAAATGATGAAGACTCCTAAGAGAGGATTGAAAATGCTGAAGAATAAAATGAGGGGATTGAAAATGATGAAGAATATCATGAGAGGATTGAAAATGATGAAAAACATCATGAGAGGATTGAAAATGATGAAGAACATCATGAGAGGATGTAAAATGATTAAGACCATCATGAGAAGATTGAAAATGATGAAGAATATCATGAGGGGGTTGAAAATGATGTAGAATACTATGAGATGATTGAAAATGCTGAAGAATACCATGAGAGGATTGAAAATGATGAAGAATAAAATGATGGGATTGAAAATGATGAAGAATATCATGAGCGGGTTGAACATGATCAAGAATACGATGAGAGGATTGAAAATGCTGAAGAATATAATGAAGGGATTGAAAATGATGAAGAATATCATGAGAAGATTGAAAATGATGAAGAACATCATGAGGGGATTGAAAATGATGAAGACCATCATGAGAGGATTGAAAATGATGAAGAATATCTTGAGGGGGTTGAAAATTATGAAGAATACAATGAGAGGATTTATAATGCTGAAGAATACCATGAGAGGATTGAAAATGATGTAGAATATCATGAGAGGAATGAAAATGCTGAAGAATACTATAAGGGGATTGAAAATAGTGAAGAACATCATGAAGGATTGAAAATGCTGAAGAATATTATGAAGGGGTTTAAAATGATGAAGAACATCATGAGAGGATTGAAAATGATGAAGAACATCATGAGAAGATGTAAAATGACTAAGAACATCATGAGAGGATTGAAAATGATGAAGAATATCATGAGTGGGTTTAAAATGATGAAGAATACAATGAGAGGATTGAAAATGCTGAAGAATACAATGAGAGGATTGAATATGATGTAGAATATTATGAGAGGATTTAAAATGCTGAAGAATACCATGAGGGGATTGAAAATGATGAAGAATACCATGAGGAGATTGAAAATGATTAAGAATACCATGAGGGGATTGAAAATGATGTAGAATATCATGAGAGAATTGCAAATGATGAAGAATACCATGAGGGGATTGAAAATGATGTAGAATATCATGAGGGGATTGAAAATGATTAATAACATCATGAAGGGATTGAAAATGATTAAGAATACCATGAGGGGATTGAAAATGATGAATAAAATCATGAGGGAATGAAAATGATTAACAATATCTATGATACATGCTACATATCTATGATACATAATACATATCTATGATACATATACATGATACATATCTATGATACACGATACATATCTATGATACATGATACATATCTATGACACATGATACATGATACATATCCATGATACATATCCATTATACATGATACATATCCATGATACATATCCATGATACTTTATACATATCCATGATACATGGTACATATCCATGATACTTTATACATATCCATGATACAATATACATATCCATGATACATATCATGATACATATCCATAATACATGATAGATATCTATGATACATATCCATGATACATATCCATTATACATGATACATATCTATGATACATGATACATATACAGGATACATGATAATATCCATAATGAATATCAATGACAAATGATACATATCCATGATACATATCCGTGATACATGATACATATCGATGATATATATACATGATACATATCTATGATACATGATACATATCTATGATACATGATAGATATCCATGATACATGATACATATCTATGATACATATCTATGATACATTATACATATCCATGATACATGATACATATCAATGATACATGATATATATCTATGATACATGATACATATCCATGATACATACCCATGATACATATCCATGATATATGATACATATCAATGATACATATCCTTGATACCTGATACATATCCATGACACCTATCCTTGATACATGATACATATCCATGATACCTATCCATGGTACATGATACATATCCATGGTACATGATATATATCAATGATACATATACATATCATTGATACATGATACATATCAATGATACATATCCATGATACATTTCCAAGATACATGATACATATCTATGATAAATGATACATATCCATAATATATATCCATGATACAAATCCATGATACATATCCATGATACATGATACATGATACATGATAATATCTATTGTACATAACACATATCTATGATACATGATAAATATATATGATACATGATACATATCCATGATACATATTCATGATCAGTGATACATGATACATATCTATGATACATAATACATGATACATATTTATGATACATGATACATATCTATTATACATGATACATATACATGATACATATCCATGATACATATCCATGATACATCATACATATCCAAGATACATGATACATATACAAGATACATATCCATGATACATATCCATGATACATATACATATCCATGATACATATCCATGATACATGATACATGATACATATCTATGATACATAACACATATCTATGATACATGATACATATTTATGATACATGATACATATACATGATACATATCCATGAAACATATATCCATGATACATATACATATCTATGATACATGATACATATCCATGATACATATACATGATACATATCCATGATACATATCAAGGATAGATGACACACATCTATGATATATATCCATGATACATACCCATGATACATATACATGATTCATATCTATGATACACAGCACATATCTATGATACAGTATACATGATACATACTTATGATACATGATACATATCCATTATACATGATACATATCCATGATACATATCTATGATACATGATACATATCCATGATACATATCCATGATACATGATACATATCCATGATACATATCCATGATACATATCCATGATACATTATACATATCCATGATACATATCCATGATACATTATCCATATCCATGATACATGATACATATCTATGATACATGATACATGATACATATCCATGATACATATCCATGATACATGATATATGATACATATCCACGATACATGATATATATATACCTATACATGATACATATCCATGATACGTATACGTATACATTATACATACACATGATACATATACATGATATATATACATGATACACGATATATATACATGATACATATACATATACATATACATATACATGATACATATACATGATACATATACATGATACATGATACATGATACATATCCATGATACATATCCATTTTTTCAACGTTAATCAGTAGTAATTTGGAAATTATCCAATGTATTTATGTAATAACTTTATAAAAATGCTGACTCACTAAACATGCTCTATAATCCCTTGCCGGATGTACCCGTCTTGCCCTAAATTGTGTCTGGTTGTATCAGGTCATCCCATAACTTCTGTCCGGATGCATCAATAACAACATAGGAAAGCAACCGGTAAGAGTGATTTCAGTAGTTCTCAGGAGGCCTACTTGATTTGCAAAATAATGTAGGTGCTTCTAAAGTATAATGGTCCCCAGGAATGTTGATGCTTCTAAAGTATTACGGTCCCTCCCCAGGAACGTTGGTGCTTCTAAAGTATAACGATCCCTAGAAATATTGGTGCTTCTACAGTATAACGGTCCCCACAAATGTTTATGCTTCTAAAGTATGACGGTCCCCCAGGAATGTTGGTGCTTCTAAAGTACAACGGTCCCTAGAAATATGTGCTTCTCCAGTATAGGGACCAGGGGTGCTTCTACAGTATAGGACCCAGCACCAGGGGTGCTTCTAAATTTAGGACCCGGAGGCCTCTGCAGAATAGGGACAATGGGTGCTTCTCCAGTGTAGGGACTAGGGGTGCTTCTCCAGTATAGGGACCAGGGGTGTTTCTACAATATAGGACCCAGTACCGGGGGTGCTTCTACAATATAGGACCCGAAGGCCTATGAAGAATAGGGACCATGGGTGCTCTGCAGTATAGCGGCCAGGGGTTCTTCTACATATAGGACCCAGCACCAGGGGTGCTTCTACAATATAGGACCCGGAGGCTTCTGCAGTATGGTTCTTTGATATGACCGAGGCACCTCGGAAATTTTTTTTTCTTTCTTTAACTGAAAATATTTCTATGTATGGGGAAGGGTAAAGAAAAAAAAATTCTTTCGAGGGGGGTTAAATTGTTCTTTTCTTTTAAATTAAAAATATTTCTAAGTATGTGGGAGGATGAAAAAAAAGTTTTCTTGGGTGGTGCCAAAAAAATATAGTATGCACACTAGGGCGGCGATAGGTACGAATATAGTATGCGCACCGGGCCGGCGATAAATATATACATAGTATGGCCACTGGAGTGGCAATAGGTACGTATATAGTAGTGCATAGGGGTGCCGATAGGTACGTATTTAGCATTCACACCGGGGTAACGATAGGTACGTATTTAGCATTCGCACCGGGGGCGGCGATATGTACATATTTAGTATTCGCACTGAGGCAGCGATATGTACATGTAGTATGCACACTGGGTCGTCGATAGGTATGTATATAGCATGTGCACATGGACGGCAATAAGTACGTATACAGCATGTGCCACGGACCGGTGATATGTATGTATTTAGAATGCACTCCAGGGCGGCGATCGGTACGTATATAGCACGCACAGTGGGGCGAGGATAGGTACGTATATAGCATGCGCAACGGGGAGGCGATAGGTACGTATATAGCACGCGCAACGGGGCGGCGATAGGTACGTATTCAGCATTCGTACCGGGTGGGCGATAGGTATGTATTTAGCATTCGCACCGGGGCGGCGATAGGTACATATTAAGCATTCACACCGGGGCGGCGATAGGTACGTATTTAGCATTCAGGGTTTGCGATAGGTACGTATATTGCATGTGCACATGGGCGGCAAAAAGTACGTATATAGCATGCGCACCGGGCCGGTGATAGGTAGTTATTTAGCATGCGCTCCGGGGCGGCGATCGGTACGTATACAGCACGCGCAGTGAGGCGGCGATACGTACATATATATCACGGGCACCAGGGCGGCGAAAGTTACGTATTTAGCATTCGCACCGGGGCAGCGATATGTACATTTTTAGTATTTGCATTGGGGCAGTGATAGGTACTTATGCAGTATGCACACTGGGGCGGCAATAGCTACATATTTAGCTTTCGCACTGGGGTGGCGATAAGTACGTATTTAGCATTTGCACCGGGGCGGGGATAGGTACATATTTAGCATTCGCACCGTGGCGGCGATAGGTACTTATATTGTATCTGCACCCAGGGCTGCGATAGGTACTTATATAGTATCTGCACCGGGGCTGCAAAAGGTATGTATATATTATGTGCACTGGGGCGGCGATAGGTACGTATATAGTATGCGCACCGGGGTGGCAATAGATACGTATATAGTATGAACACCGGGGCGGAGATAAGTACCTATATAGAAGGCGCAGACAGAGGTGGTACTTTTTTATAGAAATAAGTCATACTATTGCCCTGGGAAAAGTAGGATGAAATGGTGGGGAAGAAACAGCTTTCGCATAAGGCAAAATGGGGCGACCAGGGAAGAGAAAAGTAGAAAGATAAAGAGACGGCTATAGAGAGAGGGACAGAAATAGAAGTTTTAATATAAAGATGTTACACACGAGATTTTTCTTCAATTATATGTTTTTATGACCCCGAGCAACGCCGGGTAGCCCCGCTACTCTACTATATAAAGGGTAATTGTCTGTATGTCTGTCTGTCTGTTTGTCTGTCTGTCTGTTTGTATGTCCAGATACTCCTCCAAGAGTACCCAACAAACAGTCACACGGTTAACATCATTATGACCGGCCAGCCCTGGGACGTGTAATATCTCAGAACCGGAATAAAAACTGACTCTTTGGGGGTCGACTGAGCACTTTTCTCCAATGGGGGGGGGGTGACTTTTTTCTCGATTTTCAACGTTGTTTAGTACTAATTTGAGAAAAAAACAATGACATCATGTATAATTTTAGAAATATGCAAAGTCACGAGTATACACATGAATACACACGTGTACACACGAGTGTACACATGTATACACACATGTGTACACACATGTGTACTCATGTATACACACGTGTATACGCATGTACTCATGTGTACACTCATGTGTACACGCGTCTACTCATGTATACAAACATGTGTACACGCGTGTACTCATGTATACACACATGTGTACACACATATGTACACATGTGTACACATGTATACACACATGTGTACACAGGAAAATAAAATAAAACATCAATCATTCTGCAAAGACAAAAACAAAAAACAATTTCCCTCAACCCCTTTCCCTCCCTCTACCCTCCGAAAAACTTTTACCAAAATGACCGGATTCAGCATGAAATAGTAAAAATTAAGAATTCAAAAAGTTCCTAATAACTCATGTTATTGTACTAGTGTTCAGTTGATAGAGAATCCCAAACAGTGAGAATAGCAAATGTATCGTCTCAATATTCTATGCTTGTCTTTTTCATGCATTCTTTTATCACTTTCTCCAGGTTTTTCTCAGTCTTTCCCGATGAACTGAACCTGCTACCTCAACTGTTCTACGTCTACTAACCCAAGAACTCTCTTTCAACGTGGCCATACTATCAAACTGCTGCACACTGGCGAGTGAGGGTTGAGGACATGTGTTGCATGGAGAGAAATGATATACAATGGATGAATTATGCGAATCTTAAAGACAGGTTTAGTTCTGATGACTTCAGAGGACGATTAAATCTGGCCAGTCTAGGGAGATGTGTGCAGAAGAGTAGACTTTGATAGTATGGCCACATTGAAAGAATGCATGAGAGTTATTGGGTTAGTATATGTAGAATAGTTTAGGAAGCAGGTTTAGTTCAGAGAAAGGCCAAGGAAAACATGGGAGGAAGTGATAAAAATGGACCTGAAGAATAAATAAAAACCTGGTCAGAGATAGGTTGGTTTGAAATTTAATTTCTTAAAGCCGTCCAACACATGCCAGAATGTTAAACAGAATATGATGATGATGTAGGGAGTAATCAAAATTGTATCTTTGTAAAAATTATGACTTTGTTTTTATTTGTAAATACTGTGTACTTTGGGGCAGGTCTACTATGCAACTTAAGCATCAGGACTGTTAACATGAATGCCCCACAGACAGGATTTATCAGTGCAGAATTCAATTGGCATATTATTATAAGGCCATGCAACAAAGTAGCACTTATAGTCATTGCCAGCAATAATTCTTGTGGTGCAACTGTTACGTCTGGGTGTTTATACGTTACAACTCAAAAAATTGGAAGTACGAAGTAGAACCATTAACAGATTTATTTAGCAAACACACTGATTGAATTTAAATGTAGAAAAACCGCTGAATGCGAGATGCTCGTTTGATCGTGAGAGCTGTTCTGTTTATTTTTCACTGTTCTCGCAGACAACTCCAATTATCCAAGAGCGATAACTCTTTTCTTTGGTCCAAGGGAAATAACTCGATTTTGTTTCGTTAGGTTGGCCTAACAGTAACGTAATCACTCAATTAATCTCTTATTCTTTATCTGTGTAATACAAAGTGAAAGGAAGACAACACAACTTTTCATTTATCGTTGGTGCAAAACTTGCTTCCCTTTGTAGAAAAACAAAATGGTTATAAAAAAAATGCTTTTAATTTTTTTGTTCAAGACATTCACAAATGTACTTTAGCAATTTATTTCAGCCTCCATCTCTTCTGAACTGTTTTTTGTCTGCTAGCCTCCTTCTGATTGAGTGGTGTGCCTGTCTGCTAGTCGCTTATTCCTCGGTGACAGAAAAAAATAACCTGCTAAATAAGATTTGTTTACATCATCTGACGTTAGCTCTGCTGTTAATGTCTTCAACCTGATTTCCACTACCAGCTTTTTCCAGACATTAACATTCTCCTATAAAACATGATTTCTACCTACTGACTTACATTACAGACAAAGGAATGTTTCCACATGGTCATTTCTTTCTAAAATAATTTTTTGTTTTCTAGTCTTTATTTTGATCTTAAATTCATCTTCCGACTGTAGTATTTCTTATGTCTTCTTCCTCCTCCTCCTTCTTTTATGAGTCATACATGTATATTGTTGGATATCGATCACCAAAACAACCTTTCTAATCGCACTGGGAACAACATAAACAGGAAATACATCCGGTGGCTGAACAAGACAAAGATGTCAGCTGCATAAATTGGAATTAAATACATCTGTTAACTAAAAATAAACAATAAGTAGCTGCCTAAACATCACGTGGTGTGGTGACATGCTAGAATGGGCGTGGTAGCGTTTGTAAATCCTAAAAATACGTCAAGTTTCAGTATACATGACTACACGCGTGTACACATGTGTGTATACATGAGTACACGCGTGTACACATCTGTACACATGAATGTACACATGAGTACACGCGTGTACACAGTAGTATGCCGTAAAATACATGAGTACACACTAGTATACACATGAATACACACGTGTACACACGAGTATACACATTAATACACACGTGTACACACGAGTATACACACGTGGACTTGATATTACGGACACACATACTTACATACACATATGGACGCGTCCTGACACCAGCTGGGGGGGAGGGGCTAAAATATGTCAAGTTCCAGGTTCGCATAAATGTATGTCTACTACAATTACTATATTTGATAAAAATGTTGAATCTTTTGTGAGAATGCGATTTGAAATTAATCCTAATGTTTAATCCGACCATTTAATTTAGTGCAAATTTCCTTGGAAAAAGAATTGTTGAAATTTACTTATTGATTTGTCAATTTTTTAATGTTCTTTTTATCGTCACAATTGTTAATGGAGAATTTATATAATAATTTATAATCTGTTTACTACTAAACTTCTGGGGGTTGGTTGTTTTCTTTTACGGCATATCAACCCCTTTCGGGCTATTTCATGCTGAATCCGGTCATTTTGGCAAAAGTTTTTCGGAGGGTAGAGGGAGGGAAAGGGGTTGAGGGAAATTGTTTTTTTGTTTTTGGCTTTACAGAATGATTGATGTTTTATTTTCTTTTCCTGTGTACACATGTGTGTATACATGAGTACACGCGTGTATACATGAGTATACACATGAGTATACACATGAGTACACGCGTGTACACATGAGTACACACATGAATACACGCGTGTACACATGAGTGTACACGTGTGTACTCATGAGTATACACATGAGTACACACGTGTACACATGAGTATACACATGAGTACACACGTGTACACACGATTATACACGAGTACACGCCTGTACACATGAGTGTACACATGAGTACACGCGTGTACACATGAGTGTACACATGAGTACACACGTGTACACATGAGTGTACACATGAGTACACACGTGTACACATGAGTATACACATGAGTACATGCGTGTATACATGAGTACACATGTGTGTATACATGAGTACACATGTGTGTATACATGTATTCATGAGTACACGTGTGTACACATGTGTGTATACATGAGTACACGCGTGTACACATGTGTGTGTATACATGAGTACACGCGTGTACACATGTGTGTATACATGAGTACACGCGTGTACACATGAGTATACACATGAGTACACGCGTGTACAGATGAGTACACACGTGTACACATGAGTATACACACGAGTATACACATGAATACACACGTAGCGATAAGTAATTATGTAGCATACACACCGGGCGCAATAGGTATGTATTTAGCATTCACACCGGGGCAACGATAGGTACTATTTAGCATTCGCACTGGGGCGGCGATAGGTACTTAAATAGTATCTGCACTGGGGCGGCGATAGGTACGTATATAGTATGTGCACTGGGGCGGCGATAGGTATGTATATAGTATGCGCACCGGGGTGATGATAGATACGTATATAGTATGAACATTCGCACCAGGGCGGCTATAGGTACGTATTTAGCATTCGCACCGGGCCAGCGATAGGTACGTATTTAGCACTCGCACCGAGCCGGCGATAGGTACGTATTTAGCATTCGCACCAAAGCGGCGATAGGTACGTATTTAGCATCTGCACCAAAGCGGCAATATGTACATATTAATTATTCCCACTAGGGCAGCGATAGGTACTTATGTAGCATGCACACCGGGGCACGATAGGTACGTATTTAGCATTCACACAGGGGCAACGATAGGTACTATTTAGCATTCGCACCGGGGCGGCGATAGGTACTTAAATAGTATCTGAACTGGGGCGGCGATAGGTACGTATATAGTATGTGCACTGGGGCGGGTATAGGTATGTATATAGTATGCGCACCGGGGTGATGATAGATACGTATATAGTATGAACACCGGGGCGGAGATAAGTACCTATATAGAAGGCGCAGATAGAAGTGTTACTTTTTATAGAAATATTTCATATTATTGCCCTGGGCAACGTAGGAGAAATGGTGGGGAAGAAACAGCTTTCGCAAAAGGCAAAATTAGAAAGTAGCGGTGAAATGGGACGACCAGGGAAGAGAAAGGTAGAAAGATAAAGAGACGGCTATAGAGAAAGGGGGGGACATAGAAGTTTGAATATAAAGATGTTACACACACGATCTTTCTTCAAGTATATGTTTTTATGACCCCGAGCAACGCCGGGTAGCCCCGCTAGTTAATTATAAATCTCACTCCAGGTCTTTACCTGTTTGTCATTATTCCACTGACGATGGACCCAGACGGGTCAGAAAGTACTCTGGACCAACATGTACACTATGGCAGTTTCATCAGCCAATTTTCTTCCGAGATTAAGATTTTAATCCGGAAAATTGAAGGGATCAACAGTAAAATAACCAGACAAAAATTGTCGGTTATTTTTAATAATACGTGTCTTAAAGAAAAAATGCTGCCTCGATACACACATATATATATATATATATATATATATATATATATATATATATATATATATATATATATATATATATATATATATATATACATACACTTATGTGTGTGGACTTTTGTGTGTGTGTCTGAATATAATCAGTTTGTATATATACGCTATTATTATATTGATACATATAAATATACAATAACAATCATATATCCATGTGTATGGTAAGGCCTGCCAGTGATTGAGTATGCGGCTATATATATACAAATATAAGTAACTTTACATAACACATATAAATACATATATAGACATCTATATCGTACTTTACTTCTCCTTCTTACACAAAAAAACTAACGTATATCGATATTCTCCATACGAAGTTTCCAGTACTATTGTCAGTCACGTCCTGTGTTGTTTTCTTTTTTGTGGAAATGGCTATTATGAGTCACCCCCACCCATGAAGACAAGAAATAAAAGGGAAAAATTCTCAGTCTGTTTAGCAGGGACACTTGGGACTTTTCAGACGAACGTTTGGCCAGACGTGATTTTATTATATTTGCTTTATCGCTTTTTTCCTTTGAAGTATAATGTCAGCAAATAAGAAGGCTCTTTAGAAATCTGAATGACACCTTGAAGCCAAGTACAATTTGATAAGGATATACTAAATAAGAACAAATAATATATGTGTATATATGTGTATGTATTGGTTTGCTTATATATATATATGTGTATATGATGTTTATCTATTGGCACTAAGTCCTATAATATTTCGTGAAGTTACTAACATGTTTCTCTTATATGTTGCTTGTATCATATCAAAGTGTTTGGTTTTCTGGTTACGCGTAAAACAACAAATAGAAGAAAAAACTCATAAAATACTATGCTATTGATTTTATTGATACACAAATGTGACAGTCAATGGTGATGGGGTTCCGAGGTTCGAGTCATGCAACTGGCGGAACAGTGGTATATAGCCACACTGATGATTCTCGCCGAGAATCAAACATATATGCGTGCGTATGGATATTAACATATTTTGTAATAAAAGAATAATTTTAATTCAATATCACCCAAGATAAATATTAAAAGTTGTTTTCTAATGAATAATGCGCAGTTCAATTAATGATACATGGGATGTATTAACAATATATATATATATATATATATATATATATATATATATATATATATATATATATATATACATATATATTTAATATTGAATTATTAACTATTAAATTACTAATTAAAAATAGGGAGATGATTACAAATAAATATATATTCATACTATCCCTTTATTTACTAATTTAAAAGCAAATTAGATGAAATTACTAAAATATATTACATTCGTTTTGAATTCAAAAATTAAAAAGACATAATAATAATGAATAATTAAATGGACATATAAGTTATTACACATTTAATATAAAATAATATATTAATTAACAAGTATGATAATATAAGACATTTATAAAAAGCATACATAATGATTAATACTACATTTTTATATAGTATGCTGAATGATTATCGATTTTCCGCGATTTTTATCATTAATAACGACAGCCATCTCAAACCTTTCTCTCCTTTAGGTGGATTGAACTTTTGTTTTTCATTCTTTGAGAATTGGATTTTCTCTCGAAATATCCAAAGATTTTCCACCATCCTGAATTAAAATAAATATTAACAGTACGTCTTATATTTACTGGTATTGTAAGTGAAAGTTTTTTCATGGAAATCGCTCCAGACAAGGCATGAAACCACTTGATCTAAAAGGCTAACAATAACGAAACATGATTATCGCAAAGACAGGATATGCTTATTGGTCTTAGTTGCGAAAATGCCAAGGGTATAAGTAGAAAAAAAAAACAATCCACAAAAAAGAGTTTCACAAGTCTGCCATTCATGAAAAGGAGCTACTGGAATAGGACGCTGTATTACAATGAGGTTTCAAAACAGCAGATTGATAGAGACCACTAGACCAACGAGTCAAACCCCCCAAAAACAGGGAATAGATGAAACAATTCCGAATAACACATGCCAAAATAGTATTTATAGAAAAGTCTGAGACTAGCAAAATTACGTCTGTGAGAGAGAGTGCAGAAAAGAAGAAAGGTTGGGACCATTCAAATTACAGTTACGTTTCTGCATCTTATCAAGAACCCGCAAATGGGACCGAGATTCATCAACATAACTCCATACATCATCTGATAGTAGATTTGTAGAGATGGAGAATAGTCTCAGGTGTGAGAAAGCATTTGGAGCGATAGAGAGAACCGACTTTACGAGGAGCACGAAGAGCAATGGATCTAATGTATAAACTCTAAAAAAGATTTGATGAAAAAGAACACCCAAAAAGTTTCAGTCGATTTCTCATCGAGAGCAGAGCTATCCATGATAATCTCGTGTAGAAAAGGGACAGGCCTGCGATTGAAACTCACGAGCAGAGTCTTAAAGAGATTAAACGAAATAAGCCATTTCGTACCATAATCCACAACTAAACCCAAATTAACTTCTAGATCAGCTGAATAGTCCAAGTGATAACGGAGAGATGGGCGAGAAACTACACCTGAATAGAGCGTGGTATAATCAGCATATGCGTTAATCTTCTGAATATTATTGTCAGGAAGGCCATTTATATAGAGAAGAAACAGTGTTGGACATAGAATAGAGCCCTGAGGAGCAGCAACATTGATAGGGTAAGAGAATTAGAAGACACCATCCAGAGTAATCTACACCCTTCGATTAAAGAGAAAAGACCTAACAATTACAAGAACTTTACAACAAATAAAATAACGCTGAAGTTCATGGAGAAGACCAGAATGCCCCACTCTGTATAGCGCCTTCGAAATGTCAAGCACAATCGCTCTATCCTCTCACGAATTACGAATACACCGACAGATCTGCTCAGTAATTACAGTTAAAAGATTAGTACGTGAACGAAAAGATCTGTTGAAAAGAAATAGTTGTAAAGATTAGTACCACAAATATTGTCGTTGATTATTTGTTTTTGTTCATTTTCTTTTTCACCGTTACGGTTTTCCGCATTGCTTTCAGCCTTAATAAATACCCATATGCTTATTTACCAACAATCATCCCCTTTAACCTCTCTCTCCCTCTCTCTCTCTCTCTCTCTCTCTCTCTCTCTCTATATATATATATATATATATATATATATATATAATATATATATTTATGTGTGTGTGTGTGTATATAAAATATGAATATATATATATACATATATATATATATATATATATATATATATATATATATATATATATATATATAATATAATAAATTAGGCTCCGAATAAGTCTAGCCCTTTTGAGAGTAAACAAACTGATGATTAATAAGAATTAGCCACGTTGCATTATTCTCTCTATTGGGAGATAGAATCCTCTTTAGAATCAGTCTACGTGTGTTTAAATAAATACAAGGCGCATTTCTCGCGTGTTAAAAGCGCGATCGGATCGGTGGCCTAATTGTAATGCAACGAGGGCCTATAATACATTGATTAGGGTTTCGAATTTTTCTACCGGCGATTCGGTTACGTAATTCCATACTGACGAGCTTAAAATTAAAAAAAAAATCGCGAAACATATATGTCTATGGATATAAAAATATTTATTTATTAATAACAATCATATATAAATATATATCTATATATATATTTAGTAATTCAGTTAGGAAACACTCTTTTTTAAGTGTATGCGTACGTGTTTCTATAGAGGTTAACTATTACAGCAGAACGGATATTAAGATTCGCACGTATTTGTATATTGTCAAACTTTACTCGGCCTCTAATGGCAAAGCATCTGGCCGAGTTTTTTTTTAATAAAATTGAAAAAAGAATAACGGATAGAAATAGAATATCTTAAGCGATTTTAATTGTTGCATTATGAGATGTCCACGTGTTTCATTTCAGAAAGCAATTTATTTCTCATGCAATCGTAAAGATAATGTGCTGACGCGAAGAGATCCGCCCACCCAGGGCTCTGACCGAAACATGTCTGCAAATGTGTAGCCAAATAATTTTCGTATCAATAAAATATTTTTATGCTTAATAACATAACTATATGTGTGTATACATGTATAAAGAAATTGAAAAATATGTTATAAAAATGTGCCCTATTGTTTCAAGTTGGACTTTATAGTTCTTAGTGAACATAGACTTTATACTGTTTACTACAAAAGGATGGCTTAGTTATACCAACGTCTCTTATCTTCTGAATACAATCCCGCGTGTTTAAAGTTAAGAGCTGTTTGAAATATTCAGAACTAAAGTTAAACAGTTGTCAACAGTCAGGAGTGTCTAATAGCCTCAAGCCTGGGACCTCTGTCTCTAGGGTCGCCTAGATAAGAAAATTATACACAATAGACAGCGTAATTCATGAAATAACACAGAAATCGACAAGAGGATATAAAACAAATTTAAATAATATTTTAAATAAGAGAGGGTTGTAGTTTTATTAAAGCATTGTGCGTAATATATAGATAGTTTATTAAATGCGGGAAAATACCGGCATGTAAAAAAGAAAACTGAATAGTGAATAACGCTTACAGCTTTTATCTTCAATCAGTAGAGTCTTATATGACGCCGGAATTACAAGATATATCGGGGATATGACCGCTTTGCCAAGTGTTTCTCTTTCTTTACCTCAGGTATATCTTTGCCACCCAGATAGCAAAGAGACACCTGAAGAAATAAATGGAATCACTTGACAAAAGGGTGATATCCTCGAAACATCGTGTAATTCCAGCGACAGATTCCCTTGTAATCGAAGAAAGAAAACTGGAAACATATAAGATTTAATTATGAAATCACTTTGTTATGTAATATTCAGGTTTTTTTCGAAGCCTATATATCGCATCATTGTTATTGCCTTTTTGAAAACTATCTAATATCATCAATATTCTGCATGATTAGTACCCGTCCCCTTATAACACACGAAGACAAGTAAATATGCTGAGCCAGGTCAAGGCTCCCGTTGGGGGGGGGGGGCAATATAATCACTCAGACGATGAGTTACTAAATACGATTAAAATTGAAAACATATTGTGTGGTTGTTAAATAAATGCTGTCCAACTTAAACAAAAGACAACTTTATTATTCGGTTTATTCGGCGCCCATTATGTTCTTTACCAATAGAGTTTCGTCCTCACGAATCCAATTACATATTCTTTTCTTACTCTTGTAAAATATAATAATGTATTATTGATATTTTTAAGTACCAAGAGTGTCGATAATTTTCATCTGTTAAAGTCTTTTCTGTGCTAATCGATTTATAAAAGTTGTGATATCGATCTTCTACCGATAATTATAAATCTCTTACTTTTTCGAGTGGAGATTATTATCTGATCTTGAAAGCTAGAAAAACAACAAAAAAAAAACGACACAAACAAAAGTTGACGACTTTATTTCTGTCAGAAAAATTAAATTGTCTATGTTTTAATGTTATTTTATATTACTTGTATAAATAGGTGAACAGGGGGTGACAGAGAGGTAGTACCTTTCCGAGACGGATCCTACGAGTGCCCTCCACTGGTCTCCATGCATCCTAACACTATGCGACAAGCAAAATATAACCGCTTCATAGTGAATGAGCATCCGTGCGTGACAAAGAGCTACATCTAAATCGTGGTTACGTTGTTAACATTAAAGGGCATAGACAGAACACGCTTGATCTAGAGGAAGAGACCTTGACCACAAATCCTGCTATTCCGCGGGGCGCAGTTGGACTCGTCGATAACCTAATAAACGATATGACATAATCACGTTGACACAGCGGTTATCGTTAGATCACCGAGGTTAAGCTACATTGAGCCTGGTCAGTACCACATGGGTTATCATTTGGGAATACAAGGCGCTGTATATAGGATTACGTCGACACCTTCCTGCAAGTAATGCAAAAATCTAACGTCGTTGTCTCCCCTAACAGGGATATACATGCGAGTGTGGACCGCTTGTGAATTTGATACTCCCATGAAACTCTCTCTTTTGGAGGAAGCCGGTTCAACAGGCCCAAGGTGAATGCCGTAACACGTACAGGTAATGAACTAGTTTTGAGAGCAGCATCGCATTGCCAATAATACTATATATTAAACAATGGGAAGGTATACCTGCTCCAGTTGGTTTAGTACCATGAACTATATAAAAGTTTGGCGTACACTATCAGCTATTACATAAGACATAATGGAGTTAAATAATAGCACCAATGCTCGGGATTGGAGCTTCTAGCCTCAATAAGTAAGCTGGTATCGTGGAGCCCTAACTTCATGAATGTTTCACCATCAATTGATGGATATCTCAAGTCAAGTCAAGTCATAATTAGTTATTTAGTAGCTATAAAATAACGCCGGTTCAAGACAACGTCTTTATTTATATAAGATGCTGCTTTGTGTTTATGCAATTATTTGCGCGGGTAGTATGATCGAACAAACGATTAATTTAATCTGTGGTATTCTTTGTTTATTCGCAACGCCGTGGACTAAATTTCACCCTTGTTTAGGGACATGAGCTGCGTAACTAATACCATCAATAGGAATAGAGTAGGATGCATAACATATTGTCGGAAATTAACGTAATAAAACACATCAATTCATCTTCATGAATTAAGTATGCTTATATGATTATATATCTTTATGTACACGATTCACGGCTACGCGAAATACCGTAACCGAACATTACGGATTTTGAAACACAGCCTCTCGGAACTAAGGTGTCAAAATGTGGGCTATGTTTATTTAAATTTAGTTTTATGCAAACGGGGTAAAAACAGTGTGAACGCCCTTCATAAACATTACTATATTTGTTTAATTTTGGGAAATAAAAAATAAATAGTTATTAGACATTAGGTGATCAATATTCCGCAAATTTCAGTTGCTTTGAACTATTTGAAAGAGCACACCTTCTCATTCGGAAATTCAAATATATCAGATTTTCATTGAATTGTATCCATAGTCATACGACACCGATTAAGCAAGATTCATTGAATTTCAATTTCTTTCTTTGAACTTTAAAGCTTACCCCATCAATTTGAGACATATTATAAAATCAAAAGCATGTAATGAATTTGATAAAAATTAAAATAAGGATTCTAGACATAAGATTTATAATGGGGCATACAAGTAGTACCAAACTATTCTGTTTGAAGAATTAACTTATCCGATTCTGGAACGGTTATTTTTCTAGAATATATATATATATATATATATATATATATATATATATATATATATATATATATATATATATATATATATATATTAAATATTGAAGTGATTTATACCTACAGACGACGTCGTTTCGGGGTTTCTACCCTTATCAGTGCAAAAGTGGCGGTTGAAAACAGTCGCATGGTCTGGAAGGCAGTTCGAGATTTAGCATATAATTACGAGTCTAACATTACGCGCCTAAATATATATATATATATATATATATATATATATTTGAAGACGTGTGTCTACTAACATTTGTAAAAAAAAATCTATTACACAATTTGTTTATTATTTTATTATTTTTATCATTTTATAAATTAATAAGTTTATACTTTTATAACGCGTTTCAAGCATTTGTACTCTATTCAGATATTCTATTCACTTGAAAAAATATTTTTATTTTAAACAGTTTACCGTTTCTTCGCATGTGCGCACGTGTGGGTGCGTTTGAATGTGGTTTTATATTTTCTGCTTCTCTGGGTCAAAGTTATGTCTTTTTTAAGTATATGTACTTCTGACTTTTATCTTTCCTGTCATCTTCGTGTGTGGTTATTGAGTACATTTTGGTCAAGATATACGCTTATAGAATTGCTCTTGAGATGTTATGACTCTGTCGTCACTCTGTCTTCGTGTGTGTGTAGTTAGCTTATATTTGTGTCCGTAGACACGTCCGCGCGTATACATGTGTTTTTGTTTATGCATAAATATATGCACACACATATGCATATATTCACACATACATATATACATATATACATATATTCATGTGCAACATATACACACATACATACATATACACACATATATACATATAAAGAGTAGAAATTAAGGCCAGGAGAGGACAGTCATGTATATACGTAGAATTTTACTTCGGTACTTGAACACAAATAGAGGGCTAGATAGATAGGTAGATAGATAGCTAAATAGATAGAATACAATAGATATGTGTATGGAGCGATAGATATACAGATAAGTATATATATATATATACATATATATATATATATAGAAGAGTTGGTAGATAGATCGATAAGTATATATATATATATATATATATATATAGATAAGTAGATAGCTAGACGGATGAATAGTCAGATGGATAGATATATCGATCGATAAATATATAGATAAATAGCTAGATATGTAGATACATAGATAGACAGATGGATAGATAGATAGATAAATAGATAGATATAAAGATAGATAAATAGATAGATAGGTAGATTGATAGAAAGACAGATAGAAAGATAGACAGATAGATAGATTCATAGATAGATAGATAGATAGATAGATAGATAGATAGATAGATAGATAGATAGATGGGTCGATAGATAGATTGATAGACATACAGACACACACACGCGCACTCACATCAACTTTTGTATGGATTATGTATATGCACACACACACGCGTTTGAGGAGGTATGAGTAATCCTGGTTTGGAACATTGCCATTATCTTGAATTTTCCTTTGCTGCATGAGTGCACATGCTGAGAGAAAAACCATATTCCGTTTTCTTGGATTTTTATGTTGCTTTTATGTAAAGCAACTCTATTGTTAAGTGTTTTGGTGGCGCCTATATAGGATCCTTTGCATGTTTGCATTCTAGTATATAAATAACATTTTTGGCAGTGCAGTTTAAGTATGTTGTATTGTGAATGTTGGTGTTTGGTTTTTGATTGTGTATGTGTTCCCCTTTATTATTATGTCGCAATCTGCACATCTTTCCTTGTTGCATTTTGTGACTCTTTTTATTATGTGTTGGTTTAGTTTAGATGAGGTTAACATTTGCTTGAGGTTCTTTGGTTGGCGTTTGCTTTTTATTATTTTCGTTGTTTCTTAGTATGTTGTTTTGGTTAAGTAGGGTCAAGTTATTTGTTATCCTTGTGAATAATTCTGGATTGTCTTTGTTGTGTACAAATACGTATGCTAATATCTGTTTTTTGTTTCGTTTTTTTGGGGGATTCGCAGTATTCTAATGGTATGTTTTCTGTTAGTTCTTTACCCTTGTGCATTATTTGTGAGGGGTATCCTCTTCTTGTTAAGATTTTTCGTAGTTCTTCCAGTCGGAGAATCTGGAGGTGTTTGTCACTGACACATTTTGCGTTCTACGTAATAGGGTATACATTTCAGTCAGCTTTTGATGTGGTTGCTTTTAAAATGAATATATTATTGAGTGTGGGTTTGTGGTTGATGTCTGTGATAATATGATTATTTTTAATTTTAACTAAATTTTCTAGGTTGAATTTAATTTTGAGGTGTAGGTTTTGTAGTATATTGTGTAATTCATTGATGTCCCCATGTGGGGTCCCAAAGGATAAAACAATCACGTAGGTATCGTTTCCAAAATTCTATGAAAAAAGTTTGAATATTTTGCCCATATATTTGTTCTATCTTTTCATATAAGTTCTCCTCTAGGTGGGCCAGTGTTAGGGTAGCATATGTTTGTGCCATTTTAGTTCCAATTGCTGTACCTAGGGTCTGGATGTAGTTTTCGTTATTAAATTCAAAGGAGTTATTGTTGCGAATAATGCGTGTATATGTGTGTACATGTATATATGCATATATGTATGTGTGTATGTATGCATATGTGTGTATATGTATGTATGAATAAACAAAAAATAAACATGTATGCGCGCGGACGCGCCTACGTACACAAACAAAACTAACCACACATACACACACACGCAGACAGAGTGACGACAGAGTCACAAAATCTAAAGGGCAATTCTATAAGCGGATATCCTAACCAAAATGTACCCAATCATCAGACACGAAGATGGCCGGGAAGATAAAAGTTAGAAGTACACATACTTAAAAAAACAAATAACTTTGACCCAGTGAAGCAGAAAATATCAAAACACATACACACGACCCCACACGCGCACACATGCGCAGAAACGCCAAACTGTTAAAAATGAAAATATTTTTTCAAATTAATAGAATATCTGAAGAAAGCACAAATGCTTGAAACGCGTTATAAAAGTATAACATTATTAAATTATAAAATAATAAAATAATAAACAATTGTTGAAAAAGGTTTTTACAAATGTTGGTAACCTCACTTATTTGCATATACATTTTTCTCTCATTGGAACTGTACTGGTGCTTTACTACACTTTACTCTCTTTCTCTCACTCTCTCCCTCTCTATATATAATTGCATAAACAATATTATAGCCTTACGTCACTCAACCAACGTTCTGACGCGTCACCACAGCTTGTCAAAGGCAGGATGAAAATAAAATCAAAAGTGAAAACTTATAGCCATGTATTGGAAAAGCCCAGCTGAAGCCAGATTTTAAGAGAGAAGGAAGGGAGCTAAGAAGTGTGCTAGAGGGGTTGGAATGTCGTACAGATTCAATTTTGGTTAAGTCAAGGTCAACTCGCCCATTAAGCATTCGCTTACCGGCCCCAGTCTCCTAGCATAACTTTAGTTAACGTGCCAATTAGTTTCATGCTTTTTAGGCCGAACTATTTTAATGTTCCCTGATAAAAGTAGATTACTAAATCAACGAGACGAAATAGGTTTTAACTGTAGGCACTTAAAACGGCTGACTGTAGATAAGTTCGTGAACAATTTAGAAAATTTAACATTAATAACTTAACTGTATAGCGCAAAAGAAAAGCCACCCCCAAATAGCTATATGTTACTATAGAGATAGTATCCAAATAAACTAATACAAGAGAGCTAGCCCTAACCAAAAGACTAAAAAATAATTAATAATACCATTAAATTTAAATTATGTATAAGCTATTAACATATTTAAATTAGACGTAAACCCTACGAAAATAGGTAATAGAATTGCAAGTCTAAATTAAAATCTATATTTCCCTCTCCTATCGCTAATACAATGATAATGGTAATGATAATAGGGGGATAATGGCAGGGGCTGTAGTGAAAATAATAATAATAGAAGTAATACAAATATGTAAATGGCTATATTTAAATGAACAAATATGATAACTATCGCAATACTAGTAATAATGCAAATAGAAGGATAGTAAAAATAATAGTAATACTATTTATAATAGTACTAAAAGATAATAATGACGATAAGAATAATAATAGTATTAATAGTTGAAATAATAATTACAGTAATAGTGATGATAATAACAATAATAGCAACAGTGATGATAATGATGATTATAATTATCATATTAATAACAATAATAATAAGAATAGTGAAATGTAGTAAGAATAAAAAAGAATTGACAGAGATAAAATAGAAAAAATAACAATAGTAACAATAATAATAACTATAATAATGGTAATAATAATACTAATAATTCGAATAGCTATACTACTTATAATAGTATTAATAATAGTAGTACTTATAACAAATATAACGGTAATGTAAGGAATAATTGTTGCAATGGCTATTATAATACTAATAAGAATAAATGATGATAATGATAATAGTAACAGCGGAGTGGGGGAAGTAATAGTTAGCGTATAAAAATAAAAATAAATATTAAATAGTAATGGACAATACCGTTATTTATCTATAGAACGCACACTTATCCAGAATACTAAGACGACACTTTTAAATATTGGGGGTGCTAAATTGTCTCGACCCTCCTTTATTAGAATATTTATATCATCTCTCGCTTTTAATATCTGTTGAGTTGTTGATTTTGTTCCCCCCTCCCCCACATACCTGTTCGGCCTAGAAAGCGTAGAACTAATGACCACCCTAACTAAAGATATGCGAGGAGGCTGGGGCTGGTAAGTGAAAACATAACGGGCGAGCTTACCATGACTTGACAAAAATGGAATCTGTTCGACTTCCCCACCCCTCTAGCACGCTTCTTAGCCCCCTTCCTTTCTCTTAAAATCTGGCTTCAGCTAGACCTTTCCAATGTGAGGCTATACATTTTCACTTTTGATTTTATTTTCATTCTGCTTTTGACAAGATGCTGTGCGCGTCGAAACGTTGGTTGATTGACGTAAGGCTATAATATTGTTTATGCAATTTTATAAATGTTCTACTTAGTATTGAGCACCCTTGCAAAAATGGTTTCATGTTTATTTTATTAACATATTTGAACTTGATTAATATATATATATATATATATATATATATATATATATATATATATATATATATATATATATATATATATATAGTTTAAAATAAAAAAGGCGGAAATTTACTCTCGGGAGCTCTTTCGACCATTTCGTCAGAATGAATCGTGGGTATACAAAATATATAATCAACGAGAAATAGCAAGAATTTAGGTGGTGGCATTAATCGCGAATCACCAAAAGTGTAACTCGTTGCTTTTTTTTCTATTGCCGTACGTTTAGTTTTTGGCACAAAACTTGCTTTTCAGTCTTTTTCCAAAAATTTTCTGCCTTATATCAAAAACAGTAATAGTGTATATGAATTAAAATGCCAATGCAATGCTGGTTATATTAGGCGGATAAAATTATATTTAGAGACCCGAATAAACCAGCATATCCCATCTAAAATTAGACAAGATAGACCTGGTCCTTCGTGCCATACCTCTACTTTGCCTTTGACACCTATTCGCCAGCATTTAGTTGATAATGCTTTCTGTGTCAATAAGGTTGATATAGAGTGGTTAAAGGTCTTACATAGGGAGGGTTCTGCTTCTCGTAATGAAGAACGTGATTTTGACGGCGAAGGTCGTCTAATGACTCCTCTTTAATACCAATCAAGAATACATTCTCGACTATTAGTTCGACAGACACGGTCCATTGCTCTGGCCATTATCTGTCCGACTGAGGTATATATCTTGTGTGTCTCAGGATTGCTGGCTTTTTCCCCATCTTCTTGTCTTTGTGCCACATCATACTTACGTGGGAAGTATGTAAATACTGGGAGGATTCAGCATCATTGACAATTCGTCGCTATCGCCTTGTGCACGCTTTCCATTGTTAAGTAAAAGGGATTTGTAAGATCTCTGATTCTCTTTAGAGAAAATTGGCAAGTTTTTCTCGACCTTAAAAACTCACTTGCTTTTTAATTGTTTTTAATTGATTGATTAAATGATTTATTTCAAAACACTTACTTCCCAATAACATCGACATTAAACTCCCCATTCTTGCCCTTTCTCGTTAAGCAGATATTCTGTATACCAACGATTTCTCATGACCAGATGTTGATCGAAAAACGTCTCGGGAGTAAATATCCGCCTGTTTTATTTAAATATATTTATACATTTTGTACCTATAAAATATATATATATATATATATATATATATATATATATATATATATATATATATATATAGTGTTACAGGTTTTGTTGAAAATACATCCATAAAGTGCTTGATCGCAGAAAAGTGAGAGCTAAATACTAATAATTTATTTTAAAAACTATACGTTACATATTTCAGAGTCGTATTACGGTTTTATCAAGATGGATTGACTTTTTAAATTAAAAAAAAGTCTATAGCCATAGAGAAATCGTTAGCGTCTTGAAATTCAAAACAACAGGGGGAATATATATATATATATATATATATATATATATATATATATATATATATAGGCATCTGTCAGTCGCAACGACTATGAATCAGTGCCGTATTGGAATGTTGTTTGTGTGCATCTTTTTGTGTGATTGTAGAGACCAATTCTTGGTTTGCATGGTCTACTACAGCCTTGACATACCAAAACTGTTGTGTAATGTGTCACCTCAGCTTGTTGGTCTGCCTGTAGGCTCGCTCTTCTCCTAGCTCTCTTCGCAGCGTTTTCATCGTGGAGGGTCTTCTCACTGATGATCATTTTCTGGCGTATTTGTTTCCTACAGGCAGGTCTGTCAGCTGCAAAGACTTCCCATGTATTAATGTCAATTGAGCAAGCCTTCATATCTAGCTTGCAGACCTCCTTGAAGCGGAGATGGGGACGGCCCCTTTTTATTGAGCCTGAGGCATGGTTGCCGTAGAGAACGTCTTTAGGGATGCGCCCATCATCCATCCTGCACACATGACCCAGCCAGCGAAGACGTCGCTCACGCAGTAGGGAGTAGATGGATGGAATACCTGCTCATCGCAGAACATCATTGTTGTCCACTCTGTCCTGCCATGTGATACAAAGTATCCTACGTAGGCTCTTCATATAGAAGACCTGGAGTGTCCTATCCTGTGTTGAGTATGTGGTCCAGGACTCACTCCCATACAGTAGGACACTGAGAACGCACGCTCTGTAGACGGGCATCTTGGTAGAAATGGAAAGGTTGCTGTTTTCCCAGACTCTTTTAGTTAGTTTAGAGAGGGTTGTGGATGCATTACCAATCATTTTGTTGAGCTTTATGTCCAATGAGAGAGTGTCTGAAGTAGTGGAGCCTAGGTACTGGAACTGGTGAACGACCTCCAGTGGTGTACCTTGGATTGAAATACTGGGTGGGCAGGCGGTAGCTTACCCCATACCTTGGGTTTTCTTCTGGCTGATGGTGAGGCCGAACAGGCAGCAAGCATCAGCAAACCTGTCCATAAGTCTTTGGAGTCCATCTTCCTGATGCGATGCTATGGCTGCATCATCGGCAAAAAGCATGTCCCTGATCTGGACTAACCTAATCTTGGAGCGGAGCCAGTAAAGTGCTACCCCACCACTGGATATCTGCTTTACTGGGTGCGTAAGGCATAGGATGATTTCAACAAGTGGTCAGCAACAATTGCACCAAACAAAAACAAAAGAAGTACAAAGAAACCAGCACTTAGGCTAGGGTGCTGGAATGTCCGTACTATGATGACCGGCCTATCTGCTGACATACTCAACATCTCCGATGTCCGAAAAACTGCTATCATAAACAACGAGCTACTAAGACTAAGAGTATACATTGCTGCACTACAAGAAACTAGCTTAGCAGACTCCGGATGCCTGAAGGAATCAGACTATACCTTCTTCTGGCAAGGGCAGAAGGAAGAGGAGGTTCGCGAGCACGGTGTTGGTTTTGCAGTCAGAAACTCACTGCTTCAAAATGTACAACTCTGTGATTCAGCCACTGAACGCCTAATTTCACTGTATCTGAACACCACACATAGATCAATTAATCTATTGTGTGTGTACGCCCCAACACTCGCGGCACCTGACGATACAAATGAGCACTTCTACACTCAGCTAGATGACACCATCAAGGCCTTTTCACAGAATGAGGACCTGATCATACTTGGGGACTTTAATGCGCGTGTAGGTGGTGACAACGATGCATGACCAAGCTGCCTCAGTAACCTGGAGTGGGTAAATGCAATGATAATGGTCAGCGACTACTAGAACTCTGTACCTACCATGACCTCTGCATCATCAACACATTATTTAGTGTCAGGCCGCATCATAGGGTGTCTTGGAGACATCCCAGGTCAGGGCGCTGACACCAGCCTGACCTCATCATTACTAGACGAAGGTACCTAAAACATTTCCTGATGTCTAGAGTTAACCATACTACCGATTGTGATACATTGTAATCCCTTAGTATGCAACAAGGTTAAACTTCAACCCAAAGATTTCTAACGCACTAAACAGGATGGTATTGCGCGTATAGACGTTAGCAAGACTCAACACCCAGACCGCATGGCAGAATTCAACGTGATGTTTACCTCCACTTCAATGGAGATCACAGTCGACCTGCATCTGCACAGTAGGAAACACTCAAGAACCACACCCACTCTACAGCTCTCAAAGCCTTTGGGGGGAGAACAGGTTGTAAACGCAATGACTAGTATGATGCACATTCTGCTACCCTCGATCCTCTGATTGAGGCAACACGTTCTTCCTTACTTTCATACAAGGCTAACTTATCTCCTACATCGCTGGCTACACTGAGGTCTTAATAAATGGAAAAGCTAGCCTGATTCAGCCCCTTCATAACCTTTTGAAACAGTGTTGGAGAGAAGGTTCAGTGCCTCACGACATGAGAGACGCAAACATCATCACACTCTACAAACACAAAGGGGACCGCAGTGACTGCAACAACTACCACGGTATCTCACTGTTTAGCTTCGTTGGCAAGCTATTCGCATGCATAGTCCTACTGCGACTACAATTTCTTACCTATGAAATTTACCCGAAATCTCAATGCGGATTTCGTTCAGAGAGATCAACCATCGATATAATCTTTTCCCTACGCCAACTGCAAGACAAGTGCAGAGAGCATAACCAGCCTCTGTATCTCGCTTTCATAGATCTGACCAAAACGTTGTACCTTGTGAGCAGAGACGGTCTATTCTAGGTCCTCCCACTAATCGGATGCCCACCAAAACTCCTCAGCATCATAAGATCCTTTCACGATGGCATGCTGAGCACTGTACAGTTTAACGGCGACATGTCTGCTGGGTTCGGGGTGAAGAGTGGTGTCAAACACGGCTGTGTGTTGGCCCCGACACTCCTCGGCATCGTCTTCGCCATACTCCTGAAGCATGCTTTCAAAAACACAGCGGATGGTATCTACCTTCACTCCAGATCTGATGGTAGTCTCTTCAACATCGCCAGGCTCCGCTCCATATATATATATATATATATATATATATATATATATATATATATATATATATATATATATATATATATATATGGGAAGAGAAGGATGAAAGTAATCCGACGTGATGGGAAAATGAAAAAGGAAAACCAAAAAATGGATGTTTTTTATGTGTACATCAACGTTTCGTCTTTATTTATAAGACTTCATCAGGATGATAAAATAGAGAAAAAATGTCATGCAAATACAGATACATGTAGGGTAGACATATTGGGAGAAAAAATAGAATGAAATAGTGGCCACTGCTGGGTGGACGTCCGTATTTGTTGGAGAAATAGAAATGAATGTTGAAAAGAATGAGTGGGGAAAAATGGAAGGATGGGGTGAGCCAGGACTACTGTGGCTGGTGGTAAGAGAAAGAGGTGGGGGATGAGCAGGGGTAAAGTGGATGGTAGAGAGGGAGGTGAGGAAAAGGGGGAGGGAGGTGTTTGACCAGATGGCAGCGGTTCAAGATTGAAGGGGAAAAGTAAGTTGGAATGTTTGTGTATGGGGGGTGTATGCAGGGAAAGGAGGATGGGTAGAGATGGAGGGGGGGCTGTGATTTTGGTGGATGGGCGAAAGTTATATATATATATATATATATATATATATATATATATATATATATCGATCGACCCATGGCGCCCAGCTGTACGCCAATTGAGCTGGAGGCTGATAACCGGTAACTGTCGCTCCCCTGTCTAGTCCTATACAGATGCATAGCTGAAGTTTTCTCTCCAGGACGCTGCCCAGAGCAGATCTATGGAGAGACTTAGTTGCCCAATCGTCAGAATCCCCCTCTCGGTCTTGCTGATGTTGCCCAGAGGAATGGAAGTACCAGTACATCCGGCACCAGGTTGACTGCATTAGCTGCCAGAGAAGAGTAAGTACAGCGCCTGTCTGCCTGTTGGGCTACACTCAAGGTTTTTTTGTTGGGGTTAACTCCCTTAGCCTTTATCGAACCCACAAATAACCACAAGGCAGTGGTACTATTTACCCATAGCTGGGGGCCTGTTGATGGGCATCAGAGCTAGTGCATACAGCGATTGGTCTGGCATGCCGCATATCTGGCAGACCACCGAGTCTCCTGTAGTTCTGCTTGAGTCCGCAAGGTACTCAATTTACGTGTGTCGCCACGGGCAGGCACTGCATGAGGCTTGCCTATAGAGAGGCTATCTACTGGCAGGGAAGACTTACGCACTCTGCTCCCTTTTGCCTAGACGAGCACACCCTCTCCACTGATGGGTAAAAAGAGTAGCAACTTGTGTTCAATGAATCAATTCTAATTAACATTGTGCTTCGCCTTTAATAACCCAAAATTGTCGATATGCTGTGAATTAGTTAAACGAAATGAAGTACAGGAATCACGAAATTGGTAAATTATAAGTTTTGTACCGTATTTTCATATATGAACTTTAGTTGGGTGCCTGTTTTGCTGAGTTAACATCCGGGGAAGAACGGAGAAGATTGGGGAGAATGAAATGGTTTGTTTCGATTAGCGCTAATCGAGTTTGGCAAGATAAATGAACCTCGTAAATCTTGCTTCTAAAGATATTTGATTGTTATTTTGTTTTCAATCAGCTAGTTCAACTTAAGTTAATGACTAAAATCCTGCAAACATCTTAGCACAAAACACACCCACACGCACACACACACACACACACATGCATACACACACATATATATATATATATATATATATATATATATATATATATATATATATATATATATACTCTACGAATCTGATATTTTTGTACACCCACTAAGGTCAAGATAGATTGTTCTTATCAGAAAAACCGATTTTGTAAAGCCAGTTACATTTTTTAAAGCCTAAAGACAAAATCTAAAATGAGTCTTTTTCTGCTCTTTCTATCTCTGTCTTTTTATTCTACAGCTACGGGTTAGACCGTATAATTATTTTCTGTTATGCACCTGTTATTCTAAAATGGAATATTACAATACTTCTGTTTTCTCCTTTTTTGATTACCTGCTAATAAAGAGAGAGAGAGAGAGAGATAGAGAGAGAGACAGAGAGAGTGGAAGACAAAATAGAGAGGTGGGGAGTGGAAGAGAGAGAGAGTAAGAAAGATTGAAGGAGAGAGAGAATGACCAAAAGAAACAGAAGCGAGAGTGATAGGTACTGTATAAAATAACACCATATGATACTGAATAAGCTTAACGACGCTTACCTAACGATAACCAATGGGCTAATATGACCATACTGTATATCTATTAATAATGGAGAGTTGGTATCTGTCTGTTACAGCCGAAACTATACTATTACCATCTTTTAATGCTCAGTTTAGTTTACTAAACTATTTCAAACTAATATACTATCTTTCGATGCTCACTAGATGAGGGTGTAGTGTAGTATCCGTTTCGTTGGCATAATATCACCCCGACAAGCATTACGCCCTTTTTGGGGAGGAGTCTTGTATATGTTTGTTTGCGATGATACCATCACTTCAGGGATTACCTCTGTATTATTTTCTAGTGGATTGTGATAGTGTAGTGTCTATTTTATGGCCATGATACTATCTTCCCATGAATTATCTTCCCCTTTTTTGAAGATAGTGTAGTATTTGTTTTGTTGTAAGTATACTATCATTCCAAGCATTACTTCCTCCATTCGCTTGGGTATAGTGTTGTGTCTCTTCTGGTACCACGCGAGCATATTCATAGGCATTACTTTCTCCTAAAGATAAACAGTGCAGTATATGCTCGTACTTAATATATAATTCAATTAAGTTATATATTTACTTAAAATAAAAATGTTCTAACTAGTTTTTATCATCCAACGCCAGCGGCAAAGATACGTCATGTGAAGGACATTCGATAGGGCAGCAAGCAAAGGTCCAGAAATATGGAATCAAAATGTTTCGACCTTTTGGCTAGGAACAGAGTGTAGTATCTGTTCTGATGCTAGGGCTTGGTTTATTCTGTCCTACATCAGTGAAGCAGGAATCCTTTTAAATCGATGCAATTTTTATTTTTGTTCCAATCCACAGTGGCCCTTTTTAGAGATGTTGATTTTCCCCACATTAAAAACCGACCTTGTCTATAACTTTGCCCTTGTTGGGAGGCAAGTAAACAGAAACAGCTCGACTCAGCCTGAACATAGAATCATCTACACGGTTCGCTCATTAGATAACAATATTATCTGAATGTATGCAATTTTAGGAAAATGTGTCGAGATCTTGACGGGGCGTACGTAGATTGATGTTACTTGGGCCGACGTGTTTATACTTCGTTAAGAAATTTTTTTCTTCTCACCCCCAGGTCTCAACTGAAGCATAATTCACCATTGTGTAGCCATTCAAAGACATCTAACGACGTTAGTGATGACCAATACAAAACCAGTGAATTACTGGAGAGACAGACCCTGAAACACCCCAGGCAGTCTACTACATAGACAACTACACATATATACAAATGGTTACAGGACGCCCCCATCCCCTCAACGAGAGAATAACCACTAATTCGGCAGTTCTTCTTATGACAAACGACCATCTATCACTATCGAGTTTTATGTAGCTGAGACCAACAGAAACTAACAAAAAACGCATTAAAGCTAATTCGATCAGACGTCAAGAGCTAGCGATATATATATATATATATATACGAAGTAAGATACATAAAAATAGAGTACATAGCTGTGTTTACAAAAGATATACACACACTCACACTCTCATATATATATATATATATATATATATATATATATATAATATATATATATATATAATATATATATATATATATAGTTACATATATATATATATACATATCCATATATAATATATATATATATATAGTATAATACATATATATATATATATATATAGTTACATATATATATATATATATATATATATATATATATATATATATATATATATATATATTATCCCATAACAGCAATGGACTGTGTGTCTGCTAGAATGTGTACTCTAAATTCTACGCAGTAGATGTAGAAAACATGCATCAATAGAATAGTTAAATGAAAGTAATCATGAAAAACAACAGGAAAATGAATATTTTATTAATCACAGTTCGTTTTTTGTACGGAATATGCAAACTAATTATCCTTTTTTGAAGTTTTTCGCATATACTCGCCTGAGTATATTAAGAAGTTTTTTTAAATTTTAAAATAAAAGGGTGGCTTTATATATATATATATATATATATATATATATATATATATATATATATATATATATATATAATAAAAACGATGTTATTATCGGTAGTAAAACCAATGACACATTCTTAACCAATATTTAGGCGATAAAAATCGTATATATTTCCATGCAAGGCGTCGTAGTCCGGAGGTACAACTCCAGACTACATACAATGTAATCGTAGTTTTATCCTTGTCTAAGTTAGCCAGACTGATGACACAGATAACAAGAAACATATGTCAATGGATTACTTTTATGTACGTAAAAAATAATAATTATATATATATATATATATATATATATATATATATATATATATATATAAAATACGTATTATTTAGGGCGACTGAATACAATCATCTGCATGACTCTGTACCGCTTAGGAAGTGGAAAATACAAACGCCGTTACTATGAACAGTAAACACAATACCAAATTCAAAACTATATATGTATATATGTAATTACTATTATTTCGTGTATTTACATATATACGTTTACATGGTGATAAAATATATTCTGTGTATGATACACACCCAACACAAAAGAAAAATAAAGGGCTGTCAATAAAGGTCGACTGGGAATTTTTCTGTGAGGAACTCGGGTACTGGCCAATAAAAACAATAACCGTGCGAGAGAAATAACAACGAATGTGATTGGTTAGTTAGCTCGACTAGACGCTACTTAGATAGATAAAAACACTTAGAATAGCATATGTTTTTATTTTAAATAGATACGGCTAAAAAAATGATTTTATTTTTATCCCATAATAGCAATGGACTCTGAATTCTCTGGACTGCAAATTGGAATCGAAAAGTATATATATATATATTCTAAATAAAATAGTGACAATTAATTTTTATTTTAGGTTAAGGAGTTCTATTTTCTAAATAATGATTTTCTGATGAAAAGTCATTTTTATTCTTAATCTGTTGTTTTGGACAGTAATACGATGAGAAGACCGAGAAATAGAATATTGCATTGATGTTTAAAATACTGGGTTAAGCATAAAATTACCTTGAAATAATTGTAAATTGATTTTGATATGAATGCTTGTTTTGGAATTTTCAACACAGCTATATAATATTGTTCAGTTTTAGCCGGGCCGGTAATAATCAATCACACGATGTTCGTCAATTCGTTTTCTGTAGTATTGTTCTGTACAATATCGGAATATTTTTTCTCTGATTTGCTTAAAACATCTTTTGTAAGATTTGCCCCTTTTTACAACATAGGGCATATTACTTATTCTTTTATCTACAATCCCGATTTTCCAAAATTATTTGTTGTTCTTAAACATCCGGAACAAAATGGTTTCTCCGATTTTAAAACTTTTCTTTTTTTGACATGTATTTTTGTTCGTTAACACTCTGTTGGAAATAGTCTTGATCTTACTCTGAAAGATACTTCCCCTAATGACATTAAAAATAGAATGTTATCGTTCGAAATCGTTCTATACACTTGTAGACCCTTCACTTTTTAGATCCCTTTTAAAAGTATCGACAACTCGCTTCACTTGACATTAGCTTCTTGCATAATACGGCGCGATTGTGAGGTGTTACACTGAAAATGTCTGACAAAATATTTGGAATTCACTAGATGTAAATGGAGTACCTTAACCTGCTACCACAAAAATCCACGACTCCGAAACGTGCGACCAATTCATGCATAAACACAATTATTATTTCTGTCGTTTTTTTTACATTTAAGTATCTTTGGCCACTTAGTCAAGCTATCCACTACAACAAGAGAATAGAACCCGTCCAATAGACCAGTAAAGTCAACATAAATTCTCGATCACGGTCGATCTGTTTTAAGCCAGTGTTTGAATTTTATGGAAGGCGTTGTTTTCTGCTAACGCAGATCCGTTAAATAAGTTTACTGTATTCTCAATATCTCAATCCATTTTTGTCCAGTAGATATAACTTCGCAGTAACAACTCTTCATCCGTGAAATGCCTTGATGCCCAACATGAACTCTGATAGAATAAGTTTTTGCAATGTCGCCAGAATGACAATATTGTCCCGGTACATTACGACAACGTCACAGATGGCATATGCTTCCGGAAGTTTTTGTTCTTTTCTCTTATGCCCTTTTTAATATTTTTCATTAAATCATCGCTCATCGCCTTTCTTTTCATCCCTCTAACTGTAGCTGGAAGTTCTCTTACGATAGTACACAACGTGTTTTTAACCTCAACTTTTGTTTCGTAGCTAGGCAATTGCCGTGCCCTGAAGGGGTTAAATATATTTCAGTATTAATCTAGACAGTCCGTCAGCATGACTTATTTTTGAAGATTGGAGATAATCATTCTTGTAATCATAATTTAAGAAGATGATTCCTCGTCTCTGTAATCTGTTAGCCGTATGTGTAGGAAACCCTTTGTTCCAGCCATAGATTGTTAATAAAGGCTTATAAAAGCTGATGCTCGGTTTGTAATGTAAATCTTCTTTCATTCACGAAACGATGAAATTTTGTTACCACCAAAATGATTACCAGCGCTTCTTTTTTATTTGCAAGTAGCTCTGCTTTAGTGGCAAAAGTGTACGAGACGCATGCGCTATCGGTTTCAGCGAATCGTCGTCCATTCCACGTAAAGTACATACGCCTATGTTATATGAACAAGCATCGCGTTCTGGATCATAATGAGTTAAAACTAATTCAGACGTTACAATGTTGTCTATTTTCCCAAATATCTCCTAGCATTCTGCAGTTAAAATCCAGTCTTTCACTTTCCTCAATAGTTTGTTTACAGACGCTCGTAGATTATTCATATTGAGATAAATACGTTATAGTAATTCACTTACCCACAGAAACTCTGGCGCTGGCATATTCCTTATTGCACCTGCTTTCTCCGGATCGGGTCTTCTCTCATTCTTGCCTATTATTTGCCCCACATATTAAATTTGTTCAATACAGAATTCCCATTTGTCTTCTTTTGGTTTCAAACCGTAATCTTTAATTCTTTACACACCTTCATGAATGTGTGCTTAATGTGTATTCGTAGTCTTACTAATTATTAGAATACTATCCATATAGGCCGTCGCCAACTCTGGGCTGATTAGTAATACGTCCATTACTTGATGAAATATAGTCGGCACCACCTTACTCGAAATGGTAGTCTTTCAAATTTGTATAACGCTTAATGTGTATTTATTCACAATAAATTTAAGCATTCTTCGTGCACCGGGATTTGCATATGAGAGATACATACATATTCGAGTGTTTTTTATAAAGTTCTCGTGTATCTCTCAAACGTTGAGCTAGAAAAGAAGTGATATACATTAATCGTCCTCTCCCCAATTGACCAGTTAACTATATAGCATATCTTTCTTTTATTTCATTGGTCTTACCGGATTCCAGGACAAAAATCATCTGGTCTGGTGAAGTATCCAATTACTGCTGTTACTTGAGGTAAAATTACTAGTATAAGGTGAACCATTCCTCATATGAGCCAGTATCAGGGGGGGATCTTATTTTTCTACAAATTCTATGTTATTTTGCATATTTTGTCAGGGTTTATTTGAAGAGCCAATCATCTTCATGTCAGTATGGTATTACACACCCTTTTACAGAAGGAACAAATATACTCGAAAATGGTGCCTTGTAGGTAATTAAAACACTCCTTTAGGTAATTCAAACTCAACAGTTTGTAATCCAAATAGTTCCTATATATTTATATATATGTATACATATTTATATGCATATAGGAGTAATCAGTCAACAGAATATTATAAGCTGAATATGCAGTATAATAATATTATTAAATAAAAAACTAAGAATTAAGAGAAAAAACAAAAACGTTCAACTTAATATTTCGAGCCGAGTTTATTGGACGATTTTAGAAGCAATGAAGTTCATCCCAATTTCAGCTTTGGTTGTTGTTGTTTGGCATAGTCTGTAGGAAATTTTCGAAAACCATTCCCTTTATAAAGCCTTCTATGAAGTGTGAACAGACTTCTTAAAAATGGCGAACTAGCATATATATATATATATATATATATATATATATATATATATATATATATATATATATAGGAGTAATCAGTCAACAGAATATTATCAGCTGCAAATGCAGTATAATAATAGTATTAAATAAAAAACTAAGATTAAAGAAGAAAAACAAAAACGTTCAACTTAATATTTCGAGCCGAGTTTATTGGACGATTTTAGAAGCAATGAATATATATATATATATATATATATATATATATATATATATATATATATATATATATGCATGTGTGTGTGTGCGTGTGTGTGTAAGTTAAGAATATAATGAACATAATTGATGGACTGTGATTGTATTATCTTTTGTATATTTTTTTCTTTAATTCTTCTGATTTAATCTTGACCGTCTGCTATTTTCATACATAAAACACATCATATATATATGTGTATATATATGTGTGTGTGTATATTCAGACACCACATTGATTAAACACAACGAAATTTTCTATTATTGTTTTTTTTCTTATCGTTGTCTCGACTAGTAAGGCAAGTTTCCGAGTCTCCAGTAATACTCATGGAGTATGTATCTGATTGTTTTTTGTCATCACAACCGATTTAAATATTCCCGAAGAGGAAATAACGCAAAGAGAAACTGCCGTCATCTTTAATAAGACATACATATATATATATATATATATATATATATATATATATATATATATATATATATATATATATATATATATATATATATATATATATATATAGTGTTTGATCCGCAGAAGATAGAGACTTTATTGTAGAACATCTTTAGTCGAACAGCTCTATGTAAAAACAGAGCAAGAATAGAAGTTAGAGACCTTGAACGAATGATGAACACCTATGCGCATGTTCCCCACCCCTTCTCCTTTTCTTCCCCATCTTTAAAGAGTAGCAAAACGGCGTGAAATTACCAGCCATAGTAACACGTCTGATGATTCTCGTCCTTATTAGAAGAAATAGATTATAACCTGAAATGCCTGGGATGTGGACCTGGGTTTTTTGTTTTTAAATTATATATATATATATATATATATATATATATTGTACATGTATTGTATTAGTTTCTGTGGATGTAAATCCGTGTAAACTCAAGTGTTTATAAAAAGTGCTCAATAACAAGTAGAGCTGTTTATAAGTATACATTTTTATTTATACAAACATTATTGGTTACATATGTGCATACATGTTTCGGTTGCACTCTTCGCAGAGAGTCAACCTCATCAGACCAAGGATTCAGAGTAATGAGATGGGTTTTCAGACTTTTTCAGAATAAATCCTTCTTTGGGATTGGTTATTCTCTATTTCTATTTCTTATGAATTGGTATCGGATTACCTATTTTACTTGTTGACCGTTCTTCAGCCTTTTTTACGACATAACCATCCCTGTTTTTTATTGCCCTCTTAGCCATGGCTACTTTTCAACTTTATTTGAATTCCCAAATCCTACAAACACATTTATCTTATCTATCAGTAAAATACACACATATAAACAGATTTAATAGGTACATAAGTACACATAAATAAACAGACATCAATATACACACACATCTAAACATGAACACCCACACACACATATATATATATATATAAATATATATATATATTTATATATATATATTTATATATAAAACATTGAAATCAACTTTTCAAAATTGTATTTTAGTCGAAACAAAACATAATGAATACATATCGTAAAAATTGCTATATTAAATAAAATATAAAAAAGCGAACATAAAAAAATCTAATTTAGATATACTTTCGTATGTTAAAAATAAAACGCATACGTTTTACCGAAAACAACATTATATTAGCAAATATTGCAATTATCTTCCAACTGTTTACAATTACATTTTTACTTCAATAGGTATAAGATTATCTACATATATCAATAAAGAAGGAATATGAAACACTATAAAACAATGGTTATAATAATAAAGTTAGAATGATCATAATATGAAAACAAAATATAGTTAGTTGAATCCACCAAATTCAAAACACAGATTGCCAAATTCTTTACGAAGAATATGCCACAAATATAATAATATATCAAAATATCATTATGAATAATAATACAACTTGTGATTGCTACTAGCAAAAAGATGCGAACAGAGATTGAATATATTTAACTAGAATATAACTAAGAAACGGAAAAAAAGTATCCATGTGAGGATTTTATCATGACCACATAATAGCTAATACGTTACCGCCCCCTCCAAAAATACGATGTAATGCTTGGGAATATTATATGATGAACGAACATTTACTACACTATCCTTCAAATGATAAGATAATGTCTGGGTATTGGCCTCATGACAACAGAACAGCTACTACACTATACCCTTAAGGAAGAGGTAATGCCTGGAAGGATAGTATCATAACATCAGTATCTGTTCTGCTGTTATGATACCATCCTCCTTGAATTGAGAATTGAAAAATAGTCCATTAGTTTAAAATACTATAGTAAACTGAATTGCGCATTAAAATATGATACACTAGTTGAGCATTAGTATAAGTAATAGTATAGTTTCGGCTTCAGACATACATATAAACAATCTCTACCTGTAATCAGACAACACTACAAAACATAATAACATATAAGTTATTATAAAAGCAACAGTTATAGTAGTAGTGATAATGATAATACTTATTAAAATAATCTGACGTAGATAATTGAATTCTAATGAAAATAGAAATAGAAACATGGATACGGGAATTGACAGTTAAAGGACAACACCTGGCGGAGATAACAGATCGGAAGATTATGTTCCAGGAGCCAGATTCTTCATATCCACTATTGCTTGTAATCGTTATGATGCCATACACACAACATACCGAGGGAGTGTAAAGCCAGATACAAGTTCACTGACACATAATAAACTATGTATATGGACGAACTGAGGCTATTTACAAAAAAGCAAAGAAACAACAAAAAAAAACGCATTAAAAAAGCCGATCCACATAACCAAAATCTTTAGCCAGGACATTCGAATCGAATTCGGATTGGAAAAGTGTGCACTATAAGAGATAAAATGGGACAAGTCGAGATAGAATACGGTATGGAATAACCCAACCAAGAGAAGATGAGGGCAGTTGGCCAACATGATACCTATAATTATCTGGGGATTTTAGAAGCAGGTACCATCAAATTAACAGACATGGCATAAATAATCGGAACAGAATACATAACAAAGATAAGAAACTTCTTAGAAATAAAATTATATAACTAAAACCTGATGAAATAAATAAATACATGGGCTCTATCCCAAGTAATATATTCTGAAACTCTCCACATTCAAAGAAATATACTGGCCGACTCTACGTAACCAGTAGAGAAGAAAGCATAGATAAGTATAGGCGACCGAGTGTGTGGATGATAAATAACGAGAAAATACATAACCAAAACACGTAAAGGCTGGTCATCGCAGCAAGATTAACCACCAGAATAAACAAAACATGAAATAGCAAAACAAAAAGGTGAGAAAGGAAAAATGGGAAGAGAAGAAGCTACATGGGCAATTTATAAGAGTGACTAGTAAAGAGACACAACGAAACACCCGGATATACCTATAAAGAAAGCAACTTGAAGTAAAAACGGAATCGCTACTGACAGCCACACAGAACAACGAGACGGTGGCTAAGTGGTTAACGATACGGACTGAAAACCCAGGTGTGCAAAGTTCAAATCCAGTTCGTTCCATAGAAAAAAATCCATTAAACCCACACCTGACCTTGTGTCTAACCTCCTAGAGAGGGGGTAAATAAAATAACGATTTATATCATAGGCAAACGAAAAATTTCAGGTTAACAGTAAATGTAGACTTTGTGGACAAAGAGACGAAACGGTTAATTACATTATAAGTGGATGCGGAAAACTAGCCACAACAATATAAAAATAACAGACAGAAATGTGTGGGAAAGTGCAGTCAACTGGGAAATATGAAAGCACTTTAAACATGCATGCAAATGGCAAAGATTTGTATTATTTGGATTATTCAAACTACTGTTCTCATTTTAAATATAGGGATTAGTAGTAAGACTACGCATCTAAAACTCGAATAGGTTGAAGGCTCCTAAAATTCATACTATAATCCTCCGTAATTATGGCTTAACGGATATAAGTGATAAGTGATAATTACTTTTAAGTGACAGTCTTTTATAGGTTGAAGGTTCAATCCTCAGTATAGGCGATACTAACAATACACTTACGAATTACTGAAGACTTCTAACTAGTCATAGGAAGCTATACCCGCAGATTAAATAAAAGGTTTAGTTCGAAATTTCATGCAGATTCCCGATATGCATACGTCATTAATTTCTTACGGTCCGTAGAAGACGAACACTCGCACGCGCATAATGCAACCCTATTCGAGTGTTTTAAACCCGTTCCTTTTCACATTGTTTATCTTTTTAACTGTTCCTTCTTATGTTGCTTGTTTTATACTGACACCATTTTCCCTGTTGTTCTATCTAAAAGAAGTAACAGACGCATATTTTACTTAAATAAATGTTATATTTTACGGGTTTAGTATTATCAGGTAGTGATCATGTTCATAAACAGATATCAGCAATGGCATATACGCATATCCAAAATGTCATTTCCCAAAACATTTCATTCCTGTCTTTTTCGCACCAGTTTTTCGTAGAATACTACTGGATTATTGTTAACTAGCGCATTTACGAATGTCTGTCCTAGCATCACTTATTAATCAGCACGGTGATTATGTTCAGTATAAAAAGTAACCTAATTCAGTAATAAAGTTTACTTACGCAGAAATAAAAATTGGAAGAACTAAATTTAAAAAAACAGACCCTTTTGTTAAAGAATTAGAAAAACGCAATTGTGTCAGGGATAGTTTATGACATCAGTCAACGGACACTTCTGAGATAGTTCATTTCATTATAGAACCTTAATTGGAAAGTATATCGACGCATAAATATTCTAATTACGACCAGCCTTATCTTTCGGGTACTGAACAAAGGACAATTAGCGGAAGGTGGGTAACGTAAGTAGAATAGATAAATCTGGAGACAGAAATAACGATTGACAGAAGTTAAACGAAGGGCAGAACGAGATACAGACAAAAGGACGAATTTACGAAGACAGTTACGCACACGAGTACCATAATTTGTTTGCAGCACAGGCCCTTTCTCACTGTTTACCGCACCGCGTTAGTGTTTCTTAATCATTAAGAAACAAAGAATAAACTATTACGACAAAGATACTACTTGTACATGTTTTCTTGTGGGTTTCATGTGTTATTAATCAAATTGACAAAAAAGAGACTACACTAACAAATAAATAAAGCGTAATGCACGGAACAAACTGACCGTAAATATTACAAAAGTCTGCTTAGTTTCGATGCTTATTAAGAAATATAAAAGCTTATGCTACATCAGAAGAGTTACAGAAAAAGCTATCCTTAACTATAATATTCGTATCTTCATCAACAATGTTTGTAATAATATTGTTAAGGAGTCTTGAAGATAACCATATTAAAAGTTTTATAGATTTTCTGTCATTTGTCAAACAAACTTTTGTAACTAGACTCTTTCTCTCTTCCTCTGTATCTTTATCGTTCCTGTTCTGTTCTTTTTCTTTCTTTTTTTCTTTTCTTAATCTGAACGACGAATCTTGTCTGCACAAGTCCCTGAGGCGAACTGCCCCTCAACCAAAAACGTTCTCTTTTTATACTTCCCCAGTCTCGGTTGAGAAACGGGGATCTCGCTCTCCAGTGAGCCTTGTCTTGGCTAATGACGCTTGCACTCTGTCATTTCATTGTACGTGTGCTGACGTTCGCCTCGCTAGTTTGATGTATTTTTAAACATTAGAAGGAATAGCTGCTATTGTTACTACATTTAAGAGAGACAACTATTACATAGCTGCTACGTAAAGAAAGAGAGATGCCCACGTACAAACGCTGCTACAAACAAGAAGAAGAAATAAGAGAAGAAACGGATAAGAAGGAAAACACTTGACACAAATCATGACTATGCCATCTACATATCAACTTATATCTACAATATGTCTTCTGTCATATACTACATATTATTTCTATATTTGAAAGGAAATATAGTGGCACTTTACATATCCAGACAATTAACCTTCTCTTGCTTTGGTGAGGTAAGTATCCGCCAAGGTAAGTATTTTATTTAACTGTTAGTACAGGCACCATTATAATAAATAATAACAAAAGAATTAATATTAGGCGAATGGCGGACCTGTAAATCTAAAAGCAGACGAACAAAAAACAGTACATATATTGTTTCATGATGCCTAGGGGTAAATATGAAGAAATATATATCAAAGATTATATCTGATGCCACACTAAACAGACTAAAACTATTAATGGACATTTTTCTTTTTATTTTATCAGATATAAATTTAATGAAAGAAACAAAAAATATTACAAAATGAAGCTGAATCCTTTCAATCAATTTAAAAATATTCTGAAAAAAGTACTTTCCGAATTCTGGCGTCCTTTAAAAAATATATCTAAGAAAATAGGTGTAATTGGATAAATTCTAAGAGTTCCACCGAAAATGTAAACGAATTTTTCGTTGCCAATACTTTTATATGAATCTAAGTTAATTTAATATCTGAAAAGAAAGACAGTTCGATAAAAGCGTCTTTTAAAAAAATATTACAAAAACATGGTGATTGGAACAGTATTAATCTCAGGAAAAAAACAGCAAATAAAAAGAAAAATCAAGACGAAACGTAAAAAATAATCACATCGTAATCTATATATGAACTATCGTCAATACCTACGTGTCTACCAATGTGACTATCTACAGTAAGATGTAAAATGAGCTAGAACTTATACCCAGTAATTGTAGCAAGATCCGTTGTGGGCGCGTGAAAAAATGTTGCGAGCGGATCTTTCCACAATAAAGTTACATCAGTTAGATTAACGGACATTTCTATATACATTCAAAAATTAAAATAAGAGCGAACGTTTCTAGGACGTTGTGTCACGGACAAGAAGTATCCAGTGACACGTAGCGCATACACTGATAACGTCTTTCTCTTTTGTTATTGAACTGTGGGGAGAGACGGTCGTGTTTGGGACAGCCTCTCACTCTATAAGGGTGAATTGTCAAACGTCAAATAGTTGGGTGCTGTTATTATTAATAACTTTAACAATCGCTGCTATTAAAAAAGAAGGCGAAAATTAGCATGCATTATCACAGATGTTAGCATTATCGAGAGAAAAGAGGATTGAGAAATATCTACTGCTACGTTTCATCAACACAACGCTCCAGTTATTTACATGTGAGCAGCCGTCAAGAAAATCTGCGGGAGACAGAATCATATTCTTTGTTTCTAACCCGCACTCATAGGGAAGCTAACGATAAAGATTATCCTAACCGTCTATTGCCGTTTAGAGAAAAAGAGAGGCTTTATCCTTATGTAAATTTCGGATGAATAGGGATATTCTAGACCTCTGAAAAGAGAGCTAGAAGAAAATATATGAAAGAAAATGTATTAACTGAGTTTAGCCAAATAAAATATATAATTTAAGTTCAATTGTTCTCTACTCATCTCTCCTCTGTGAGATTGATCACCCTTAAATATAAGACAATATCTATGTTCAAACCATGAATATTGCTAGCATCAATCATGTGATACCTTCGAAATATCACTTAGCCAAATGCATCTTTAATTTATGTTACTTTGATTTCAAATATCGCCCATGCGTTAAAAATGCTACTATAGAAACAATTATAAATATCTAGTGAAGTGTCATCCCTTACATTTAAATCCTGTGGGTATCGAAATGTTTTGATTCTACGACCGGCGATGTTATATGTTGTCGAATTTAGGAACCAGTACGGACTTTATTTAATTCACGCGAGAGATTGTTCTCATTCCGTAAAATATGACTGAGTAGATGTGTTAATTCGTAGTTTTTGTGGTTATTCGTAGTTATTTTCGCCTGCAGCAAAATTGAACATTTAATTTTCAGAAGACTATTACCTAAATCCTTTCTTATCAATTGAGCTAGGATAAGAGTGAACTAACTATCTGTCCTGTGCTCGGTCAGTGAAGGAGATATCTATTTTTATTGAGGTAAGTTGTATTTTTGTTCCAATACACTGTGACCCTTTTGGTAGCAATGCATATCGCTTCATTTAACACCGACTTCATGTCTAACTCTGCCATCGTGGGGAGGAAATTAAATAAAGGACTCTCAGTAAAAACTAATTGTTAATCAACGCTCTTACCTGTTATGGCATGTGTACATGTGTACACGTGTACAATTCAAGTATGAATCGCGGACGCCTTAACTCTTTTCTTGGTGTGGATTATTATTACTATAATAGAGTTCACTACGGAATTTTGTAAAGGTACCCCAGTTAGATATAAATATTCACATGTTACTCTGTTAAGTTTCAAATTCGAAAATAATAATTTGAATTAAAAGCCAATATTACATCGATCAAAACGTGGTGAAAAATAGTCCAAATAATACAAATACTATAAATTATTAATCCTCATCTCAAACTCTCCCAAACATTTTAACTATTTATTTACTAACTTTGTATTCAAATGTTGTTTCTTGACTAGCAATGACTGAATCGATAGAATGTGACTTCCACTCCGTAGTGGAATGGGGTAAAATGGATGGTAGCATTTAATGTTCTTAAGACAAAACTCCGTTCCTTCAAGAATTACAATAAACCTCTCCAACCACCGATTGCCTTTGCAAATAACACCCTACCTGAGAGTAAAACGTTTAAACTCCTCGGCTTAACATTCACAGGTAACATGAATTGGAACAAATACATAGTATACATTGCTAATGCTGCTGCACAGAAAGTGGGCATCCTCTACGGTGATAGAAAACCTCTCACACCTGACAGTATCCTATATCTCTAGAAAGCAACCATCCACCCATGCATGGAGTATTGTTGTCATACCTGACTGGTACACCATTCACTAGTCTCTTCCTCTTAGTCAAGGTTCAAATAAAAGTTGCTAATTTATTAGGTCCCTCACCATTCACCAAGCTCCATCCCGTGACCCATCGTCGCAATGTTCCATCCTTGTGCTTCTTTTACAATTGGGTGATTTTTCTACTTTTTATGTTCTAACGGGTCACCGCTTATAAATACTCAAATGCTACTCGCGAATAAAAGTCCCTCCGACGTAAATACACTCGAGTAACACGTCAAGCAGCTGAATCCCATCCATTCACTGTGGAGGCCCCCAGATGCCAGAGAGTCTTCTACTCCAATAGTTTTATCATCGAGCTGCCGGCTTTTGGAACTACGTTCTTGTCCTCTGTTTCCCCGACTGTACCGAAATGCAGAAATTTAAAACTAATGTGAACAAACATCTAGCTACACATATCCTAATTTACGATGCCCCCTAAACTTTCACTCTAATTTTCAGTAGCCCCTTACTTCTACAGTGGCAACCTGCCTTGTTTGGGGTGAACTAATTAAAAAAATATAAATAAACAGGTAATCGCAAATAATAACTTAGGTAAACCAAATGAAATAACATGGAGCCGCTTTTCTAGATGAATGTATTTTACTATGGTCAACATCGGTATAGACATAACTGATTAAGTGATTTCCTGTCGGATGTGGAGGTAGGGTTAGGGTGAGTGTTAGAGTAAGAGTTAGGCTGATTAAGTGATTTCCTGTCAGATGAGCAGATATTAAACTGAGAATATTATTTCAAACTCTGATTTCAATTGTTAGTTGTGATTCATCATGTGTATTTTGCTGAAGTTTAAACGCAATGTGAGTGTTACATTACCTCCCCTCTTAGAGGAAGTCTAATGTCTCACAAATCACGACCAAAAGAAATAAGTGGACGTTCATAAATATACGTCTTGTCTCCTATGTTTAAAAGACGTATATTTATGAACGTCCACTTATTTCTTTTGGTCGTGATTTGTGAGACATTAGACTTCCTCTAAGAGGGGAGGTAATGTAACAAGCAATCCTTCGTGACTGAGGCAGTCATTCCAGGATCATCTCAAGAGGTGACTCCTCGCCGGAATTAAAGTTGAACACAACAACATACAGAAGGAGGAGTTCGAAAAATATGTTTTATAGTTGTTATTGCCTTCTCTTCTGCCAGTGGCTGAGGTGTGTTCCGGTCACAGATCTTTGGGGCTGTTAACCCCCTAATTTATTGCTGATGTAAAAACATATCTACCCGTAGTGTTCGCATGAAAAGCTTCTAAACGACTGCCTACTAATCTTTCCCCCACACTCTTTTAGTCCAGTGACGTCACGCCCGATTCTTGCTACAAGGTATGGGTGACATTTTAGTGCAAACTCGCTGACACCATCACCCTGCTATTTAGTGTATGTGTGAACGCAACCTTGGAAGCTCAAATCAAATATACACAAACACACACACACACACACACACACACACATATATATATATATATATATATATATATATATATATGTATACAGAAACACGTGTCCATAGATTACTTTTATGTATGTATAAAATAATGAAAATTATATATATTAACGAAAAATACGTCCTAAAAAGTTAAGGACAGTTAAAAATGCAATCACTTAATCTTAATCACTTAGAAGTGAGACAATCGAAGTAGTAGTGAGAAAAAAACGAACACATCAATCACCAATACAAATAATTCCATAAAAATACATTTAAGATTTAGCTAATAAAAATCGTACATATTTCTAGAAAGGGCGTCTTGGTCTTGTGTGAAAACGCTGGACTATAAACATCAATATCGAAGATTTTATTTTTGTCTAATTTAGCGATTCTGATTACGGCTCTGAGCCAGAAACACGTGTCCATGGAT